>PUFA01000201.1:1965000-2565000 GCA_003508835.1 Eonycteris spelaea
GAGCAGTTGCAGTTTTTGAATTAAATATTATGTCACTAACTATTGATATTTAACATATCAATGAACTCGGAGAAGAGGTATGTTTTGAAGTTGGGAGAGTAAAAGTGGGGAGAAGAAAACGATATCTTTAGAAATCATTATACATAGGTATTCATTTATATTTATTAAACTTATAAAGGTGCTTTTGCTCAAGTGGATTCACTTATATATTGTTGTTTACCCTCTTAACAATCTTAACAATCCTTCATACGAGATCTTTACCTGGAAATTGTTCTTATATCCCTCATTAGATAAAAACTTCTGGTGGCTAGGTTTTTTTTTTTTTTCTGTCATCTGGTTCAGAACTGATCAAAGTAATAAGAAGATTTGATTTAGAAATTTCCATTAAAATAGCAAATGCTGTATCATGATATTATGTGCTGGATATTGTTAATTCTTATAAGAAGGTCATGAGTACCATTATTCACACTTTATCATTGGGGAAACTGAGGCACAGAGAAGTTAAGACACTTGCCCAAAATCACCTCAAATGAAGGTCAGAGCTGGCATTTGGCCCTAGTTTCAATTAAAACAATTTTTTTAAAAAGATAAAAATGTAAATAGAAACCAAAACCCTGATTACTGCATTTAAAGATAACTTTAGAATCATATTTGGGAGAAGACTTCCTAGCCCGGCCACTGAGCAAGCTCAGTTTTGGGACTGAACGGGGCTTCAGTTTGCTTTCAGAGCAGACTCCTCTCTAGGGAGGAACAGGACTCGGGACGCCCACTTGAAAGCTGCTTCCACCTACCCTCCAAATGCATGCACACAACCTACAAAGTATAGCCCATCTATCCCCCTAGAACAGGGTCTGGGGCAACCCCCAAGAATGACTGTGCTCAGAGAACATGGGCTCAGTAAAGCCAGTTCTATGGGCTTCAGATAAATGTGCTAATTCATTATTTCCCAATGCCACCTGTAGGTGCCAGACATAATTTTCCTTTGCAGCTCTATTCAAGCATTAATAGAGCCCCCGTTTTACAGATTATAGTAATTCCAGATATGTTCTGTAATTCTAACTTTTATTTTACAGTGATGTTCTCTTCCCCCTCCATAATTGTCAATAGTGTTCAGTTTTATTTATTTTGGTCTGTTTTCTGTTAAACACTCTATGTAATAAAAATGTACGTGTACCTAATTTTTATCTTAGAAGGCTTGATTCACTTATGGCAACATCTTTGCAACAGAGTATTTCTGGAGCTTTTATTATGTTTCTTGTTAAATTGGATAGAGCAAATGTAATTAGCATCAACACCATAAATATTAAGCTCGAGTTTCAACAACATTGGCAAAAAATTATCTTTACCAGGTATTTACATAAAGCATAATTTATATTTTATAGTTGTTTCTGAGAAACCTTTATAGTAGTCTATTAATTAAAACTCACTCTGACATTGGCTCTACTATTTAGGAAATGCTGAGATTTTATCTCATTTATGCATTTACAGCTATATTTCTGTTGCCAGTTAACCATTATGTTTCTCCAAAGTAAGTTTTATCATCCCACAATGCATCTTGGCTGTCTTCTCCTTGGCTGAAATATATCATGGGATGGCAGTTGCTTTAGAGACTTTTAATGAAATATGCTCATCTCTCAGTGTCCTGCTTCAGGAATTTGGTTTTCTGGTTGTTAGCTACTCTGGATCACTTTCTAATTAAAAATGGGTGATATTTTCAACTCATTTTCAATTCCTTCAGCTCCAGTTTTACAAATAGACATTATCATTGTAAACTTGTTTAGAGACTAATTGTAGGATAGTTTTTCCTAAATTTCCTAAAGCAATAAAACATCAGCAGAGCATGCCCAACCTAGGTCTATATGATGATATTAAATCAATAAGAAATGACTCTATGTTCTATTGACATTGTAACCAAGGTAATTGTGTCTTGGTATGTGGTTTACTCTACGTGTGATAGAGGTTATAAAGGAATACAAATATGAACGAAGAGGAACTGAGCTAAAAGGAGTATTTTGCTAATTTATTGACTCTGTAATGCTCATAAAAATATGTTACATTTTTCTGATTAGTAAACATTTGTCTGGAACTTCTGTGTAACAAGAACTGGGGATTTAAAATCAAAGAAGCAGAAACCTGTCATCAAACAACTCTCAGCCTGATCATATTCTTACGATTGCTTCTCATCTCCAGACACTAAGGTTATCCTGTGTCCAGATAATCTTATTTGAAGATGAGACTGTAAATTTGAGATTAAATGGTGTACTAGCAACTTGCTGATTAGTGATAGATTGGCATAAGCTATTTTGAGAATTATGAATGATATTTGGATTAAAGGAAAGTTCTGAAAACTGGTGGTCATTATTGGCCTGTTGGTATTTTATCTGGCATTCACAATGTGTTTTTTTGGTTTGTCTATTTGTCTGGAAATATCTTTATTCGCCTAACCTTTTTTTTAAAATCAAATTTGAGAAGTTTTGAGGACATCTTTTTCTCATTCCTTCTTCTTTGGGGACTCTAGCCCATACACATGTGATATTTTCCACTGGCCCTTCTCCCAGCTCTTGTATTTTTGGGAAGTCTCTCAAACCTCTGCTGATCTTACCCCACCTTTGGAGACACTTTGTTGTAGATTTGTGTTTACAATGTAAAAATAGCTTATCTAGATATGTTGTTTTCAGATTGAAAATGTGTTATGATCCATTCTAAAATACATTTTCCTAAGTCACTTATGGCTAGCATTTTGAAATTTTATATATAAAATACCTTATTATAAAAATCATGTATCAAAAGTTTTTTTAACTTTTTAAGTATGAAGTTTATTGGGGTAACATTGGTTAATACAATTTTGTAATTTTCAGGTGTACATTATAATTTGACATCTGTATATTCTATTGTGTGTTTACCACCCAAAGTCCAGTTTCCTTCAGCTACCATATATTTGATCCTTTTACCCACTTCACCTCTATCCCCTATATTTGACCCCCTTTACCACATCTACCTACCTACCTACCTACCACATCTACCTACCATCCCCCACCTCCTTACCATCTGGTAACCACTAGCCCACATAGTCCATGTTCATGAGTCTCTGTTTGTTTGTCCTATTCATTTGTTGCTCTTAGGTTTATATCCCACATATAAGTGATAGCATGTGCTTTTCAACTTTTTCAGTCTGACTTATTTCGCCTAGCATGATTATCTCGAGGTCCATCTATGTTGTGTTGCAAATGGCAGTATTTCATCTCTTCTTATGGCTGAGTAATATTCCATTGCATGTATGTAACACAGCTTCTTTAGCTAATTATCTATCGTAGGACACTTTGATTGCTTCCATGTCCTGGCCACTGTGAATAATGCTGCTATGAACATTGATGTGCAAATATCTTTTCGGATATGGGTTTTCAAGTCTTTGGGGTAAATACCCAGTAGAGAGATTGTTGAATCATATAGTAGATCAATTCTTAGTTTTTTGGGGAACCTCCATACTGTTTTCCATAGTGGCTGTACCAATTTCCAGTCCCACCAGCAGTGTATGAGGGTTCTTATCAAAGATTTTATATAAAATTTTATAAGGCAGGGTACTTCTGCATTATATATCGTGAGCTATTAAACCAACTTTGAATAACTATTTTAGGCTGAACTAATATTTGATTTATTAGAAGCAAATGACAAACCTAAGTTTGAATCCTAGTTTATCACAAACTAACTAATTATCCATGATCTTGGACAATTTTTTGTCCTTGTTTTATGTGTGTATATATGTGTGCGTGTGTGTGTGTGTGTGTGTAGTGTGTGTGGTGTGGTGTGTGTGGTGTGTGTGTGTGTGTGGTGTGTGTTGTGTGTGGTGTGTGTGTGTGTATTGTGTGTGTGTTGTGTGTGTGTGTGTGTATTATGTGTGTTGTGTGTGTTGTGTGTGTTGTGTGTGTGTGTGTGTCTTGTGTGTGTCTTGTGTGTGGTGTGTAGTGTGTGTGGTGTGTGTGTGGTGGTGTGTGTGTGTGTTGTGTGTATTGTGTGTGTGTTGTGTGTTGTGTGTGTATATGTGTGTTGTGTGTGTTGTGTGTTGTTGTGTTGTGTGTGTTTTGTGTGTCTTGTGTTGTGGTGTGTGTGTATACATAAACGTATAATGCTCATCATATTTAACTAAGGTGTGTAATGTGTCTGGCATCAACTGAGCTCAACAAATAGTGGTTATTATTAAGAGATGATATAGAAAATAGCAATTACTTTTTACATACTCGTAATTTCATTATAATTTTAAAATTTTGTTAATACTTACTGAATGTAATTTTAATGGCATTCATAACTTTCTTTTCTTCGAGTGCCTACCATGGTGCTCGGTGGACAATCAATGTATACTTCCAGTAGTTTTGGAATCCATGAGTTTCCAAATCAGAACATATGACTATCTAATCTCAAGAGTGGCAACTGGTAGTCATTATAAAGGAAAAAAAATTTTTCTTGGAGAACATAACACCTAGCACTTTCCTTTGAGATCTAAAATGCGGTTAAAATAAAACCTCGTCAAGGAAAGTCTTAACTTTTGCCGTCATGTGTATACATGGGCACTCTAAAATTTTCCTAATACCTGACTTCTGAATCATCAGTGTTATTGCTGTGTGCTAGAATCCTAGCGTGATTACTTTGCTTTTGTAATATATCCATGTGCAAGAGCCAGATGTTTAAATTTACTCTTTGTTGTTGTTAAAGAGATTATCATCCCTGAATATAATCTCGATGAAAGTTACTGAGTTCTACTTCAAGAAAAAAAGTCTTGTTTCTCCTTACTAAATCAAAGGAAAGGGCTTTTTATTGTATGAGAAGCATAACATTGCATTCCAGTAGAAGAAACCTTTTGATCCCTAATGTGGATGCCCAAGTTTGTAAATTTAATAAAAAGATAAAAAAAAAAATGTGGCGTGTTTTTATCTGAAGCAATAAACTCTGATTAAATCTTGCCAGTTTGATGCTAACGGTCTTTCTGGGTATCATGAAGGTGAGCGAGAGCTTTGGACAAGATAATAGCAACAGACAAATGTGAAAGAATATGAAGTTTTAAAGAGCCTTTCAGAACACTAAAGAGTTTAGGAAATTAAAATAATCAGTATGGCTTTTCATGCTCCTGAGCAGCCTTGACTACCTAGGTTCATTCACTTCTCTGTCATTGAGTAAATCTATCTCCTCCATTGTAATGACTGTTTTTTAGATTGTAATGATTATCTTTCATGTTCCTTTTTAATTAATATTTTAAAATAAAGATAGGCCAGAAAGTAATATGCATATTATTTGTCAAGACTAACAAGATGCCTATCGGCTAAACCTCATTGCTCTTACAACTAAAGAGATAAATTTGGGAAAGAAAAAATGTAGACAAGAATTTATAATAGCATATTAAAAATTATTTTTGTCATTATATGAGCAGAGGTTATAACATATAAGAAAAAACAATAATTGCTATAAAGTATTATAAATGCTCACCTATGCAGACACATTTAAAAATATTAATATCTAACAGCTATCTTAAAATCAGAAACTTTAGATGAAATGCTTTATATTAATAGATATGAGTACAATTCAGTCTAGTTATGCATCTTTATATATATATTATATATATGCAGAGTATGGTAGGGTCTTTATTTAGAATAAATTGTAACTAATGTTAAGATTAACTTTTTAAAAATCTCAATCCTGTTTCTTAGTTTATATCTATCATATATGCCTGAGAATAACATTTAGATAAGGGAAGTGAAGATTTAGGTTGTCATTATGGATAGGAGCCAGTGATTGCCATATTGATTTTGCCTTAATCATTTGTTCTGGTTAATGTTGACAGTAATCAAGGAATTCCAGTATTACCTAATTTCCAACTTTAGGTAAAGCTTATATTTTTATTTAGGTACTAAATTGAACTGGCTTCTTTTAAGGTTTCATAGTTGTAGTTATACAAAAATGTATTAGTTTGGCATAGCTTTTAAAAAATGCCCCCTCTGTTAGACAAAGGGTGCCATAATGGCTTTTGTAATGATCTATTATTTTTGGCATATAAAAAGAAGTTATAATGCTGTTCTTTAAAATTTATGTTTCATAATAAAATGAATAATTCATTCACTCATCCACTGACAAGCAGAATACTTAAATTAATGTCTCAGTGTAAAAAATCAGCACCAAACCAAAAAGCTAAGGTTGGAGGTAGGAAAAGAAGCCTGGCTATTAGGATATAATACATTTTCAGAAGATAACCGTAATATAAAATGAGTCTGAAAGTCATTTATAAAGAACAGGATATTAAAAGCTATATATAAAAAAAGGCCATTTATCTATTTGTGTACTATTTTGAAGAATTGAGCCAAATGTTTCATCAGTGATTTGGGTGCCTTCCAATAAATTGGGCAGGGTGGTGCGCGCGTGCGCGCGTGCGCACGTGTGTGTTGTGTGTGTGTGTGTGTGTGTGTGTGTGGTGTGTGTGTGTCTGTAGGAAGAAGGAAGTGGACAGCAATCTTTTTCCCGTTGAACTCAGTTTATTTAAAGCTTCATTCGTTAATTCGACAAATGCCTATGAGCAGCTGATATGTATAAGGCAAACTGCCAGGCACTATAATATGTATACAAAGATATCCAAGACATGGAGTTTAGGGTTTACAAGTGGAGATGACATAACTAGGTGATCTTAAGACAAGATTAATTTTAAAAATAATTCTGAAGTAAATTTTAAAATGAAATTAATTTCTTAATATTAATTAAGGATGGATAAATAACTCTTATTCCCTGTCTCTTTTTTACATATGCAACAACGCATTATCATCATCTTATCAACATAATATAATGATTATAGTTGACATGTATGCCCTTAGGCACCGTTGTATGTGTTTTATATGTATTATATGTATACAGTAACCTATGGAGCAGGTGCTATTATTATTCCATTTAACAGATAAGGAAATTGAAGGACAAAAAACTCATGTAACTTGCCTAGGGTCACTCAGTAAGAGCAGTGAGACTTAGTTCCAAAGCCCAAGCTTTTGCTATTAGAAATGACATAAACACAGGCATTGCTGTCAGCTCAAAATCAAGTTGACATGATTCCCTTACAACATCTAGTGGGCATTCTAAGATGTTAGAATTCTGAGGACGTTTTCAGTTTGGTTTCTCAGTTTCTTCAAAATTGTCAGTAGCAATTTCCAAATAGTTAGAAACAAGTGAAGGGGCTCAGACTTTGGTTTTCAAAAAGAATGATATGACAAAACATTTTGTTTATATTTGAGTACAAAGAACCTTTATTTTCTGAAATTAGTGTTTATCAGGGTCAGCCCAGAGAGTTAAAAAATCAAACAGGGTGGTTTCTGGATTAGTTAGATTATATTCGTAATAGAGGCTTTTGGATTGGGAGTTCTGTGACTCTGACCATATTGCCTTTCTGGACCTCATGTTTTCATGTATAAAATGAAGGAATTGGATTAGGGTATCCCCAGGTCTATTTTAAATCATGCTCTTGGGGTTTATATCTCCCTGAGCTAATTAGGTTTATGAAGTTCTAGACTAATTTAAAAATAAAAATGTTTTAGTGAGGGAAAGCAGCAAAATTCAGACAAATAGAAAGTAGCTTTACATGGGCAGTTATCTTTGTTCCAGCTGATACAGCTTTGACTGAGCGACTCGCTTACATTGCATAAGTAAATCTATTATGTAGTATGTCTTGCTGATTTAAAATAATTATTTCATTCAGAAATAGGTTTAATTTGTTTAGCTGAGATGTTAATTGTCATATGTAAACATTTGGTTATAATTTCCCATCTGTTGGCTGCGACACAAAGTATGTTTCATAAAGAAGCATGTTAAGTTCAACAAGAAAAACTAAAAAAGAAAAAAACACTAAAAAGTGTCTTGGCACTATTGGAATGATTACATGTCATTTACATAGCTCTTGTAGAACATTATAAAAACATACTAATCTTATATATCACAGTTTGGTAGGTATTTTTGCTTTTATAGAACTTCAACATCACTTTTCTGAGCCAAAAGTCCTGTCAAGCAATTGACTATTCTAATTGTCACCACAACATTTCAATATGCGATTTCAATCTCCTAGTTAAAAATGGCTGATTGAATATAGTGGCACTGAGGTGATTTACCTACTCAGAAAATAAAACGTGAGACCTCGAGTGCTTGATGATCCTCTCTCTGATGTGTGCCATACATGAGCCACCACTCCCATGGAACATGTGTGTGTTTTATCATGAAGAGGCAGTTCATAATTCTTTTTTCCTTGCTTTGTGCCTAAGGCACATTAACCTCCTAATTGCCACTTTTTCAACTTTCAAATGGAAATGGTTAATACTTCAATCTACTTTAATTTCTTAAAAGCAACTTTGGTTATTTGTCTATAAACGACACATTTTATGATTACTTTGATCTGATCACAACACCTGAGTATGAGGAGATGTTGTATGAGAATGATATGGTAAACAGAAATAAAGACTGCAAGTGAGTAATTTCATTCCTGTGTGTGAAAGCTTTGACAACAGGTTAGGGAGTGGAAAGCTGAGACTAGGGGGTCATTTTTAAAACTATTTTTGGTGTACACTGAAGTCATTTAGAAAGAAAAATTGAATAGCAAAGCATAGTTTAAAAAAGATTATTTTCAGTTACAGTTGATATATAATATTGTTAGTTTCAAGTATAAACATAGACATTTATATAACTTATGAAGTGAACACCTGCTTCATCTAGTATCCATTTAAAAGTGTAAATTTTTCAAAGGCTTTTTGAGGGAGCGTCCTACTCCAGTCTGACTTGAGTACTTTATTTTTTTTCCTGATTTATCTATCTATCTATCTATCTATCTATCATCTATCTATCTATTAATCTAATCTATTTATTTATTTATTTATAAATTTTTGTGGTAATATTGGTTAATAAAATTACATAAGTTTCAAGTGTACAATTCAGTAATATGTCACATATATATTGCATTGTTAAATTTCCTTCTGTCACCAAATTTTTGACTCCCTTTACCCTTATCTATCTCTCCCTTCCCTTCTCTCTGGTAACCACTAAACAATTTGTTGTCTGTATCTATGAATTTTAGTTTGTCTTGTTCATTTGTTACTTTCAGTTTTATATCCCACATATCTCACATGAAAAATCATAAAATTCTCAACTTCTCTAATCTGACTTATTTTGCTTAGCATGATAATCTCAAGATCCATCCGTGTTGTCACAAATGCAAGTTTCATCTTTTTATGGCTGAGTAATATTCCATCATTATATGTACCAATCTCTTTTATCCAATCTATTGAAGGACACTTGGTTTTTGGCATCATGAATAATATGCAATGAGTAGATGGTAAGTTCAGTTCTTCTGAATCTAAAGCTTCAGGAATCCGGAAACTATAGACTGTCTGATCGTGGTGGATCTCACTTCTATTTTGAAGAGCAGAAGGGGAGAGTTTTTAGGCTTAGATCTTATAATCAGGCCATATTTATTCATTTAAGTTCACAGGAAAAAAGAATGATCTCAAACTGATATTAGTTTTATTGTTATATGTTTCATTTCTGCAAATGCATTCATTACTCACTTGACATATAATGATATAATTTCTCCCTTGACATATTCTTACCTGTACCCTTCTACCCAAAAATTTCCCCTTTACTTCACAACATGTTAGGCAGCTTAAATAAGAGAGTTCTACATTAATACTCCATTTGAGAAGATAAATCTGTCCAAGGAAAAATGTCCATCTATGGAGAAAACTCTCACAAATTAAGTGAGAGTTATTTCTTCACAAATTAAGCATTTCTAATTAATTAAGAAAAATATTTATAATTTTACTAAAATAAAGAATAAAAATTATGACATCAGTAGAATATAATCTCACTTCTGTTTTCTGGAAGATGGATATACACACATATACACACATATTTTCTTTTTAATTGAGATATAACTTACAAACAAAGTATGCAAATCACAAGAGGTGTGTGTGTGTGTGGGGGGGTTATATATATTACACGTTGTGTACTACCACCCAGATTTCCAGATTTCCTCTCAGCCCTACTTCACACCTTCCAGGGTAACCGCTAGTTGCTCTTTAGCACCACATATTAGTTTGATTGTTTTGAACATCCTTAAGTATAATGACACAATATATGCTCTTTGTGCCAGGCTTCTTTTTCTGCCCATTATTTCAGTGAGATTTGACCATGTTGTGGTATTGTGGTATGGAGCAATAGTCTGTTCTTTTTCACTGTGTGATTATTTCATTGTATGACTATATTGCTTATTCTATTATTCTTATTTTATTATTGAATATTCTATTATTTGAGTTATTTTCAGATTTAGCTATTATAAGTAATGCTGCTATGACCATTGCTTTAAATGTTTTTGGTGACATTGATGAAGAGTCGGATTGCTAGTCAGAACATAAACACATTTAGACTTGGTAGATGAGCAAAAGTTTCCAAAGGCTGCTCCAGTTCACATTTCCATCAGCAATATATGAGAGTTCTGCACGTCACATACATTTGATATTAGTGTAATCCTTTTACTTTTCATCATTTGGATGGTGTACTGTTGTATTTCATTGCAGTTTTAATTTGCATTTCTCAGCTGACCAAGCATTTTGAGCTTCTTCTCATGTTTATTGGCATACACTTCACTTTTGTGAAATGCCTGATCATTTTTTTTCACATTTTAAAAAATTTGGTTGTCTTGTTTTTTCTTATTGATTAGTAGTTTCTATAATATGACTCATTTTTTGGATACATGTATTGCAATTTTTTTTTCTAGTCTGTGGTTTGCCTTTTAATTTTTTAATTGTGTCTTTCAATGTAGACATTTAAATTTCATTCAGAGAGTTTACCTTTTTTCTTATGGAAACTCTTTCTTTTTCCGGTTTAAGAAATAGTTTACGTATCTCAAGATCTGGAAGATATTCTTTTATGTTTCCTCAGAAAGTTTATTGTATACCTTTCACATTTAGGTTTCTGATCCATCTCAAATTAATTTTTGTGCATGTGTGAAGTACAGGTAAAGGTTACTTTTTCCCATTTATTGAACAGACTATCTGTTCCATTGGATGCAGAGGCATCTTTATTATAAAAAGAATGACTGTATCTGGGTAGGTCGTTTCTTGGCTTCATCCTGTTTTGGTTTACTTGTCTACCCTTGGACTGAAACTTCACTGTCATAGTTATCTTTGCTTTATAATAAGTCTTGAACTCCAGTACAAACCTGCAGCTTTGTTGTTTTCATCTAGATTTTCTTGACTATTCTAGGCTCTATAGTTTTACATAGATAGTTGAAAACTGAACTTTTGAAAGATTGTTAAAGAAATATTTGGGATTTAATAAGAATTTTTCAAAGCAAAAGACTGGCTCTCAAACTGGTTCTGATTGTCAGATATTTAGTGAGTGAATGGATTCTTGAGCTGTTAATTTCTGTTGGGATAGAATAGGATACAAGACACCATCACTCCCTGGATTGCTGTATGACTAAAAACAAATGACTGTAAGTCTCTTGAATTCAATATTAAATGAATTAGTGTCACTAATTTAGGGGTGAGAGGAGCTTGAGAATCATCTAGTTCAAGCCCTTCATAACAAATGAAAAGTGTAAGTTTAGATGACTTTCCTAAATGTGCCTTCCGATTCATGGGCCAATTTCTTTTCTGCTAAAGTTTGCCATCTTTAAATTAAGCCTATAATATCTCAGGAACCATTTGTCTTGAACACATCTCTTGCATCTAGTAGAGGAAAGGGGTGTGTGACATTAATGTTAAACTTCAATAAAGGGGATAACATTTTATAAGAACTGTTCCTTTGTGATGTAGAGAGATGCTTAATTAAGTAGAACTACATTGAAAATTATAGTGTAAATCTTTAAAAAATTAATCCAAGTCCCCATAAATTATGTCTCGCTGAATGTGCAGTCCAAAAGATTTTAAATCAGCAAGCACATCTTGATCTGAGAACAATGTTGGTGTTTGTCCACTTTCTTCATTCTCACTTGCTTTGAGAGGAAGAGTCTTCTTCAATTCCATTTTGCAACAGCCAGATTTTGGAGGCTGAACACTACAATCTACAATTAAAAAACCTTTCAGTTAATCTGAACCTGAACAGATGAGGTACATCATTGCCAGTGCCTCTCTCACCCCAGCACTCTCTCTGAAACACTGTTTGTTTCCCCTTCCTTTTATTATTTTATTTTAATCACTCTTCTGAGACGTTGTAGGGGTTGACTCTCAGTCAAGGTGTCTAGCTGAAAAATGATTGTCGGATCCTGCTGAGGCGAGGACAAAGTGACAGCAGCCACATCGGCTGCAGATGTGCAGAGTGGTAACTTTGGGAGGCAATGATAATTAAAGAGCATATGGTCATAATAACTGTACAGTAGTGCTAGCTCATATTAATTGAGGGATTCAGAATAATAGCACATCCTTATGAATAGTGTGTTAAATCTCAAGTTACCTTTCGTAGGCTTAATATAGCTCTGTGTAAATTTGGTGTTTTTTTTTCTCATTTGATATAGTATATGAAGTGTGAGAATATTATGATATAATTTGTGTGCATGTGCCCTGATCAAAATGGCTGAGAAGGGCCTGATAAAACATGAACATCTGGAGTACAGATGTCACTCCCGGAAGCTGAAGACTGTTTGACGGGGAGCGGGAGCATATGTAAGAGGAGCAGGGCTCGGAAGTGCCAAGTTTCACATGAGTTTGATAGAAATGTGTTATGAGTGCTTAACTCGATTGATAGTTTTAGGTGAAGGAAGCTATCTCTTAAGCCTATGTTTGTTTTTTTTGTTTTGTATTTGTTCTTTATGTTTCTCTTTTCATTTGATGACTTTGAACAGAAAAGGTATTGAGTTTCTAAGCTTGGAAGAAAGAGTTCACACTTTTGAAACAGAGACGACTGTGTCAAGGAAGGCAAATTATATCCATATTTGTCCTGATATGATTCCTCACTCATCTGCATACTCAACTGTATAATTAATATCCTCACACCAGTTCTAAGAACAATAATATGTATATTTATATAAATATAATTACATATTTATATCTTAAAGAAAATATAATAATGTTATCTCTGCTTACTAGATTATAGGGGATTTTTGTTTTATTTTGATTATCTGAGTGTTCATCAATGACTAGGAGAAAATGGTATTTTTTTCAGAAGAGAAATACTGAATGGGCTGGGAATCTTCATGACTTCAAGTTCTAATCTGTTAGTCTTTTGATCCGGTGGCTTCCTTTTGGTTTCTTCAAGGTCAAAGATGGCTATTCTATTCCTTTCCTCTCATATCATCAAATGAAAAAAAGTGAAACATAATTATTCTTGTCATTTAAAATTGCATACTTCCTATGTGGACTAGTGCAGGATATTTGATTCTGACAACTGTTATGAACCTAAATAAGCAATAAACATTTGGGACCATATGGTAAAAATGAAGTTTCTAAGGTAAAGAAGTGCCTATTGAGAAATTCTCGGGGACAGGTTTTAGAGATTTCTGAAGGATACTTCTGAGAGGTATCACCTCAATGTCAAGTCAGTCAATTTCCTCTGATAATCAACATTATACTGGCTGAAGATTTTGGGAAACAATTTTTGAGTTTACATCTTTTGCCACCATTTGACTAGTCAGAACTGATTTTTAAAAAGTAATGGCTTACCCTGTGTTCTGGGCTAAGTTTTTGGAGCCTTAGATGAAAAACTTTTGTCGATTTCCATAATCCTTTTTCAAAATCAAAATATATGTGTCACCTTAAATAATATAACATTTTTATACATAATAAGTCAATGGTTTGCTTGTTCATTTGTTTGATGTAATGTTGGTTTGGGAATACAATGTATAACATGAGCAAAGTCATTAAGGTAATCCTGAGTTTCCTTTGTAGAGTGATAGGGATGATTGTATTTTTACCCTTTTGAGTTGAACAGTAACTCTAGCTGATCAGCATCCCATTTTTCACCTATGTCATTCTGTTCTTTCCTGGCCTCCTTCTAACCATACTGTGGATGAATAGCTTACAATTTCAGATTTACTGTTCTGCCAGTGCCCAAGGAAGCAGCTGCTGATGCTGTGATGATGCGTGCAATCTAAAGATGTCAGGCTTTTATTTCTGTCTATTGGGGATTTTTTTTTTTTCTTGCTGGCTTCTAATGAGCAATTTTATATTTCATACTGGCAATGTTGCCACAGCCTGAAGAAGGGTTAATGGCCCAAAAGATTTGATATGAATTTCATGGGGGAGTAATCTACCCTCAAAGAAATCTTAAATGCTGCCACAGAAGATTGCTTTAGGATGGAAATGCCAGGAAGCATTTTTTTGAGTTACTCCTGAAACAAACAAAAAGAGAAGGAGGGAGACAGACCCACACAGAGAGTGGACAAAGACTAAGAGATGTACTCAGTAGATAGCACATTCAGTTCTCTGGTGCTGAAAGGGGTTCTTTAACTGTATAAAGACAGTAACAAGGGTTTGCTAGCAATGATCTACAGGAACTATTACATGATCACCATAACCACACACGTACCTATGTGTATATGCATATATACACACAATTATTATGCATGTTACATACATCATAGTAGAACTGAGATGTAGGTCTGATTTTTTAACTACAAATCCTTATTCACTGGAAAGTACATGAAAATCATGAGAGAACTTTGTTCTTCTTTGTCTTGTTTGTATCTTCATCTTTTTTAAGTCCTGGTTCTATGTTCACATCCATGTGTCATAACTGATTTCAGAAATATTTAGTCTCTCTGTTCAGAATAAAGTTTGGCAACTGCACTTCCACAGGGCTAGACTTTCTCTTATTTGCTGCTATATAATCTATGTATGTATAAGATCTTCATACATTGAATTTTAATCAAATGCATGACTTGCAAAAAGTCTGCTGGGTTAGAGCTTATAAAACATCTTTGCTGGGGCATGAGAAGGTTTTCTTTTTTGGTTTGTTGTTTGTTCAATACATGATGCTTTAGTTTTTGGTTGAAAAAGAATAAATCCTCATCTTGGCATGTTATTGCCTAGAAAAGTCTGTTTCCATTTCTTAGTATTCTCGGGCTATGGCTATTTTTAACTACCAGACTATCAGATGCCACTCAAACGTTATCAACTTTGTTTAAGACCATGTAATTACTTCTTTTTTTGGGATTTTGCTGATACAGCCAGACAGCCAGGTAAAAACATTCTCTTTCTTGTTAAAGTAAAAATAATACTTTCAAAAAGGAAATGAGAATCTAATATTTGGGAAAAATCAACATCTTTTAAATGTTTAATAATTTGATAATAATTATTTTCAGAAGGTCCTGGAGACTTGAGAGCTGAGGCTGCCATTTTGGAGTACATATTAGATAAGTTATCAGAAATAGAGTCTGTAGAATGAGGAGAAGCAAGCAGATGGACAGACGGGCACTGCATGACCCTGGGAAAAAAAAGAGGAAAGAACATTGGTCATGTGTCTTGACTAATGTCTAGACCCAGGTCCCTGTGACCCTGCTGCATTATTTTCAGTGTAGCATGTTTCTTAGATTTAACACTTTGCATGTGAAGAGATAAACTGAAACCGTTCAGCTTGAAACCTGATATTTTACAGATTAGTAAACAGAAGTTGATTGAGGTTAAACAAGAAAACTTGCTCAAGATCTCAAAAGTGATATAATAGTTGATTCTCTCTCTTTGACTATAATCCTTGGCATAGACACAGTATACTCCAAAGAGAATATTCAATTATCAATAATATAATGATATTATTAATAGTTATTTTCACTTCTAAGAATTTGAGGATAATTTCTCTACATGTTTTCAGGAAGAAAAAAATGCTTTTCTGATGGATAGTCTGGAACATTTATTTAGTATGAAAACATGGTCTTCTATTATTTTCTCAAGTTATAATTTAGACTGATTTGTACTATTCATATTTGTAGGCTCTGTACTTTAGTCATATTGTTCCTTGAATGCTTAGCTTTAATTTTTAAAAATTAAATTTTATTTATAATAATAAATATTACTTTTTATAGATACATTTGACATGGTGGGTTTTTTGTGTGTGTGTGTTTGTGTTTTGGCTGTGTTTGTTTGTTTGTTTTGTTGTTTTTTAAATCCTAGAGCAGCAATTCTTTACTTGGGCTGCATATTGGAAGTTCCTGAGAGCTTTGAAAATACTGGTGCTCAAACCTGTCAGAGTTTGTAATTGGTCTGTGTTGTAGTATCAGCTAACAAGTAAAATTATTACTATGTACAGTAAAATTCATCCATTTAACTATACAGCCTGATGAAATGTGTTAACTGTATACAGTTGTGTAATGACCTGCACAATCCAGAGTTAGAACAGTTCTATCTCCCTAAGTTTTCTTGTGCCCCTATGTGGTTGATTTCTTCCCCTGACACCTGACTTCAGGTAACCACTGATCTGCTGTCACTATAGTTTTGCCTTTTCTAGAACTTCATACAAATGGAATCAAAAGGTGTGTAGTCATTTAGGTTTGACTACTTTTTCTTAGCACACATGTATGTTTTGAGACTTATCCTCTTTTATTGCTGAGTAGAATTCCACAGTATGGGATAAGCCATAATTTGGTTCTCTTTTTACCAGTTGATGAAGAGTTGAGCTGTTTCCAGTTATTTGGTTATTATAAATAATGTTTCCATGGTGGTTTGTATTGTATGTGTATGTCTGCTCTATGGTGTATAGGAGGGTTTAAAACAAGAGTAAAATAAAGAGAAAGAGAAGGGAACATGAGACGAAAGAGAGACTAAGATTCTCCCCCAAATATTAGCTTTGGGAAAATTGAAAATCAAATATCCTTTTAACCCTTCTTGGTCCAGTTCTCTAGATGGGGCTTCATAGTCAATTGTGTGCCTCCATCCCCAAAGTCAATCACTCTGACATTCAGCTGATATCTGATTGTGAAGATTCTCCTTCCTGAGATAGGCTCCTGTCACTCACTGTTTCATCGAAAGCCAGTTGTGATGTCTAGCCAGTAGATCCAGCTTCCATTTAAGTCTCTCTGTCAAGATGATGAGCAGTTTACTGGCTGCTTGCTGTCTACAGTAGCTATATGGATTTCCTCGTGGCTGGAGATTTTTTTTTTTTTTTTGCCATGATCCAGTTAATATCATGTTGTCTATATAGTATGGAATAACTTTTTACTGAGAATAATTCAGAACTCAAGATATATATTTGTGGTCTGTAAGTATTGAGTTGTTATATCCTATGCCTTCACTCATTTTCCAGACATGGAGCTCTTACTATCATGGAAAGAGGAGGCCCAGCCATTATAATAATCATAGTGATGGACATTTCTTGAATTAGTACAATGTATTAAGCATTATATTAAGCAAAGTACATAGGTTAGCCCACCTAATCCTCCTTACATTACAAACAAGAAAACTATAGTTCATCCCAAATTATGAAGAAATGAGACTCAGACTAAGTAACTTGTCTAATGTCATAGTGCCTGTAATGGTATATTTATTTTCTCCTTCCTTCCTTCCTTCCTTCCTTCCTTCCTTCCTTCCTTCCTTCCTTCCTTCCTTCCTTCTTCCTTCCTTCCTTCCTTCCCTTCTTTCCTTCCTTCCTTCCATACTGGCATCCAGATTCCCCAGTTTCACCTCTATCAGAGGAAACACATGATTTTTTCAAAAAAGCACAAATACTAGTCACCTGTAAGGATTTCCCTTCTCCAGGCTCCCTCTTTACTGAGATTTCTTTTTTGCTGTAGATCTTTTATCTGAACCTTGTGTATCTCGAAGTGAAACTAGAATACTTATACAATATGAAGAAACCGAAGTAAAAAAAGCAAATCAGTGATACACCCTTAGTTCTGTTTGATAGTGCCACTTGAAACAATTTATCATGCTAGTTCTCTGGCTTCGTATGTGTTGGCTTGAAGGTAACAGGTATCTTCAACTTTAAAGAGATGTGCTAAATGGAGCAATGTAGATTCAGACTCCAAACTCCAAAACAAATTTTATGATTCTGACCCTAGTCTGGAATTCCTTGAAATGACCTTTTGAGGTGAACATCCCAGTAGATGGTTCTCCCATTTGTGAGTCCTCTAAGGTATTTGGGGAATGCATAATGATTACCCTCCATCAACTCTTGGACATTAATGCTTAAAGCGTTTCAATACCTTTAACATGAAATCAGTGATATTTCAGTCCGAGCAGTTGCTGGAAATTTGGTCAGGTTTCCTTCTCAGGAATTCGGCTAGGAATTTTTTTTATTTGTTTCACCTCTCTTCCACATGACAATATATCTTTTTCTGGTAGGGAATAGAGTGGTGTTTGTGCATTCCAGGGTGTACCTTTCAAAAAAAGCTGATTAGGATGATTTCTAATTAAAATAAATAAAATGTTTCGTCGGATCCTTGGAAACAGCAGCCTGCTTATACTCAGATTGTATTCATGCTGTGGGAGGAAAAGAACCACTGAGATGATTTGAAGTTTTTCTGTTGCTGCCAGGACGGGGATAAGAGAGCAGCTTTGAGTGCGGAGACATCTTTCTTCAAATGCTGTATTTCCAGGGCCTGGCCAGGTCAGGGAGGCTCCTTTCTTCAAACTGAATATTTTGCAGCCACCCTACGGTCTACCAGATGTTCCGTGGCTCTTCATGACTGAGTCTGGCCACTGTAGGACATATGTCTGCTATTGCTCTGCTTTTAGAGGTCTGGCTGGGAGCTCTCTGCAGGATTAGAATATGGTGCTAATGAGGCCTGAGCCACAAGCTTGATTCAGGTGTGAGCCAGTCACCTTTGCACAGAGAAAAGCTTTGTTCTTTAGCCTTAGTTTGCACCTAGCTCCTGCTGGCCATTCTACAAATGGGTCAGAAAGAGAACCAGGTGAGTGAATGTCTGTTGATGAATAAGGGATTCATTTCACTGTAGGAAAATAAAAGCATAGGGCTTACTGCACCCAAGGTTATAGCAACATCTTTATAGGTGTGGGCCAGTGGGTGGTAACAAATAGGAGACACCATTCCAAATCAAAACGTGAAGTTGCATAAATGTATCTGCTATGAACAAAAACCCAGAGAGGCATAGTCCTCATACCCATGCTGTCCAGGAGGAAAATGAGGAATTTAATTAAACATATACCTGTTGAGTGGCTAATATGATCAACCTCTCTTCAGGTTGCTGAGCAGGGCACTCAGATGAATCTCTATTTTCAAAGAACTTAATGCTGGTAAAGAAAAATAGAAATAAAATAAGTACACAGATCAAGATAACACAGAAAGCATAATGTGAATTACGAAAAGAACAAACAAAATGCCACAAGAATTCTGAGGAGAGATCATAATTACAGGACACATGATTGGTTAATCCAATGTTCATCCCATTTATTTTTCTTCCAAATAGATCTTTGATTTTCTTTAGTACACACCATTCTCCACACAATCATGGGCTCCAGGGCAACTGACCTCATGCTTAGTTTTAAAGGATTTAAGCTTATTAGTTTAAGCCAATCATGAATATTCATTATTCTCTCCTGTGTTTAGTTTAGGAATAGTTATGCACCCAACTCTGGTTAATAATGATTGTGGAGGAGGACTTCTGGGAAATGTTTCCTTACCCTCTAGCAATAGAGGGAATGGATCCCTTTTCTCCTTTCAGTGTTGCCATGACTGGATGTGATACCTGGTACTGCTGGAGCTATCTAAACATCAGACCAAGGAAAAAAGGCAATGCATGGAGGAGCCAGAGTATAAGAAGTGCAACAGATCTGAGTCAGGTTTTCTTTTACTTGAAGGCGAACTTTACACAAGTTGCATTCACTTAGTGGGAGTAAGGATAGTGGAGTGAGGAAAATTTTATGAGAAAGCCAACATTCAAGATGAGCCTTGAAGGAAGGATGTGTTTTGATCATCAGAGTCTAGAAAGTAAAGTATTTTAGGTGCTGTAGTAGTGATAGTGAGGTGAGAATGATTTAGGTTAAGAAAAAATAAAGAAGAAAGGCACAGAGATTTGCAAGTTTAAAGTCTGTTCATTTAGAGTGGAATTTTATATTTTCCTGCACGCTCCACTTCATCTATAAGGAATACAGACCATTTATGGGAGATACTGACAAAAATAATTTTAAAAAGGAAAATAACCAGGTGCATGGGAGATAAACATATGCAAATTATAATAAAAGTTTAACACCTATACAGGAAGATTGAAGAGAAGGGAAATAGACACAAACAGGAAAGTTTTAAACCCTATTCAGTCACTAGATTCGAATATGACTTTCAAATTTCTGGTGTCCAAAATGAAAAGGAAAACTGGTTAATGACATAGGTCTGCTTTCATGTTTGAAGAAAACGTGTCGATTCTTCAAGAGAATTTATTATTGTGAAGATTTAGTTGGGGAACAATAGAAGATATAAAAGACGATGTCTCCGTCAATTTTTCTGCAGTGAATTCATGATCGATTCTAACAGTCTTTTCAACTAAAAGCAAGTCAAAGTATATAAAATGCTTGGTGAAGTCTTGAGAATAAAAGCAGAAAAGATAAGTTGAGCCATATGGTGGAATGATTTGGATAACAAGATAAGGACTTTGAAAATTCATTTCATAATCAGTGGGAAAATATGGAGTTTGATTGCGGTGTCACCTGGTCATAGCTGATCTGTAAAGTTTAATGATCTGAGAGTGGCTTCGGAAGGAGACAACCATGGAGATACAGAGAAAAATGAAACAAATTAATATAATTTGGAGTACTTACTAGGCACTAGGTATTATATGTGCTGTGGTTTAAATAAGTATAACAGCTCATTTTTAAAAATCTGATGATCATATAAGTTTCCTCTTTTATTTTGTAAATGCGGTGAATTATGTTGACTGATTTAACAACATTAAATCAAACTTTCATTCTTGCAATGAACCCAACTGGATCATAACATCTGTACTAACTTTTTAAAAAGTCATCTGGATTTAATTTGCTAATATTTGTTTAGGATCTATGTTTATGAGAAAGATTGTCTTGTACTTATAATGTCCTTGATATCTTTTAATGTTAATTTTATGATGGCCTCAAAAAATGAATTGCAAAGTTTTTTTTTTTATTATTCTTTGGAGACTTTGTCAAGATTGGTGCTATGTCTTCCTTAGTGGTATGAATTCACTGCTTAGACCACTTAGCCATCTGAATCTGAAGACTTTTTATGGGAAGGTTTTAAATTATATACATAATTTAAATATCTGTAGGGTATATAATGATGTCCCTTTTTCATATTTGATACTGATATTTTTACTTTCTTTTTTCTTGATCAATCTTTCTGAGAATTATCAACTTTATTTATCTTTCATAGGTTTTTTTCCAAAATACTCATTTTTAGCTTATTGATTTTCTCTACTGAAAATTTGGTTTTCATTTAATTTCTTCTGTTATCTTTATTATTTCCATACTCTACTTCCTTCATATATAATTTGCTGCTCTTTTAACTTTTTGAGATTTATATTTAGATAATTACATTTCAACTTTTTGTAAGTGTAAATAAGGCTGTAAGTTGTCCTTTATATACTGTTGTAGCTATAGCTTACAAGTCTTAATGTATTTTTTACCAGTCTAAAATATTTTCTAATTTTCATTGTGCCTGGTTTATCTTCCAACTATTTGGGTTTTTTTAAAGTTATTATTTTATTAATAATTTCTACCTTAAGTCTATTGTCTTAAAAAATATTCTGAATGATTATAGTTCTTTGAAATGTATTAAAGTCTAATTCATGGCTAACCTATGGCTAAGTTTGGTAAACATATTTCATATAAGTATGGAAAAGAATGTGTAAATTGCATTTGTTGTATACACTACTCATAACTCTTAATTCAGCTTTGTTAATCTTATTGTCCAATCTCCTATATTTCTACTGTTTTGTCGTCTGCTCCTCTGTTAATTGCTAAGATGTGTACTCTAGTTTCCCAATAAAATTATGTGATACATAATTATTTATAAATATACTACATATTATGGCATATTAATATGCTATATTAAATATAATTATAGAATATTTATTATGGCTTTTTACTGCAATTCCATTTAGAATTAAACTGAAAGCAAACAGGTAGAACTATTAATTTATGTTATATCTATTTTTCCTCTTAGACCTGTGCAGTCTCCCTTAAATACAAATTTCAAGAACATTTTTAAAGAGGTTACAGTTACCCTCTCTAATAAAATAAAGTTTATTTTGAACTCTAGCTTAGATTTCAACCAGATATGATATTACAAGGAACAGTCAGAAAGCTTTGGGTTTCTGAAGTGGCTACTTTTGATGCATAGAGGTAAAAAAAAAAAAAAAAAAAAAAAAGTCATGGAGAAAGCATATGCTTTTGGAAGGGCAGCAGAAAAGTATGACCTGGAAGGGAGGGCTAATCCTAGCATATCAGGTGTGAAGAGACTCAAGGAGTGGTTTGGCTTTTGCAGTGATCTCTCTTCCCCTTTATTCTGCAACATAGCCTCTCTCTGACAATGATTTGGGCTCTAGTCCTATGCGGCCTAGTGCATGGTAAAAAGAGTCTGAACTCAGTTGTCTTTTAAAGTGTTGTGTTGTTTTGTTTTGTTTTGTTTTAAAGAACTGAAGAAACACAGTAGGTTCCCTTACAATCAGCTTGAGCCCTTGTCATATAGAATAGCTCTCCACCAGTGGCCGTCAGGGGACCAAACCTTGCATGGAGGGGCAAGCAATAAAATAAAAATCACTTTTTCAAGATTTCTTTTTCTTGCTACCCCGGGTCATATTTGATTAATGGACTGCATTTATTTTAAAGGTGCGATGCACACACGTTATCTACACTGTGCCACTGTGCACTTGGCAGAGAGAAAGCTTGTTATGAATTCTGAACCACAGCAAGATGTTAGCACATCATTAATATGCACAGGTGCAGATATCTGTCTGTTGTTTTATAATGCTATTTCATTTATATAGTGCTGGTACTTGACAGACATAAGAGACTCCATCCTCAGCTAGAGAGATTCCTAAATAAAACTAGCATGTTATTGCAGAAGTAATCAGACAGAGTGAAGGAGTTCAGGTTCCTGTGTCTCTCTCTATATTAGGCCAGTTCTTGAGTTTCATTTCAAATGTCTCTCCATGCGGGCTAGCTTAACTTATTCCTTTCTTCCTTCACTGACAGCAAATACACCTGTTCTTACTTTTCTTTTTCCTCTTTTAATTCAGTTTAATCTGAAAATGTAGTTTGCTGCTCTTTTGGTCCCATCAGCCCCAAAGGAAGCTAAAGGAAATAAAACCTCATGGGGTGTGGGGCCAAGCTACTTGTACACATTTCTATGTCCACAGACGAACCATTGTGAGGGGGGATGGCCTATGATAAGATTCAGTGTCCCTACCTGCCCGGAAGAAATGGGCCCTATGGAGTCCTATTTGCTATCTTGAAGTCATCATTTCACTACCTTACTTCTAACCATCACCAACGGGAAAAACTCAGCTCTTTAGGACGGCATGCAGAGCATGCGAGGCTGCCACTGTCTCTGCAGCTATAATCCTGTGTCTTCACTCTAGTCCTATAAAGAGCTTGCTGCTTTCCATGATTCAAGGAGGAAAATCTCCAGTTCCTAGAGATTTTGGTAAATTAATGTCTATCATTGAATTAAAACATAATACTGGTCTAGCTGGAGATTTAGAATCTGCTTTTTCAAACTACCTCTACATAGATAAATCCTAAGTAATAACTATGAAAAGTAAATTCTATTTGAAAGAAAGGATAATTTAACACCTTTTTCAGTAACTTGTTTAATTATTATAAAATATTTACTGTATAAAATTCTTCCTTATATTAAAGCAGGAATCATTTACACCAATGATAAAGCTCATTTTTTAATGTTTCCAAATAATACATGTGATCTTGTCATTATGTCATTAGCATTAGTTCAAAAAGCTAAGGATATAGCTAGAAATTTCTTAAGTTAAAAAAAGAATTCTTGGGGGCACTGAGTTAAAGGCTTAAGAAATCTTAAAAATAAAATGGAAAATGCCAACTGGCAATATTTCACCTGAATTCAAAAAATCAAAAGATATTGATACTTTGAAGTTAACATAAACTAATAGTATGACTTAGACCTGATATTGATTGAGTTTTCTTGAAGATATATAATTGAATTTTATGGTAAATTCAATAATGGAAGTTGTCAAGTGACAATGAAGCAGTCTATTAATTTCTATTAAGTTTACTATGCTTATCTCAGAAAATGGGGCCATTATTATATGCTTTATAGTACATAATCCTTGGGTATTTATGTAGAAATTATTACATCTTTGAAAAAGTTGCTACTTATCTAACATTGTTTCTAATTAAATTGTTACTAAATTGAGGCATAGTCTGCCACCAAAATCCATAACAACCCTTTCACGTTAAAATATTGACTAAAAAATGGCAAGTGGTTTGCAGTGGCCAGACATGGGCTGTGCTGTTCTGTGGTGGTACACTCACACAGTGCCGTAAGAGGCCACCTCAGAGACACATGAGAATTGTGTGGCAATATCTGATCTTGATTCATGCAAGCCACTTAATATACTTCATCAAATCTAAGACTTCATCAATTTTAAGTCACACTAATATTTTATGTTCCATTAAGAAATAAAAAATGCTGCCAATTAACTAAGACACACCATTGATTATAAGACATTTCTGATTTCAATCAGAGATGTTAAAATGTGAAAAAAAAATGCCTTAGAATGATGAGAAAAGGTATTAGCTGTACTCTTTGAGCTCTTCACTCCAGAGACCTCTCACTTCCCCACACGAGTCACACAGTTTTGGAAAATGGTAATATGGTCATGCTTATTGAGGATAACTCATGATGTAAAGTGCTTTTTCATGTGTTAACTGTTAACATGGAAAAAATAACCTATCAGTTATTAAAGGATACTTTTTTTAGTCCAAATATTCTCTAGAAAAGTGTTAACTAAATCAGGTCCATGTTATAGCATGTTCTGAACAGTAGGCCTTTTCTTCACCTTTGATCAGTTAAGACCTTAGTTGTTCGGAGGCTGTAGATTGTAGATCTCTTTTCGGGAGTCCCTATGCCTCAGAGCCCTTGGACCCTTGCGTTTAACTATATCCACGTGGTTGTTTAAGAAGCTGTTCTATGCGGGCATATTGCATCTCAAACTAATAAGAAATAATGGTACTAAAAGTGTTATATACGCACGTATAGAGCTCTATATCTAACATCTATTTAAGGAACCTTAGATATGTGTCTGTCATTGTTTATAGATTTAATAATAATCTTATAATATTTACAACAACCTATGAGATAGATACTAGTATGTCTATTTTACAAATAAAACTGAGGGTTATTGTGATGTTACTTGTTTATGCTATGCAATTGAAACCAATGAAACTGAGATTCAAATCCAACTCTGTAATAACCTTAAGCCAGTATTTTTAAAACCATAGCAATGTCTCTCCCAGACACATCACATTTAGTTTTTATATTTATTGTATCACATTGTTTTATTTATTTAGTTTTACTCAAACTTGTTCCAAAAGAGCCTTCCTGTAGCATCCCCCCACCCAACACACACAGACACCCTACACCAAATTATATAGAGAAGGAAGAGAGGAAAGGGAGAGGAGAGATGGAGGTGAGCGTGTCTGTGATACTATGTGGTTTTAACAGTAAACTAGAAATCAGGAGTTCTAGGTTTAATTTTTCTGTTTGTGGTTTTCATTTTGGTTAATTAAGTTCTTAAGATGCTTCAGCATATCCCAAAATGAATGATTCTTTGTAACAGTTTAGATAAACAGGTGTTCTTTCTGACTCTTTGTTCTTTTCCTCTTTTGAATTAAATAAATTGTTTTATTTGGAAGGAAGCAGAATGCCAGCTTAGACCTTCAGTGTTTTCTTAATGTCTTTATTTTACAGAATGGGCAATCAGAGATGCAGAATCTTCCCGAAGTCCAATGGATAGTATTGGATGTGGGGAAAATGAGTGCTACTAAATAATGTAGTTCTGAAATGTCAAGGTATAGAATTTGGATATTCCAGTCCCCAAAAGTTAATGACAAAATGCTCATCCTTTTAATGGAAACATTACTAGGAGGCTCCTGGCTACATAATCCATCATACTGCAGAAGACTTGCTGACTTATGCTTTGTGACGGGCCAGTGAGAAAAATATACAAACTCATACACCAATGTTGCAAATCAATTCTGCGGCAAAGTGGAAATAACTCTTATACCAATAAGCGGTAAGACCTATGGGGGAGAAAATCCTTTTCTGTATTTCCAGTTTGCAGATAGAAAGAGATGCCATCAATCATGCTGGAGAGCTTCCATTTCGGAGCCGTTGTTCTTAAAGACAAACCAGATGAAATCGGACAAGACCAGAATATGCAAAGGCCTTTGGATTTTTCTGGTCTTGGTGCAGAAGGAAGCAAGGAGAAGCAAGACATTCTTTTTTTCTTTTATATATGAAACTCGGAGTCCAGAAAAGGCATGTACATAGGCTCAGTTTATTGTCAAAAAGACTAATTAATCACTTCACAAATGGCTATTAATCATACATTAATGAGATATTCTTTGTGCTCTGGCAAATACAGGTTCTGTGGAAATCCTTTCTCCTTGGTACCCGAAGCAAGCCAAAAGCATGCAGAACTCAATTAATCTTGGAGCAGCATGGGGTGTTTGAAACTGTTCACAGTTTGAAAAGAAGCAAATAGCAAAGACATTTAAACTGTCCATATTTCACTGTGTAAATTCAGAAACACTTAATCATCCTTACACATTCTTTTGTCCCCTTTCTTCCTCTGTCATGTTATAACTGCGTTTCAAGCCTCCTCCATTTCTTTCCTCAAACTTGTACACTGAAGAACAAACCTAAAAGAGCAGGGCTTCCAATAAATTGATTCTCAGTCCTCTGGGATGAACAATGAATGGACACAGTGTGCACATAGATATGATATTACAGCAAAAACAATGCTTACATGTAATTGCATAAATTATGAACTGAATGCCATCGCTTACTAAGTAACATCTAAATTAGAGTTTCCTTCCAGTTCCAGATTTCCAGATCAACCTAGGGAGAAAAAGCCATGAAGTTTGACTCACTTAAATTCTCTACAAAGGCCTCCATTTTTTATAATTGAATGCTTTAATTCATTCAGCAGACATTTATTAAGTATTTACCCTGTCCCAGGCACTAAAGATACAAATATGAATCAGTGTTATCTTCCCCTTACAGGGATAGAAATGAAAGGTTAGTTGCCTACAGAAGCAAAAGAATCAGGAAGAGGCTGTGTGAGGAATGAATGCACAAAAAGAGCATGATGTGTTAGGAAATGGTCCGTAATAATGGCAGGCTAGATACTGACTGCCTGGGGAGGAGGCACAGTAGATATAGAGATTGATGTTAGAAATGACATTAAGGTCAGATTGTGAAGGGTGTCATATACCTTTCTACCTGCATTGGGGAACGACCAGAAGTTTTTACTCAGGAAACTGACCTGATTTGTGTCAGGACTTTGAACCTTGGGCCATAGTTGAAAAACACTTGTGGGTCCTGGAACGTGTCTGAGCAAATTTTGCACGTGGTAGGGACATGAAAAACTGCATCCAGGAAGGCTGATGGCAACAAATTTATTTCATTAATGGCCTCAATGTATTTCAGCATGGCTCCATTCTTTATCCCTCCCTGGATCCACACACACCCTGTTCACCATGATGTTTTGTAGCGTCCTCCCTCGTAGGCAAGTCTCCTTCCTGCTGGGTTTGGCCACATGATGTATTGATACATTGTCACTTCTGGATTCCTCTACAATAAAGTCTCCACCTCAGTCAGCTCCTTCCTTTTAAACACTCAGGCTATATTTGGATATCAGAATGTGGTCAGCTGCCTAAGTAAGCTTCATTGGGCTTCGGAGGGAAGGAAAGGCCCTCTGGGCCATCAGTCATGAGGGATGCAGAGAGAAAACAGATACTTCAATTCTTGTTCCTGTTCTCTATCAACAATGGCTGTCACTCATTTTGTTATTTCATAATCTAAGAGCAAACATATTTCACTACCACAAACAAAAAAAAAAAGATTTTTTTTCTTAAGATCACTTACTCTCAAGAATACTGAAGTTTATATGTTATTCCTTCCAAAATAAAACCATCAACCTTATATTAAATAATAGTTTGCCTCCTTTCTTGACCTGGGTTTCATTTACAAATTCCCTCACTTTAGCTGAAAAAATTTCCTGTGAACCTTATAAGACAAGTGTAACCAATTAAAAATAGTTTCTCTGATTCTTAAAAATATGTCCTGCTTAGTTGTAGAGACATGTTGAGTTCAACTCATAGCCTTTTCTAATTTTTTTCCTCCCTCCTTTTTAATTTTAAGTGCAAAAGAAAAACACAGAAAAGGCTTTTCTGTATTTTTTTAAAATCAAATTTGTATACCTTTTTTATTTAAAAGATATAGTTTACATATAATAAAATACACCCATTTAATGTATCATTAAATGTGAATTTGATAAGTTTTTGCAAATGACTCATCCATGTAATTACCACCACAATCATTATACAGAATATTTCTATAACCTGAAAAGTTGCTTTGTGCCCCACCCAGGCCACCCTTAACCCCAAACCTCAGCTCCAGGCAACAACTGATATGTTGTTACTGCACATTAAATTTTTATTTTTAGCAGAAATCTCAAGTATCAGAAATCCATTCTTTGTAAGTGTTGGATAGTATTAATTTTTTGTGTGTATAATAATTAAAAAAAAAATCTCTTTGCCCATCCATGGATATTTTGGCTATTTCCAGTTTGGGAGCTATTGTGAATATGGCTCCTATGGACATTTGTGAACAAATCTTTGTGTGGTCATATGTTTTCATTTCACTTGGGTAAATATTGAAGAGTAGAACTGCCAGGTGAGATGGTAAGTGCATGTCTAACATTATAAGAAACTGCCTAATTGTTTCCAAAATGATTGTATAATTTTACATTCTTAGCAGTGTAGGAGAATTTTACTTGCTCTACATTCTCACCAACATTTGGTATTGTCAGTCTGTTTGATGGTAGCCATTGGAGCTATGTACTGGTATGTCATTGTGACTTTAATTTGAACTTCCCTAATGATTGATCATGTTGAATATATTTTCATGCATTTATTGTCAATTTATATATCTCCTTGGTGAAATGTCTGTTCCAATTTTTCGCCCATTATTTTTAGTCAGGTTGTTTGTATTCTTATTTTTGAGTTTTAATAGCTCTGCATATTCTGGATATAGCAAGATATCCTTTATCACACGTATGTTTTGTTAATATTGTTTCCCAGTCTGTGGCTTGCCTTTTTAACAGTGTTTTCTAGAGAGAAAATTTTATTTTTGATGAAATTCAGTTGATTAAATTTTCTCATAGTTCATGCTCTTTGCATCTTAATAAATCTTTATCTAAACCCAAACCATAAATACATATTTTTCTAGAAACTTAATCATTTTATGGTTACATTTAGGTCTATGATTCATTTTGAATCAACTTTTGTATATAGTGCAAGGTATAAAAAGGAGATAAAATTTTATTTTGTGTGTATGACAATCCAATTGCTCTAGCACCATTTGTTGAAAAGAGTGTTGTTCTTTTTCAATTACATTGGCATTTTTGGTAAAAATCAATTGATTATATACACATATGCATTCAGTTCTAGACTCCCTTATTCCATTCCATGAATCTTTATATCAATTCTTACCCCAACACTATTTTTTTATTATGTCTTAAAATTAGTCCTTCAACTTTATTCTTGCTTCAAAATTGTTTTGGCTTTCTAGGTACTTAGCATTTTCATATATTTATTAGAGTTAGTTTATCAATTTCTAGAAAAAAACCACTGAGGTTTTGATTTGTATTCTATTGAATCTCTAAATCATTTTGAGGAGAATTTACATGTTAACAACATTTGGGCTTCTGTCCATGAACAAAATATATCTCCATTTACTTAGGACTTCTCTAATTTCTCTCAATAATGTTTTAGAGTTTTCAGGGTATACATCATTCATGTATCTTGTTAAGTTTATCCCTAAATATTTCATGTTTTTGATGCTATTTAAATATTATATTTTTAATTTTAATTTCCAGTTCTTGTTAATATATAAAATACTACTAATTATATTTTTTATAAATAAACTTTATCTTTTAGAATGGTTCTAGACTTACAAAAAATTGAGCAGATAGTTCAAAGGGATCCCATATATAACACTACCCCTACTCCTATAGTTTCCTCTATTATTAACAGTTTTTATTTGTATGGTACATTTGTTAGAATTAATGAACCAATATGAATACATTATGATTAACTAAAATCCATAGTTTATTCAGATTTCCTTAGTTTTTATATAATGTTCTTTTTTTTCTGTTCCAGGATCCATTGAGGATACCACACTGCATTTACTTGTCATGTCTCCCTGGGCTGAGAGGTAACAGTCTCTCAGACTTTCCTTCTTTTAAATGACTTTAACAGTTTTCAGACATACTGGTTGAGTATATTGTACGGTGCCCCTCTATTGAAATTTGTCTGATGACTTTTATAATGATTAGGTGGGGTTATATGTTTTAGAGAGGAAGACCACAGTTGTAAAGTGCTATTTTCATCACATCATATCAAGGGTGCATACTGTGAATTTGACTTATGATTGTTGATCGACATTGATCACCTGGCTGAAGTGGTGTTTGTCAGTTTTCTCTACTATAAAAATCATTCTTTTTTTTTTTTTAACATTGTACTCTTTAGAAAGAAGTCACGACACATAGCACATAGTTAAGGACTGGGGAGATACAGTTCCCCTACTTTAGAGTGAAGTCTCTACATAATTTATTTGGAATGCTTCTGTTTGGAAGATTTGTCTCTTATTTTCCACTTTTTAATCTATTCAATCATTTATTTATGTCACTTTAGACACATGGGTATTTATTTTATACTTTGAATTATAATCCAATACTAATTTATTTATTTTATTGCTCAAATTGTTCCAGCTTTGGCCATTGAGGGCTCTTTCAGTTGGTTTCTGTGCCCCTTTGACATACATCTATCAATTTTTTGTTCGTTTTTTGAGGAACATTCTGATACTACAAGATACTGAAGGCTTATCTTGCATGTTTCCTGTCTCAGTCCTAGAATTAACCATTTTTCCAAGGAAGACAGGCTTTTTTTTTTTTAATTTAAATTTTTTATTTTTTCATTTTATTTTTTATTTTAACCAAGATCTGGGAGCTAAGTGTGCTTATTGCTACTGGGATGTTGTTTCTTTTAGAACCTCTCAGGTATTAGAGCAAAAAAATATATGTGTGTATATTAACTTGTGTATATACACAAATACATAAATAGTTTTCTATGTAACACTCAGTATATTAAATTAAACATGAGTTCTTTACTAATGTCTGCAACTCAAATATATTAGCATATGGATCATTCTAGTCTCCTTTCTTGCTTATCTGTAAATTCCCACTCCAACAGTGAAAAGCCTAGCTTTCACTGTGTTCTATCCATTTCATTCAATTCCAGTGTATACGTATAGCTGCATCTTAATTATTAACCTGTACCTCTCTGGGGAACAATTTTATCAGCTAGGTTACATTTATGTGCAGGTCCATTTGCCTTTATTCTCACAGACTCCATTTATTTCGAAAGTTACTTAAGTCAGCACCTTGTCCCCCAACCGTGTTTCATACAGTTAAGTTCTTTATTCTTCCAATCTTTATTCTTTCCTGATATCCTCTGATCTCTGAAATTATTTTTAAATATTTATACACGTTGAATTTCACTTTTTGCTTTAGCATAATGTTTTTTTGACAGATGCCTAATATCATGTATCCACTATTACATATAGAATAGTTTCGCTACCCTGAAAATCCCATTACTCGTTTGTTTCTCATCCCTCTTGGAAACCACTGACATTTTTACTTTCTCTATAGTTTTGGCTTTTCCAGAATGTCATGTAATTGGAATTATACAATGTTTAGCCTTTTCAGGTTGGCTTCTTTTGATTAGCAACATGCATTTAAGATTTATCCATGATTTTTTTGTGGCTTAATAGCTCATTTCTTCTTATCACTGAATAATAGTCTATTGTATGGATGAGCTACAGTTGTTTTATTCATTCATCTATTGAAGGGTATTTTGGTGGAAATCATGAATAAAGCTGCTATGAGCATTCACATGCAGGTTTTTGTGTGGACATACATTTCAGACTAATTTGAGTAAATGCTTAGGGGTGTGACTGCTGCATTGTATGGTTTAACTTTGTAAGAAACTGCTAAAAATTTCTTGAAAGTGCCTGTACTACTTTGCATTTCAATCAGCAATGAATGAGAATTCTTGTTGCTCCATATCTTTGTCACCATTTGATATTGTCAGTTTTTTGGATTTTGGACATTTTCATAGATGTGTAGTGGTATCTTGTTGTTTTAATTTGCAATTCCCTAATGACATATAATATTAAGCATCTTTTTATGTGCTTATTTTTCCCCTGTATATCTTCTTTGGAGCTGTGTCTGTTTAGATCTTTTGCCCATTTTTTAAATTGGGTTGTTTTTTTAATTACTGTTATTTTTAAATTACAGTTGGCATTTAATATTATTTTATATTTGTGTCAAGTGAATAGCATAGTGGTTAATGATCCCCTAGTTAGTATAATACCCTTCTGACACCACATATAGTTATTATAATATTATCGACTATATTCCCTAAGCTGTACTTTATATTACCATGACTGTTTTGTAACTACCAATTTGTACTTCTTAATTCCTTTACCATTTAACCATCATCCCCATCTGGCAATCATCAATTTGTTCTCTGTATCTATGAGTTTGTTTCTGTTTCATTTGTTCATTAAATTTGTTCTTTAGATTCCATATATAAGTGAGATCTTATGATATTTGTCTTTTTTTGTTTGACTTATTTCACTTAGCATAATACCCTCTAAATCAATCCACGTGTTGTCACAAATAGTAAGATTTCATTATTTTTATGATTAAGTAATATTCCGTTGTATATATGTACCATCTCTTTATCCAATCTTCTATTGATGGGCACTTAGGTTGCTTCGATATCTTGGCTGTTGTAAATAGTGCTGCAATGGGTATAGGATTGCATATATCTTTTCAAATTAATGTTTTGGGTTTCTTCAGATAGATACCCAAAACAGGTTCATTGTTTTCATATTGTTTAGTTTTATGAGTTGTTTGCATATTTTGAAAACAAGTCTTGTATCAAATATGTGTTTTGTTAATATTTTCTCCTAGTCTGTGGCTAGTTTTGTTGTTGTTGTTGTTGTTGTTGTTGTTTGTTGTTGTTGTTTGATTCTGTTAAAAAGAACTTTGTGGAGTGGAAGTTTTTAATTTTTTTACCTTTATATTATACCTAAAAAGTTCTTCACCAAACCCCAAGATCACCTAGGTTTTCCCCTGTGTTATTTTCTAGTAGTTTGTAGTTTTGTGTTTTATGTTTAAGTTTCCAATTTTTAGTTGATTTTCATGAAAAGTGTAAGATCTGTGTCTAGATTGCATATAGACAGACATTCAACTGTTTTATCACAATTTGGTGAAAAACTACTCCTTTCTTCATTGAATTGACTTTGCTCCTTTGTCAAAGATCAGTTGATTATATTTATGTGAGTGTCTTGAGATTTTTATTTGTTCTATTGATCTATATGTCTTTTCCCCTCAATACCATTCTCTCCTGATTACTGTAGCTTTATAGAAAATCTTGAAGTCTGGTAATGTCAGTCCTGCAACTTAGTCTTCTTCTTCAATATTGTGTTGATTATTTTGGGTCTTTGGCTTTCCATATATACAGTTTAGAATCATTTTATCAATATCTACAAAATAACATGCTGGAATTTTGACTGAAATTTAGTTAATTCTGTAGATCAGATGAGGAAAACCTGACATTTTGACAATATTGGGTCTTCTAATCCACTAACATAGACTATATCTCCATTTATTAAGATCTTTAATTTCTTTCATCAGAGTTTTATAGATTTCCACATATAGACCCTTTACATATGTTATTAGAGTTATCCCTAAGTATTTCACACTTAGTTAGATTTATATGTACTTTATTAAACTACAGCCTTGATCAAAGTAGTTCATTAGACATTGTATTCTTATCAATGAAGTAAGGGGAACAAGGCTGTACTAAGGAAAATACTGACCTAAGTAGTACAAGGGACTGTCCTCAATGCCTAAAATTGAGGACATGATGTGTAGTAAAGGCTGAAGAGCTGGAGGCAGAGAAGACAACTATATAACAGTGGATCCAATTGTGTCATTTTATGTCCAAAATTAACTTACAGCTAGCCTTATAAGTCAACCAGCATTATATCATATAAGGTCGTGATAAAGTAGTAAACACCTATGTGCTTGATTAAAATATACTTGGGATCTATTAGTTAGCTGGAGTGATCACTTACACAATGTAGTAATTTTTCCCCATTCTCTATAGATCACATTGTCTCCCTTTCATACCATGTGAATTTTGTTAAATATACATTTTGTTAAATATAACCCTTTAATCATCAAACTTCAAATTTTAATCTACTTAGCAATCATTATATAGTTTGAACACAATTTCTTTCTTTATAGTTTCTAATATCTTCCTATTTTAGAGATAATTTTCTGGACCCGTTGGAAAAGTAGAATTTCCTTTGACCCCATTCCTTCCACAATTTTCTATTCGACCATCCCTCTACAATATACATATTTCCTTTTCCAAATACATATATACGTAATGAAAGTTTATTTCACTGTCTGGGTCTTTGCCTGCCACTACCATTTATCACATATTATCAGATCTTAAAGAACAGGTCCAGCAGAAAAATACACTGAAACAGCCATTGACTAAATCCTTTAGATGCAATAATGATTGCCTATGGAGGAACTAGGCCAATAGGCTTAATGCCAACAAAATGATGCCACTGTCAGCATAACAACATCAACTCCAACACAACGTTATTGATATGAGCATTTTTGTATTAGAGTAATATCATTGGCACTAGTGGGGAATGGACCTAATATAGGCTATTAGACCCCTTGCTGGCTCAGAGTCACTCATAATTTGCCTTCCAGGGGGTCAGTACATGTGGCAAAATATATAAGTGGGAGATAAATGGACACTTCAACACTATGTGATGGCATCATATTCTATACCATTTCTTGCTATTGGGTATTTTAAAGCAGACCTATTTTCAATTTAACATAATAATATGGGAAAATGTGTAATGGAAAGACTGAATTTTTTGTTATTTTAATCCACATGTGCTATCTAGATTTGGAGACCTGAGAAGTTTTGGAATGAGAAGCATAATTCCACTCACGCCGCCAGCAGGGTAACTCCTTTCCCATGTGCACAGTGAGGTGTCAGCCGTGGCCCTATCCCTACACTTTACAGACTCTTTCTCTACACAGTGTAGGGACACATTCAATTTCCACTTGCAGGCTCAGCCCTTTCTCAAACTTCATCTTAAATCCTAACATTTTTCAGATTTCTAAGAGAATGGGGTAGATATAGAGGAGTTGGGACTTAACACAAGACATGAAATAAAGCACCAACCCAGCTGTAGATATTAAAACCTCATTCTGTCAGCAAAAGAGCTTTGAACCTTTGGGTAGACATGTGCTCCATTAGGGGTGTCCCCTTTGTGATGTTTCTTTTCATACCTTAGGCTGCTGGATTTCAAAAGTAATTGCCATTTTTCTTAAGACCTAAATTTTTATCTCCATATCCAAAGTTTCTGCATGAGAGAGTTTTCCCAACAACCTACTTGCTCTGTTTTAGCAATAGGGCCAGATCATGGATGTTATCACCAAGCATCATTTGACTCCTCAAGAAAAATGACACACTTGTTTAAAGTGTCATTATAAACATTTTGATCTTGAACTACCATCTATTATTGTATCCTGTAATCTGTGAATATCACATTTTATTTTCTCTGTATGTCTGAATCATCTTAATTTCATTTTTATTTATTGTCTACAGTATTTTAGCAAGCATTATGTGTTTCTATCACTGTATTAGCACTAGAGATTTAAAGATGAGCAAATAAGACATGGTCTTTATGTTCTGCTACCAGTTAGGATGTAGAAAGATGCAAAAGACTTTCACTCTCGCGGTAACAACAAGAAACTCACAGAGATAAGGACCAAGTTTTTCTATGGGGCGAGCAAGAAGGAACAGATACATAGGGAGCTCTGATAAACTGAATTCTAAAAAAATGAAATTTTCACAGTGAGCAGAAAACCATGGCAGCTTCTATACCAGGAGCAGTTTCCTGGTCTGGGTGGGGCGAATGGAAGAACCAGCCTGGCACAGATAGACAGACTCTGTAGCGATAAGGAGAAATCAGCTTAGCCCCAGATGAAAAAGTGAGCCACAGGAACAGATTAGAATCTGAAAGAGTCATAGACACAAACAACAAATTACTTGGCCTGAAAGTTTTCTCCCCATAACAAATTTTGCCGAGAAAGCAGCAGTGAGTAAAGATCTGGAAAATGAAGAGAAAATGAAGACGTCTGACATTCTTGGGGTTTGAATTCTAGGACTTGCTTAAGTTGAATCAAAGGAGAACCAGAGTTTTGAAAGTAGAGCCCAACTTCATTCAAGCTAAAATATTGACAAGATCAAAAAGTTAATTTTGATAAGGGAGGTTAGAAGTTGAGCTAATCATTGATGAACTCAATCTAATGAAAGTTAATGTCCAGTTTCAGATTCTAGCTATAAAGTGGCTTATAATCTCTGGTTAACAAGCAAATGAAAGAAAAAATATTACTTCTCAGTTTGTACTATGTTCTAAAAATTAGAAGACATTTGAAAAAGCAAGAAAATGTGGCCCATAATCAAAAGCAAATATGGTCAATAGAATAAAACCTATAGACCCAGTTATTTGTATTAGCAGACAAGGCCTTGAAACTCTATTACAAAAATGTTAATGGGTTTACAGAGAAAAAGAGATGTAATGGTGAGGATACAGGATATTTAAGAAAACAAACTATCAAAAAGAAATAAATAAAAATGTTAGAAATGAAAAATAAAATACCTGAAACTAACATTTACATTAAGTTAAACAGGAGAGGAAAATAGCATCAGTAAGTGAACATTAGGATATATCAGTGAAAAAGTATTTAACTAAACAGAAAGAAAAATATTAAAAATGAACATATGCAAAAAAATCTCCAGGGATAATAGAAGCAATCTATGAAGTCTCAGAAGAGAGGAAAGAGAAAATGGGGTAAAGAATTATTTGAAGAAATAATGGCTGAAATAATTTCAAAATATGATGAAAAGTAATAATATATAAATTAAATAACTCAACAAACCTCAAACAGGATAAATATCAAGAACCATACTAACTGGGCATATCATAACCAATTAATTAAAATAACGAGATTTAAAAGAGAAAATAAGAATTTAAGAGCAGTTGGAGAAGATTGACACATTATATAGAAATAGAAGTAGAAATATCATGTTCACAGGTTGAAAGACTAATTGTTTTTAAGATATCAATTTTCCAGTTTAAGCTATAGACTTATGTTAAGTCAAAATTTCAGCAGGTCTGTTAAAAAATTGGCAAGTCAAATTTGAAACTTAGAAGTACAAAAGCTCTAGAATAGCCAAAATGATCTTGAAAAGAAAAAGAGCAAATTTGTAAAATTTATAGCATCTAATTTTAGGACTTAATATAAAGTTGAAGTCATGAAGACAGCATAGTAATGATGTAAGTGTAGACACATATATTAACTAGAATAGAAATGTCAAAAATAATTCTATACTTGTATGGCTAATTAATTTCAATAAAGACATTAAAGAAATTTAATTGCAAAAGAAAAATTATTTCAATAAATGGTGTTGGAAAATCTGGATAATTGGTGGAAACAAAATAAACCAAGACTTCACACCATATGCAAACTTAATTTGGGGTTCACCACAGAGTTTAACAAAAAAGTTGAAACTGTAAAGCTTCTAGAATGACACAGAGAACATCTTCATAACTTTGGGTTAGACAAAGATGTCTTAGACAACACACGAAAAACACTGACCAGAAAAGATAAATTAGACTTAATCAGAATTAAAGTCATTTACTTATCGAAAGATACTCTTAGAAAAAACAATAGACCTATGGAAGAAGATATTTGCATTACATATACTGACATAAGACTTGTGTCTGGAATGTATGAAGAATTTCCACAACTCAATAATAAAAAGAATAACCCAGTAAAAACAAAAAGAGAGAGAGAGAGAGACTTGAGTAGATACTTTACAAAGATATAAAAATGACCAATAAACACATCAAACTTTATTTAAAATCACTAGTCATAGGAAAAGGCAAATGAAGACCACAATGATAGACAATTTCATACTCACTAAAATGGCTCTCATTATAAAACTGACAACAGCAAATACTGGCAAGAAGAACTTACCATACATTGGTAGTGAGAATGTAAAATAGTACACTTTGGAAACTGTGACAGTTTCTTTTGTAAATTATATACCTACCTTTACCCTCTAACCCAGCAAGTCCATTCCTAAGTGTTTACCCATTAAAAATAAAAACTATACCCACTAAAAGGCTTGCATAAATGTTTATAGCAGCTTTAGTCATAACAATAAAGAACTGGAAACAATTTAAATGTCCAGTAGCAGAAGAATGAATAAAGAAATTGTGATAGATTCATACAATGGATTCAGTAATTAAAAGAACAAACTACTGATACACATAACATCAATGAATCTTACCAACATAATATTGAATGAAGAAAGCCAGACCACAGAAGACTACGTACCACATAATTCTACTTATGTGACATTGAAGCTCAGGCAAAGCTAATCTATGGTGATAGAAATCTGAATGGAGGTTGACTCTGAGAGTTGGGCGGCTGATTAACAACAGGTGTGTGAGAGCTTTCTGGGTGATGGAAATGTTTATTTCTGCATCTCAAACTGTATACCTATGTAGCTGTGCATTTTTCTTTTTGTTAATTATTCCTCAATGTAAAGAAGACAGTCTCAACCCACACAAAGGAAGAAAACACATCAAAAAATTACATAAATACATAGTTATGAACCATGACGAATATTAGGAAAAAACCAGACAAGGTGGTAAGGATTAAACAGAGATTAATCTAATCTGGGGAATCGGAGAAGGTTTTTTTTGAGGGAATCATTTTCCAATGGAGAACTGAAGGCTGAATTGATGACAACTAGGCAAGTGTGTGGGTGGGAGGTGGAAAGAGTATTCCAAGCAGAAGGAACAACCAGCTGCGCAAAGGACCCGAGGAAGGAAGTCATATGATCCATCTGGAAAGAGAGTCATTCGACTGGAAGGCAGACAGAGTAAAGGTGGTAAGAAATGTGGCTAATGTGACTAAATGCGCTCGGCGCATTTAAGGTCATTAACATGACCTTAAATTAATGATATTGTTCTGTCCTGAGAGCAATAGTAAATGATTCAAAGATTTTACCTCCGAACCTGGAATGATCAACTGCATTTTATGATGCTCTCTTTAATAAAATGAAGAATGAATGTGACATGGCCAAGAACGGATATGAAGAAATCAATTAGGAGACTATTGCTGTAGCCCTGGCAGGAGTCAGCATACTAGGATAGTGACAGTGGTGATAGAGATATTCAAGGGGTCAATTGGGCAGGATTTATTGTTGGATTCGATTGAGGATCACAGTGAAAAGTTGTTTACACATAACTACTAGGTTTCTGGTCTGTGAAACTGGAATGAATCTGATGCCAGCCACTAAGATAGAATGCATAAAAGGAACTCAGTTGTAGTTATAACACATGAGTTGACTTTTGGACAGATGCAAATTGATACGGCTTTGAGACATCTAAGTGGCTATTGATTAAGCAGTTGGAATCCACAAAAAAATGGTCTGGGCTAGAAATATATTTACTGGAAATTTGGAAGTCATCTGCTTATGCTGATAAAGTCACAGGCATTGATGATGTCATCTAGGGAAAGAGTAAAAGTTGACAAGAGCTTATAGCCAAGCTCTGAGAAATTCCTAATATTTAGAAGCCAGCTAGAAAGAGATGAGCAAAGAAACTGAGAAAGAACGGCCAGAAAAATAAGAGGAAAAGCTGTTGTAATATCACACAAGCCAAGGAAAAAAATGTTTCAAGAATGAAAGAATGGCAGCCAGAGTCTGGTGCTACTAAAGGGCCAAGCAAGGGGAGAACTAGAAAACGCCTACTTGGCATATTTGTAAAATAGATAGACTTAAATGACCATGGCAACTGAAAGTTTCAGTGCAATAGAGATTCTATCTGCAGTTGTTTGCAAATGAGCTAACAGAGCTCAGTAAATTCCCATAAATTGTCTGTAAATGTTTGCATGTAGGCACATGCCTTTTTCTGTGGAAGGGATTTATAGATTTTATCACATATACTTCAACAAGGTTGACTCTACTTTCTCTTGCTTGGTGTGTGTGTAGATATGTACGTGCATGTTTGTGTCCTGCAGATCTTTCCTGAAGAATACTGATATTTAGTGTATCTTTCTCACATTAATAGAGAATGAATATGAAGCTGGTTTTATTTTCCTCTTCTGATGAGCAGCATGAAGGAATTCTGATAACCCTTCAAGTAGAATCTTTGGTATGGGGAAAGAGTGTTAAATTTAGGCTCAGAACTGAATTTTTAGCTACTCCTACCTATGAGATCTCTGGTAAGATGCCTAAATGTTCTATATCTTAATTTCTTCGTCTGTAAAATATGCAAAATGATATTAATCTAGAAGGATCATTGGAAGAGTAAAATGAGATGTTGATTTACAAAGCACTTTATAAATTATGAACTGCTATAAAATGATAATCATTCTTTATTACATATACTTTATGTGAAGAGATGTGAGAAATGGGAGAGAATATCTTAATTAGTGTTGTGGTGAATACAAGGTGATAGACAAAAGTAGAAGGCACTTTCCTTATACCTCAAGAAAAGTGGCTGCCAGAGCTTTTCATCCTACTAGTATTTACCACACTGACTCCAATAAAAACAGAGCAAAACGTAACAAAACTCCTGTTTATGAGGTGGGTCAGAGCATATCACAAACACTATGAAGTCAGGTCCAAGGTCTTTATTTTTTGGTAAAGAACAGTCTAAACAGAATCAAGTACATTTTATGCAAAGCAGAGTACAATGTGAAATTATGTTTGGAGTAAAATCTTTTAAGGCCTAAATTTTGCCTCTCTTCCTTTGCCAAATAATGGCTTATTAATTTCTTTTGTTTGCATTTTAGAAGTTCATATTCATGTATGATGAAGGTGAGAAAATGCATTTTTCTTTCTTAACGGTAGGACGATTTTTCTGTACCTACCTAAACTCTCCAGTGCTGAAAAATCTAAAATGCTGACTCATAGTTTGTTCTTTTCTGGAGGAACTGGTTTCATTATCTTTCTTTATTAATAGTACAAATGTGTTGCTTAATTGAAATGTCCTTTGAAATTGCCCTATTCTGCTCAAATCTGGAAGTTCTCCCCCACATCAAGTGTTTTGAAATATTGCTTCTGATTCTGTGAAGTAAAATATAGTCCAGATTTGATGAGTAAAGATTAAGTTGGAGTGGATCTCTGGCATCTTCTCCCTTCATGGCTGAAGAGAAGCCCAGAACATTGCAGGCTATACAGTTGCTGTTATTAGAGAAGCCATAAAAATCTCCCCACCTGTTGAGCTGTCTTTGGCTTATATAATTTGTCATAAAAGCAGCTGAGGACAATTCTAGAGGTTGTAATGGGAAATGATTCTTGGACAATATTGGTTCTGAATCATAATTAAAAAATAATGCCATTTACTGAAAATTAAATGCCTTTTAAAAAATTCAAATACAGATAGGCTTGAGAAAATCTTACTTTTTAAAGGAATTAAATATAATTGTATTAATATTTGAGGACTTTGTTAATTGATGTTTAATAAACTATATTAATTTTTAAAAATCTGTTGGGTTGTGCCTTTAAATTAGCAAGTCGTTTTCCTTTGCAATTATTTCTTTTCAAAGTAGTCCTTTAAAAGGATTCAGGTTTTATTTCAATAATGTTATTGATGTTCATTGTTGTAACTTCCACGTTCTGTATTACAGTTTTGATCCTCTCTATTTTAAACAATACATCTTTGTGGGGATTTTAAAATAAGTTGAAAAATTCACAATGAATTCACAAATTCTTTGATACTCCTCCTTTTAAGAGAAGCAGCCTAATTTCTCCCCTAGAGTGTGGGATATATTCTATACTTGTTTCTAGCAAATGGAATGTGGCAGAAGTGACAGTGTGTGACTTGTGAGACTGGGTCTTGAAAAGCATCGTGACTTCTTCCTTGCTTTTGCCGTTTGTCAGTCTTCATAGGTGAAGCCAACTGCCATGTTGTGAGGACACCCCAGCAGCCCTGCAGGGAGGTCCGCGTGATGTTTTAGGTTTATTGTCAGAGTATTTTCCTGCTTGACTTTCTTTATCAGACTTGTCTCCAAATGAGTCTTGACTAGAGAAATGAAATCTGCCTTCAAAGATGAATATTTTCTACCACAGAAGACATTTTTATAAATCAACTTCAGTCTTTAAAGCCTATATTCTAAAAATGTATTCCAAACATGGTTTTAGGATTGGCAGTATTGCTAAAAATATGTCTATGATCTCTTTTACCATGTGAAGGGTATGGTGATACTTAACCTTGGTTTACTCAGAACGTTCTCACTTTTCATACTGAAAGTCTTGTATCTTAGAAAACCTCTCAGTCCCAGGAAAGCTGAAAAGATAGAACGTCCTAGAAAAGGGAATATTTTTATTTGGATGATGATGATCTTAGAATCTCTTGACTCTATTACTATAGAGAATTTATAGCTTGGCACGAAATAGCACAGAATAAAGACTGTATCTTTTGGCTTCCTTTCTACCTAGGTGTGGTCATATGACTAAGGTTTGGACAATGGGACAGAAGTGTTATACATGGAACATCCGTGTAATACATGGTTCTTAAAGGGAAAGAATATGCCCCATGTCTTCCTTACTTGCATCTCCCACCATAGTGGACAATGAGATGATCTTGAGGAAGATAGTCACATCCAGTAGGTCTTGGGTCATTGCCACTGTGGAGGATCATATTGGTCCTGGATTGTTTACTTCTGTACTTCTTGATCAAGAGAGGTCACCAGTATAGAAAATCCTGCAGTGAATTGAAGATAAATGTATAACTAATTATAAAGACTATATGTTTGTTTGGAGACTCCTTTGGGATTATAATTTATGCATGGTTCTGAACTTAGGGATACTGTTATTCTTTTCAACTGTTGCAACTAAAATGAAATAACTATATTTACCATTTTAAATAACCATGTTTTCCTTTTTGACATAGCTACTGTGTGAGCAAGAAAGGGTGGAAGAAAGATTGCTAGAAATAGATATATATACAAATCCATATGTACTTACATTTAATATATATTTGACAGTGAGATTTAATATTTGTTGGCATTTACTCCAATGTTTTTCTTTCTCTTAAAGGACTGCAGTTGATTTTCAAAATGATTTATTCTCTATGGCTCATACTAATATATCACCACTTTAAAATTTTGCTTCATACTGCTTTAGCATTACCCATATGCCACAGGAAAACAAACCTTTTTAATATATGAAGGGTGTCAATGTTAGTCATGTGATTTGCAATGCTTTTGCTTAAATATTGATTTTTTTCAAATTCAATTTTTATTGATTTCTCTTAAATATTAATCATTTCTAATGACAGCTTAAAAAATAGGTTGAACCCCTTGAACACTCTTGCTATCCACTCCTTGTAGAAATAGAGTACAATTTCAGTATGCTTCAAATTAAGTCAAACAAAAACATACTGCTTTTTCATTTAAAAGTTTAATGTTATAAATTAAAATTTTATTTGTGCTAAATCAACGGATTTATGCAGACTATTAACTATGGCCATGCATTTTCTACACAAACAAGCCAATGCCATCTACGAGCTCTAACTAGCTTATCTGTAATTTACCGCCATTCTTGCTTTATGGAAAACCATTCCTGGCCTTCAAGATATCAGTGTTTTGCAGCATCAGTGAAGTTGACTGGGCTCAAATTAAATATGATGACTAGAAAATGGCAGACTGTCAACAGTTCCAGGGGATTAGGCTTCTAGGATATTACTATGTGGAAGATGCTCTGATTCTCCTTAAAAACAAACATCACTTCCCCACATTGATTATGTTCTAAATTTTTGATTGAAATAACACTTCTGACTGATGGAGAGTTAAACTTGGCAATGATTAGCTGTGAGGCTTCCGTACATTACTTAACTCTGCTGACCTTGATTTCTCCATCTGGTACTTGGAGAAAATGGTGCCTGTTGGTGGCTGTCAAGGATGTGGCATGGATAAGTGAGTTACCATAGGTGGCTTCTTGATGGAGAGCAAGACGGGCAGTCTTCACCTTGAGAGAGTTTGTCTTCAGAGTTTTTCTTTTTACGCGGGTTGAGATTAGGGGATATATTTATCCAAACAAGCAAGTTATAAGTGGTGGCTATATTTAATCCAGTTCACAAAGCCTTTTAAACTCATTAAGCAGCTAAAAATATTTTTATGTGAATTCAAGATTAAGGAATTAAATATTTTTACCTTAAAGTTTAAAAGATGAAGAAATATTGTTAGATATGAGAAATTAAAGAGAAATGCAACAAAGCAAAGTAATTTTTTTCTGTTGCGTTTTTAGTGATGGTGTTTGAGAATAACAAAGGGCAGTGAAGATGGGGGTTAATGACAAAATTAAAGAATATTCTTTCCTATGAATTTATTAAAGTTGATATCAGGTCTTAAAAAATATTTTTTTTCTCAATTTAATGTTTATTCATATTTAGCATAGAAAATTTGGAAAATAAATGTAATCACCAGCCGGAGATATTCATTTTGAACACTTTTGCCTTGGTTCTTTATTTTCACTAATCAAGACATTTAACTTTGCCCTTTTTTGATAAAAGTGCCTCATCAATACTATTCTTGTATTTAACCATCATGGTAAAACTTCTTTTGTCTCACAAATAAATCTGGGCTTAGATCCATCACAGTAGGTAATGTATGCAAGCACCTGGTGTGCGGTCCTGGTGGTGATGGAAGGATCCTGAAGGGTGGGAAGGTAATCAGAGCAAAAGTCTGGTGCTGGCGAATGGAGGACATGAATATGGAAGAAGAAGCATGCACAAGACCCAGCATTCAAAAGAGAATACTGTATGTTTGGAAATACAGTAAGTTATGTATATGAACCACTAATGAGTTTTCATGTTATACATCTTTTGTCATAGAGGTGATTTAGCCAAACTTTTGTTCCAATTAAGGCTCTACCACTTAGTAGCTGTGTAACTAGACAAAATTCACTTAACTTCTTTTCTTTTTATGTGGGTAAGTTTACATACGATTAATCATTAGAAAATGTGCAGTAACATGACATTTAGTACATATACCATGTGGTGCAACCATTACCTCTATTTTAGTTCCAACATTTTTCACCACCCCAAAAAGGAAACCTGTACCCATTAAGCCATCCCTCCCAGCCCCTGGAAACCACGAATTTGCTTCCCATCTACGTGGATTTGCCTGTTCTGGGTATTACACATAAACGGAATCATACAATCTGTGACCTTTTCTGTCTAACTTCTTTAACTTCTTTATCAGCCTTACTCTCCCCTACTATCTTTCTGACTTACTGAATCATTGTATGAATTAAAATGAGGTCGTGTACATAAACTGCCAAGCAGAAACCATGGAGCAATGTGGGGTGTTCAATCCTTCCTCCTTCGCTATTTGGTCTTAAATCATTGCATATATCTCTGTATATTTATAGATATACTAATCTGTGAAGATTTACTTAAAATAAGCTTTTCTTTCTATTACTAATTAACTGCCCTTGTGACCCTGTAAATGTGGGTATTTTTCATCTTGGCCCGTGGTGCTGCTCTGTTCCCTTCCCTCATCTCCTGTCTCCTTTTCTAAACATAGTTGTACTTCCATCCATTTGGTGGGTCCTGGGAATTTTCTTTTCATATCTGCAAAAAACAGCAAGCTGACAAGCTTCACCTTGGCATGACACAGCATGTGTGAATCTATGTCATGTCCAAGCAACTTTGTTCATAGTTAATTTGTTAAATTCCTTTGCAGAACAGACATGGCCTTCCCCACTGAGCAATCAGCACAGCTGTGAAGCCAGGCAGTGGCCAAACAGAACCCAGTGTGAAATGTGTATTCAGAACTCAGAGGCAGCGGTCATGGCTGAGCCCCTGAAAGTTTACTCACCTCTTTTGGGGAATACGCAGTATAACTTGCTCTGGAGCACCACATTGCCAGTACATCCTTAGTATATATAAGATATAGGGGTGTGAAAGTTGAATAGACACAAATAAGCAGAAGGAGTTGCCCAAGACTGATGCTGTAATACCATCCCACCCTCTATTCTTCTCCTCTTTTGTTCTCTTTTTTTCTTTTCTTTTGTTATCCTAATATTTCCTCTTCCATCTCCACAGCTGCTTGTGATCTTGGTATGGTGTGCTCCTTTGACAATTAAGTGATGGGGACTGCCCCCTGACAAGTCATTATGAAGGGAGCTGGACTTTTAGAAGAAATAAACTAAACTTTAAGCACCACTCACATGAGTCAGAAGAGAACACGTGCCACTACCTTGTCTTGGGCAGACAGTGGGTGGGCAAAATGACAATGCATGCACAGTCTTCAGTAAGCACTCCTAATAAAGTTCCCCCCAGCTGAGAGGATCAAAGGCTGCTTTTCCCAAAGCTAGCCTATGATATGTGAAAGTCAGCCTGGCATTCAGAGGTCAGGGTCACACATCTCCCGAAATTTTCCATACAGTCCAGGATGGATCCTTGCTGTCATCAATTGGAAAAGAAGCACAAGCAGGACATAAAGATTTTAAAGCAATGAGCCTAATAAGATTACCAGCAAACTTGGTCTTCGCGTCTCCGTTTTTTTATTTTTTTTTTTATTTTTTACTTTCTCAGACTAAAGTGATATAACCAAAAAGAATTTGACATAGAAAAATATAAGAATCTCATGAAAATGTGTCCTTCCTAAATCCAGGGGAAGCTCATGGAATTCTGCTGAAATGTTCGAATCTTCCTGCTTGTTTGAAGCAAGGTCTGCTTATATGCTTGTCTTGTAAAGTTGCTTAGGAACATTATGTATAGATAAGTTTCTGGAAACTTCCGATAGATCCGTATGTGCACATATGGTGTGCTCTGAGAATTATACTAAGTACTTTACATGTTATATCCTTTATTTCCAAAAATGTGAGGTGAGCGTTTGGAAAATTGAGATTCAGAAAAAGAAATAACATGCTTAAATTGTCCCTGTAGCTAGTAGGTGTCAAGATCAAATGTCTGTGCATTTTCCACTGTGCCACCTGGGCCGCCTGCCATCCTACTGCCAAGTGAGTGCCTACACAATGCCTGGTTTCCCTCCTCTCACTGATGGCCACAGAGCCCATCCATTTAGCAAACGCAGACTGGATAATTTGTACATGCAAATCTCTAGGCAGCATAGAGGTGAGGAACACAGTTCCTCTTCTTTGGGAGCTCACAGTAGTTTAGGTGAGGAGATAAAACATGGACTCACATAACCAGAGCATGAGGCAAAATGTGCAGGTGGAGTCCCAAGGAGAGAAACACGCATGTCCAGCTGGGCACACCCAAGAGGTTTCATAGAGGAGTGGCACTAGGCCTTGGCTTTGAAAGGTGGAAAGGATTAAGAAATGGAACAGGAGAATTCTAGGTTAGAAGAACAGAAGAGAAAGATGTAGAGGAAGGAACTCATAGGCTGAGGGTGAGAAATGGTGAGTCTTCTAGTCATCTGGACTCTAAGGTAAGACCCAACAGAACTGGACCTCAGTCTAAGGCATTTGGGCTTTGTGGTTTGCTTTGCATCAGATATTTACAAGAGAAGAAATAAATAATGGTGAAATATTAGGCCAAAGGTCACACATGGATGATTGATGAGCAGATTACTAAAGGCTGAAATGTTTTATTTGACTAACACAATGAGTTTTTTAAATTCAAAAATTGTTTCAAAGGGACTTCAAATAAAAATTTGGATTTTTAAACTCTTTTGAAAATTGGCAGGCGCTTGAGATGGCAACAATTGTCTGTTACTGAGTAGAGGCTGCCCTTTGTAGGCAAACTGTATACGTCCTCAATTTCTCAGAGGCCCTGCCTAACCCAATACCTGAACTGCTTCATTCATTTACCCTATCTACCCAGTCCATGTGGAAATTTGAATTGGCAGTCCTTGTCTTAGGGGATCACCTATGTGTTGACTATTATCATAAAGTAGTAAAGTTACAGATTTAACTTAGTGGCAACACTAAGATTACTATAGTCACCTCTAATTGTCAGACACTAACGGGAAGCCAAAAGGGGCTCTGGAATATATGGGTTATAGAATCTTGCCCCAATATTCCCAGGACAGAAAATAGGAAGGTGAGCATAGAATGATGGACAATAGACAAATTACCAACATTGATGTTGAATGTGTTTTATGATACCATTTATTTATACTTACTATGCAGTAGGCATTTACCAGCAAAGGTTATTTAATTTTACAGTCCTATGAAACAGGTGTCACTGTCTCTATTTTGCAGATGAGGAAATGAAAGTACCCACAGATCATATGTGGTAGAATTAAATGGAAATTATCATTATAAATTTAGTAATATGTAACATATTCTTATTCTAATGTTCTCTTTACTGTGTCTATAAACCCCTCACAATTCTTTCCTTTTACCTTCCTTTCTGAGCTAATTTTGGAACTTGGATTTTTTAATAACATATTTATGTGAATACAGAATCTATTTAGATAGCTGGATGGCTCACTGAACTAAACTATTGTAATAGTTAAAAGACCATACATTGGAGCCAGACTGTATAAGTATAACATTGTTTCATTTATTACCAGCTATATGTCATTGCAAAATTGTATGACCTCTCTGTGCCTCGATTTCATCATTTGTAAAATAAGGATAATAATAGTACCAATCTCATAAGGTATTTGTGAGGGTTAAGTGTGCTCAAATACGGAAAGTGCTTAGATTTCCTGTAAATATATGGTAGCCTTTTAAAAATCAGTATAATTAGGGTCAGTAACAATCCTTTAGGAGAAATGACTATTTTTATGACTCACTCCCCCCGACCCCACACACAGCAAATATACACTATCAATTCAGCAAACGAATTATTTGTGTTGTTTGATAGGGTTGACCCTCTAGCTTTTTGGCCACAAAAGAGAAATGGGAATTGGCAGTGGGTATGAGCCATGGTGGAAAAGAATGAATCTAAGCTGACTCCCACATTTTGACCAGACAACTAAGGTACTCAGTGATGCTTTCACTGAAATGTGGAATATAGGAAGAGGGACAAATTTCAAATGGTAGACAGCTAGCTTAGTTGGAAACACATGGAGTTTAAGAAGTGTGTGAGACATATCAGAATGTCTCATACTAATTTGGAACTATAAGAAGGATATAGTAATAGAGAGAGTATAAACCTTTGCTGAAGTCATGGTTGAAGACGCAGTCACTGAAAGAAAATTAACCCGAACTTGAGCTCGAGTTGATCTAACTCCAAAGCCCACATCCTTTCTATGACCCATTTTGCCATTTGCAAAGACAACATCATTCACAATTGTTTATGCTGTTCCTTATATTTGGAATGCATTTTCTCTCCATTGTGTCCTGCGGTCCTAGCTGCTCTTCAAAGCTCAGCTCAAGCTCCACACCCTGTTTAGTGTCCCCCAAATTATTATAGTCAGCATTAATCTTTCTTGCCTCTTCCTCCATTGGCTATTTTTACTCCTCTAATAAAGCACTTAGAAACTTAGAGACCTCAGAGGGTCTTGAAGAGTCATGTTGCCCAAGCCTAGTCATGTTGCATGAATCCCTTCTTCAACACCCTCCATGAATAATCTTGCAGGCTTTTCTTGAACAATTCTGTAAGTAAGCAATTCACACCTTTGAAAGGCAACCCATTCCAGTTAAAGCCAGTTTCAACTGCTAGGAAATTCTCTTTCTGTTCAGAGATGTTTGTTTAACTTCTACCCACTGGTCCTTGCTTGGCCAACTGGAGTTCATGTCCTCTTCACACAACTACCCTTCAGTTCTTTAAAGACATTTACAATGTTCCACTTTGTCGCCCTTCCCATAGCAAAACATCCTCAGTTCTTTTTTTTTCTTTTAAGCTTATTAGGGTAACATTGGTTAATACAGTTATATAATTTTCAGGGATACATTATAATTTGACATCTATATATTCTATTGTGTGATTACCACCCGAAGTCCAGTTTCCTTCAGCTACCATATATTTGATGCCTCCTCCTACACCCCTATATTTGACCCCCTTTACCCCTTAAAGCCATTTTTTAGGACATGTTTTGTCAGTTTTCTCACCATCTTTTCACTTTCATTTCACTCTAGTTTGTCTATATCCCTCTTAAAATACAATACTCAGAGCATACAGATATCCTCTAACCACTACCAAATAGAGCAAAATTATACACTTCATTGTTCTGAGGATTTTTACCATTTTTAATATAGTAGACTATTTTATAGGTATTCCCATGGAGATTATCTATTGACTTACATTGAATTGACAGTAAATTACTTATTATAGTTGCTTTGGATCATGGTTATTTGTAAATGTGCCTCTCCTTCCCCTGATTATAAGTCTTTAGATTTACCCAAAAGCATGTGTTACTTATCTCTGTAATCATTTTGCTCTACACAGCGCCTTTTCTGTTGCTGGAGCTTAATAAATGTTGCACCTTCAAGCTAACATTGCTTGGGGTGGGTTTTTTAAGTTTGTCTCCTTAAAAAGCCACAGCTGAAAATACCATTTTGTCTCTTTTATTGAGTAATGAAACTTTTTTGTCTGCTTGAATTATCAAAAAAATAAAATAAAAAAATAAGAAAGATTTATTGAAACAATTTTCTGCTAAAAGAAGTTGAACTTTAAATTTGAGTTAAAAACACTGAGTGAAAGGAAGACTGGATTTTCTCCATGACAGAATGGAATTTATGCTTCTGCTTTTTCAGAAACATGTCTGAACTCAGCTTTGATCTCTCTGAGTTTCTAAAAATCCTGTCTCTGCATTTTTCTATAATTAGTTTCTAAGTCAGCTGAGAGCATGCTCTTCTCATTTGTCTTCCTAGCAAGACTTTCTTAATACAGTACTGAGAATTAATGTAAAGTGACCTGGTTCTGGTATTTCAAGAGTAGGAAGATTGGATATTCAAGAGGAATACTCATGTCACAATAATTTTTTTTGGGGGGGGGTGGATACTCAAGTGAAAGGAGCATATCTGACTAACTCAAGAGTTTTTAAACATGAATTTAGCTGTTCACTGCATCTAAATGACAGATGAGGAATATGACTTTGTGTTTCTCTATTGTCAAGAGACCTAGAATTTCCTTGTTATAAAGATCACAATAGATTCCGTAATCCAGCATTCTAACAAGACTCCCCAAAACTCTAAACCATGGTGAGCTAGTCTGAGAACAGGCAACATTTAAGACTGCATTAGACAAGTGTGCTTTTGATCTCTCCTACCTCTAGAGTTGAGATTTTTTTTTCTTGGCTCTTCTGGATTTAAGGTCATCTCTGACCTATTTCCCAGACTGGTGGTGCCATCAGAATGAATCAGTCCCATTTCTTCTGCTGTTGTAGTCTTTCCTAAAGACAAATTATCTGTTAATCACAGTGAAGAGAAATCTTTCCCAGGCTAAATTGGGTAGGGGCTCCCTACCTCAGATCAAGATGTTCAAGATTAACCTCATTATTATTTTTAAGAGCAGAGGCAGTGAGAGACCGAAGTGTGGCCTGGGGAAGGAAATTAGAATACTGATAATTTCCAAAACCAGACCACTCCCTTCCCCCTCCAGCCATCATAAGTACACAATTTAAATTAAGATATCATGTTTGCAGTGCAATTTCCCTAGTATCTAGAAACATTGCTTCTATAAACCCTTCCCCTAGAGAAATTTTGAAATCTTCACTGAACAGAGGTTTCTGATCCATTTACAGGTACACAAGGCACTTTTATTAATGTTAACAAGGTTAGTTGATGTTAGACTCAGGTATTGGTAAAACTGCTGTGCTCACTTAAGAGTAGATTGAGACTATCTACTTTACTGAGACTTTGCTCTTCTCTATCACCTTTTCTGAAAAGTTCTCTGTTCACATTAACATTTACCGAGTGGTCTCTGTGATTCATAGGAAGTGACCTGACTGTAGGGGTTGTGAATGCCCCTGATCTTTCAGACATGAGACAGAAAATTATGTATTTGCTGAACATCCACTATTCCATTATATATATATATATTATATATATATATATATATTATATATATTATATATATATATTTATGAAACTTGCTTTTGGCTAGGTTCTCTACATACATAATCTTAATTTTTTTAGAGAGCACTTTTCTTCTGAATGAGCATAAACCCACACATTCCTGAAAGAGTAGTGACAAAGACGAATCCACAAATCTTTTCTTTAAGTGCAAAAATGATGAGCTAACACTAAAGTTTTTGGGGTTTGAAACCACTGTTGCTTTTTGTGGTCTTAACACTGTTTTCAAGAATAAATGGTTATTTGCTTGTCACATCTCAGTAGTAACTATACCAAGATTCCTTGCTTTTAGGATATTAGAAACCAAAGGAGGGGATGGAGAAAAATTCATTATTAAGTAAAAGCAAAGATAAATAGTGGTAGTATCAGACTTATTAAATAATTTAGCAAATACTGAGTATGTGTGTGCCAGGCATGGGGTGAGGTGTGGGGCATAGAGGTTTAAAACAAACTTGGCCTCTGACTTCATGGAGCTAACATTAAAACATAAAAATGACCATTAAACAAACAAACAATCAGAAAGATATGGTTTCCAAGCCTGGCTTTGCCTCTAGCTACCTTAAACAAGTTGTTTAATTTCTCTAGGACTCAACTACTCATCTATAAAACGAGTTGTAATTCCATGGATTTTATTTATTTATTTATTTTTTGGCCTTGTGACAATTGATTTTGCCTCCCTAATATTAGGTATCTTTCGGTTCTTTGACATGATAATTTTATGAAGTCTATGATGAAGTACCTTCCTAGTGAGAAATTGTTATCAATTACAGCTCTAGTTTATTTTTCTTTCAGAATCTCTAAAAGTAAGTTTAAGAATTTAGCTGGGAGTTAGAATAACTCCCTGATTCATCTATTTCTGATTTCTCAATTTTTTTTTGCAGCATTACATTTTAATGTTGCTATTTATGAGTCTTTAGTTAATTTTGATTAAATAACTATGTTCTTCATCCAGCCAATCAAGAATAATTTTGAGTACAAAATATTCATGACATATAACACTATATGTGCCTATTATATTATTTGACAGCCTTTTTATTGTACATACAAATTATTGACTCTGCTTTTACAATCTTAAAAGGTTTCATAAATATTTTTATAAGATTTCCTTAATAAACATTCTGTTTCCTTTGAGTTATTAAATAATTCAAATATACATTATAGTGCCTAGAATAATTTTTTATACTTTTCAAATTCTTTCCTTAAATCCATTTATATTTGCTGCCTCCCATTTCCCTCTCTCTGCTCTCAATTTCCTCACATTTCTTGAAAACAATGGTCTGTAGTTTAGTAACTTCATTATGTGCTCACCTCTGGACTCCAGGATTCATATTTCCAGTCACCCTATTTATTGAGGTTTTCTAAGCATTTTTTACTTACCTTATATTAATAGCTATTTTTACAAGGTCTTCATTACTTCCTAATTCTGCAAATTCCATTTCCTTATTTATCTTGCCAAAGACAGAGTTGAAAAAGGAGTTCATTATCTCAGCTGTTTTAGAGTCATTATTAATTTCACTCCTTTCCTTATTTGTTAATGGTCTACATATGCTCAAATATTTCTTTTCCCTGGTAAGGTTGTAAAACACCTTCTTACTCCATTTAATGTGTTTAGCCAGCATTAGCTCATTATTCCTTTTGGACGTCCTTCTCATTTCAGTCCTTGGGAGTCCTGAGAGATTTTGTACCCTTTGGGGGAAGAGGATGGGGCAAGGGCAGATCAGGTCTTTGGGCTACCTAAAGAAAAGATTATAAATTTAAGTATAAATGTGTTTACTTAGGACAAATCTGTAAAATAATCACAAAAAACACAATAATTTTCAATTAACTGTCCTACACACCTTTATGATGCCTTCTTCCTTGCACTTTTTAGCTGCATTCTCTTTGATCATCTCTTCATATAGTAACAATTTTTAATTTATAGCATTGTCAGATTTAGCATATAAAAATATAGGATGTTTAGTTAAATTTGACTTCCATGCAATATTAGGAATACATATGCTAAAAATTATTTGTTGTTTATCTTAAATTCAAACTTAATTGGGCAGTTTGTATTTTATTTGGTAACCCTAGTAATATCATTTCTACAAAAAAAAAAAAAAGAAGAAAAATAATGTTGTCTTGCCTCTGGAATAGCCAAAAATTTTTAATTTACTGGCAGTTTAGCCTCATAACTTTTCACTATCAGTGTCACATAAAATTTTAGAATTATCAAATTTGGAAAAACTTATGTCAACTTTCTTTCATATAAGGACCATAATATTTTGAAGAATTTCTACAAAGATAGCATCTACTCTGTTCATGTTAAATCTCCTTTCTCTTTTTCCAGCCACATTTTTTTTTTTTTTTTTGGTACTGGTACCATGGGACATACCCATATGGCTGCATGAATATGGCCCTGTGACTGAACTTCATAAATATATCCCACTGAATTAAAACCAAAGGTATCTCTAACTTAACTTCACCTTAGTCTGATCCCAAAATGTGCATAGTTCCCCCAGTGCCACTTGACTGGAGAGGAAGATGGAGTGCAAAAAGCCAGTATTCTTGACAGATTGCAATTGAAAGGTCTTAGGTTTACAAATTTAATAAAATATATGATTGGGAGAACAGATAGCTTGGCTTCTCCTTTGAGGCTTGAAAAGAGACTTAAGCAAGTGAGGGGCCTTAAAATTTAAACTTTATTAGATTCATGGTAAGTCTGCCTTTGGCACTGATGGGTATATGTGTGTGTGTGGCATGGGGAGGGAGCCTTATTGTCTTAATTTATCATTCCCAGTACAGTATGTTCATTCCTATTTCTCATCTGCTCATTTCTTTTTCCTTCTCTCTCTCTCTCTCTCTTTCTCTCTTCCCCCTTCCTCTCTCCCTTTCTTCTCACTTTCTCTCTTCTTGCCATCTCTTGAATACCCTGCCGCATCTCAAAATGTAATCTTAACTTTTCCATGGAAAGAATCTACTGAACCTCACTGGTGTTTTCTTTGAAGATTCTTTAGACTTTCTCTAAACTTTCAAATTTTAATATATTCTCTCAATGTTCCTAATGCACTTAATTCTCTAAACTGTAATTCTTTGAAACCTGAAACTCTTCTAGGACTGAGTCATTACTATGCTGAATTCAGGTTGCTCTTTCTCAGGGATATTAAGCTTCCTTAATAGTCTTACATTTTCAGTAGATTTGTTTTAGTTAGGAAGAATCCATCTCAGTGGGGTCCTCCTGGGTAGACTTTCTACTTATGCTGGGTGTGACTCAGACCCATGCATATCTTTAAGGTCAACTGTATAATGAACGTTATCTGAGTCCCAAATCTCCTAGACTGTGGAACTGAGATTTCCTCATACTGTGAGGTTTTTAGTTTCTAAATTAGGAACGAGTGTTAGAAACTCCTGCCTTTATAATTAGGACTCCACAGCACATACTTCATTGTCTCTGGCACCTATTTATTTCTTCTTGCTCTTTCACTCTCTTTCCTTCTTTTCCTTCTTATTGTATAAACTCCAAAAATTCTATTTGGAACACACTGTCTTAAAAAATGATGGGATATGTTCGAAAACAGATATCAGTACTTGATACATTTAAGCCAGTTAAATGATTAGAATAGATGATCCACTTAGTTGGAAAGAGCTTTCACTTTCAATTCTTTCACATAGAATTGGTTTGAATGAAAGTAAAAGTAGAATTGATTCTTAAAACCATTGTCCTATTACCATAAATAATAACTACACTATAGAGCATTATTTGATTTAATCCTCACAACAACCTAGTGGAGTAGAAATTATTTCCATTTTATTTACAAGGAAGCTGAGACTGAAATTTGGTCAAGGTCATGTATATCATAGGTGATAGAGAAGGGTCCAAATCCAGATGTGTCTGATTTTTAAATCCAAGCTTTAATCACTAATACTACATATGTAATGGTTTCCAGTGGGGCTGATCATTTCAAACCTGTAAAATCTTCAATTTAGAGAGTTTCAAACAGTTTCTGCCTTCTAGGAAGGAGACTGGCGCTGGACTTAGATTCTTTGTTTAATAGGTGGCACTCTCATGGACTTTATAATGTAAGGTAAGAGGTAAATACCTACCAAACTGGTCTTTAATTTAGTGAAGGTGCCTAACTACAGTTTATCAGACTAATATATTAAGTGTTCTGTTTAGTAATGTAAATTGGGGGTGTTAGTAAACCACTTTTGAAAAGGCAGATATTTATTTTCGGGTCCTTACATTTATATTTAGATAGCTAGAATCCCTTGTTTCTGTTTGTCCATCTTACCTCTCTTCTCCTTCTTATAACACCTCTTTTTTTTTGACCTCATCTGTCACTCCATTTGTTTCTGGTGAAGCTGCCTATATATGTATTTTTTACTTTAATGACTAGCCAGAATTGCACAAGTGACCAGATGTGGTAAGAGTTCTTTTTGTTCTTCGCTTTGGGTTGCTAAGATGGGATGGGATGACAACTGACCTATTGCTGTCTGTAGCCATGACACCCTCAACCTTCTACCTGCTACCCTGAAGAATTCTTTCTCGAGTAAGAGAGAAGCATAATCTAGAAGTAGAGAAAGATGAAATACAGATACGACAAAGAATGAGTGTGCGGCATCCTTAGGGATGCCAGGATTCCCTAGTTTTATAAGCCAATCAATTCTCACTTCAGGATATTTTCTTATTTGTTTGTTTTTTGTTCACAAGACCCTGGAAACCAAGATCAGACTAGCAGGGCAATCATGCAAGCCTGAGTTCTTTATTTCATGATAGATAAAATAATGCAAAAGATATGGACTGAGCATAAAATTTGGCAAACTGGACCAGATTCTTTGTATTGCAAATGTCAAAATTTTCAAACCAAATGAGCCAGGCTTTGGAAACGTTATTCTATTTTAATTGTGTGACTCTAGTGCCAAACCCCAACTTGTGCATACAGGTTCACTCCTGAATGGAAGTATCTGCAAATTGTCAATTATCTTGTGAATAGGCTAACCTTGGGGCAAGACATAATAAGGGCTTGGACTAATGGAGGGAAGAGCCCCAGGAAGGCCTTTCTCCTCTCTCTGGAGTTGAGAAGATGGGAGTTTAGAGGGGGCTGGACTCTGGGCCAGGAGAAGCATGAACATGCTCAACCCTTAAAGTGAGTTGGGGGTCTCTACATGGTGGAAGACCAGCGTGCAGGCAAAAGATTGTGCCTTGGGATATCAGTGCTGTCACTAGGGGAGTACAGTACACCAGGATTTCATGATGTTCATCAACAACAGAGGCCATGATGGTGTGGAAGGCAAGAACAAAAGGACCTGATACATACAGCCTTCTGGAAAACTCAGAAAAAGCAGGGGATTATTTGGGGGGGGGATATATTTTCTGGAGACTAGGCAAGCAGGGGCTCCAAGAGAAAATAAGTATGAGTTTATTTTGTATGCAAAGAGTTTCATGGACAGGAGCATTTAGGTTTTATATAGATATGATCTTCAATAACTAATTCCTGATGTTTGTTACTAATTGGATTTTCAGAGACCTGCCAGGAGGGAATTCTATTCTAAGAGTGCTCAGTTCTGCAGCTCTATACTAACTCTCTGTTAAACAGACTAGTTACAATGGAATGGTGCCAAGAAATTACTAGTTTTAATACCATCTCCTCTTGGTTACAGCTGTCATTATAGGCTATAGTTTATGTGCTTAATTAAAATGGAAATGGTGTTCTTTAAACTTGAACTCTGAGTTGGTTTATGTAGCTGGCACTATTTTTTTTTTTAAGAAAGTAAATAAAAATGACATTTTCATTCTTAGTATATCTAGCCCAGATTACATTTGCAAATTAGCTCTCTGCCTAAAACTAGATCTCATTGGCACACTAATTCTTGACATATAGCAGTGAGTATCACAAAGGGTGTTTGAATACCACTTTAATATTTACCAAAAACTTTGCAAGTCTTTTATCTCTTTTGTTCATCACTGTTCACCTTTGAAACCCATAGAGTAAGAATCATTGTTATTCCCAGTGTGCCGATAACACAGTTAGGTTTAATGAAGTGCTGTGTCTTGCCTAAGGTCACAGAGATGGTGAACAGTGCTCCCCCATGTTTCAGAAGGGAATTCTATTCTCTTTCCATTAGGCTCATATTTCCTACCTAAATTTTGTTGGTCACACTTATTTTTTACGATATTTTGTAAATCTCATTCTACCGAGATTATGAAGGTCTGTGGGCAGGCCAAGACATTCGCTTTGGTTCTCATATATTCTTACCAGAGTAAATACAGAAATTGAAACCAGAGCACTGAATGAGAAGGAGTGGTAAGTCTGGATTCTATTTACATTCTGTCACATGGAGAAGACAATTTGCCTTCCCAAGAGGTAATTTCCTCATATATAAAATAAAAATACTTGACTAAATTATATTGAATTTCCTTCTGGCCTATACATATAACATTCTTCTACTTTTCATCTTTGGATGTAGAATTAATATGTCTTTTATCTATTTCTAAGAGTTTTACTCTGTACTGTTCATTTATATAAATACTTTTACCTTATTTCTTATTTCTGTTTTTGAAGAAACAGGATTAGATCTAGTAGAAAGACATCTAATCACCTTGATAAAATCTTTTTGTATGTCTGTGTCTCAAAAATTTTCAGGGCAATCTAGCCATATAAGACCTAATATCCTTATATTCTTGTGATAAGCAATGGTTTTGTAACATTTTGGATTGCATCGCGTCTTTATCATAATGTTTTAAATCAGATTTGTAAGGTAATTTAGAGAAATTTACACTCCATGAAATGTGTCTTATTTATTAAGATCATGTATCACCACAAGACAGTGACCACTGAAAAATAATTCCTTTGTGAATGAGCCTTCAGAAAGCAAAATCTACAACTGTGTCTAAGGTTAAACAAGCTCATTAAATGGCTTTTGCCACCCAAACTAAGAGAACTGGCTGCTATGGACTGATTTGTGTCTCTGAAAAATTCATATGTTGAAGCCCTAACACCCAGTACTCCAGAATGTGACTCTTTAGAAATAGAATCTTTAAAAATGTGATTAAATGAAAATGAGACTGAATAGGGTAGGGCCTAATCCAAGTCAACCAGTATTCCAAGAGGAAGAGGAGATTAGGAGAGATAAGAGAGGTACACATGAGAAAAGACCCTGTGAAGAGGCAGTTATAGTATGGCCATTTGCAAGTCTAGGAGAGAGGCCTCAGAGGAAATCAAACTTCCTGGTACCTTGATCTTGGACTTCCAGCTTCCAGAATTTTAAGAAAATAAATTTCTGTTGTTTAAGCCACTCAGTCCTTAGTATTTTGTTATGGAAGTCTTAGCAGACTAACACTGAGTAATTGGCCTTATTCATGTATATATTTTTATTTTGTAGAGTCAGTAAAGAATTTTAGTAGAACCTAAGGAACAGTAAGAACAAACTAATTGAAAACAGATTCACAAACATAGAGGATAATCTGGTGTCAGCCAGAGGGGAAAGGGTTGGGGGGCTGGGAGAAAGGGGTGAAGGGCTAAAGAAGTACAAAGTAGAAGTTGATAGGTGGTCACAGGGATGGAGAGCATGGCACAGGGAATGCAGTCAGCAGTAATGTAATGGCTAAATGTAGAGCCAGAGGGAAGACAGAGTAATCAGGGGGAACTATATAAATGTCTAACCACCGTACTGTATACTTGACACTAGTAAGAAAATAATTTTTTTTATTCACACCCACTGGAATGAAGATGAACCCACTGTAACCTAGAAGTGCCATGGGATATATGACATGTGTATCTCAGATCGCTGGACAGTGCTGGATCTTCCTTTTTTCATCCTCCATCTTATACCCAATGTCCTCTCTTCAACCTTTTTTTCCCCTCATCAAAACAGTGAATAATCTGAGATGGTGTTTTATACTTATTTATTGACAGATCGTGCTTTAGTTTTCTTTTTTTTTTTCCATTATTTCATTTAACAAATATTTATCAAGCATCCACTATGTGACAGATGCTAGAAGGACATCAGAGAATGAGTCAAATATAAGTCCCTACATCTGTGGATCTCTCAATCTAAAGTTGGGAAACAGACACACACATACAAAAACCCCAAATGGATAAAATGTCTTAGCGGTTAAGAGTGATAACTATGTGGGAAAAATAAGGCTGGAAGGCTAAGAAGTCCAGCAGGTAGTATGAACAAGATTGGTTATGTAAGTCATCAAAGTCTCTGTTTTGTAAAATAGCAGGAAATATCAACAAGTAGTGAAATAAAAATGTGGGGTGAAAAGGGACAGAGCGTGACCTAAAGCCCACTACATGTTTGGCCTGAAAGATGAGCCTGATTAGGTATTTTGTAGGATGAGCTGGCAGAGGGAGGCAGACTCTTTCACGTCATAGGGAGACAGATCAGAGGCCATAGTGTCTCATCCCTAGCATTGAATGAGCTGGAATTTCTTGGTTCTGATGATTTTTTAGACTTGGGCTCCCTGAGCCTAGATTAGCTATATGATTAGAGGCAGAATCTTCATGACTCTACAGCCAAAATCCCACGTGAGCATGTCAGTCCCTTCTTATCTCCTTTTAAGTAAGCCCTTCATTAGGAACTGTTTTCTACTTACTAAAAATGTGATTGAGATTTTCTAATAAGTTACCACCATTTTAACTCAGCATTTAATAAATTTATTTTACTAGCACTTATCTCTAAATTGTGAGGTTATGGGTGATATTATTTTTTCTTTCTACTTACCTGACTGTCTACATTTTCTACCATAAATAGCTATTACTTATGTAAAGGGAAAAATTTTAATATATAATATAAATTTGATGAATGAGTATAGCAGCAGAGATTAAGACACAATTAATGATTACCTACAATTTTATCACTATGATCCACTGTTTCAGTTTTTTAATTTCCTTTCAATCCTTGTCAGTATGCATATGTATTGAAATAAGGTTTCAGGGAGTAGAGGAATAATGATAACTAATATCATACCATGATGAACAAGGTATGTCTGAAGGACAGATATCTCAATTAATCCTTCCAACAACCTTATGAGTCCTTGTTATACAGATAAAGAAATGAGGCTCTAAGAGGTTGGTTAGCTTACCTAAGATCACACAGCCGGAGAATGTTGAAACTGTGATTTGAACCCAGCAGTCCGTGCTCTTACCACTCTGACGTGTTTACATCACAAACCCTACTATGGGAGGACATTGATATGGAAAGAGAACTTTGAGATAGATCTGGATCCAGAATTCTGTAATATTAAGACTCTTGAACAAAGGTAACAAAAACAGATCCCAGACTGCAAAAACTTTTTGGAGGCTGGGTAGGGTTGAAATGTCTGAGTGCAATCTTGAGACGCTGAGAAGATACCTATGATTCGACAATTGGACAGTGTTGCTCAAATGGCTTTCAAACTAGCCAGGGGGAAATTTGCCATACCTTCATACAGTCTTAGAGACTATTTTGACGAACATTTGTAACTGTGTATTCTATGCCTATCTTCCCAACCACACTGTCTACCATGAAGACCTATGCATTCCTGTTTTTTCACACAGTGTTTTCCACATGATACACAATTAATAAAAAAAGAAAACGTTGAATGAAGGAATGAATTAACAGAGAAGGAAGTCTAAAGAATGGAAGAAGAAAGGCACAGAATGAAAGCCTTTGAGGAAGCTGTCTCCCACCTCCATGAAGAGGAGGATACCAAAAGCAGTGAAGCTGGTGTTGGTGGATCTGGGAATTAGCATTCACTGAATGTAGTTGGGCCAGGTGAATTGCGGTTGCCATTAACGCAGACAGTGTTCCCCTGGGCATCTGCCTCAGGGCACAGTGCAGTACACACAGCCATGAAAAAAAAACCTCTAACACCACCTCATTCTGTCAGGAGAGGAGAGAAAAACCTGGGCTATGAGCCATCTCGATAGTTCTTGCAGGTAGAAATGCAAAGGCTGTCATTTAGTTAACTTCGTATCAGTATTTAAACCTTTTTTTTTTTTTCCTATCACTGGTTAATGAGGTGTTGGGAATTAAATATAAGATACAGTTTTTAAAAAAATAATTTTAACCTATTTATAGTTAAAATAAACTTTTGCTTTGTTATCTTTCTGAGTAATATTAATAACATACGTTTACCGCATTTTTTCTTCGTGTCCAGAACTACATATGGATCTCTGTGTTATATTGCTCCTGCCAGTGGGAATGAGCATTTTCTAACTCATAGTGATCTTTCAGATAATCTGATCCAACTCTCATTTTGCAGATGCAGAAGCTTACATCTAGGGAATTTAACACACTTGTGTGTTTGGAAAAGTTGCATCAAGGCATGAAGTAGAACATTGGTTTATAAAAGATAAATATTATAGATTAGGTAACAGAAAAACTATTATCTATTTTTACTACTTTTAAGGCAATACTACTTAGATAAGACAAAAATCATTGATTTTAAAAAGTTATTATTTTATTGCATTAAAAAACCATTTATTACCTTCTGTTACCTTCCAGTTTTTAATATATTTTGCTTTCAGATACATTCCAAATGCATAGAATATCAACTGGTTATATAACAAGCAATCCATAAATGTATGTTTAAACAAAAATCTGGGATATTAAATATTTTTTAAATGACTCCCTGATGACCTAAATAAAAATCTCTAGTATACAACATGTAGTATAAGAGGCTAATTGTCAACTTTGGTTTTCATATGGTATTAAAAAGTTAACTTTAAAATCATTAATTTTAAAGGATTTTATCTTAAAAAATTCCATTTGGAACAGAAAAGAATGATATAAGCATGATGTTTCTTATCACGTAGATTCTCATTTGCACTGATACTACATAGTCTTAGTATATAAAGCACTCAGTGTTTGGACTTCACACAGCTCTGTGTGTGCATTTAAGTAAACATGTGAGAAAGACTTGCTATTTAAATAGTTGAGAAACCACATTTAGAATTAACCTTATCTCCAAACACTTGGTTTCAAAACCTAGTCATGAAACACCGGCGCTGGGGAAAAGAGAAATAGAGAGTGATTTATTTCCTTAACTAGATTTCATTAAATGTGACTGTTTACTTGTCTTTTCCATTTGTGATGGACTGACTTTTTAGTTGTCATTAATGGACTCATTTAGACTTTTTCACCTATAGACCTTAAGCTGCAAATTTCTTTTTCATTATCTTGAATTTGTTGTAAAATATATTTTTTTGTAAAGATAAAATGACGGGAAATGTATTTTATGAAAATTAAATGTGAAGTCAAAAGAAACCATTGGAAGAACTTAAAAGAAAACACACGTACATAACTTACATATGTCAACTAATTACTAAAAAAGAAAAAATTCTTATATTGTTGTCATGTTTTATTCTTTCTAAGTACTTTCATACCTTATCTTATTTGACCTTTATACCAACTCTGTAAGAAATGTAGGATGAGTATTATTATGTCCATTTCTTTTAAATAGGTGAGGACAGATGGCTCTTGTGGTTAGTTAAGAGAAATGCCAAAGTATGATTAGAGAGACTGGTGGATAGTTGAAGCAGAACCAGAACCGGGTTCTATGACTGCCTCTCTGCAGCTCTGTCCCTATGGTGTTTGAGTGGCAATTCTCCTTTCAAAAAAGGCTTTACCTCCCTTCCCTAAAGCGTGAGTGGATGTCCCTTACTTAAGGTGAATTGGGCTTTTCAGCATGCCTTGAGTTAGGCCTAGAAGAAGAAATAAAAGTCCTTTTCATGAGTAGTAGTGCTGGAAAAAATCATCCCCTTATACATTTGTATAACCGAAAGTAGACTAAGAAGCAGAGAGCTTGGTCTTAATAGACTGTGAAAATACCTGTTAGAGAAGGTAATATTTTCCAGCTCAAACATGAAAATAATAACTAGGAGATAGCTGTCACTTCAAGCTAGAGACATTAAAAACATGATCATACATATTGGTTAAACTAGAACTAGAACTCTGTCATCACAAACATTCTCTTTCAGGCCTCTGGGACTCATTCCTTCCTCCCCTCACTCCACATACAACTCACAATCCCACGCACACTGATAATGTGTGTTGGCTGAGGGGCTGCCTTCAGATTTGGTGAGAAATGGAGGCAGGCGCTATAATAACTATGTACCCACATCCCTAACAACATTGTCTGGAGATGACTTGGTTAGAATTCATGCAGTTTATCACATGACAGCCATAGAGTCTGACAAGGGAACCTGCCAATGGGTTTCATGGAATGCCCTCAGGGCTCCCCAGGCACTGACATTATAAAAGTAAGCAATCTGCAAGGGCCATGGCCATGGCCACTTACAACTGTGTTCTCCCTGCTAGTTACAAGGCTTGAATCATCAATGGGATGCATGCGGTGTGTTGTGATTCCAGAGGTAATGATGAATTTGCATCGATCCTCCAGCACTACTCACCTTTTTGACAAGAATAGTTTTATACAAATGCTGTCCAGACCAAAAGGTTATAGCTTACGACCATAGAACAGCATGGAGTTTCGATTATGTTCAGGATTTTCACTTTCTCAACAGTATGCTGTATTACTTTGAACTCTTTGATTCTAAGTATCAGAAACAAAGATTTGTATAAATAGACTGAGGTACTTGGAAAGGAGCAAGATGCCAGGAAAAGCAGTTAGAACTCATCTTTATACTTTATTTCTGCTTCTCCTTATGGCCTAATATCCCTTTCTTTCTCTCTATCTTCTTACAGACCTATTTTTTTTTTTTTCATTCTCGATCCACTTGGAAGGTGAGAGCTTTACATTTCCACCAATGGAATGAGCTTAAACTGCCTTCCTGCCTTTCAATCACAAACCAAATTTCTAGGAGAGAGAATGTCATCTGTCCTACATAGGTCAAGTTCCCACATCAGGCTCAGTCATTAATGGGGACAGAGTTACGTACAGGATAGATAATCTCAGCTGAGGATGCTCCATGTTGGTCAGAGGGCAATTTCCAGGGAATGCAGACATCTAATACAATCCTCTGAAACAGTCACTCCAAAGTGGGTCCTCCAAGAGTGCTATGAAACAATAATGACAAAAATTCACATTTATGCAGTGTTGTACAAGCTATGAAATCCTTTTGTAACACCTTGTCATATTAATTTAATGATAATTGAGAAAAAGGTTTTGGTAGGTTGGAGTGTAAAATATATTCATAAATATCCCTAATTAAATACTGGCACACACATTTAAAACAGCAGCCTCTCTCTATTGAGTTTGTATTGTGGTTTAATGAATTATTCAAATATACCTCTGTGTGTGTGTGTGTGTGTGTGTGTGTGTGTGTGTATGAATGTGAGCAGAGATGCAATGACAGCAGTAAAAACAAAGAAAACTGTCTAATATCTTCCCAGAAGGACAGTAGAAAAGCAAATTTGAAGAATGAAGCAAATATAATAAAATGATAGAGCTTAAAAATTATAAAGATTTATAGGTAAACAATGCTAAGAATTTGGAAAGCAATAAAGTTTTCTTTCACAAACCTAATGTGTACTTGAACTCTGAAGCTACCCAAGAAAGGGATCCCCCTAAGTACATGAATCAGGGATTCCAGAGCATGTACAGAGCCAAGCTAAAGATGGTAGAATGAGGAAGAGAGAATGCAGAAGAAAATTCACAACTAGGAGAGCAAGGACAGGAAGGACTGGGAGAGAAAACACAGAATATCAGAGCTCAGGGAGGGGATGGAACCTAGCAAGTGTCACCAGTCGAGATAGATGGAGACCGAACTGAGAAGCTGGGAAAAGCTGGTCAGGCATAGAAATGAACTTGAAGTTCAGAAAAGCAAAAAATCGACTTTCTTTTTCAAAGACAAAAGCATAGAGTCCAGCCCCAAGGTTAGTCTCTAAAGGAAAAGCTTGTGCTAGGAAGAGGGAGTGACTATAGGGAATTCCTGGAAGGACTCCATCCCTGCTTATCTCTGTGTTAAAGGGCTTGAATTTTGTAAGCTTCTGTACTTGAGGTGTGTGTCTAATTTGTAGTTCCTCCCCTGAAGTTTATACCCATAACAGCTGAATACTTCATATATGGCCCTGAGGTGGACACGAGGGCAGCTCTAGAGCTGTGCGGCCAATGCCACTGGTCACACATGCATGCTGAAATGCAAATTTAAATGAATTAAAATCAAATTATTAAACTCCAGTTCCTCAGTCACACTAGCCATATTTCAAGTGCTCAAAAACCACGTTAGATAATAAATATGTGAAATATTTTTATCATCACAGAAAATCCTATTGGGCAGGACTGTTCTAGAAGATGAAAGACCAAGAGAGGCCCTGAATCCAAAGTTATCATCTGAGAGGGGAAAATGTCTCCTGTGGATTCCTGGGAGGATTCCCAAGTTAAAGGAATCCTGCAGGAAAGAAGATCCTTCCCTCTGTTTTAGAGCTGCCACAGTTTGTCACAACATCCGATCCCCTTAGGTTCCCTCCGTCTTCTTTCCTCTCCCCCTCTTTTAACATGCTATATTGAAGAAAGCAGTAGAACAGACAAAATAAACAAAATGAGAAACTGCACAGTCACATCAGCAGGGCTTCTTCGAGAATGCACACAGCATCATTTTTAGTGCCCATTGTTTGCTGCAGACTCAAAGCTTTGTAAATATGGATCCTTAGGGATCACTAACACTGCTTTTTAAAAAATCTTAGGATTCCCTTAATATGTGTCCCTGGGAACCATAAATAGCTTGTACAGTTAGCATTCCAGTTTACTATCTTGTTTCTAATCATTTAATCAACAGGATTACTCATCACTTCTTGAGAGGATGGTTGGGCAGGGTGGTGGCAGTCACCAGGACAGAGACTACCTATATATGCACAATGGAAGCTATTCTGTAGTTAGAGATATAGGGATGAGAATAATTACCAGCAAAAAATAATAATAATAATAATTAATATTTCCACTGACAGTTGTGGGCAGTTAGTTTCCCAGGGAGAAATGCTGGTGGCACAGGGCTTTATACAGGGAGGCCTTTGTCATTTTATGGATGCTCATCTGTCAACTGTCAGCATGTTTCAAAGGGACTCAGGCCATAATGTTTTCCTCTGTACCTTTCCCATCACGGTGGCCCAAATTTCCCTGACTAACCATCCGTCTTCCTATTTGCCTAGTCTGGTCACTTACAATAAGCAGGGATGTAGTGGTGATTCTGCAGCTGCAAAGAGTGAGGAAGAGGGGGTGGCCTGAGGGGAAGGCTGGAAGGAGGGGGAGGCTCAAAGAATCGCTTAGCATCTCTATGGAAGTGCTTCTGCCCAAGGAGGAGGGTTTTGTTGTTGTTGTTGTTGTTGTTTGGTTTTGGCTGTTTTTATTTGTTTGCTTGTTTGTTTACACCGTTATTCTTTAGGAAAAAAGGTCAAGCCAAGTGTGAGGTTGGCAGGGCAGAAGCAGGGAATGTAACAAAGCACAGTAAGTCATAACACCCACACACCTACCCCCGGGATGCGTGGGGCCTAACCGAACAACAATGTCATTCTCCAAAGTTTCAACATGAAATTAAGTGTAATTGCCTGAGACGTGATAGTACATAAAATCGGCTATGATGATTGTGAATCATAAGTCACAATTCTATTTGTTCTATGGCAGGGTAAATATCATAAATATTTTTCGCAACTAAAACAGTGATAAACTATGAACATCAGTAGGTTCAAATTCTGGCTGTTCCGCATGCTTAATGTACCTTAGGCAAGCCCCTTCAGCTTTCTAAGCTTTTATTTTCTCTGCTGTGAAAAAAAGAATTATAGAAATATCCACTTTCGTTATTTGAGGATTAAATGAGATAATGTGGAGAGAGCCTCTTGGACCTTTTAACTTGGCTTGATTGGTCTTCTTTGCTAATTTTTCACTTTATTCTCAGTGTCATTTCTCTTGGACTTGACTTTTCCAAATTCTCCTGTTTGTTTTCAGCATCATCTTCATCTTGCATGGCAAGCTGGGGCTCACAGGCAGCCACTCACAGCCTTGACTCTGCAGCCTCAGCAAGTTCTCTTCCTTGAAATGCGCCAGACAACTAGACAGACCAAATATTTCTCACATTCCTCCTTTATTTTCCACTTCTTCCCTTCTTCCATTTCTTTAACAGGGTATTTTTTTGTATTGATTTTTGAGATATTTTTATGTGATGAGCTTATTAGAGCTTTATTTATCTTATGTGTGTGTTATCTCTTTCAATTTTCTCATTTACCTTATAACTTAGGGCTTTTTTGACATAAAAAAAAACTTTAATTCTGTGCTGCATATATCAATTTTGGCCTTTGCAGTTTCTTCTGTTTTATGTTTCTGCAGTTCTTCATTATCCTAAGATCTGATAAATATTAAAATTTTCTTTTCTGAAAAAATAACATTTAACTAACTGATACTAAATTTTGGCTTTCTACAACATGGGCTATGCTACTGTCTGTTTTGGAAAGTCAAAAATCCAGAACTTTTTTTCCATATTCCAGAGAATTAGGTTGGGGTACAGGCTTAAGCTTGTACCCCAACTGGCCTCTCCCATTTAGGATCTCAGAGTTGTCAGGTAAAAATAGAAAGAGCTTCCAGTTCATCTTAGTGGTTGTGGCTCTATTCTAGGTTCAGGGGTGCCAGCTGGGGCATTCAGTGTTTAGGGTCAGAGGTTAGAGGTCAACCGGTTTTGTTCTCTGACCAGGCCATGACTAACTTAGACAGTATACCTGTGCGAATTAGAGAAAGACATCCTTCCAGGTGGACACGGGTCCTTGGATGCACAGCCTGGCAATTAGATGGAGCTTTTGTGTGAAGACACAAAGCATCTCTTTCTGTGAATGTTGCAGACACACCAGGGCACTCGGCTTGGTGAGCAGAATGTGGGCTGGATTTCAGGGCCTAATTATTCCATCAGCCAAATGCCTTTGGGCATGCACCACTTGCTGAACCATAATAGGTGGCTCTATTTCCCAAGATGACTTCATAAGGTTTTCATTAATTGTGTGATCTACCTAAAATCCTTCCAATAAATTTCTTTTTAGCTTATACAGAGTCCATTTCAATTATTAGCAACCAAGAACCTGGATTCATACATTGTGATTTAGCTGTATGTACATATGTATATTTTCTTTGTTTGCTCATATATAACAAATTGTTAGCCAATAGACCTAGCAATGTTTATTTTAATATATTAGTTCTCTACTAATTATTTATTTGTTATTTATTCTTTAACGTCACCACATATTTGACCTCTTTTACCCATCTACCTCCCTCCTCCCCCCTTTACTAATTTTAAATGTCATTATTACAGTACACAATTTTTTGTACTTTTAGGAATGCTTGTGGATTTCATTCCTGCCCCATCAAACTGTTTATTCTTGTACCAGCGGGTTCTCCTTTCTCAGCCTATCTTGCCGACACTCACTGAGACAGGGAAACCAGGAAATTCAGATAGACTGATGAATTGGAGAAAGAAAACTGAGGCAGCTCCTGCCTGTTAGTCTCCTTTTTTTCTGAGAAATAGGAAGTTAGGTCAAGGCTACTCAACAACAGACTTTTAAACGCAAATAGACCTTTCTGGGGCACCTTCAGGAGGCACACGGAATGTAAGGTTCCTCTAAATGCAAACTATCTTTCTTCTTTAGAGTCTAGTGTAAGATCTCTAATTGTTTAATACACATATAAGAGAAACAGTCCCTATGACAATGTTTGAGCCGTTTACTTTGGTGTTTAAATGAAACAAATTTTGAAATGAATGAGAAATATCATTAAGCTCCCTGCCAACATGTTGTCATTAAATTTCAGCAAACTTAATGGCAGAAGAGAAGTCACAATAAAGAACAGGTCGTGTGTCAGGCCCCATTTTCCTTGGCTTTTTTCGCTCGAATGTGAGAGTCGTGTGAAAAGTTCATGTGTGTTCAGAGCCACGAAACCCACAGAGCACCACTCCATTTCCAAGAGAGGTAGGAAAACCAAATAGGAAATGCTACTATACATTTACATCTAAATTATTGAGCAGATCTTGAGCACGCCAGCCCTGTAGGCAGCCACCGAGAAGAGTGCTTAGTTCAGTCCTGGCTCAATAAGTCCTAGCTTCGTGACCTTGGACACATCCTAGCTGTGTGCCTTGGTTTTTTCATTGGTAAAAAAAAAAAAAAAAAAAAAAAAAAAAAAAAAAAAAGTGGGTTTTGAAGCTAGATAAAGCTCTTAGGACAGTGCCTTACGCCTAAATGCTATCTATGCATTAACTCTTACGCTCACATGTGGCACAGGCTGGGCTGGAGGTATTTTGATGCTACAACCTTTGTTTCTGTGAGCAGAAACCAGCTGTGCTCTGAGCTCTAGGAATTCTGTGAAGACTCCTGATAATTTGATTTTTATAAATCGCCTGCTCTGTGATACACTGAGAATAGGAACCCAGCTACAACAGAGCCAGGGTCTACCATTCTTTTTATTTTTATATTTTTTGGTTTGAAAAACTTTTTAGCGTGTTACTATTTATTAAACGACACTTAAGTTACAAAAGTGAAGTAAATTATTTTAAAATGATTCCATTAGGTCAATTTGTTGCAGAAAAGTTGCAAAAATCAGACCAGTGAGAAACCAAGCAGCATTTGAGATCGGAGAACCCAGGTTTATTACGTGGGCCTGGCGGTCCCCGAGGAGCTAGCGCTCTGAAGGTCTGGGCCCTGAGCTCAATTGCAACAATCTTGTTTAGAATATTTGCTATGGGCTGATTGGTTAATTTGTCCTCAGGCAATTACAAAGCGCAGAATGGCTAGGAGGTACAGGCAGTTACATTTGTTGCTTAGACAGAACAAGCAAAAGGGAAGATGGGTCTTTAGTTAATTTTGAGTATGGCCTGTGCAGCAAGCATATCTACAGAAGCAGAACAAAAGAGCTGATTCGCCTTTTGAGTGAAAATTCCTCTTCAAATGAACAGTTACTAAAATAGTTTAAATAATAATTTTACTGCTGAGTATAAGAACCATTAGAATTTACCAACTTTTTTATTTATTATTTTTTTTAATTTTGAATTATAGTTGACATTCAATATTATTTTATATTAGTTTCAGGTGTACAGCATAGTGATTAGACATTTATGATTTGTGAGGTGATTTCCCTCTCTTTAGTCTAGTATCCACCTGGCACTACATAGTTGCTACAATATCATTGACTATATTTCCTATGCTGTACTTTATACCCCAGTGACTATTTTGTAACTATCAATTTGTTTTTAATCTCTTCACCTTTTTCACCCAGCCCTCCAACACCCCTCCCATCTGGCAACCATCAGTTTGCTCTCTGTATCTATGAGTTTGTTTCTGTTTGGTTTTTTGTTTATTTTGTTCTTTAGATTCCATGCATATTGTACTGTCCCTTTTTAAACTACTGCTGGAAGATTTAGATGGACACCTTAGAGATCAGAAGCTACTAGAGGCTATAGAGATAAGCAGTTTTCATGCGATGAAAAATTATAAATTGTGATGACACAATTTTAGGATCGTAAACTAGGTGTGGTTGTCATTGACAACTTGCCTTGTTCTCTAGCTATTGCTAGAAAGAAAGGCTAAAGTCAACTTCTTCATAATGAAAGTTGTTATTGTTGGCAAACTCACCTCAGCTTCAATCTGATTATCCTTTGTAGCAACTCACTTCATTTAGAAAAGTGAGAAAAATCGTGTTGCTCATTTTGTTGAAGGCACAAGAAGTCACACAAGAGAGCAACAGAAATTGCATGTGGCATGAGTGCTTTCCTAAGATCTTTAATGGTGAAAGTAGAAAAATCTATTATGTAAATTGTCCAGTTAAAATTCTTACCACCCACACTCAATGGCAAAGGATATCAATGTCTTCTTATTGGTTCTGTGTGTTCAGGTAGATTTAAAGAATTAACTTTCTGAAGAGAATCTTGGCCCTGCCTTGGGTCCTGTCTACTCATCTTCAAAGGGAGATGAGATGGCTTCTATCCAAGGCTGCTTAGCTTTTATTCATTCTATCCTATCATAGCTGACTTTTAAAGCATACAGTTCCGCACTTAACTTGCCACATAAAATAACTGCACTCCAAGGACTTGTTAGGAAATGCATTCTCAAAATCACTGCCAATCAATAGCTATTTAAATCTCTTGAAGGCAAAAATATTGGTCCTGTTGATTTTAACTTCAAGACATTTCTCAAATCTATTCTCCTCTTCATTTCCATCACAACAATATAATTTAGCCACCAAGGTCTTTTGCATCACAAGAGCCTTTTAACTCTTTTTTCACATTTTCTCCTATTCTAACCTTTCCAGGCTCCACATTACACTCTAGTGATTTATAAAAAAGACACATATCTGCTTGGGTCACCTCTGTTTCAAAGTCTTCAATGACTTCCATTATTTTTAGGTTAAAATCTAAAATCATCAGCTGCCCTACAAGATGCAGTATAGCCTGTCTTCTGGCTGTCTTCCTGTCTTATCTCACAACTCTCTTCTCCTGCCCTCTAGCCTCCAGCCATGCTGGCCTTCTCTCTATCCTCTCAAGTGTACCCAAATACCTCTATACCTCTCAGGGCCTTCGTATATGCAGTTTGCTACGGTGACTGCATTTTTTAACCCTTCCCCTCCCATTATCCTCTCTCTTCTCCTTGATACCACAACTCTCACCCATGGCTGGAAAATCTTACTCACCTTGTCTCAGTTGTCACTGACTTTCTAGATGTTTCCGTTAGTCTACTTACCATAGTTAATAATTATATTTCCATTTTTGAGATTTTTTTGATTAACATCTGTCATTTTCCTTCCCAAATAAAGACAAATACTAAGGCTATACTGTAAACACCCTCGCCTTGAGCTTAGTGTTGTGCTTTGCACATAATGGGTATTAAATTAATTTGAAGGAAAAAAATGATTGCCACAAGAATGTGCACTTCCTCCATTCTTCTAGATATTTTGACTCTATTCCTGGATATCACTCCCACTCACCAAATAAATAATTTGAATGTGCATTGGAATAATTTCATCATTTTATATTGGGGGATTTATGTGAGATAATCTTATGAAAAACATATTTATGTAAAACAAATTAAGAGCATTATGCATTCTATGATGACCCTAGGACACATGGGTCTCTGAAATAGTCATGCCTCTTTGGAACTACTAATTGATTTTTATCTTTAAAACACTATAAAAAGTATAGTTGATGGTATTTTATTCTTTAAACAGACAAAATGGTAACATACTAATGAATATATACAATTTCATGACATATATTTTATCTACTAAGCTTATTAGTAGATAAAAAGTGTATTATCTTACACTTTTAATTTTGCCTTAACTTTCTTACCTCTTGTGAATTTGTATTACTATATGCATCTTCATAAGCCACTATAAATCCTTTCTCGAATAAGGTGGGGTATAAATAAACAAGAAATGTATAATATATGTGTCTCTGCAACACTTTTGTGCATTTCCCCAGGGGCACCAAAACAATTGTGAAAATAAGGCCAATGAGTTCTTTTCAGTTTCCTCTATGGTCACAGAGAATCTCTTAGGGCTTGCTGAAACTGGTCCCTAGATGGAGTCAAGTTGCTTCTTTAGTAATTCCATTCATAAATACACATTGGCTGTCTAGTAGAACACTTGAAATCTTGATAATCAAAAGCTTATTGTATGTTTGAGAAGCTTGAAAGGGAAATTGAAGCTAATATCAAGGGAGAATAGAATAAAGTTAGCTGTTTTCCTTCAAAACCAGCAGGAGGTCATCTAAAGTATAATGTAATGCACAGCTTTTAACTCCATGAACCATTTTTGCTTCTCTTTTTGTAGTGTCTTTACAGTAGCAAGTTTCTCTATCATACATAATTAACTTGCTATCTATAGAAGGGACAAGAACAATAAAAGAACCCAGGGGTTGTACTGGTGCTTTATGATAGAACAATAGGCTTGTTTGGCTTGGTAAATTTTTTATTTAAAAAGATATCTGAAGTTAGGAAATTTAAAGACTTTATATAATCGTACCTATGCTAGCTATTTATGTTCCCCACCCACCCAATATACAATTGTGAAGTAGAAACAATATTACTGTAGTAAAAAACAGCCATTTAGTAAAAGAGAGAATGGGGAAACACAACAGTCACTAGTCCACAGCAACAATGAAGTCTCACTGGGCAAGAATTAGAAATTATTTGGTTAGGTCACCTGGCCGCCTTTCTTTCTTTCTGGTCTCTGGGAAACCCTTCTTTGACCTGCGTCTTTTGCGGTCCTTGGCTCTGCACTCTGGGACTTTCCTTTCTGCCATTTTCCACCGTGACTATACCTGAGGTGAATACTGGAGTTATAATTTTTTGGCAGAGTTTCACAGTTTTTATGTCTTGCTTCCCTCTGACACAGGATTTGGATCGCAGGAATTATTTTAGGGGTTGAACAGACTTTGCAGACTAAGTCTGTGGTTTTTTAAAGTCATGCAATCCCCTCAAAGCTTAGTGAGCTTCTGATCTGTTTGTGCCAAGTCTGTTACATGTGTGGGTGATCTTAGCCAAAGGTCTGGTTTTGACATAATTTTTAGGTATAAAAGCTTTTCATGTTTACTTTACTCTGTGAGGACTCCCCACTCTTTCACTTAAAGAATGGCTGCCTTGCAGCTATCTGAAGCCAACCTCCCTGATTTTGATATGTGCCTCTCAGCTGGCTCCCACTGTCTTACAAAGAATGACTACTAAAAGGGGCTTGCAAACCACGTGGGGCAGAGCCTTATCTGTGGTTACACAGTCTTTCCTCTGCACAAATGCACAAATTTGCACAAATACAATTTGGCTTTTCATCCCTGCAAGACCCCGTATTACTGGGCACTCGATAATTTGAACGCCATAGTCAAGAATATTCTTTCTACATTTATTTAAAGATGAGCTAGTGCTGGCCTGGGTTTATCTTTCTCTTTGGGGACTTTGCTGAAAGTGGAATGAAGTGGCCAACACACACCAACATCCTGAATTTTCTCTATAGCCCAGATCAGTACATGGTTTGCTATTGCTGGAAATTATTTAACCAAATGTTTTGCAACATTTCATTAAACCATCTACTTCTCTATTAAATCCACTAAGCCAATGACTAATTTTGAAGGTGTTTAGTTGCAACACCCACTCCCAGATACCAAATTCTGAATCAATTAGGATTAGGTTTAGTTGAGAGTGACAGAAATCTCTAAATGGCCATCTCTTAAATAACATGGTGTGGTTTTCTCATATGTAAACAGTACCAAGAATAAGAGGTCCAATCTAGCACACTGGTTCTGTTCCTAAGTGCTTAGAGACTCAGGTTCTTTGTAACCAACCACTGTGTTTCCCCAGGATGTTGCCCTTTCCTTATGGTCCAAGATAGACTACCTGGCCTCAAATCCACAGTTCAAGCAGCTGCCACTTTCAGCAAAGTCTCACAGACTTTACTCACATGGCCACAACCAGGATCAAATGTAGTCTTTACTTTGAGTAGTCAGGTACTCAGTAAAAAAACCAGAGGTTATATTATAATATGAGTTTTGGGAGACAATAAGAGTAATTGCCCATGACTGACTAGACTGGGAGGTAACAGGAATCAAACACTGAGGAGATACCAGACTTGAAGTTAGCATTCTCAAGCAGCACCTTCTGTTCTCATGATAGAAGATGGAGGGAGCAGTTGCACCCAAGACTCAGGAATTAGGGAATAAAAAGTGTTCTGGTTGGATATGCCATCTAGTAGAAATAAGTCTCAGAGACTTAATGAAAAGCCTGATGAGATTCATCAAATTGTTATCTAATTTTGATGAATCATGTGGAAATGAAAGACACTGTTTGAAAAAGCCCACTGAGAAGCTCTAAACAGCTTGAGAAACAGAGTGTTTCTTTTAGCAAAAAATTAACTTTGGAAGAGAATGAAAGATTTAGAAATACTAGAATGGAGTGGTGGATGGTTTTTTCTGAAATTAAAAAAATAGGTTGGAGGAAAAAAATACGTTGACTTGATCAAGAGGTTAAACTGAATGTGAGAATAACAATCAGACAAAACTGAAATGCCTGACAATTGGAGGATAATACATAAGACAGGAAGAACAATTTCAGAAGAGTATAGAGGAAAATATTAAGGAACAAGTTTGATTAGAATCCTTGTGTTCTCAGATATACTATGGGGACAAGGATCTATTTTATACAAATAGTTAGACATGAACTTAATATTTTGATTTAAATTCTATATGTGATCTTATAGGCGTTTTTAGGGCACGGAGGTTTTGAAATAATGACATATCGTGTTATTAAAAAGATTTACTTTCTCTAAAAGAAGTTGATCTGATCAAGGTGATGGGGGAATAACTGTATATGACAATAAAGATGAGATGGAAATCTATAGACTGGATAAGAGAAGCTCTATATAAATTTCTTGAAGAAATAAAAGAAGAAATAGAGGAAGAAGTGAGATATAGAACAATGGCTCTCAAACTTAACTAGACTTAGGAAAATCTATAAAAGTACTGATTTCAGGGTCTCACTCAAGACCTGTCTGATTAGAACCTAGTACCCTGGACTCTGGAATCTGTATTTATAACTTAACTCTCCTCCGACTCTTCATTCTGCAACTGGCATTTGGGAATGCCTGCACAGACACTCAGTGAGGGCGATGGTAAAAATGACACTTTCTAAATGCAAATCACCAAAACCAGCAGAGACAGAAAACTTAGCAATGCTGGGAGCAGCACCCACCTGCCATCATCTGCATGTTTCATTCTCATGAAGCAGAGCACGTGCTACTTTCTGGTCTTAACCGTGAGACCTTGACGGGAATGCTGCCTCCTTGAATGTTGAGGATGAGATGAGGAAAACGTGTCTCTGAACTGAATTCTAAAGAACAAGCAGATCTAGATGGCAATGTGAAAGAGCTGAGAACCTTCAAGTCTGTGCTCTTGAAACACTCACAAACCAGCAGCAGAAAGAGTGCTTCCACTCCGAGGTCCACAGAAATAAGAGAGATAAGTTACCAGACCCAGCAGGAGAGTCCTATAAGAGGATGACCTTTAGGAGCTAGGTCCCTCCAACTAAGACATTGCCAACTACAGGAAGGTGTCCAAGGCACAAATACTTAGACCTAACTTTCCCACTTCTTTCCAATTTCCTATCTGGGCTTCTATCATTGGCTGAATTTAAAGGAAGTCAGAGGGATCTTGGATATGACCATTCAGCTCAGCCTCTGGAGAGGAGAGCAGGATGGGGCACATGAAGATTTCAATGGCACCGAACCAGCTCAACCCCAGTACTACGAATTTGTGTGGCCATTCTCCATATCACAACAAATCTGTCTTCTACTTCTCAACTCTCCCCTAGGAAATCTCCTACAGGAGCTTCATTGCCATTCGTAAAGATGGAACTGGTTCGGCCAAAGAAAAAAAAGAATAAACTATACAAAGAAAATGGAAATGCAGAAGCAAGAAACATCAGCATACCTGCTACTGCAAACACATCCATTTAAAATGGATTATTCACAAAAAAAAAACAAACAAACAAACAAACAAATAAAATAAAAATGGATCATTCACTTATTCCTTCTTTCAGTGGTCTTTTTGACCAGTTAGTGCTATTTAGGCCAGCAGATTACACTCGGTATACTCAGGGAGCATAAGGTGAACCTCATCCAATAAACAATGGTTAAAATGGATGGAGTGTACAGAGGTCTAAATTAGGCTCATTTATCATCTGAGCTTCAATCCTTTGCCATTCAGGCATTACTCCTAAGTAGAAAGGAACAGAAAGAGTTTATTTCAGTTTTATTTGTTAGTGTCTCCTTAAAGCCATGACTGCAGTTATTATGCTGAGAGAAAATTGGTTTGGTAAAAGAGCTAGGGGGTCGGTTCTAGTTCTGAAAAAGACAGAAGTGTTAGGGCAGAATGAGAATTTATAAGATCTGAAAATTATGCATAAGGGGTTTTATAGAGATTACCCAAAGCAAGGGTTATAAGAGGTTTAGAGGAGTTATATATTCTATTTTCTGGCTTTTGGCAGAATAAGTTACTATGACTATACTGGTTTTGAACTAAATATCCACAAATTTTCTAGTTGGCATGAATTAAATGGTGACTTGAGACAAGTATCAGAGATTTTGAAAAGGCATTTCTTTGAGTTTTTCCTTATGAAACATTAGCAAATCTTGTCTTCTCAAATTTACTAATACTCTTTATTTGTAGTTATCACAGGGCTAGACACATAGTAAGAAATCAATAAGTTCTTTTTTTTTGTTTGATTAAAATTTGCCAATGTACAAACACAATTCTGTGTCAATATTTATTTAGCAAATATATATATATTTCTACAAATATATATGAATTCCTTGCCAAGCCAGGCACTAGAGATAAAGTAATGAAAAAAATAAACATGGTCTCTCCTCTCAAGGGCTTACATTCTAGTGGGGGAACCTGGTGTTAATCAAACAGTCATGCAAATAAATATATAATTATAAATCATGATACAAGCCATGAAAGAAAATAACTAGAAATGTCGAGTGGTTTAAACAGGAACATGTAATTTGATACAAGGATCAAGAATATTTTCTAAAAGGAATTAGTTTGAGCTGAGATGTGGCGGTAAGTAGGAATCAATTCTTTGAAGGAAGGGGATATTCTAGATGAGATATTAACATAAATAATGTTTTTTTTTAAGTGAGTTTTAGTACAAATTAGTTGATAGGTGGTCACAGGGATGGGGAGCACAGCATAGGGGATGCAGTCAGCAGTAATGTGATGGTTATGTGTAGAGCCAGAGGGAAGATAGAGTAATCAAGGGGATTGTTTCATAAACTTTATAAATGTCTAACCATGTACTATATATTTGAAACTAATAATAAAATAAAGTGCAAAAAAAAAAAACCCACAAAAAGTGAGTTCTAGGAGATGAGGATTTAAGAAGTAAAGAGGAGTGGATAAAAGATGAAGCTGAGAGGTGAGCGGCAACCAAATCGTAAATAACCTTGTGGATTCTTAAGTCTTTATACTTTAAGAATAATTGAAAGTCATGAGCAGAAGAGGGTCATGATCTAAGCTGTTTTTAAAAATATCCCTTTGAGAACTGGATAGAGATTGGTGTGAAAAAATGCTATCCAAGGAAGAGATGATGTCAGTTTGGATTAGAGTGATAGTAGCTCAACAGAGGGAAGTGAAGGGATTTGAAAGGGATCTAGAAGTGTGTGTCAACAGGACTTCGCAGTGTATCAGATGAATGCGTGCTTGCTTGTGTGTAAGACAACAAAGAAGACTGTCCAGGATAACAGTCTTGGTTGCCTGCTTTTATAATTGAAGGGATAGCAGTGCAATTTTTTTTGAGATAGCACTGGTGGAGGACCAGATTTAGAGGAAATAAAAGGAGTTAAGCTTTTGGTGTGTTGGTTCTGAAGCGCCTTGAAAAAATCCAAGTGGAGAAGCTGAAGAGACTGTTGGGAGCTCAATGGAAAGGTCTGGCAAGGTGCGGAAGGACAAGTTAGCTTCCTCAAAACTCATTCCCTTCTTTTCTCTTTTGCCTGCCTCTATGGTACAGGCCAGATAAGCAATATTCTTTTTCCTTGTTTTTTTCAGATAGGGATGGCCATGTTACAAAGAGTTGGTCAATGTGACATAAGCTTGAGTTTGTTAAGGCATTGCCAGGAAAGCTTTGTTTCCTGATACAGATACCATCTCATTTTTGCCTCAGTCTATCTTTTTGAATGTTGATATGATGGCTGGCGCTTCGGCAGCCACATTGTTGACATAAGAGAAAAGGAAAGGGAATCATAAAGACTTCAGCCATAATGCCATTGAACAGCTGATACACGCCAGCAAAAGCTACCTTTAGCCTTTATGAAACAAAAATAAAACTATATTCATTTCAGCTACTGTTTTTCTTATCAATTACAGCAAAAATCATTTTTAACTATGTAGGTAAAGCTATAAATTTGATAATCATCAGCATATGGATTATAATTGGAGCCAGAAGAAGGCTCAGCACAGACCTGAGAAAATCCAACTGTTAAAGTCTGGGTAAAGAACAACAAGCAAGAGCAGGGGACTAAAAAGAGGGTTCAAAAATATAGGAAGAAAACAGATAAGTGTATAAAACAGAGGATGTGTTATAAAATCCTGGAACATGGTAGAGAGTGTTACAAAAGGGAATGAATGGTCAATGGTTTTAGATGCTGCTGTTAGCTGAGTCCTAAACTATCTACTGGATTTAGTGACATGAAGGTCAATGGTGACTGAAATGGCAACCATCGTAATGGAGTTAGTGGTGTGGATTAAATAAAAAGGGTAGGCCAAAAAATGGAAATGATGCATACAAATAACTCTTTTGAGAGGCTGGGCCAGAAAAGAGGAGAGGGTGGCGAGGGAGTTGACTGGAAAAATTGTTTTGGTTTTCAAATGAGAGAGATTGAAGAAAGTTTAAATATATGTGTATTAGACCAGCCAGAATAGAGAAATGGAAGGGGAAAATGTTACTGATAGTACTAGATTCCCAGGAATGTAAGGGCAATTGGAAATTGTAGCATAGGTTTTAAATGTCAAAAATATAGACTTACAGAATCAGATGAAATTTGACCAATGAGAGATCCTAAGCATAGCTAAACTCATATGAGGTGGTCATTGTTGCTTTCTGGATATATTGATTATATAATTTATAATATTTAAAAAAGGACCATCGTTGAAATATGGAGAGCTCCCATGGTGATTTGGGAATATTTCAGGACAAAGACATCAAGCCTGCTCTGCAGCTGCCCCACAGGGTGACTTCCATTATGTGGTGGATGTATCATTCTATAAGATCTAGCTCTTAATCTTACTTTGATGGGTATGTCGTATTCTAAGACATAGTACCCAATCTTACCGTGGGGTATGTAACAGTCTAGAATCTAACTCAGTCTCAACTTAGTGAGTGGAATGTCAGTTGTGTATGTCAACTTGTCCAGGCTACAGTTCCAGATGATTCATTCAAACACTAATCTAAGTGTTGCTGTGAAGATTTTATAGATGTGACTAAAATCCATAATCAGTTGATTTAAGCAAGGAAGATTATCCTAGATAATTAAGTAGGCCTAGTCTAATCAGCTGAAAGATCCTAAGAGCTGAGTTGAGGCTTCCCTGGATGGAGAAGAAAATTCTGTCCATGGTCAGCAGTTCCAGCTCATGCCTGAAAGTTGAGCCTGTCCTTCCTGATAGCCTGTCTTATGGATTTTGGACTTGCCTTGCCAGCTCTCACACAATTGTGCAACCAATTTCTTGTAACAAAATTTTTATATACATATTTCCTTCTTCTTGGTTCCATTTCTCTGGCTGAACCCTGACTGTGGACATCACAGTATAGAAGCTAGCCCATAGTTTTATAAAAAGCTGATCGCCAAAAATACCATCAGTAGACCGGACTCTCAAAGGCAGAAAGCTGAAAGGGTTAACTAAAACGTCAGAAATGCCTGATTATAGTCAGAAAATTAGGTCACAAACTCCAGAAATACTCAGAGTCCATGTGATTGGCACCTTCTACTCCCCCAACCCCAGAGACACACTCACATCACCAGATCTTTGGAGTCAGGCATGGAAGCTGGGGCAGTTGAATGTTGCACTTCCTTATGTATCCATCTTGCCATAAAGACCCTTCCTTGCCAAAAGAAGCTGAAATAAAGTCCTTTTGATAAAGCTTTCTCCCCTAGGGGTATTAATGCATCCGTGAACAATATCTGACTCCCTGACTTGCCCTTTTCTAAACTTACATAGCTAAGTAATCCCCCTTTATAGCTATGCTTCTTTACATATGTTGATACTTACATGTTCAATCCAGTTGCCTCACTGGCCTGGGCATCTTTCTCTCTCCTTCCGGAGGTCCTTGCACATCTCCTTCAATCCCACTCGGTGTTGATGTTACAAACTGGCTCCCAGAGGGCAATGATTTTCCTCTATTTCATGAAAGCCCCGCAAAAAGTTTCTATGCACTTAGCACAGAGAGGTTGGTGTAGTTGGGGGAATATGTTTCCTTAGTCCAGAAAGTGGCAGAACAGACTGACTCTCAGACTGGCCGAGCGTTAATCTAGTAAGAAACTAGTTAGACTCCATCATACAATCCATACACCGCCTACTTTTAACTTTTCCCTCTAGAATCAGTGTTTACAACATGACAATCTCTTAGCTAATGGCATTGCATACATTAATTTCTATACTCTTTACAGCAGATTTATAAGCTTATCTTTGTACTATGGGTGGAAAATCAGGACTCTGAACTTAAGCAAGTTGCCAGATGTTACAACTAGTAAAATATGGAGATAGGGTTTGGGCCCAGGCCTTCCTGACCCCAAATCTGGTCCTCCATCACAACATTGTTTATATCTGTTTCTTTAAGAATCAGATACATTCACTGTGAGGCAACATGGAATCAGAAAGTTATTTTCTAATTCCCACTAGCATCCTGTTGAATTCGATATGCTTATGTTAAAGAATGTTTCCATTTCGAGTCTCATTTTTTAAAATAACATTATTAAATAACATTGAATCTATTTTTTTTCATTGTTGGGGCAAAATGTATATCGGTCCTTTTTAACTTCTCATCCTGTTCTTTTCTCCATATCCACCATCATACAAATTCAAAAGATTGTAGTATATGATGCTTTGAGTTTCAAATAATTCATTAGGGTATAAATATTTTAATTTAGAAAAAAATCACAAATTTGTCACTATTTTTAGTTGATATTTTACTTTAAAAATCACTTTACAATTATAAATCATATTTATTCTATTAAAAAATTTTTCATGTACTTTATTTTGTATCTTTACAGTATTTTAGGAACTCAGAACTTTGTAAGATAAATCTGGTTTTACTCATTTTGCAGACCAAGAAACTGAAACATAGAATTTAAACAACATTTCCTTTTGGGCAAACTAGATTAGATGTATGTAAGTTTACTTAGTAATGCCTATTAAGACTAATTCATTGAATTAATAGAATTGAACAAAAGGAAGCATAATGGAGAAATCAAGACATTTAAAACTATCATACAATGGTGAGAATAAATAAATAAAATTAGTGTGAATAGTCCTTATAAAGAAAATGTTAACTCTCTAGTTAGACCAATCTAATCCTTGTTAAACTAGATTATTTAGCCCCAAATTGTGATACATAATCATGTCATTCAACTTAATTCTTGGATTTTTCTGCATACTTTTGTGAGGGCAGGTGTAGAGGGAGAATTAAGCTTGGAATGCATGTATTTTTCAAAAAGTAGCTAAAAAAAAAATGATACCAGGTAAAGGCATAGTCTTAAATTCCCTATGTTTTATTTTATTTTTCATGTTCCCTCCTTCTCCCCTCATGTCTAACTAACCCTCATTGTACTCCCACACACTCATACACACTCTCTCATACACACATAGCCGCATACCCTATAAATAACTCAGCTACGAGACAAGCACTAAAGGATATTAGAATAGCTCATTGACTTTCTTGGGTTTGCTCTCCTCTCCTTGCCATCAAGTTTTCTTTGCTGATGAAAAGAAAAGACATTTATTTTTCCTCAGCCCCACCTTTCAAGGGCTTTTATTTTAAAACATTGCTAAGGATACCAAGTGTCTAAGAGAATTATGTACAGTTAATCACAGACTGCACAGCATTCAGATTTTAAAATAGCATCTTCCAAGCAATTTCTGACTGAAATGCAACGCTGACATGGAGCTTTCCAGTCTGTGCTGGGCTTCTCCACCCATTTAGGTGTAGATGTGAGTACAATGTGTGAGAATGAGTCTGTTTGCTTTCTTAATAATTTGTGCAGATGGCATTACTGAGGTCACAAAGTGACTTAACTTACTGTTAACTTACTTATCTCAAAACTACTTTCATAACCAATTCTTAGTTTTTTTGATTTTGAAAACTAGAAGAAGAAGAGGAAAAAGCAACAGCCAAAGGAGATGAAGCAAGAAAGAAAAGAAAAAAAGAGTAATGAAAGGGAAGCCACCATCACCTCAGTCTAATCCGGATATCCAACCTTAAAAAAAAAAAGTTCAAACCCCAAACCCAACAACCAAGAAAAACTCCAAGAAAACAATAGATATTTTAAGCTGAAAGTGTTCCAGATCTCTCTGACAAAGAGCCTCCTGAGGATTACAATGCAGTCAATGTTGCTTTAATTAAATTTAATGCTGTGTGAAATGCACTCCAAGAAACTTTGATGAATGACTGGGGCAATTCACGGAGCTCACTAAAGGGCATCCAGCCCTTGCCGGGGTGTCAAGCCACGATGAATTGGTTAGTACAGGCATGTTTATAGACTGCCTCGGGAACCTTGTATCTGTGTGGTAATGTCAGAGATAATGTTATGATTCGCTGGACCTGAGGGGGCTTTGATGACACGGTTAATGAGATGTCCCAGAGAGCATCCCAGCAGGTTGTGCTCAGACCTCCCACATCAAACGAGGCAGCCTGGCCCCTCCAGAGCTGCTGCCCTCCAAATCCCTCAGCTGGCCTTTTCTTTCCTTACGTTCCTTTCCCCCTTTTCTCCCCCCCCCCCCAACTCCTGCTTCTTAGTCAACATTCACTTTGTCTGGCTGTTGAAATTCAAAAGTTGTTAGTTTTTAATTTGGCTTCTTGTTGACCTGATAGTGAACAAAAGATTTTCTGGGATTGTGTGGAAACTGGAAGGAAAAAAAAAAAAAGATGCTGAGGAAAGGGTAAAGAAAAAAGAAAAAAGGACTCCTGGTGAGAGAGGTAACACACAAAAGCACCCTACTCAAAAAAAAAAAAAAAAAATGTTTCCCTGCCCCATGGACTTTGGTGATAAAATTTTGTCATATGGTCGGAGGTTGTGATAGGGGAACCGAAATTCCATTTGCTTTTCTCAAATCTAAAAGAAGAAAAATTCAGAAAATCAATTGACAAAAATTAAAAATTTGTTAGTCAAAGCAAGAACATAAACAAATAATTCATCTATGATTATAAGGAACATAGCTGTATTTTAAACAATTTTTCTCCTCACTACAGTTTGTGGGCAGAAAAAGTCCTGCTGGGAATTGAAGAAAGTAATAGTAGCTGGTAAATAAACATGCTTGGAATATATCTATCTCTGCAAAAAGTCCCCAGACAGGAAATGAACAGACAGTATTACCCCATTAAAGAGGATATGAATAGAAGGGGTAACAGAACTGTATCAAATAACCTCTCCAGAGAAAGAAAATTGTTTTGTTTATTTTATACTTTAAAGACATTCTGAAATGTTTGCCTGTCTAAATGTAGCCAAATATTTCCTCCTTGGGGAGAAAGCAGTCTTTATTATAACATTTTAATATACTTTTCATGGAAGAACAGAGAGAAACTATAACTCTCACCTTTAAATTTCATAAATATACTTCTATTATAATTTTCTTATTTCTATAGAAATCACTTGAAAACTTATAGGAAAAATGAATAAAAACATTTCCTTTTATTCTATTGTGTCCTTAACTTTTTGTAAGTACTATTCTTATATTCTTAATTCTTTATTACTGAAGGGTGAGTGACTATCTAGGTAGGAAGGCTCTTATGGTAAGTGACATTTTTTAAAAAATATGCTTGCTTTTGCCTAATAGCATGATAATGAGGTCGAAATTAGATCTCAGGGACAAAAGTTCCACACATGGGTGCTTGGTTGTTTCCTAAAGAGAACAGAAAAGAAGCAAGAAGCTAATCTATTTTAAAATAAGTCTAGCTCCAAGATGGTGTGACGAAATAATCTTTGTACTCATTAAGGATCAATTAGTATTTCCTCGAACTGGACTCTTTCCCACAATTATAACGTAAAGGACAGAAGATCTCAGACAGCTTGATGAAATTTATATCTCAGTTGTAAGTGGGAAAGAGTATTTTTTTAAATGAGGCAGTGTTATCACAATGAAGTTGATTATGAGTTGATGAAAAAAACATTAACTAATTGGTGGTTGCTGTATTAAAGAAAAGGATTTCAAAATATTAAATATGTTCCTTAAATTGGAAAAAAATTTTAATGATCAAAAGGGAGGGATATTTGATAGAACTGGAGGTAAATATGACGCCTCCCTCACATAAGCAGCAGCTTATTAGGTCTCCATGAAGTATATTTGCTTGTTATAGATGTATGCCAGGCTCAAAGCCCTGACAATGGACAAACTACCTGTGTGTTTAAAATCACCACAGAGTATCAGACAGTGTCTTTCCTTTGCAAGTGACAGAAAGCCCAACTCAACACAGCTTAAATAAACTTTTAAAAAAGGAAATATGTTGGCTTATATTAGTGAAAGTCGAGGGAGAGTAGGGCTGCATTCAGATTTCAGACCGTATCCTCAGAACTAGCTTTCTCTCTGCTGTCCTCTATACAGTACACGGATATTCATTTTTAGCTCCACATGATCACAATATAGATACACTTTTTCCTGCCTCATGTTTTTTCAAGTCCAAGTTAAATGGGTAAATCAGACCTGAGGTTTACTCTGACTTCACGGGCTTAGGTCATGTGCCTACCCCTGAACTGACTGACATCATCAGAAGAATTTGATGCATTAACTGACTTAGGACTGGGTCACATGTACCACCCCTGGAGTTTGGGGTGTCATCCCACACAGACCACATGGACTAAAAATAGGGAGAGTACATACTCAAATTAAAAAATTACTGTCTGCTGCTGGAATAAGGGAAATTCTAAGGTAAGGAAGCAAATAAAAATTGACTCCAATATGCCATATCTCACCATTCTTACAGTAAATATCCACTCTTTTCACAACTTGAGAAATCTACGCGTTTAGGTTTGAGCTGATAGTGATAAAGTATAAAGAGGCAATGTCTTTTTTAAATGGAGTTAGGAGAGAGTGCAAATCATCTAACATGTTTAATACCTAAGTAGAATTGTACAAATACTCATTCTAGTTACAACGGGCAATATCAAAAGTAAGTAACAAAGTACCAGTGCATTGCTATGGTAAGAAAAGTTAGCTTTAGCTCATCAGTCTCCTGTCATATTTTGTGCATTTTCTTTTGAGTTTTAGGTGGTTAAAGCCACAAAGAGGAAAAGAACCTGGGTCCTGCCAGAGGAGGAAGAGTGTGGCCAGCCAAGGGGCAAAGCACCAAGGCAGTTACATTGCTGATGCACCACAAAGTGACTTTATAATGCAGAACAGACCAGTGGTGAAGGCAAAAAGGAATCACAGACTCGGATAGTGTGAGGTGAAACAAAGCTCATTGCACTGCAGGAGGAGAGAACATACACTGTCAGTATTTTAAAGCATGTATTACAAGAGTCTTCTGGATCTGGACCAAGACCAGGAAGGCTTCTGACTCTAAAAAGTGAAATCTCTTAAGTTGCAAAAAAAGGTCAAGTTAAGAAACACTTGTTGGCTACTAGAAGGCATTGATGTGGACTAGGTATCGAATTCATTTACAACTGGCTTCAGATAGTACTTTTGTAGTGTTAATATATAAACAAGGTAGCATTCATTAAAACGTTAAAATTGTGAATTATAGTTTTTGTTTGTTTGTTCGTTTGTTTCTGTTTTTTTAAAACCTAGAATTGGTTAGATCGTGTTTATTGAGATCACACTTTTCTCTGGTAGCAGGTACACAACTGCAGGAAGACACTACACAACCTCAGGAGAGCAGGTATTGCAAACCCAGTGCTAATTCAGCAACTGTAAATTTGACAGGTTTATCCACTATACTACTACTAATTTGGACTGCCTTGCTTTTTTCTTAACCATTCTAGACCCTTGGCATGTAAAAATTTCACTTTTTTTTGGTTTTGTTTTAATACCTAAAGTTTCTATTCTTAGAAATAATAAGATCTTTAAAATGTAATAATAATTATATATTCTTCCTAAGTAATAATCATGATAATTAAATGAGATAGCATATATTCCATCACAAAGCACCTAACACAAGGGAATGAGTCACTTGGCGAGTGACTCAGATTGGCCAATTGCCCAGCCTGCAGCATTAGGGGTCTTCCTGGATTTGTGGGTTAGTGACAAAGATAAATATACCCATCTTGGTAAGGTCTGATACATTTTATAAATTAGCTCCATGATTGGACTGTAAACTCCACAGACTTATATCATACTTGAAAAACTAAAATTGGTTAGACTATGTTTCTTCTAACTCATAGTCCAAGTCGCACGTGATGGAAGCCCGACCGAGTTATGTTTATTTTCCTAAAGCTGAATACCGTAAATGCATACATGAGAGCACTGACTAAAAAAAAAAAATTAGAAAAAGAGACAGGTGAGAACTTTTCTTTAAAAAAAATTTAAAAATGAGAACTCGAGTTTCCTGAAAATAGATTTATTATTTGGTTCCAAAAATGTAGTTATCTCTTGGTTATCTTAGGTTGCTACAAAAGCTCCCAGAGATGGTGATGCTTGAATTGGATTTTAAGAAGAGTAAGGACACACAAAGGCAGGCATTCCAGGTAGAGAGATATGAGTGCAAAGGCATGGTGGTTGGGGTTCTGTATTGCCATAAAATGATATAATATGTAGAATAATATTGCAATATTATTGTGGGAGCATTTATAGGGGAAAGGGCGATTAGTGGGAGAAGAGCCTGACAGGTAGACTAAAAAAGAGATTGTAGAGATTTTGCTTTCTATGCAAAGGTTCTTTGTATTTTAAGCAGTTTTAAAAAGGAATCATTTAAGACATTTGAAGAGAGGAAAAAAACAAATGATTTTCTGGTAAAAGAATGGAGCAAGAGCAGGAAGGAGGAAGACCACAGGTGAGGGATCAAGGAGTGGGCCTTCATCAGAATTCAAGTGGCCCATGATGAAGGCCTGCCTGAGAAGGGCAAAGACAGTAGAGGGGGAAGAGGTGTTGGACACAAGGATAAGTGTTAAAGTTTCCAAAAAATTGCTATCACAGTGGGATTTTTTTTTATCTAACAAAATCTTTCAGTCTTACTGGGAACTCTCGCAGGGTTGTTTTGCTGAAGTGTTGCTCCTGCCTTCCACCTCCACTCACCCCACTGGGCATAATTGGAAAATCACTGTGAAACCACCAAGCTTTGGTAAAGGTCTGAATTGGGGCCTGAGCTAGAGAGTGACCTAGCAGTACTCTTGGTTTCAAGATTTAGGCAACTTAGTACGTGGGGGTGCTCTTCCACAGGGAGGAGACACAGGAGGAGCAAAAGACCATGCTCAATTCTACCTGACGAGCTTCCTTCTCTGTGTCCTCAATTTGTTCTCTGATCAATCTTCCTGCTGAGATTTTACAATGAAAACTGCTCCCAGGAACACTGGGCCAGTTAGGAAAAGGAGGTGACAATGAAGTCTAATGACCTCAAAGTTGAAAAACTAACACTAACAATTAAAGGTTATTCTATTAGCCATATTTTCTAGAAACACATAAATCTTGATGTCCACAGTTCAATTCTTATTTTCATATAGTTATCTGTTTTCAACATGTGGTTTAAATTTCTTCTTTTAACTAAAAGCTAGTGACAGTAATTACTACTGTGTGTGTGTAGGGACGTAATATATAATAATCATATATAAATGTATATTTATTTAATATAAATTTTATATGTATAAATAAAGGCTTATTTAGATTTTATTCATTAGCCAATTATTTTTTAATCAAATGCTTTTTAAGTACCTACCATATTTCAGAGATACATAGTGGACAAATGGAAGTTGATTCTCCTCTTTCATGGAGTTTACATTCTACTGGATTGAAAGCAAATCATTTCTTGACTGTACTTACCTTAAGGATAAGGTCTGTTATAAAAATGAAGCCCATTATCCACTCAACCATTCTAATCTGGCAGTGCTTCTTTCAGTGTTATAACTTGCGGCAACATGATAGGGATCACAAGGGCCATAGAGTTTGGCAGTGACACCAGAGAGATGGAGTAATTTGGCCTTTATGTTTCTCATCAGCATTACTTTGCACTTTGGATCAAATCTTGTGACATGAATTGTCAGCCTTGCTTCAATCAGAAAGGTAATGTATGCTTCAGTTTTATTGAAACTTGGGATGTTGGGCAGGTAAATTATTACTAACTTTGGCTAGAGGATGATTGAGTGACAGTGAGAATGACAGTGAAATTGCCTCCCACTGGACTGTCTTTTACACAGAAACACATGAAGTTGAACACCACCTTTCCCTCTCTCTCTCCCTCTCTCTCTCCCTCTCTCTGTCTCTCTGTCTCTGTCTCTCTGTCTCTCTCTCTTTCTTATATATGCCTCCAGATTTATACACATATTTTATTTTGTCCCTTTTTGCCCTTTTTTCTTCATTGTTTATGGAATGACAGAATTAGGCCTTACAGCCAAAATGGGTGGCAGATTTACCAAAATGGGTAATGCTTTTCTCTTAAATTTGTAGCATTTAATCCTATTTCAATAATCAGTAAAGTTCTGAGTACTTATCGAACTTTCTTTTACTTTATCTATGTAACTTGAATTCTATAGCTTAAATCAATTAGTTCATCCAAGTTTGCAATCTGCCAAGCCATCTTGTTATTTCTACTCAAGATTACTAAATCTTTATAGTTCTGATCACTTCATTTCTCTGTTAATAAATAAATAAAATAAAATCCTTCAGAGTTTTCTTGCTATCAGATTTCTTAGCAGACACTAAAGATTCCCTACCAGGGAATCTTCCTTTCTAGTCCAATCTATCTATTCCCTCAAATCCTTTATATGGCAGTAAGTCATGCACCTTTGCCCTTACTCTCATTGTTAGTGCCACCAAGAATGTCTCTTCTTTGAGTTTTACCTGCCCAAATAATTCACCTGTGGCTATAGTGAGGATTTGTCACATTATTTCTGGCCTCAAAGTCTCTCAAATATACAAAAAACCAATCATCCCACCTTTTTGGTACATTTTATTCCCCTTAAAATTTCATTTTTTCCAACAAAAGTCCTTATTTCAGAGTTTCAGATTTACGCTACTTATATATGTCATTAGTGTCATGCTTTTAATGCTGGCCCAGATAAAATCAAGTTTTCTTAGATCTTGATAATGATCTCTGATAATGATTTTGAGATAACAAGGTATAGGATTCTATAGTCTAATCCATGCAGAATGAGCAAAATATAGGAAGCTTAAACTGCCATTTATGGGCATGAAATTGTGAAACATAAGATGAGTAGTGAATTGAGTCTCCATGAAGAAAGGACAGATATTGCTTTAAAGATCTCGATTATCAAGGGGGGAACTAAATGGAAATAGGTGTCTAGAAATCTGCATACTGATTGGCTGTTTCTTTAAATTCTCAGCATGACATAGCTCTCGAGTACCCAAAACAGAGAGTTTGATGCATGGCAGGTGCACAATACACACTTGTTAACTGATTTACCGTGAGCTCAGAAAGGGCAGGACGAGGAGGGTAGGGTCAAGAAGAGAACAAAAACAGGAAGAACTCATGACATGATTTGAAGGGAACTTTCTGCAAAAAAAAATACCTTGACCACCTGCAATCCCACCAGAGTCACCTCCTTAAAAATACTTCACCTTCTTTTCCTTCTGTATTTTCCACAGAGCCTGACCATAGGCTAAGAGCAGCCCTTCAGAGTTTTCCTTTGAAGCCTGGAGGAAGCAAAAGTCTTGTTAGAAAAAGTTCATGTACAGCTCCCAGAAGGTCCCCAGCTTCACATCCTGGCTGTGCCCAAATTCAGAGGTTCAGATTTTTTAGGCTTATGTCAGACGGCCTTCACTCTGCTTCACACTCTTGTGAAATGATTTAGGCCCAGGGGCTTCAGACAGAGACCATCAGGATTCAAGGGCTAACATTGTTTACCTCCATGTGACCTTAGGCAAGGCACTTGACTTCTTGTTTCTTCAGTTTCCTATATATAAAATTAGGATAAAAATAATTCCTATTTATTTGTCATGATCATTAAATAAGATAATGCATTTGTTCATTGAAGTGATTTAATTAAAACTCACTGAAAGTTATGAAATGAGTTAATACATGAAATGCTTTTTGAATAGAGCCTGGCAGATGGTAAATGCTCAGTAAATGTGAACTATTTATCACCATCATCACTGTGTTAAGTTCAGCATTTTGTGAAGTGGTTGGAAATATTAGCTAGTTTTGTCATTATTTTTCCAAATTTTGCTATTGTAGCCATATTGCATGTTTATCAATAAATTGTAAGAATAACATTTTCCACTAATTATTTTTTCATGAGAGGATGTGCTTGGTGAGCAATATGCACTACTGATTGAAAAGTCTTGATACTAACTTTATCTCCTTTTCTCCCGGTGGAAATTTTCTGCTCATGTTTTGATTTTTCAGAGGGAGAAAATGAAGATATCACAAAAGAGATGTATGGGTAGTTTTCCAAAAACTGTTTTTCATAGATTGCTTCTTCTTCTTCTTTGCCTTCTGGAATATTTGGTTTTGGCAGGTAATATAACAGTAATTATTTAAATGTAAGTATTTCTAAATAGCCTCCTATAGTGTACATGTGGAATACAGAAAGTAAAAAAAAAAGTATCAAAACCTTGAATTCAAAGAAATTTTAGAACATTTTCTCAAAAGATGGACTGTATCTGCCTTTATTCCATCACCCACACACTCTCACCCATGGCAGACATTACTAATAGTTCGTGTAGTCTTGGCTATAGCTTCATAATTCATGTCAACACCACACGTTACCGCTTCTAATGAGTAATACCATAAAACTTAATGGACAAAATATAATATCTACCCCCCAAAAATCATGTACCTAGATAGTAGCCGAGTTAGATCTAGCACTCGGTATTTCCCAGTATGGGGATTCATGTTTACAACACAGTGAATGCAAATGTGCTTACAAACAAATTTCATGAGACTCTCCAAAGATATTTTTATCTTCTCCAGTAAGCTGTATGAAGAAAAAGCTTATATCTCTTATAAAATTTTCTTTGGACCTTTTTCTCTATAGGACTCTGCGGACTGGCTTAAAAATCTGTAATTTTATTCACTTCATATCCCATTTTAGCTTTCATGAAAAATCAGCCAGATTCTTAACAATTCATAAGAAGATTTGTTCTGTGTCAGAAAAAAAACTGATGAGCCAGAGGCTTATTTTTGTCATCAGTGTTGCCAATGGTAACATCACGGAAATAATTTTTGCACTTAAGGCTTCCTGAGCCTGCCACCCCCACTCCACCCCACTCCCCCCCCACCCCCCCAACCCCCCCCCCCCCCCGCATGGGGCTTCTTGGAAAGTCTCCCTCACCCAGCTTCCCAGCAAGTTCTGTTCTGGGTGCTTCAATTTTCACTTGGCTATGTTGAAAGCTCTAGCAAATATCATGTCTGCTGTTGCCTCAGGGCCCAGATTCAGGGAATGTTTCCTTAATTAACAGATGACATCAATCTCAAGTAAGTCCAACAGGCTCTCTGGCAAGAAAACCAGCCAGTATTAGGAAGGAGCAATGTTAGAAGGTTGTATTCGATGCAATGTAAAGAATGGCTCTGGAGAAAAAGGCAGAAGCTGCCCTCTACGATGCAGCAGCTCATTGGTTCTTCCTATGAACAGTGGCATCCCTTTCTCCTACCTCTCATAAAACCAGACCTAATGTAGAAGAATTATGGAAGAGGGGATGGTGGAAAGGGAGTGTTGAATCTCCCCCCAAACCCATCAGCAGTTAATAAGAGATAAGTAAAATGTTGTTGAATAGCAGGTGATGTCGGACAACATGGGTTCCCTGTGAAGTTAATATGTATGATATCATGACTTCCAGCAATTCCAGGATGAAAGTAGGTAAGGAGCCTCATATAGGCTGAGACTGGCAAAGTGGTCATAGCTAAAATAAATGACCATTAGGTTCCAGCAGAGCTTGGTGGCTGGCTGGCTGGCTGATGGGTAAGTGGTATATGAGTCTTGAAATAGAAATTCTGAGTCTGTAAAAACATTGTGCTCACCATGTTTCAGGAGAAACAGAGGGGGCTGGTGTCTTAATTTTCTAGGTCCATATCAGACTGACTCAACAATCTTGAAGAAATTGTTTGCTGCACTCCAATTTCCTCATCTTTTAAATAAGGTTAATATTGCTGTAGAAACTGTTTGAAACCTATAGAAACAGTTTGAAGTGTGAAGGAGAGGTAATACACAAATGCAAGTATTATGGTTTTCAAATCTGTTATTTTGGTATTTTGAGTGCTAAAAGGGGTTTCTTGGTAAGTCTTTCTCTTTCATAAATCCAATCAGAAATGTTCAATTTCTGCACACACGAATAGGCAGCTACAGCTGGGAAAATAATTCTGTGATTCCACACATTTCTTTGACAAGTCACAAATGGGTTTTAGTGACCAGCTGCAGCTTGTGTGTTAAATTCAAATAATTCATTCTTGGCACAGTTATTTTTTACATTCTCTTGTATTAGAAAAAAATTAAATTATGCTGCCTACCATTACACATTGTAAAAGCAATAGATTATATCTATTGGAGAGGATATTGCATGCTAAATGCATAAAATGAAATGTCAATAAATTCAACAATATGTTTCGTCTCTGATCAGTGGGGGCAATCCTCTGGATCTTAGTCAGCAGGTCTGCTAAGACCTTCAGGGAATTTTCTTATCTCCTAAACTACAGGAAATGTAAAATGGAGATGATTGTTGACTACTTTCCAGGTACTCAAATGGAAACTAGCTTTTAGAGTTCAGGTTGATCTGGAATTCTTTCCCCCTCCCAAAGGTCTGGAGCAAATAACAGTAACACAGACAGTCAACCTGCTTAGTACACATCTTTGTTTCAGAAGAGACATTTTTTCTTCAAAGTCAAAGGATATTATCACATTGGATTGAATTCTTGTGTTGAAGGGACCAGTTTATCCATTATTATCCTGAGATTCATTTAACAAAGAAATACATTTTAAACTTATTTAATCTCTATACTTTTTCAAGTCCATGATCATGTACATATACCTGAAGTGCAAACAAACAAACAAACAAACAAATAAACAAATAAATAAGCGTATCCATTATGAGAGATGTTTCAAGATTTCAAGAATAATGATGACTATTATCACATTGGAGGTAGTTTGATGGAAAAGGATCCAGGGGCGTTTGCATGTAGTCCTTGACTAAATCAACATAGAATTTCAACTAACCTAATTAATCTTAAATTAAGCATGCCTACTGTTTACTGTGATTACCTCATCAGACAAGCTGTTTCAGCATCTGTTTTTCCTCATGGAGAAAAAGGTTCTCTTTTACTTCAAAATTTAGTTTTCCTTCTCTCAAGCTCAGTCATTTGGGTAATTCTATCCAAAATAAATACTTCTTTCTCACCTATTAGCCGTCTAAGACTGAGTTGTGTCTTTAAATGCGTGTGCACGATTCCTAGGGCAGACTTTTGACTTCAGTGGGCTCTCTGAGTCTTTGAGGGCCTGATTTGACCCTGTGTTTGTGCTCAGTATATAAGTATTTATGTAATGTTTTCATTTCCTGACCCGCTCAGTATCATTTCTTTGGCAAAATACATTCACTTCCCTCACATTTTCCCATCTGTTATATTAAGTCTGTCTATTACTTTGCTTATTTTCCTTTGATCTTTTTTAGTCTGGATCTCTTTTTCCAAGGACAATGTGTGGACACACACAAACAAGTAAACCAAAATGCACAACATTTGTTTTCTGCTACACAAATATATACATTATCTAGCATAACATTTAGCTTTACATGTAATAGGCTATGCATTCATATACAGATTTTACCTTTATGTATATGTATATATATCCTTACAAGATGAGTTGATCTTTTGCTTTTATAGAGACAATGAGGTCCCTATTTCTTAATTTTACAGGAATGAATTTGATATGATAGAGAACTAATGATATGAATTTTCTTCATTTTCCTTCTCCGTGTCAAATTCTGAGATATTATCTAAAAGGAGAGATTTTCAGTTTTTCTTTTGATGAATCCGTATTTGTTTTCCCTTTGTTCCCAAACAGTATGTACTAAAAGCGTTGTTCACTTACCATCCTGAAAGGCTATTAACAGTCAAGAAAACAGTACACTGGGTAACAAGCATCTGTGGATTCATTCTGGATTCCAGGTGGGTATTGGAGACACAACAAATGAAAAGCTCCATTTTAATATATTTGCCTGCTCTTGTTTTCTCACTTGACTTCCCAATCTAATTTCTTTGCTGCCAAGGGTTCTCACTCATATCACCATTTAAAATTTAAAAGCAATATATATTTAAATGCAAAACAATGTGTTTATATGGAGACTGCCACAGTGGAAAGTATGACAGTGGCTTTCATTTCAGGGACTTCTGGATGATCTCCCAAGTGGTAGAGCCAGGAGTAAGAAATGTTAGATCATTCCAATTGACTGGAAAGAAAACAAAAAGTATTTCCTGTTTAATCATGGTCTGCATCTTTCCACATTAGGGAACTTTGTTTTTATTCTTTTTCTCTTTATCATCTTTCTTTCGAGGGACTATGGTTGCTGTGAAGAGCAGAGAGCAACTTCTAAATTTATTTTAACAATAGGATAGGTTATAAGTTGCCCATTCTCACTCTTTGAGAAAACTGAGAAATTCTATTAGTAATGTGCATGTATTTTAGGTTTTCCTTAAAAGTCCTAGTTGACTCAAAACACCCTTCTGAAATCTTACTATTTGCTAGAGTGATTATGTAATTCAAATGGGGAATTTTTTGCTCAATATTCCATTTTATCAGTCCACTCAGGGACACCTAGTAGAGTGATCAATTCCACAGAACTTGCTGTTTGCCCAACCTTCTGCCACTAAGGCCAACAACAAAGCAAAAATGTGAAAAGCTCAATAAAAATGCTAAATATTTTATATCATGCGGTATGAATATTAATGAAGAATGTTTGTATATTTTGTAATAGAAGTTTTTAGAATACGTAAATACGTTTACGTCTAGAGTGAATAGTCAAAACGTGTGCCCCTAGAGCAATTGCCAGGTTATTCTGGGAGTAAAATAAGTAAATGGACTACAAAATCTGTAACTTTGAATGTATATATAATTCAACTGCTTCAGACTTTGTTTTGTTTTAAAGTGCCTTCAAAAAATTGATATTCTGTTCTTTCCTGTGGAAACACCACCAGTAGTTTAAGTGAAATAAACCTCCTTTTCTGGCGTAATTTTTTCTTCCCTTCTAGAAATTTCAAAACTGAGATTTGTGTATGTGTATTGAGGCATATGCGGCATGTCTGAGCCCATACAGTGCGTGAGTGCCATCTACATTCCTGAAAAGTTATGTATACGGGAATCAAGAGAAATGAAATCATATTTTCAATGTTCCATGGAAATTCAACTCCTCTGGGAATTACTTTTAAGTAAAACCTACTTTAATAATGTAGTGACCCCCACCTAGGTATACTGAATTTATAGATGGAGGTTTTTCTTTTGAACGCTGAATTTTCTGTTATTAGTTATATTCATGTAGGAATACTAATAAACTTTGAAATTAAAAAGCTGAAAAGAGATATAGAATATTTACATAACTTTCTAGAATGAGCATCAATTTTTGCAGCTTTTTGAGTCATGAATTAAAAATTAAGATAATAAACATGAAGCCCCAGTATCTGTGAGAATGGCGTGCTCACCTGCTCTTTTCTTCTACTTTACTTCCCTGTCTGTCTCATAGCTTCTGTCTTTTATCATTTTGACAAAGAAGAGGGCAGGCTTTGTTATCAGCGAATCTTTACTGGGGCAAGTGGTCTCCTGGGAGAGCTGAGCAATCAAATTCAGGCAAGAAGAAAGCACATAGTAAGCCCTGACCTTGTTGCTGAAACTGTCTATGTGAGTGCTGGAATTTCCTTGGGATCATATCATCATGATCTGGAGGCTCATTCTATAGCAACTGGACAGTGTCCATCAGCATGAATCAGTTATAATATGATGATGGTTAGTTCTGAGTACCCAAGTTCTCCATATCATCCAAAAACATGAACTAAAAGGTCGAAATATCATTACCTATTCTTTAACCCCTGTTTGAAGACACTTTTAAGCTACTGTTTTATGTTAAGAATATAAATGCATATGAGTGCCTATATGAAAAAAAAAAAGACAAATCTTAACCATATAAAAATTAACTGAAATAGAATGTGGACTTAAATGTAAAAATTTTGGAAGAAAACATAGCAGAAATCTTAGTGACCTTAGATTTGGCAAATATTTCTTAAATATTACACAAAAGTACAAAAAATAAATAACAATTGCATTTTATCAAAATTAAAAAACTTTTGTCTTCCAAAAAACATTGTTACGAAAATAAAAGGCAAGCCGCAGCTTGGGAGATTTTTTTTCCCCCCCAAATCATATACCCAACACATTGCTTGTATGCAAAATAAATTAAGAATACTTACAACTCTAATAATGAGAAGACAAGAGGACCCATTTAAAAAAAAAATGAGCAAAAGATTTGAAGAGACAGTTTACCCCCCAAAAAAGATGAATGAGTGGCAAATAAGCACATAAATGGAGACTCAACATGGATTATTCCTAATCATGAGGGACCATCAGACAAACCTGAACTGAGAGGCATCGTATAAATTAACTTGCCCATAATAAGCTAATGTTCAAGTCATGAAAGTCAAGGAAAGAATAAAGAACTCTTCCAGACTGAAGGACGTTAAAATACATGACGGCTAAATGATACACTGTAAAGACATAATAATTGGGACAGTTGGTGAAACTTGAATGGGGTCTGACGTATTAATTAGATAGTACTAATACATCAGTGGTAACTTCTCAATATTTTTGCTTGCTGCTTGCTTTGTGGTTATGTAGAAAAGGTCCTTGTTTGCAGGAAATACACACTAACTATTTAAAGGTGATGATGCAGCATCATGTCAGACTTACTCTCAAATGGTTCAGATAATAAACAGTCATTTATACTGTACTTGCAACATCTCTGTAAGTTTGAGATGGTTTCAAATTTTTTTAGAAACTTAAAAGCATGCATATCACTGGGGAAAAATAGAAAAAAATATATTTATACACACAAACATACACTATGTATATACAAATATGTAAGTCTTTGTAATATGTACAGTAATATTATGGGAACAGATTCTTAGACCTTACCTTCAGAGGCCTTAATTCAGTTAATTTTATATATTTTAGCAATTTATTGTTATTTTATAAAGATCTCAGATGATGCACATACATATTTTGAGAACCATCTAGAATTCATTTAATCTATCCCCACTCCTCCATTTTGCAGAAGAGAAAATTGAATCCTAAAGCAGTGATATCATTTGTTTAAGGTTATTAATTACATATTGGTAGAGCCAGTATAATGTTGCTGACACCTAAATCTTGTTAAATACTGGCACATGATATCTAAACCAACAGAAAAATAAAAAACAAATAAAAACATGTTATTGCCATTTTACAGAAAAGGAAACTGAGTCATATACTGCAGTAAAAAGTTATCAAGGGTCATACTGGTAAGAGAGAAACAGAACTTGAATCCAGATCTGCTCGATGCCAAAGCAGGAGCTCTTATTATCACACTGTAACATTCCCAGTACAGAGTAGGTGGCCATAAATGTAGAAGAATGTCCTCATTTGCAGGAAATGTTTTCAAATTAATAAATGTTGAATGGTGCCTCAAGTGTAGTTTCACAAATTACTCATTTCTGTAAACTTGCTAGTCATAGAAAAGGGTGACAATTTGCTTTAAACATTCCAAATAACTATTTGATTGTTACCATCTATACTCTCTTTTTTACATTCATCCTTTGTATCAAAATGCAAGTTTAGGTGTAGCATGCCTTCAGTGCAAGTCACTTAGTGTTAAGCAAGCAAGTATTTAGCATCATGGTAGTTGATGCTAGACAGTATTCCATAACTTTATTTAAGTCTTTAGTTCTATCAAACACAAAGAATATTTTCAAAAGCCTTGATTCAACTGTTTAGTTAGAAAAATTGGTAGAGAGTTAGAAAAGGAAGCAGGAAACTGAGATGAAACTTTTCAACAACTTAAGGACATAGAACTAGGGGAGAATGAAGATGATAACCACAGAGGTCATGGAGAAATTCTTTATATCTCTTCAATCATTCTCTGGTAAGAATGTGTCAGTATGAAAGAAATTGTAATTATGGATATGAAACTGTGCTTTCAGCTTTAGATATGAAATATATATGTGTGTGTGTGTGTGTGTGTGTGTGTGTGTGTGTGTCTGTATACATTGATAAAGCAACAGGCATTAAAATACTAATTAAAACTCATTAAAAGAAAATAGATGTAACTAGTATTAAAATAAGGTTATAAGCACATTATTTTCAGCATGTTATCTATAATCAAATTCGCAACATAAATTAAGTTCAACTATTATCATAACAAAACTCATTATATAAATATTAAAATAAAAAGCATCCATCCTCATTTAAAAACTATACACCAAAAATCACACTAGCATCACACTTTAATATTAACTTCAAATTTAATTTTCTAAAACAAAGTGAGTGGCACATCTTTGCTCTCTGTAATTCTTTCAGCTTTCCACCTTGTTTTCTAATATTCTATTTGACTTCTAGCAGAAAAGAAAGAAATGGCATGATTTATAATGTTTCAGTCTCACTGGAGGGTATATCAGAGATTTAATATTAAAGGCTAAATAATGTACATTATTTAGTGTATGTAATATACTAAATAGAAGTATATGTATATTATACTCATAGAAGAAGCCTAGATGGCAAATAATTCTCATGTAAGGGCACTGTAGTCCACCATTAGTGGTTAGATACAGCTGGAACTTAATTGGCAATTAAGCATGTGGGTTAGATTCATAACAAAAGACTTGCTGGGTTCCTTGTGTCAAATGCTCTAAAAAATAAAGCATAATTGAGACCGTTTGAAAAATGCAACCAAACTAGTGCTATATAGATCGATAAGTCTAATCAGTCAAATGTAACTAGATCATTACATATGATTTAATAAAATCTATTGCTTTCTGTATGCAATGTAAGATTTAAACTCCAGCTCTGTTTGCTTGGCCCATATACATCCTGAAGGATGAAATGTAGACATTAGTAGATCTTTGGGTTTGTGTTGATCTAAATTCTCCTGCATTTTTCTAAAATCTGGTAGAAGGCATCAGATAACGAAATGTGCGCTAATTAACACTGGGTGATAGAGTAGATAGCTATTAAGTGTTGATGTAAAAACAGAGCCAATTGAAGATCTTCCTGCATTTGTTATTGTTAAAGACATTGCTCATAATATTACCTGATAATTGATGTACCAGATATCCGTTAGTGTAAGGGTCATTATACAATTCTCTTTAAGGATATTAGAGCTTTTGATTGGATATCAAAAAACGAATGATCTTAAAAATATGATATATTCATATAGTGGAATACTACTCAGCAATATCAAGAAACAAGCTACTGATAAACAGAACACTGTGGGTTAATCTCCAAAATATTATGCTGAAAGAAAAATGCCAAAAGAAGTCTGTACAAAAAAATATATATTGCATGATCCCATTTACATGAAGTTCTACAACAAGTAAATCCATGTTGAAAGAAGTCAGCACAGTAAGAAATTGACTGGAAAGAGACAGAAGGAACTTTTTTTTGAGGTGATAGCCATGTTCTACATCCTGACAGAGATGTTGGGTTATACGAATGTATGCATTTGTCAAATCTCCTGGATCCTTGCAGTTTATTATTGATAAATTATTTTTTAATATAAAAAATATTGAAAGAAAAAATATGGTGTTATTTTCTTTTTCACCTTCACTTTCAACAAGTTCAAAGGCTAATTATTTTATGTTTTTGACACACCTTTATTTTGAGTTATATTAGCAGTTCATAATAAACATTAGTGTTAGCATTACTTCCGTTTATTATAATATCGCCATTCTGAATGTAACTTGCAAGTACATGTTTTCACATGTATGAAACAGCCTACAGGGTAAGGAAAGCAAGAACCATGGCAGATCTTACAACTGCCTTCATGGGATGCACATGAAAAAATCCCCTTAATAACAGGACAGCAATTTGAACAGAAGAATGCTAGATTGCCTTAAAATAATCTTTCTCATTCATAAAAAAATATATCGTGATTGTGAGAAGTATGCACTTGTCCACTTGACATGATGGGCATACTGAAAGGGACTAAGAAATACTATATCACTCAATTAGCTGCCTTTGGTAATACAGATATTGTTGCGTTTTCCTGCTAAGACCCCAGACTTTTGACACCCTCTTTCTTATTTAGTCTTGATTTAATTTTACTGCAATTTTCATTTTATTTTCTTATTTTTAATACCCTTATGCCACTACATCTCACAGTAAACAATTTTTAACACAATATGTTTATATAATACAATAGGATGCAAAGTGCGTATGTAGACATAGGCTACCCACAGACTAAAGGGCAGACAGGATACATAAGACAGGAAAAGGGAGAGTTTGTTCAAAAGAAACAGAAGAAAAATGTGGGTTTATCTGAGAAGGAAGGTAGAATCAAGGGATATATAATAAAGTGTTAAAGTACTTCACTGATGTTAAGATAGTAATTGTTTTTTAGAAAAAGGACTGATATAGGTGAGATCCCTAACCTTTTTTTTTTTTTTTTTTTTGAGTTATTGTGTCTATCTAACTGAATTTTAAACCTAATGTAGGTTTTTGGGAAAGATTGATTAGATAATAGGTTAATTCTACAAGGTGATTTAGCTATTACCCTGAGGGAGGTAGGCAGTTTGGGAAGATGTATTATTTCTTTCAGACCCTTATAGTGCCATTTAATCCAGCTGCTCAAACATGAAGCCATTTAAAGTGCTTTCTACCACTCAGGAAGAAATTCTAGATAATAAAGATAATCACCACTAATGACATGTCCAGTGTGACAGGGGATCTAGATGGTGGTGGAGATGGCAAAGGGTCAGAAGTGGGCAGCACAAGCAGAGAGTGAATTCCACCACAAGGCTGAGAAGAAGTTTTAGGGGGAGATTGTCCCATAAATAATGTGTCCTAAGACCCCAGGTCACCAACTAAAGGGTACACTTAAGGATAGGGAAAATGGGTACCTGCTTACTTACAAGGTTATTCATCGATTCCTACCATCACATTTCTGCTTTCAATTCTTGCTCACAGCTGGTGTATTTCACACTGTTTTATTTTAAAGGCATTACTTGGTTTCAGTTATTGTTTTATCATATTTTCTTTGGTCTAAGCAGAATGTGGGATTTAGAGGATGTGACAGTGGAATGTGGGCATCAAACTGAGGTTGCTGGGTAAGTGTATAACTTGTTCTTACTTGGGTTCAAATTTCCAGCCCACCAGACATTAGCACCTGCACTGTAATTATCAGGCTCAAATGGTATATTCAGTCTCCCCATCAAATCCAGTGGATGTAAGTGTAAGAAGCATGCATGGTTCTTGCCAAGTCCTACACTGAATGGAATTGAGTTCAGGATGTCCTTTGTGTGTGGAAGTATGTGTAGGGAGAGAGCTACACAGTTCATAATGGCAGTGCTGGCCAGGGTGCAAATAGACCCTTCTAGTAAGTTACGTCCAGTATTAGAGCTCAGAGAAGGAGAGACAGACCTAATTCCCTATATTGAGAACCTCATCTGCATATCTGTGTAACAAGTTTTTGTACCGCTAAGCTTGGCATGCAGATTCCATGGTTCGCCATGTTCTGCTCAGTTAGTGTTTCTTAAACTTAGTAAACATGGAAACAGACTGGAGTTTGAGGGGGCCTTGTTAAAATTGCATGTCTCTGAGCCTCACTCCTGGAGATAATAATTCAGTATATTTGGATGGGATCGCAGGATCTGGATTTTTAACAAGCGTACCTACTGCCTTAGATCTAAATTGACTATAAAACACACTTTAAGAAAGCTTGTGTCAGGCGGTCACTGATGAAAGTCACCCAGGTGGTAGATAAAAGTGAAGGAAAGTACTGTGGTTGAAAAGTAGCAATTTTTACATGATTGCATTTTCTGGAGTGTGGTTGAGGTTGAACTTCAGCAGAATTTAATCGTGGGAGAGAAGGCGGGATAGTAGGTCTGCTGACAAAGCATAGAGCCCTTGGTTTTGATCCTGCTTCCCATGTTGATATTTCATCTCCCCATGAAATTGGAGATGGTGTGCTAAGGACTGAAGGGAAGGGGCACTTTAATTGCTGGAGCATCTTAGAGAGTCCTCCAGAAATGTGAGATAACTTGAAGACTGCCCAACGTGAGGGAATGTATCATCTGAATATTTCTGGAAAGTAAAGAATCCCTTGAATTTGGGGCTTGGCTTCGAGTTCGTCCACAATCTTTCTACCATAGTGGATGCCATTTCCCCCAAAATGGAGTTTAGCTAGTGAAGCTATTGCAGTTGTGCAACTTACTAATTTTGAAAGTTAGATGAAGTTAATTTATCTCTTTAAGCCTTGGTATTCCCATCTGTAAAATAGGTAAAATAACAACACACTGGATTATAATGAGAATAGGGAAAATAGATATAAAGCACTTTGAATGATGCCCATATACAGAGGCTCGATAAGAGACAATTCTCATACATTTTGCTCTTATGAACGTCATGACTAGTGGAAAGAATGTGGGTTCTATAATTAGACCTGACTTTAAATCTCATCACTATCACTCCTATCTGTATGACTTTGAGCAGTTTACTTCCTTTTTCTGCATTGAAATCACTCATTGTAAAAATAGAATCATAAGCCTGTCATGCCAGGTTGTTGTGCATATTAGCAATAAGATAGAACAAACACCTGGCATCTTATAGGAATTGATCAGTAAATACTACTGCTTCTCTCATTCTTTCCCTTCTCCTCTTCCTGTGACTCCATTTTCTACTTTTTACATTTTAAGGTTCTGAGCTCATGAAACCTGTAGAAACAGAGCTGGTCTCCCATCCTAATCTCAACCATTAGCTTTGAAAAATTATCCAGGAAAGTCAGAGCTGAAAGGAATGTGGATTAATAAGTCAAGATGACAAAGGTCTTCTTGAATTGCCCTCCTCGTTGGAACCCAGAGCTGTTTATAGTGACTTCTATGACTTATTAGTTAGGCCTCCTGCCAGTCAGTTCACAGGTCTGTTCAAGGTAGCTATATCAGGTCACTGTTAGGTGATAATCTTACGGGCCAAGGGTTATCTGGTTGATGTAGTTGAGATTCTGGATTCTGCCTGGATGAGTATGTGCAAAAGTCCATTCTCCTTTGTTCTTCTAGCCAATTCTTCCCTACTAGACAGTATCAAAAATATTTGGGCCAGAAAGCAGGTTTTAAAGTGTTAAAGAATGAAATTATACCTTTTGAATTATTAGAAAACATTTATTACTTGTCAGAAAGAGCCACACATTTTGGACCTCTCGACTTCATGAAAAACTTTCATTTAATGAAAAAGGAACTGTGGTATGTACCTGTGAAGCTGGTCAGTGCTTTTTCAGTTTAGAGGGTGACTGTGAAATCAACTTATCTTCATCTTGTAGATTACAAGGATGCTGGAGCCTACATGTAGGCAATAATTACCAACATGTAGAAACCCTACAATTCCCAAAGATTGCCATAAATCTGTAATGGACACTCCAAAAGGAAGAGATGAATGCGTTATATACCCACAGACTCTGTAATCTCTCCAAATGGAGGTTTTTCCATCTGCAGGGTGAAGTCCCTTACTGTATTACCTCAAAGTAGAAAGGCTCCAGCAGAACAGTGTCACCAGCTTGGTGTGATACAAGAGGTGAACAGGGCTAGAAACCAGAGTCTTGGGGAATTGTTACCAATCAGGTATACACAAGTAAATGATTCTTGGTCTGAGATCAGAGGAACAGCAATGAGCATAGTTAGCTACAGCCAGTTAAGGAAATCTACGATTAAATACTAGAGTTGAAAAAGTAGATGCCAACAGTTAAGCTGAAGAGTGTTGTTAGGAACTAGAAGTGCCATGGTTGGGTTGCTAGATAACAATCCACAAGATTCTGCAAGAGAGCATCTTCCTTGACTGGAGCTATTCTTACTGGACCACTTTCATGAGTTATACTGCCCTGACTGTGACAATTAACATATTATAATTATGAACAAATCACCATTCGAAGCCAAATTCAAGACTTCAGTATTGAATACCTTCAGCATTCCCTACATACAAAGCCCTGAACTTGTAAGAAAGGATATAACATATAACTGCATGTAATAGGGGATGAAACAACTAATCTTTAAAACTACTCTTAGAAGGGGCTCTGGTTAGAGAAAAATCTAAAAGTAACTGCTAGTACTTTGTGCTCCTAAGGAGTAGAGAGCCCTGTTGTTTAGCTGAACACCTTAGCACATTTCTGATATGGAAAGGTGCTGGAAGGTCTAGAAGGAACTGAAATGTCTTCATAATCAAGTGACCAGAATGTAGACTTCCATGAGCAGTTAAGAGGTAGGATATGAGAAAAGAGGAAGTCGGGAAAAGAGGAGTAATCAAGTGGCAGAAAGCCAGGATGCCTTCCAGAATAGCTTGGCTTGAGGTAGGATAGCCAAAATATATTTTAGAAACAGAATGTCTACTATTTGTGTTCATATTTATTTGTCTGTCTGTATCTATCTATCTATCTATCTATCTATCTATCATCTATCATCTATTTATCTATCATCTATTTGTCTATCATCTATCTATCTATTCATCTATCTATATATCTATCATCTGTCTATCATCATCATCATCATCATCATCATCATCATCTATCAATCATCTATCATCATCATCTATCATCTATCTATCTACATCTATCTTCTATCTACCTATAAGAGAAGATGTAGTTTACGAAATCATAGAAAAGTAATGTGTTCCAAGTTTGAGATGATGTTCTTTGGAGCAGAATCCATGTGTAAGATGGCAAAAAAATTTATAATCTAATTCAGTAGAAGCAGAATCTCAAAACCAGAAGGGGCTATGAGAACAGAAGCCTTTTAACTCTTTCTTCTTTCTTCACACCCTGAAAGTGAAGAGGGTGATAAAATTTCTTAAAGTGAACACGTTTTGAGCTAATCTTATCAAGATCTATGGTACAAAGTAATCCTAGTTGATATTTGGATTATACTTAAATTCGAAGCTAACAAGTGTGGACTTGCTAGTATATTTAGAGTCAGACTACTAAACTATTTTGAATCTTAGGAGTAATTCTTTGAACACTGCTAATAAATATATAACAATTTTGGCTAAAACATTTTAGGAAAAATTTGGTTTTTAAGTAATAGAAACTTTTAAAATATGACTATTTTTAAATGGGGCCAGAGTTTGGGACATATATGATGAATATATGATTTTTTTAAAATGACAGGACAAATTAGTAAAAACATTTTTTCAGAGGGTTTGGGGTTTTTTAAAAGAATTTTTTGTACAGACACTAGCTGGCCCTGTGGGGCTTTTTTCTTTCTCACAAAAATTTTGTGTAAGTACATATGTGCATGTGTTTTAATTTATGGTCAGTATCAGAGTTTGGAGCAAGAAAAATTTCACTTAATTTTTGTGGCTGAGTGTAAAACATCTGACAGTATTTGCCAGAAAAACCCAAGTCGCCTTGCTTTGTTTGCATAAGCAAAAGGAAAAGTCCAGGGCATCCATCTGCAAATCAACATCAAAGGCTTTCCACAAAATATGGGAGGGTGACATGTATTTAGAGAAACAGTATGAGATCCTTCTGTTATAGGGCACTGCTGGCCCTGGTTTTGGTTTTCTACGCTAACTATGGCCAAGGGCAACTGAGGTTTATGTGTCTTTATTGCTGAGGTAGCTGGTCTTTTACAGCTGAAGTTCACAGCTATCTTTTGCTAACTCCCCTACCCTTTAACATCTGTTCATGATGGAGATACACAGCACATTTTATATGAAATGGAGCCATTCTAAAAATTTTATAAAGTCAAAGGTTTTGGAAAAAAGGAGAAAAATTCATTAGCCCATCTTTCCTGACACCTGATGCTAAACATTCCATTGCCTCATATGAATTATTCAGTGCATATAAAATTTACTCCACAGAATTACAGCCTTGACACTTACCAAAAAGTCTCTATTTATTTCCCATTACTTATTGGATCAAGTTTTTTTTCCCACACTAAGATTGTCATAATCATACATTTTAGAGGTAAGGAAATAATTTAGATCATTCATATGTTCCAAATTTCTAAGTTCTACAATTATGTATTCTACACAAGGGATATACCTTTGCAAGCACTGATAATCCTAAATTACCTAATAATTTAGGAACCAGGAACAAAGACCAAATATATGTATATTTTTTTACAGTCATGAAACTTTTCCTCATTTTAAAATTAGTTTTCTCATCAGTTCATACTGATTTTCAAGAATTCTTAATATAGTTTGTATATGAATCATTTGACAAAAATGTATATTGTCAATATCTTCTCCCATTCTGTGGTTTGCCTTTCACTCCGCATTCTTAATAAAGTCCAATATACCAGTAGTTTGTCTCTACAATTAATTATTCTGGTATGAAAAATCATTTCTCATCTAAGTTCATGAAGATATTCTTTTTTGTTAATTTATAGAAATTATATGATATTTCATATTTAGTTCTTCATTGCAATTTGAAATTGAATTTTGGATATGGTGTAAGGTATGGGTCAAGATTTATTTCTTCACATGTAGGTGTCCAATTAACCCATCACTACCTATTAAAAAGTCCCTCTTTATCTACTGCTGCATAGTTAGACTTTTTTTTATAAATCTAGTTTTTATGTACATGCAGGTCTATTTCTGAATTCTGTTTTATTGGTCTATTCATCTATCCTTGCACTAGTACTACACTGTCTCAATCACTATAGCTTTAAAATAATTGTTGATAACTCAGTGTAAACCCTCTAAATTAAAAATTTTCTCAACATTGGTTTTTCAGGGCCTTTGTGTGTCCATATAAACTTTAAAATAATCTTGTCAATCCATTGCCTCCCACACGTATTTTCTAAAATTTCAATTGAGATTAAATAGGATCTGTAGATCAGTTTGGGAGTATTATACTCTAGTGTAGTGCTGGGTATTCAGTTTCTCTGATTCCTTTCTTCAGCTTGAGATATAAAGTTATAAGTATGAATATAAATGTTTATAGAAATATGAATTTGAAAGCAGAGTTATAATGTTGGCTCTTTAATATAAAGTGTCTAAAGTATGGTATTAAAATTTTTTTTTCTAGAATGACTTTTCAGTCAAAGTTATTCATTCTTCTTAGTGCCCTGAGATCTTATTGTACAAGATATTTTCAGAAGAAATGAAGAATGGGAAGAGAGGGGGGAAACAAGCTGCCCATTAGGGGCTATTTCTGGCTACCTATTGCTCCAAAACTTGGTAGCATGGGAACAAACTTGCCTGTACCCTCAAGGCTCTTCTGGTTGGTCTAATAACCAAATAGACACATGACAGGCAAGAAAAAATAATCAGATTTAATACATACATATGTGTGAAAACCCTGCATACATGAGAATCAGAGACCCCACATGCATGAGAGGTTCAGAGACAGAAAAGCACATGGGTGTAAAAGACATTCTGAGCTAGAGATGAAGTAAGGCACTTTGGGGGTTTCAAAAGGTCATTACAGGGTCATTCAAAGAGCAAGTGTTTAGGAAATGAAAGTTTGTCTTGCCCTAAAGATAAATCAAAAGAGATTATCCCCATTAATCCTTTACTGGCAAGGGCCTGAATTCAAGTTCTTCTAGGTCCTTAAGGAGGGAACACAAGTTATTCTTGAGCCTGTGGCTAAAGTTGCCTTTAGCTCAAAAAAATCTGCACACCACAAAGGTACATCTTGGGGTGACTCATTCTGAACCCCCACAGTAGCTTAAACTAACAACAAATATATATCATCTTTCATGGTTTTTTGGATTTACTGAGCTCAGTTGAACTTTCTGTCAGGTTTCTTTTGGGGCAACTCAAGAGTCTGGGGCAAGGTTGCAAATAGATTGTGAAAGAGGCTAAAGTTTATCTAGGATCAACTGGGACACTGAGACAGCTGGCATTTCTCCCTAACCAGGTTGCCTCAGGGTCACTTCTCTCTATGTGGCTTCACTAGCAAAGTATCTAGACTTCTTACATGGCAGTTTCAGACTTCCAAAATCAAATGGTCATGAATTACCTGTGGGAGGTATATACTGAGGGAAGGGATGTGCAAGGCTGTGAATACCTGGAAGCATGACTCATTAGAGACCATCCTTGGAGATTAAATGCCACAAGGGATATATCAGAATCCCTGAGGAAGTAAATGTGTTCGTTGATTTAAAAATTTTTAAATATTATAATAAAATATGTGGGAAAAGAGTAAAATTATTACTTTTATAAGTAAAAGAAAAGAAAGGTTCACCAAATTTTTTTTGTCTAGTGGAAATACACAAATCATAACCCACAATTCACAACTAAGGGGTATAGTCACCTAATTAGTCATAGGATCTTGGGAAAGGATGTCATGAGTTTGTTCTTGTTTTGTTTTGTTTTTGGAGGAGGAGCAGGATATCAGAGAAATGATGACAAGTTTAGCTCTTAGCAATTAGGATATCAAAACAAAACTCTGATACCCTGCCTTTCTTGGCTTCAATTAAGGTTTACATTCATTTTGACTTTCAGTTAAGACAGAGTCTTTTACATGTATTTTTATTAGATTAGAAAAACAGAGTGTGCTCAGGCTTAATGCACATTTGTTTCCAGAAGTTCTTTCTCCAAAACTTCCTCTCTTATTCCCCAAAACATGTTCAAAGTTTAAATTTTTGCATTACTCTACAAAAGAACACAAAACTTTTTAATTCAAATTTGCTCCTATTTTCTCTTTATGACCATCCAACTTAGTCCCTGGATACAGAATTAAAACAATGAAAATCCCATTAGTTTTCACATTCATTAGTGATAACATCTAAAATTTCAGACTTTCCTTTAACCGGGAAATTTTCAATACAGCTCCCCAGAGAAACTGCACAAGGTCATTGAGTCCCTCATTAAAGAGTTTGACCCTTGGGAAGGTGTGAAGAGGCATTCATCCAAAGATGATATTTTCACTACCCCACATGGAGTTCTACTTCCATAAATATAACAGCCTAACTTTAGTAAGCCTGGTCATTTAAAGCCCATCTCCAGACAATTCAGGCTGTGATAAACAGTATAGGGAAATATATGTAGGATGCAGCCAATATTTTGAGTGGAAAATATGTACTAAGATTTTTCAACAGCATTTTAATAAGCCCAAGAATGTCTAAAAAAATTGTTTTAAAATGGCTTTTTTTTTTTTTTAATGATAAACACTGAGCTAGTTGATTCAGGCTATAGTTAAAGCTGAGACATAAATAATAATAATATTATTATTTTAATTGTTTATTGGGGTAATATTGGTTAACACAATTATATAATTTTCAGGTGTACATTATCATTTGACGTCAGTGTATTCTATTGTGTGTTTACCACCCAAAGTTCAGTTTCCTTCAGCTATCATATATTTAATCCCCTTTACCCACTTCGCCCTCTCCTTATCTCCCTATATTTGACCTTTTTTACCCCATGAACCTCCCCCATCACCACATCCCCAACCCTCTGGTAACACTAGTCTACAGTCCATGTCCATGAGGTGACATAAATATTATTTATTTCCAAATTTCAAAAAGCCCAATTCACTGCTTAGTACTCAGAAAATATTAAATCAACATTTGACCATCCATCCATCAATCAACTCATCTGTTATATGCCCTCTAACCTTCCTCCTTACCCATCAACTAAAAATGCTGGGTACTCTGTGTTAGTCTTTAACTATGTCTTGATTTGCCTGATATTGGAAATTAGAATTGTGACGGCTCAATGGCTAAGCTTTGAAAAGCCCATGTCTTCTCTTGCCCCTTTTCCCCAAACATATTATAGCCTGGATACTCTTAAATGTTAGTGAATCATGCTCTTGAAGGCTAAAGGGAAAGATGCTTGACTCTGTACTCATAATTTGCTCCTACCATATTTTTCCACATTCAGAAAGACATAATGGCTGAGAATGTCCATGAATTGATGGAAGACATGAACTCCTAGATTATAGAAGCACAGTGAGAGTTCAGGGAAAAATAAGTTCAAAAAGCAGAGAAACTGTAAAACATTAAAGCCAAATAGAAAAAACATAAACTCAGTAAAAGACAAAAGACAGATTACTTTAAAAAAAAATTCTCATCAGCAATATTAGAGTCCAAAGGAAAATGAAATACCATTCTCCAAGTGTTGACGACATCAACTAAAAGGAAGGGGAAATAAAGATTTTTAGAGAGACGCATTGAGAGATTTGACTACATAGGACATCCATGGAAGTGCTACTAAAACATATACTTTAGTAAAAGGAAATTTAATCTAAAAGAAAAGAGTGAATTGTGTGAAGCAATGTAAACAAATTAGTAAAATAAGCAAATCTATTTTAAAAATTAAACATTAGGTTTTTTAAAATGAAATACGAAATTTGGATGGTGTGGTTAAAATAAAGAAAAATAAAATGCTGGAAAACAATAACATGAAAAAGAGAGTTTGGTGTCTAAAGTTAGAGTAACATAGAGTGTTCTATTTGAAAGGAGTATAGACAAGTTAACTTTAGATTTTGTTAAAGCAAACGTGTATGTTAAAATGTTAAGAAAAGACATAAAAGTATGAAATACAAGAGATACACTTCCAGAATTAGTAGAGGATGGAAAAGGAGATTTAAAAAATAAAAAATAATCTAAATAAAGAATGGAAATTTTAAATAAAAATAAATCTAAAAAACACAAAATAAAATAGTAAGACAATATATCACTTAATAAAAATCCACTAATCATAATATATGTAAACAAATTAAACTTGATAAAAATTCAATAATATGCTATTTATCAGTAACACTGGGTTTTTAAAAAGAAATCTAAATATATGTTGTTATAAGAGAAAATATGTTGAAATTGAAAATTTGAAAATAAAGTTATGGAAATAGATTAAATAAAAAAATAATAAAATGAAAAGAACAATGATGTAGCCATGCTAGCACTAGAAAACTATAATTTAAAGTACAAGCATTATTAGAGAAGAAAAGAGAAAGAGTCTTAATTTTATGAGAAAAGAGAAAAATACTAGGGAGACACTTAATGCTACAACCTTGAACTATATAAAGCAAAAAAAAAAAGAAAGAAAGAAAGAAAAGAAAAGAAAGAAAGAAGAAAGAAAGAAAGAAGAAAGAAAGAAAAAAGGAAAATGGAAAAAAGAAAAAAAGAAAAAGAGAAGAAAGAGATGAATGAAAAGAAAAAAGAAAAGAAAAAGCATAAGTACAAGTAGAAACAGAAAAATACGTAATATAAGATTAAGATTCTCTCTCTCAGATATTAAAAGTATAGCAGCCAAAAAGTAGGAAAAATATAGAAGATTCAATAACAGATAAGAAAAAACTTTAGAAAAAAATATGTCTAAGACATATGTAAACCTGCATATGGAAAATTACCCTAAAAAATCTTTCTAAGCTACCAAGGAAGTTTCAAAAAAAATACCAAACAAGTAATATAATTATATATAATATTCTTTTAGCATAATACAGTAAAACTAAAAAATTATAAAAAGAAAATGCCAAATAATTCATGAGTCAAAGAATAAATCAAACTAGAAAATTATATTAACAACCAAAGCACAGTCAAGCAGCAGCTATATATATCAAAATTTGTGTGATACAACTAAAACAATATTTAAAAGATACATTTATAATTTTAAATGTACATTGGAAAATGTACATTGTACAATTTAAATGTAAATTGAAAAATAATGAACAAAGTACAAATTCAAGAAGTAAAAATATTCATCGCAAACTAAACCTGGGGCATGTATATGAGAGGAAAAGGTCAAAATAAAAGCAGAAATTGAAAATAAGATAAAAATGATTAAAAGGAACCAATCAAACAAAAAGTCCGTTATTTGGAAAACAAAACAGACAAACTGCCAAATGTGACCAAGTTGAGGGTGAAAAAAGGGGGATGGAGCACCAGGAAAGGGAAAGATACCAATATTAAGAATGAAAAACGGGACATATTCGCTGATAAAAATTATGAGACATTAGGAATAATTTTATGCTAGTAAATTTGAAAATGTGTATAATATGTATATAATTTGTGGGGAAAAAGCACAAATTACAAAATTTATCCAGTAAGAAATTAAAACACTGAAAACATCTGTACCTTTTAAAAAAATCAGATCAGTCATCAAAACTTGATCCAAAATAGAAGCAAAGGATCCACACAATTTTACAAATTTTGTAGGCAGGTCTTACCAAACTTTCAAGAGGGGAAAAAAACTTTCTACTTATATAGAAAAAGAGATAAAGTTTTCCAACTTATTTTGTGAGTGCCAATACATATATAACTAAAAGAATGATTTAACATTAAGAAATCTATTAATAATTTAATATATTAACTCATTAAAATGAATTTATTGTCTCAATAAATACAAAAAAAGTTATTATATTAAAATTTGATGACCATTAATGATTTTAAAAAAAAAAAATGTTTACCACAAAAAATTGAAGGGAGCCTCCTGAACCTGAAAAAAAGATGTGTAACAAAAACCTATATCACAAATATCCTTCAACAGGAAATGTAAAGAACATGCCCATCAAAGTCAAGGTAAAAGGAAATATGCCCATTATCATTACTTCTATTTATTTAACATTGTGTTAATGATCCTAGACAGTGTAATGAAGCAAGGAAAAAAACATCTATGAGAACTTTATCAAGAAAAATATTAATTATTGTTAAAGGAAATAAAATATAGTCCCAAATAATGAAAAGGGATATAATGTGCCTAGAATGAAAAAGTTATATTTTAAGCAGTCAATTTTCCTCCAAATAAATCTATAAACCTACTGGATTTCAGATCACTTAAAATTTTTCAAAGAAATTGGTAAGTTGAAATTACAATTAAAATAGAATTGCGAAAAAAAAATGTTAGATGAAGGATAAAGCAATAGGATCACCCTACCAGATATCAAAAACCTGGCAATAATGAAAACTCTGAATGTAAGGATAGCGCAAGTAGATTTATAGAACAGAATACAGCACCTATAAGAAAGTCTCATGAATTTATTGTAATAATAATGAGAGAAATTGACACTACAATGGGAGAATAAAATAAAACTACTCGATAAGCAATAATGAGAGAAAATTGGTTGTCCCCATGGGAAAAAATAAAATTATGTCTTCCATACACAACATACAAAATTCCAATGTGCTTAAAAAGTAAAACTTTAAAACATAAAGTGATACTCTCTTTTATGATCTAGTAAAAAAAACCTTTCCTAAGTCAGAAAAAGTAATAAACTTTAGAAACTGAAAAACATGAGTACATCAATATTCAAAACTTCACTTCTTTTAAGTCCTCTAAGTTTGGAGAAGATATTCATAATGTATGAAACAGACAACAGAGTTGGATCTAAAATAAATATTTTAAAAAAACTAAAAAAGGCAAAACTTTAAAAGTGGAGGATGGGGGGAAGAGAAAACAAGGAAAGAAGGAAGAATGGAAAGAAGGAAGAAAGGAAAGAAAAGGAAGGAAAGGAAGGAAGGAAGGAAGGAAGGAAGGAAGGAAGGAAGGAAGGAAGGAGGGAAAGAAGTTTTTCTAATAGGAAGGTCCTAATTAAAAAGACTTTCTGTGAAGACCTCAAAAGATTTATAAATATCTTACACAAAATATGCCTAAGAGAAAAGAGAAAACAAAACAAAACAAAACAAAACAAAACACATGGAGGTCAGTAATTTAGATACCATCGAATTTAAGAGCTGAAAAGCACATCAAAATTCTACTAATTAATTTTCTCTATTTATATATGTATAAAGCTGGAAATAGCGTTCCTCTAAACCTTAAAATAAGAAAAAAGCCAGACAAGCAGAAAATTAACAACTACTATTGAACCTATCTGAGAACTGAAACTCAACAGCTAATTCATCAGTCTGGAGAGAGACAGATGCCTGTAGCTAGGAACTGAGCATTTGCTTACCCATGGCACATGTCTCCAGATAATATATAAGCTAGAAAGGTGATTCAGTGAAAACGTTGACAAATTGCTGGAAGCAAATGTGAGCTAGTGTGAAGTCTCTGGGTGATGCAGATACAGGGTTTTTTCACCCTCTTATAGGCTTTTTCTCCATAAACTCCTCAACATAGTCATAGAGAATTCTGGAAAAGCTTCCCTCATAGTGCTGGCTTGGAGAAGGAAAGAGCAGCCCTTGCTAAAATTCTTCCCAGGTCCATCTCCCCTGTCTCCCTGGGTGGCGGGAGAGTCTGAAACTGCAAAGAGCAATAAAAACTATTGCCTTAGTACACTGGTTGAAGTCCATTGCATCTAGAGTAAGGAAACAAGAAAAGTAAAAATGTTCCATCTCTTTGGGAGAAGCAGAAATACATGCTTAGCCCTGCATTAGAGCTCGAGGAAGTGCAGGAGTGCTTGGGAAGACCCCAAATGCCCATTGTCTGCCTTAGAATAGGGTTTCATTATAACATCGGAGAACACTCCCTGTTCCATACCTCCTACCAGCACAATAACAGGTGAGCAAAAACAAAGGGGAGGTATTTCTGAAAGAACTTCAAGAGACAGATTCTCTCTGGGGAACATAAACTGAGGAAAAATACTATGGTACACAAGCCTACACTCGACACAAGGTATCACCAAAATAACATGATTCATTGAGGGGAACTATAGCAACAGTACATTTCAAACCTAGCTGAACTCAAGAAAATATTAACACAAACCACCACATTAAAGGTCCAGTAGAAGGAAAGGTGTCCTCATCTCTAAGCATAAAATATATTTCTCTCAGTATAAGCTGTCCCATATAACATATCTGGCTGTTATCAACAATTAAGAGGCATAGGAAAAGGTAAGGAAAAAAATAGGCTGAAAGGCAAAAGAAATCATTAGACTCAGATTCAGACTGTGCATCCATTTTATAAATTGAAAGAACAAATTAAACTCAAAGCAAGCAGAAGGACGAAATAATCTCATAATGATTATGATTTAAAAGACACTAAAGAAAGGGTAGAGAACAGGCAATAACAGGTAGGTAATAAAAATCAAATGGAAACACTAGAAATCAAAGGCTCAGTAACAGATGAAGAGTGACTTAATCTTGTGACTTCGGGCTTGTCGGTGGACTCAACGCAGCTGAGAAAATAATCTGTAAACTTAAAGATAGGTCAATAGAAATTATCCAAATTGAAATAAAAATGGAAAAGTCAGAACAGAGCATTCAAGAGATGTGGGACATCAAACAGCTTAACATATATGTCATTAGAATCCCAGGAAAAGAGAAAGAGAGAATGAGATGACAGTAACATCTGAAGAATTAATGTATGAGAATTTTCCAAAATTGGTAACAGATATGCAGAAAAAAAAATAGATACAAGAAGCTCAGAAAACAAAAAGCAAGCTAAATATCTAAAGCAAACACATAAAAATGCAATCATATTTTTAGTTATACATAAAGAAAAATCCAAGCCAATATTCCTCATGAACATATATGTGAAAATCCTCTACAAAACATTAGAAAATTAAATCAAAGGATAATATATGGTAACTAATCAGGGTTCATCCCAGGAATGCAAGGCTGGCTCAACATTAAAAAAATCAATCAATGAAATCCAACATATCAGGAGACTAAGAAAACCCATATGATTATAACAGTATATGTGTTAAAAGCATTTGACAAAATTCAAAATTTATTCTTAATTTAAAAAAGAACTCATTGTAAAAGTAAAATAGGAAAAATGCTTTAACTTAATAAGAGGTATCTACAAAAGACTTACAGCCAACATCACACTCAATGATGACAGGCTAAAACTCTCCTCCTGAGACAGGAAACAAGGTGTCCTCTCTCACCACTCCTTTTCAACATTATGCTGGAAACCTTACCTGGTGCAACGAGACTAAATGATTAAATACATACATACATACATATACATACATACATACGCACGTACATACACACATACATACATACATACGTACATACATACATACATACATACATAAATGGGATACATATTGGAAAGAAAGAAATAAAACTGTCTCTATTTGCAGACAATGTGATTGTCTAATTGAAAATCCCAAAGAAATTATAAAAATCTTCTAGAAACACTGAGTTTAGCAAGAGAGAAAATACTAAGTCAATATAAAAAAGGTCAATTATATTCCTATATTTTAGTTCTAGCACTGACGAATTGAAATTTGAAATTTAAAAAACAATACTAAGTACAATAGGACCAAAATACTTAAGCACAAATTACAGAAAATGTGCGCTATTTACATATAAAGTACAAAACATAATGAGATCAAAGAACTAACTAGAGAAATAAAATGTATCCATGAATTTTAAGACTCAATATTGTTTAGTTCGTAGATCTATAAATTCGATGCATTTCTCATCAAAATCTCTACAAGCTCTTTCATAGATATTGACAAACTGATTCTAAAATTTACATGGAAAGACAAAAGAACTAAAAGAGAAAAAAAAAAAACAATTCTAGAGAAGAAGAGTAAACCTGTTGCTTAATTAATAGTATCATACCAACGTTACTTCCTTAGCAGTGATAATGCATCATGGCTATGTAAAATGCTAACATAGAATCGTCACTAGCTAAAATTCTTAGCTATTGTAACCTGAGTGAAAAGTATACAAGAACTCTCTATGCCATCTCTGCAGTTCTTCTGTTAATCTAAAATTATTTCAAAATAAAAGTTTTTTAAAAGTCTGATTTTTTTTTCCCACTCACCAAACTAGTGGATTTTTGGAAACAAAAATTGGCAGTCCCAAACCTGGTCTCCTGGCTAAGCCATAACACTGCGTTTTGCAGATGGCCAAGGCAACATCCTGTGTACTGCTGACTGGCTTTCTCCATGTGCCACCTCCACATCACCACTGCAATAGCTCTGCCGAGGGCACTGGCAATCAAAAGAAGGGCAGGCCGTGTGCCGTTGCTCATGTTTTCCATGTAAACAATTTTCCCCTCATCCTGTTTTCCTTAAAACTTTGACCTAATTTCTTTCACATGCTGAGCTAATTCTCATGACTGTTTAAGGGCAGCTAAAAATATCAGCAAGGTTTGCTGAAGTTCAGAAATGAAGACACTATTCATTCAAGCCCTGCACACTTGAGTCATCATTTCTTTAAATGCATGACACAAGTATGTTCTTTTTTCTCTTCTATGGATAATTTTACATCAAGACATCATTAGAAAGCAGCATCCGGGCTACCTGTCAAGCCACAGTAGCTGAACTCATCTTTTTTCCCGTTACTAAAAAAGGTGCTTAGTTCACATTATGGATTTTCAATTAGCAATAATAATAAAGAGCAGTATGCAATGTTCAGAAGACTTAACTGGTGCTTTCAAAGCAAATCTTTAGGTCCAATGATTAAGTTGTTTCTGATAAAGGCACACATTTATTCCTCCGGAAACTTAGTGTATTTGTGGGTTCATTTTTCAATAATCTTGATTCTCAGGCATTTCCTTCAACATGGGAGTATTTGTTCCTGAAGAGGCTCCATCCAGTCAGGCCCAGAGAAACAGGAGTTTGGGAAGACAACATAGGTTTACTAAGCTGGAGATGCACCCTTGGTTTCTTCTCCCAGTTTTTTTTCTAGCAGTCATTTTATCCATTGTATTTCTAGCAACAGAGAAGCGACCAGGCTGAGGCCTTGGGCAGAAGGAAGGATTCAAGGAGTGGGAAAGATCTAGAAACCATTATCCATTAACTGAAATCATCAACACAAATATGAGTCCTGAGGGCAGTCACAATGACTGAGAATCAAATAAGTTAGCTTTTGTAAAGTGCGAGAGGCAAGTTGGTTCCTCAATGCTCCGTTTTCCTATCTTGAATGATCTTTTCTCTGTATAGCAGCCTTCTTGATTTCAGAAACAGCTCTTTGGTTCTGTGCTATCAAAATCTATTTTCAGGCAAAATCTGCTACCGTTCACTCACAATTTCATATGCATTTAAGTCAATATGTCATCATCTCCAGGGATAGCTTTTTTTTTTTTTTAACTTAAATCCTAATTCAGGAGTAAGTGATATGTTTCCAAGATTAAAAGAATTTTAGCTATTGATGATTCTATAAGAGAAGTGGATATAATTTAGATAGAAGGAAACTTTACTGCAGTCTTAGAAATCTCTCTGCCCCAAGGCTGGCACAAATGAAAATACTCGAAGGTGTTTATGTGACTTACTGTAGTTTCAGGTTAAATCATCAAGGCAAGTTTTATCTTTCTTTCTCTCATTACTCACCTTGTTGTTACTTTAATCTGGGTTCAATTTGACAAATGGAGATTTTGCTAGAGGGTTAAAAAAAGAAATGAGCTGAATTCCTCCCATATTCAAGGCCTGTGTTGATGTCCTTCCTGGCTTTAATGCCCCATGTGGTATGCTACAGTGGCATCTCTCTCCTTTCTAAAACACCCCTTGGCTTGTGTGGCATCCATCATTTTGCTTGTTGACTTAGTTTCATTTTCTGTTTTCCTGGCCTGTTCAACTGCCTGTAACAGCATTAAATTATTCTTCTGATCTTTCCATTTCCCTGAGTTCACAAACTGGAATTTATGAAAGTCTTTAAACTAAAGGTAGATGCCAATATAATGATAAAGGTCAAAGGAAAATTGTACACTGTAAGGGGCAACACCCTTTATAGAAATGCCACTGTTTCACATTTTGTTAGAAGAAAATATTTACAAACTGTAGAAAAGTTGATGTAGAAATTTAGAAATGAATAGACCTTAAGATTGCCTGGCCCTATATCATCTTACAGCCGTGGACACTGAGGCTTTGAAAGGGTAAATCACAGAGTTACTCAGGAGGAGAACTGGAACTTGGACTTGATAACCTTGACCCAATTCACCATTGTCTCCATTACATTATGTTGACTTTTAATTACATATTCTCAATGATGAAAGAATATAGAGAAAAGAGATTAGTACCGTCAGGAAAAAAAACCACAGCATGTTTTCTTTTTAAGTTTTTCTTTTTAAAATCGAAGTCTTACTTTAGAATAATTTATGTGATACTAAAATGACCACCTGATAGTGAAAATCATGCATTTTATTTCTCCCTCTTGTCCACACTTCATATGTGTGGTCCCCAAACCCTCTCTCTGCTCTCTTTGTAGTGTCCTTGTTGTCATCCTTTCTTTCATCCAAACTGCCATTCTTGTAGCTCGAAATGTGATAAAGTTACACCTAGATCTTTGCAGTAGATTTTTAAGCTGTTAATCTTTGGTTACATTTTCTCTCTTCCCCTTTCAATCCATGAAGATGAAAACACCCAGTAAATTAATCTTCCTGAAATACCATTTCAACATAAAGTTATCATCAATGGAATCTCTAACTTCTACTTCTTCTGACTTGTTATTTAGCGGTGTCAAGGCTATCACACCTTCACTGTTTTCCTGTTTTTTGAATATTTTTTTTCTGGTCTGTGTTTACCAATCCAAATAACTTTGCTCTAGGGCAGTGTAACTACAGGAATTGCGTGGTACAGAAGAATGACTAGGGGCTTCAGGGATTTTGCTAACTACAGGCACCCCATTTTACTTCTGTTTAAATTACTTTCTCTTATATTCACATTTCCCCTGTGAAAAAGGTCAAGCAGTGCCACATTCACTCACCAACTGTTTTCATTTTAGCTGTTCTGTCTTGACATTGTCATGAGGATGAATTGCCTTCACTCGTCATGCAAGCAGAAACATGGTCTTGCTGAACAGTTGACCAGCAATGCTCTTGGGAGTTTTCTAGCTTTGACCTGGGTTATAACTGTTTCCTTTTGCAGAAAAAAAAAAAATCATTATATCTACTTAGTAAAGCAGCATACATTTTTTTTCTTTCAATAAAGTGAACATCCTTAATTTCCTCATAAGCACTATGTTTAAGCCTTTACCAAGTTGACCCACATCAGAGGAAGTGACGCCACAAAGCTTGACATGGTTTCAGAGTCTCATTTTTGCCTCTCGCATTGTAAGGAATTCCTCAGTATTTAGCCAATACAGCTTATCCTTCCTTCATAAATCTTGTTTTTCTGGGAAAATCAATTGTTACCACAAAAAGATCATGCCCTATTTTAATCTTAAATTGAAAATTATCTTCAAAGACCCTTATTTTACTATATTGATGCAGCTTTTTTCCCTCCTGGAAATAGTAGACTATATAATCAAATAAAACGTGTACAAAAATAGTTTTCAAACATACAAATTTCTAAGTATGTGTGTATGTATGTATATATATATGTATATGTATATGTGTGTGTGTGTATATATATATATATATATATATATATATATATATATATATATATATATATATATATATATATATATAAAACGTTTTCATATTTATTAGTAGCACTATACAATTCAGCATTCTTGAATCAGTTTGATATGCCACTAGGCACTTCATAAGACATCACAAGTACATAGAGGAAGGAGGCTTAGCCCCCACCATCGAGAGCCTTATTGATCCAGCAGGAGAGACCATCATTTAAGGAGTCTATTATAATTAAATGTGACAAGTGATATATCAGTATATTAATAAACAGTGACATAAATTTTGTCACAGTAATTATCAGCTCCTAACCTATATACTTTATGAAACTTTAAAAACATTTCTTTATAATATGGAAAAGGGAAAGAAAATAAAGCTCTTTGTCAAGTTGATCTGTTAATAGTGGCTGTCTAAAGAACTGGGTTGGGAAGGATTAGAAACCATTTCCAAGCTCTGCAGAAGAAAAGTTTTGTTCTATTAATTACTGATGGCAGCCATTGGCCTAGGATGAGGAAGAGGGTCTTTCATATTGTATAGTTGCCACTTCTAGTTATAACAGTCAACTATTTTGTCAAACTTTCTCTACCCTATCATAGATTCTAGAATCACAGTCACTTTTGCCCAAACTTAGACTTTACTAAGCAACTAGTAAAGATAATTAAGTTGATAATAGTAGTCTTCTTCATCACTTCCTTGATTATCTGAGAAATAAAATTATCAGCAAGGCAAAAATTTACTTGATTTTCTAAGTAAATGATATTTCCAGCTGATATTTGATTCATCTCTGCTAAATTTCTGTTTTTGATCCCATCACTACTGTATTTATTTATTTGCTAGTGTTGTGGCCTGCATGATAATGTCTTGCCCAGCAAATAAAGGAAACAGGTTTTCTAATCTTAAAATGGTTAGAAATGCCAAAGCCCAAAAGCAGTTAAAAAAATCACAAAAGGAAAAAATTAAAAGATTTAACATCATAAACATTAAAATGGTTTTAAATATGTCAAAATCACAAACAAAAGGCAAACAACTTGAAAGAGAAGAAAAAATATTTTCTATAAATACGATAAAGAATTGCTATGTTTAACTGGTATGAACTAATCTGCTAGGTTAGAGTGTAAACCAGACATGGCTTAAACCTACAGAGCTAAACTGGCACAAGTACAATATCACTTGTAGTTATATCTTCGTCTCCAAATTATCTATGTTGAAAGAAGTTCACTTAGTTCAAAGGGCCAGATATGTCTGCAAGTGACTTAGAGGGAGAAATGATATAGAATCCCATTCGGCCCCCTTATCAGCACTGGTTTCTGGGGCCCCACTGTGTGGTAACACTATTGACAACAGAGCTTATACATTCTAGCTTGTCCACTGCTATGATTCCTGCAACAGCTGGAGCAGTCGATTATTTACAAACACTTCTAAAGCAACTAGGATGTTCCAGACAATCTTCTCAGCACTTCGCAAATATTAATTTATTTAATCCTAATAACAGCTGTGGTGGTAGGTGCTATTACGTCTTCATTTCACATGTGCGAACATTGAGGCACAGAGAGGTTAAGTAAATTATTCAAATTCACACAGTTATGTGGTAGATCTGCAATTGAATTTAGAAAGCTTGTCTCCAGAGTCTATACTCTTCGTCATGATGTAGAAAGGACTCACTCACTCCTCAGAAATACCCTTTGTCAAAAAAGCACCTTGTTTGGACTCCCAAAGGTATCACTCTTTCATCTGTGAATAAAGTCCCATGTGCTTGCTCTTGGTTTTATTTACCAACTTTACTGAGCAGGCATAAGACTGTATTCAGGAATATGCCAATGTAGTAAAGGATGCTTGGCACTCTATGGGGAAGTAAAAATAAAAAAGAAAGTGCTAGTAATTCTAAAGGAGAAAAAATAGGTACCAATATATTACAGAATGAATTGTGTCCTTCCAAAATTCATATATTAAAGCTTTAACCACCTCTGAGGTGGCTATACTTAGAGATAAGGACTTTTAACAGGTAAATTAGGTTAACTGAGGTCATGGGTGCTAATCCAATAGGACTGGTATTCTTATAAGAAGAAGAGACACTGGGGATGCATAAGCACACAAAAAAGGTCGTGTGAGGACACAGCAAGAAGATGGCCATCTACATGCCAAGGAAAGAGGCCTCAGGGAAACCAAACATGCTTATACCTTGATCTTAGACTTTCAGCCTCCAGAACAATGGGAAAAAAGTTTCTGTTGCTTAAGCCACCCAGTCCGGGGTATTTTGTTATGGCAGTGCTAGTAGACTAATAAAATATTAATAAGAAAATATGATTAATTTTCAATTCAGAATATATCAAGAAAATAATAAGAAAATATAGATAACTTGATGCTAATAAATTTTAAAATTTCAACAAAAGCACAATTTTCTGGGAGTATAAAAGTTGTGTAAATCATCTCTGTACTGATACAGTATCTATTCCACAAAATCAGGAAAGCATTCATCCTTGATACAATTTCTTAGTAAAGAATACATTAAAATATACTTTTGTAACATGAAAATAATCTAAGTAGAACCAACACCCAATATCATGCTCATTAGTGTAACTGCAGCCCAGAGGACAGTTCATAAGTTTGGGGTCCGAGGGCCAGATATGACCTACAAATAAGGTTGTTGGGTTGTTCATTGTTTTTTTTTTAATTTGCCCTAGTTGCTAGCATTTAGAAATTATACAAACTTCTGTATTTTTAATTTCTGGAAAATTATGTCCACAATGACAATTAACTGTGACATGCACTGGTAAATTATGCCCCATGACAATGAACTATAGCTAAATAGTGGCTACTCATTGCAGACCAACTCTGCACACTGGGAGTTGTCACAGTTTCCAGCACTCTCTACTCTTTCCTCTGTATGGAGAACAGGTGGTAGTGACTATATTTTATGCCACTTGCCTTGTTGGTTTCTTACTTTGGCCTGTTTATTTTTTTATTTGCTGCCAGGCTTTTGTAGGCATTTAAGTTCACATTACTTCTTTATGTGCAGTTCCATCGAAGTCAGGAACTAGAGTGCCCATAATGACCATTACTTTTCAACATTATTCTGAAAGTTTTAAACAAGACATAAAAACAAAATGAAAGGGGAAGACATATTTGTAATCATTTACAAATATGTAATCATATATTGGCTACCCCAATTCAAGTACGATAAGAAATAATAATGTTCAGCAAGATGATGTATTACAAAATAAATATACATATAGCAATGGCTTCCCTATCTAAGACTAATAATCAGAGAATACCATGATTTTAAAAAATTGTATTCACAATGATAAAACACTTGTTATATAGCATTCTAATGGGAAATATTTTGTACCTGTATGAATAAAATAATAAATTTTAAAGTTCAAGCATATGCAATGATAATAATGGCATTTTGAACCGAGGAGAAAAAATGTTAAATTATTTCATAAATCATGATAAGACAATGAGTTAAATCTAATGGCAAAGAAAAGTTACAGTACAACTCATGCACATGGAAAATAAAAAGCATAACAGTCAAAACAGAAAATACAAGTTAATGTCCTTTCTTTAAAAAAAGAAAACCTTCCATGCAAGAAAATTAGAAAATTTAAAATTTAAATCTTCTATATGTTAAAAAGATAATATAAATAAAATAACAAAGTTATTTTTATGCACCTTCTTCAGAAGAACTAAAAACAAAATTGCATCATATCATAGCCAAAAAGTCATATTTTTATTATAACAAAAATATTTACATAATGATAACAAAAGGTAAATATGCAAATAAAAATAAGCAAAGGCATGAATAATAACTTGTAATAAAAAGAAGAGAAATGGTAAACAATACATTTTTATATATCTAACCTCACTGGAATACAAAAAAAAGCAGTTATATAACAATTTTTGTTAAATCAATATTAGGCACTTATTTTATTATAGCTATGTAAGTATCATTCATTCCAGAACCAGCTAGTGTTTGCTGACTACATTTCTTTCTTACACAATTTCTATTTTCTGGAGTTAATAATTGCTTACTAATTTTAACTTTCAATTCTTCCCCTGAATGCGCTGTGTTGGCCATACTTGATATTACTTCCTGGAGGTATTTTTCATTCTGTGAATATTATTTTCACCTCCCTTGTTGCTTCACAGGTAGTATCTTCTCATCTTTTGGAAAATATTGATATTTTTCTCCTTTGTTTTCTTCTACTTTCGGTATTGTTTCCAAATCCCCTGAATTCCTTTTTCTATTTGCTGGTTTTGGTCTCTGGCTTTTGTGTTAAAGACTTTTCTCACATGTACCTAGATCCTTGTCAATCTGTTCATATGGTTTAAAAAAGAACTAAGCTGATTGGACCTCCGAGGCATGATGGAGTCTATGAAACAGTGGTTAGCGAGTTAGAAATCTAGTCAGGGTAGATCTTTTATCCTAAATCATTAAATTTCTCCAGAAAGTAATCCTCTAATCCCCGCCTGGTCAGCAGTGTTCTGGAAGCCAAGGGAAAAGAGTTTGGGTAGGAAGAGGCTCTTCCCAGTAGATCTTGGTTTTGGTACAGTGCTGCAGCCCTGCCTGCTGCCTGCTGAGGGTCTGAAGGCAAGGCCTCTCCACATCAGTTACTTCAGAAAGTAAATTGATAGTCATTTGGTCCTCTGTGGTTGGGGATTTGAGTGTCTGTGATATATATCCAGGGGTGATTTGGGGTTCTCACAATTCTTTATAAAAACTTTCAACCAACACCCATGTTTTCAACCTTTTTATGCACCATCTTCTTCAGAAGTAACTGGTGTCTCTAAATTCTGAGACTTTCAGGTGTTCTGTGAATAGATTGACTACCTTCTTGTTGACCTCTTTGGACTCAGATTTTGTCTTCCTCTGCTCTGCCAACTCAATTTTCATTTGTCCATCAGCTTTCCAGCTTCTGGAGTTTCCTGGCATCTCTCACTTGCTGTATTTCCAATGTGGGTGTTTACTCTTTTATTTTTATGATCATTTTTGTAGGCATTCAGAGGAAGCTGAAATAAAATCTTGGGTTTGATATGACTTGATTCACTGGAAGTTACAGTTATAACTGAAAACAAGCAGTTAAGTCATAGGACATGTTCATAGATTTTTACAGCTGAAAGGGACCTTAAATATCATCTATTTCAAATTATTGCTTTAAATATGGGGAAAACAAGACACAGAGGATGTGAATAAATTACCAAAGACATTTAGGTAATTAAAAGCAAAGTCAGGGCTCTCTTAATATGTCCTTGTGGCAAATGCTCTTTGGTTGGGTCCCAAAGAACTGCCACCCATTAGGAACTGCCTTCATCTATGCTGTGCAAGTTGATATCTCTGTTTCTTCTCTATGGGTCCAGTATCTTCGTGACAGCTGATTAAAGAAAGGAAGGTTATCAGACCCAACCTGGGCCCCAAATGGTCTCCCATAGGAATCGGATTTGGAGATACTAACTTACTTTCTCAAACAAGATGGTCTTTCTAATGAGGAGCAGAAAGCTTAGATGTGGATAATCAGCCACCTTCTGGACTCCATGTTTATAAGTGGGATTACTTTACTGATCTTGTACATACTAAATAGAAAGACAATAAAGGTGTGTGTGTGTGCGTGTGTGTGGTGCGTGCATACCATGTTCTACCACATACCCTTTATACTGGGTTCATTTGTTCTTTAGTAAGTTTAACACTCTCACCTCTAATTCCTTGAAGAAAGTCTTATGGCAAATGGCTTCAACATCAGTGGAGATTATATGAGATGTGTTTCTCAGAGTAGACTCAAGTTGCATTCTAAGATGCCTGAATACCTAAAGATAACAGCTCTTCAACTTTTAAGCTTCTGTGGATTTGAGTAATTGTTGAAGGATGAGGATGAAGTGTTACAAGGAAAATTGATAGGACTGAGTTCAGGGAGAAATTGAGAGAGAAAGTGTGTGTGTGTGTGTGTGTGTGTGTGTGTGTACACATTAGTATCTAGGAATGTATGTGAAAATAAGTTACCAACAGGCCTGTGTAATCATGTTTGGAGAATGATTGATGAAGATATGTCTATGACATGTACTTTTTTTAAGCGAAGAAACAACAAAAACAAAAAATACCCAGTGCAGCTGGCCCCCTACTGTTGTCCTTTCCCCATCTCTTTCTGGGGTAGATATATGGCTTCGGTTTCTTTCAAGTGTCAGCTGGTGACCGCTGGGGCTTGTGTAACTCTCCAGGGCTCTTTGGTTTCTACAAGCATTAAAAACTTTCCCAGTGACTTCAAGAACCACACACATACTCTCACTTGGAGCTCAGCGCAAGAGTGGTTCCACCATGTTGGGTCTTTCTCTCACCTTTGGAAGCTGGTTGTTTTCTTTTCCCAAGTCTCATCATTTCACTTTGTGAATGTGGTCAAAGAGGAGGTTATGATAGAGGCGGAGAAGGTTGCCAATTAGTGAAACAAGAGAACAGGAAAGGAGAGTTTGCAAACCCCGAGCTAATGATTTACTCTGGAGAAGCTGGTACTTCCTGTGTCCCCTGTTCCTGGTGCTAAGCAGCTAGAGGCAGGTAAAGCTGTCTTGACAAAAGATCTAGATCGCATCTCCATAGCTTCAAAGAGAAACAAATATGGGCCGAGAAGAAATGAAGGTGTCGAGTTCATGAAAATAAAGCAGCAGAATGAAGTTAATGTAATATATTCATTTTGGTTCTTTCTGATTCTCACAACAAAAATAATGGCCACATATGAAAATGTATGGGCTAGGCTCCATGAAGGTATTTTCAAATCCATGTTCTTATTTTTCATGTACTTCTGTACAAGTCATCTTCACATCTGCCCTTGCTCTCAAGCAGAACTGACCACTCCTGCCCTTGTTCACCCACAGTACTATACATGTTGATATATTCTGGAGGCATAGAACACCATGTTGCATTTATTTGTCCCCATGTCACTGCCACTCCCAGTAGTCCATGAGTTTCTTAAAAGAAAGAAAAAAATCTTATTTTTCTTTGAATTAACACATAGTATAGGACTGGCACGACTAAAACATTTAATATTGAAGAAATAAGTTATTTAACATAGAGAAAACATTTAATTTGGGGCAAGTTTTCCACTGCAATCTTCACAAATATTGCCAATCTACCATGTGAAGGAGACAACAATTACCAACTTATGCAGCCAGCGGATCATCAGTCAGCCTTGGTTACCCCGAGACCTAGTGCTGGAAATAGGAAAATGGGGCTCATTAGTCTGAATTCTGACTCTGGCACTTTAAATTAGTGGTCATGGGAAAGTCACTCGACTCTTTGAGCATCCATGTGCTTAACTATAGAATGGGCTAGAGTATCTTGGAGGATGATTAGTCATTAAGTGAAATAATAAACTCCATCACTTTACCTAGCTCGCTTCAAGAGCTCAACAGATTAAATCTTCTATAAACTGAAACCTTCTCTACCAAGAAATTTGGGGGCAGGAGGAGGATTCCTAACTAATTCTCTCTTTCTTTTAAAAAATAATATAGCAGGCTAAGCTATTTGAAATGAAAAATGCATGTTGGTATGCTAATTACATTAACTTTATAATTGATGTACTGAAACAGATTTTCATTGTTTGGAAACATATCTAATGTTGAGATTATGACTTTCTTGAAAAAGGGAATTCAGTAATTCAGGAACTTGAACAAAACAAGGACTGCACAGATGTGTAATGGATGACTGAACAAATAAAGGAATCAATCAATCAGTGTGACTAATCATGTTACCTGGAGGGCAGAGAAGGGTTTTTCACACACATGCACGCACATGTGTGTGAGCACGCGCACACACACACGCACACACGCACACACTAAAATAAAATCTCTCCCAATATCCTAGTTGAAGAAGCTGTCAAAAAGCGCAGAGGTTTATGAAGACAATCAGGTCAGTTCTTTTTCAGTTTATATTTATGATTATGGTTTATTATGATCCTGGTCTAGTCCCTCTCCAAGGAACTTGGATGCACTTGAAATTTTTACTCCATGAGTTACTTTGCTTATTTAGGGTGTCCCGCTTATCACTCTATCTACCTCACAGAAATCTATCTACCTCACAGAAATGTGCATCTTTTTTTTTTTTAATCTAACAACTAAATAGCACTGACCTGAAAGTCAAGAGATCTGGTTTTTTTTTGTTTTTTTTTTTGTTTTTTTTTAGGTGAGGCAACCCTTGGTTGACCTCACAGATTACAAGAACCTTGTCAGTTTACAATCCCTTATTTTTTATTTTTTATGCCTGCATCACCTGGTCTTTCTAGGGAGATCTGGCTTTGAAAATTTGTGCATACTATGACCTTTAAAAATTCTCTGTACTCTTACCTTTGAAAAGAGATGGTTAGAATTGACAACTATTAACATCCCTCCTGATTCTAAAAGTAGAAGATTATTCCACAAAGTGTTTATCCTTGCAGAGGCTAGACTATTAGGAAACTCAGAATCGCTGAGCAGAGTTCCCTATCCCCTACCTTCACACACCAGAAGGCTGGTTCTGCCAGCGTCAGGAGTCCCCTGTAGGTGCCCAGGCTCCAGGCTTCAACTGCTTGAACCCAGAGCTCTTTTGCTTGGTTTCTCACCTTTCTATTCCCCTGCCTCTTCTTTATTCTCTCCTCCTCCAATTCTTTAATCTCCCTTGTACCAGTTTTTATTCAGTATGTGTGAAAAAACTGCATCAAGCAAGTTCCTTCTGCTCCCCTGGGTCATCTCCTTTAGCCTGGAAGGGTGTGTTTGCATTGTCCCCTTTGTCACAGAGGTTTTCTTTTCTGAGCTGCTGACATAAGACAAAAATGGGCAAAAAGCCCTAGCCAAGCTGGGGGGTATTGATTGAATGTGGGATTAACCACAATGAGCCCTGAATTTAGTATATGTCTTCTAGCAAATGCCCTGTGTCTGTGTGGTGGACACGTTTCTGAACTCTCAGCAGGAAGGCAGCCCTGCAGCTCCAGTGGGTAAGGCAGGGGACTCAATGACAAAAACAAGTCTCTGAAACCAATAGAGCAATGAGAACAAGTCTGTTAGTTGTCCCGTGACAGGAAAGCACAGGTGTCTAAAATTATACAAACATCCCACTCTTACGGGGCAATATTAGCCAAAAGGATCTCTGCTTGCCTCAAAAAATAATCTGTGTCTCTACAACATTTTTGGTTGAGAAGACTAGGATTTTTTATAAGAGATAGAAATATTTTCAATCTTCTCTTCCTCTGAAATTAGGTCAGCGAACAGAGGCATGCCCTCTAGAATGTCTCCATGTTTTAAAACTCTGTCTCCAATTCATATTATTTTTACTTTTACTTCATCTCGGGGGTGGGGGGAGAGAGTAAAGTTGGAAAGGGGCTCCAGCTCCTAGCATGATGTCTGTGGCTAGCAGCAAGTGCTCCATAAATACCTGTTGAATTAAGTGTTTGATGAAGGCAGAAAAGTTAACTTGTTTATTTTACGGGAAAATAAAAAGAAAAAAATAACAAAAGCTGTTTTCATATAAAAAACTGTACTTTCAAGAGCCTTGAAAATCTGATAAGTCCTTATAAAAGCTCTCTGACCAAGAGGAGCTTTTCCCTTAAAAAGAATGAAATAATCTGAGTCGAGGCTGGAGGAAGCTAAAGGGCAATTCCATTTCTCATGGTCACCTGAGAGGCAGAGAATCAGTCCAGATGGGTGATGCCACAGCCGCCACCACAGTGCAGGGCAAGTGTTACAAGTACCAGGGACGGCCGCCCGTCCTTTTCACTGATCATTTATAGGACATATCATTTCTTCCACCATAAAACTCCCCCCAGTGGAAACAAGTCTTCATCCACTTTGTGCAGGCTCATTATTCCTGCTCGAGAAGCTTCAGCCGGTATGTAAAATATTGAAGCAAGTGTAAGGAGCCAAGGAAGGAATGATGATTACTGCATTAATACTAATGAGTGGAATGGAATTGGGATGTGTTATAGCTAGTGTTGGCACTGAAAGAGATGATTTAAAAGGGAGATGGAAATCAACAAGATGATTATTGATTTTAAAAAATGACCGAGACATAAAATCCACATGAGGTAAGAATTATAGAGAGAAAAAAAGATTAAAGCTTTAGGAAATTGTGTGTGTGTGTGTGTGTGTGTGTGTGTGTGTGTGCGCACATGGTGTGTTTGTGTGTGTGTTAATGTTTAGTTCATTCAAAAGAATTCATGTGGTTCCAGCCGGCTACTACATGCCAATACAGTTTACACGCAGCTTTTGTTCCTCCCCCTTGTTTGTAGCTTTTCTTGGTACATAAAGTAGATGTATATATCTATCCACGGTTAATGCAGACTGTTATCAACATATGCCCTGACTTCTACTGCAGTGGACGCCAAAGGTTGCAGAAGTGGGTCTGTGAGGGTGAAGATTTGGGGAAAGAGAACGTAGGAGAAAATATAACGACAACCACGTGAACTTCTGAAAGCCATTTTTCCCTTGCACCTCATTAAATATCGTAACACCATTCTTATCAAACCCACCCAATACTCAAACAAAAGTCATTTATTTGGGAGTGAATGTTGTACTTATTTATTTTAAGGGCTCTACCCCATATTCAATGATTGCAATAACTCTCCACATCCTTCATTTTGGAATGCTTATACTTCAAAAGAAATTAAATTTCGTGCAACAGTAAGGGAGGTTTAGAAATGAGCTATTCTCTCTCTGTGTGTGTGTGTGTGTGTGTGTGTGTGGTGTGTGTGTGTGTGTTTAATAAATATAAACTCCAAACTCTCCCGAGCTTTAGGAAGGTTTTGTCAACAGCATTTTATTTTCCTCTACAGAATATTATGGGCTTTTTGAGCCTGGCACAGAGCTTTGCTGCTGGCATTCAAAGCCTGCCAGTTGTCAGCGTCCCCACAGTTCTGCAGGCCCGAAGCAGACAGAGACAGTACCTTAACTGGTGGGAGCTCACACCAGTGCTTCTCTCGGCAGACACAGGGAGGCAGTGCGGGAAAGCTTGGCTTTTGAAAGCCAGAAGCAGAGAGAATTTGCTGCAAACTTACTTCCCTTTTCCATTGTAAAGTCCGAAATCCTCTTGAGCTGCTTGTTTAACTTTTATCTAAGAATTTTTTTTGGCATTTTATTTTATTTTATTTCTTGTAGTTGACATACACTATTATATGAGTTTCAGATGTACAGCATAGTTTTCAGACATTTATATCATTTATGAAATGATCACCCTGATAAGAATTTTGAAGAAAAAGGTTGAGTTACCTGACCAATGAACAAAACAAAAAACAATTTCTTAAAAATGATTGCGTGTTCAATCATGTTCAAAAGCTACTAAAAGTGACAATTATTTAAAGCAGTTTTATAATATATAATATATTCGATACTCAACACCCATTACAGACACATACCTAGAGCTTCCTTGCCAATCCTGCCCTCCCAAGAGGATTTGCAAAGCACTTCAAAATACATCATCTTGCTAAGTTCTTCCATTAGTCCTTGAGATTACAATAAGCGTGGATTTGTTTCTGTTTCATGGGGAAGGAAACAGAGTTTAGTGAGTTCACATGGTTTGAGAAGGTCACACGGTGACCAGCAAGCAGTAAGTCAGAATTTCACCCTATGTAGGCTGACTCTATGTCAAAGGTCATTCACTTTACCCCACTTGCTCAGATTTACACAGAAATAAGAAATCAGTTATCTCCCAGACTGCTTGCTCATAAAATTCTTAAAGGGGAGTGAATTAGATCCTACCTTTCCTCTGTCCAATGTAGAAAACAGGACATAAAGTTTAAAACCTTATCATCATAATCCTTACCCCTACATGCACCCCCATCTCACACTCAATTATTCAAACTGAACTCTTCTTGGTTTTCCTCCCCTAACTGTTGCATGAAACCAGACTTTTGCCCTTATTTTCCATTTTGTTATCGTCATTTTCATAGGTGTCTTTTCTCTACTGCCTACACCTTGAACTTGTCAATGAGTTTTCAAAACAGGTAGATATCTCTTTTGCAGTCCTCTCCGATCTACCCCTTCTCTCCATTCCTACTATGCTCACTATACATCTTATTTTTCTCTTTTCCTAGAATGGCAAGTTTCCCAATGCCTGCCCATACTTCCATTTCTTCCCTGTTCTTATCCAACCTACATGGCACTTCCAGATTAATCATCTTAAATTGTGTTTGAATTAAATCACTGCCCAGTTTGAAAACCTTCAGGGCCTCCTCTGCTGTACAAACAATATACAAACTCTTTACCAGGCAGTTACAAGCACCACACAATCTGACAACCTCACTTTACAAACGTAGTCCCTCTGTTCTCTTTCATGTAAGCGTGGCCTCTTCTAGCTGCTCGTGCATGGGAACTGTGCACTCTTTGCTTTGCTCATGTATGGTGACTGCTTTTTCCCACTGTGCTTGCACCTCAAAATCTTTTATTCATTGAGATTTAAGTCAAACAGGTACTTCTTCATGAAGCCCTCCCTGAGTCACTAACAGATAAGGATATTTTTCTCCTTTAAACTCCCATCAATAGTCTAACGAAAATTGTAACAAATTATTTTTTCAGTTATAGTTAACATATAATATTATATTAGTTTCAGGTGTACAACATAGTGCTAATAATGCAAATAAATTTTTAAAAATAGATTAAGTATAAATAGTACATAAATGGAAAAAAACTTCTGGAGTATCTCCTTATCAATTGCCTCTTGGATTATAGTCACTGATATACATATAAGTGCATGAGGGCAGAAACCAGGTCTCTGAATTCACAGCAGATCCGGAAACAGCTTTCACATGTTCGGTGCTTAGTAAGTAAGTGGATTAATGGAGAAAATAAAACTTTTTTCATCTATCTCCCTTATGCTACACACACACACACACACACACACACACACACACACACACAATTTAGTTGGTGTTCTATCACTCAATAAATTAACTGTTCATATTTACTAATCACATAATACATGTCAGACACTTACTGGGTGCTATAGTAAACTAAACAGACATGTTCCAAAGTACTAGAGAAGATAGATAATAAACAAATTATTAATTTTTGCAAATAGTAATGGGACTATAAAAACATGCAAAGCAGATAAAATGCTCTGAGGAAGGGTTATGAAGGCTGTGGAGGAAACTTATTTAGGTAGAAGGTTCAAGGACAGTTTCTCAGAGGATAAACAGAGGGTAAAGGATAGCAGAAGGGTGAGAGGAAGTCAGCCATTCAAAGATCAGGGGAAGTTCATTCCAGACAGAGGAAACTGCATGAATAAAGCCAAGAGGTGAGAAAAAGTTTAATTCAATTTCTTTAGGAACTGAAGGAAAACCAGCATAGCTAGATTATAATGAATGAGTGGAAGGATAGACCAAAATTGGATTGGAGAGGTAGGACAGAACCAGACCATCTATCTGGACCTTGTAGACCCTGGTAAGGACGTGGTTTTTCTGTGATGTCTGGGGGAAGTTTTTCAGGATTTGTGCAATAGAATACCATGATCCATGCTGCTTTTAGATCATTCTGGGGGCTGTAAAGAGAATAGAGTAAAGAAAGGTGAGAGTAAAAATAAAGAAACAAGTAGGGGAAGCATTGCAGTGTCCAGGTAAGAAATAATGTGTCTTAGGCTTGCATAGCAGTGGCGCTGATAAGGAGTGGAGGACAGATCTAAGACAACAACCACAGAGCTTGTTAAATGTGGGCATGAGGGAAAGAAAAGAATCCAGGGAAATGCTCAGGTTCCTGATTTAGCAACTGAGTAATTAATTAGTGTTAAAATTTACTAAAATAAGAAATGAAAAGAAAGGTTTGAGGGAAAAGAAATCCATTAACTCAATCTTTAAAGCCATCTTAAATTATAATTACCTATGTGATGAATATTTGACACTTGTTTTTGAACACCTTTCGTGTTCCTGACACTGTAATAGATGCTGGAGTAAACAAGACAGACAGAATCTCTGCCTCATAGCTTATACCATCTGGGGAAGAGTACTAATATTATGTAAAAATTTAAAGTAACATAGCTTACAGGATGGTGTGCAGGCATGCAGATTCTGTGGTTGGGGATTTTATATAAAACAAGGTCACCCTACTTTTAAAGATTCTTTTCCTTAGATACTTCATATTTGAAATGCAAAATAAACTTGCCGTTTTGTAAATGAACCCTAGGAATTCACGGAAGTAGAAGTCCAAACCAAACACATAATCACTTTGGGAACAGCTGCTCACAGTTTGCTTTTGTTATGACTTTCAACTTTTCCTAACCCAAGGGCTGAGCATCCTCCTAGATAAGCATGGCTGGAACGTGGTCTGAAGTCAATGTACCCAATCTCTACTTCCGTGGCTAGGCTTCTTGTAGGGATGCTTTAAGCTTTTAAAGTGATTGCTTTAAAGAAAGAACAAGAGTGAACAATGTCATCCTACAACCTCATCAAGAAGAATGTCAAGCAAACAAAAACAAAAACAAAAACTTGAAGTTATAGTTAAATCCTGCTTTTCAATCTGAATAGAACTTATGTCCTAAAATTTTTTCTGTATATACCATATTTTATAATTAAATCATTCAAGAAAATAATCCATATAAGGTTAAAGAAAATTGCTGCTTCTCACATTTCTGCTTTTCTCATGTTTTACCTAAATCTTCCCCAGCATATCTGTAATAAATTATATAACCAAATACATTACACATTCATTAACTGACCATGTGTGGAAAACTCAGACACTGAGCCTAAGTTAATAAAAATAAATTAAAATTTGGCCACGGGATCTTTTTTTTTTCCAGGATTAACTGACAATTTATTGATAGCTCTCTTAAAATTCATGTCTATGCCAGCTTAAAATATCATATTGTTAATGTAATGATATCTTGCTTCATACATTCTAAAATTTGTCTACTTCAAAGGATTCTTTTTTCCTTTAGCATATCCAGAACTGGGTTCATTAATTTTCTAAAATATAGTTTACATGAAGTCACATTCTAATAGTCACCTTTTTAATGCTCAACATCTTGTTTTTTTTTAGAACATATCACTCTAATTTTCAATAGATGCTTGTCCTGGCATGTTCTCCAAGTGCCTTCACTGTTCATGAGGCCAGCCAAGAAGCTCTGACCACGTGCACTGACTAAATCACTATACTTCTCTGCTAACATCAAATATATACAGCAATTATCTGATTCCCTTTGATCTTCAGCTAGCACAAGCCTCTTCTCACTAAGTTGTCCTCCAAGGTTTGTTTTTAATATTTAAACAGTTTGGACATCTCTAAAACTGGAGTGGCATTGACACCAAGATAAGGTGCTAATCAATTTATTAAGTGATTTTGTATAAAAATGGCAAACTTAACATGACCCTGGAGCATGACTGATTCACCCAACAAGAAGCGTGAAGAAAGTCATTCATCTGTTTTTGTCCCTTTGGCTGAGGACATCTACATGGAGCTCTTCTCTGGAGTTGTAACTAATAAAACTCAAAAGAAATAATAAGATTTTTTTATTTAAAAATTTTAATTATTGGTATTGATAATATTTCTTACTTTTATATTTCTTTGTTTAGTTGAATTATGGATGTAGAGTAGATTATGGGGACATGCTCTAAACCATGTCATTCATTACAAGGGACTTTTTGGTTTTCTAAGATGAGACTTCATGCTTTGCAAAACATAAAAATTACCAAACTCATCATAATTACACTAATTCCCAAAGAGGGAGAAATAAGGCACAAAAGGCAAATGTGTTTCATTCATCTTAAGCCAATATATCCTGGGTAAACAAAAGAGTAATGAATGTTTTCAACATTTTGTGTTTCAAAGGAAAATAGACAATGTCTATGTAAATAAGAACTATAGTTACCTTTATTCCTTATTTTATGTGAATGCCAAAACAATAAATTGCCTTGAAAGAAAATAACCAAAAAAATTAATGTAACTTTTAAATATCATTGTCCCTAATAAAACAGCTAACTCTTAGAATGAATTGGCCTGTCTCACCAATTTTACATAGAGTAGACTCAATCATCCCTGTGTAGTGGGACCAAAGAGCAAGTGTAATTTAAAGCAGTTGCCTGTTGGCCAAACACAGGAAAAAAGACTATGGAGCAATTGGCAGTTTCAATAGAATGCTGCATTGAAGGCATGGATGAGAGGAGAATTACTGAACACAAGGAACAATCAGGGAAATAGTTGGAGAACAGCATGTAATCAAAGTCAGTTAAGGTGGGAACTACAAGGTGGCAGGGTCTAAGAAATAATAATTCAATTATTATTGACCTCTGTGCCCAGAAAATGTGAATTATTCTGGTTCCCAAGAATAGAGGTTTTCGGGCCTGAAAACATTCCATTACCATCTTCCGGATTGTTCATAACCCTTGTTATGGGTTAAATTGTTTATTTAGAAGATACGTGTAAGTCCTAACTCCAAGTACCTTAGAAGGTGACCTCATTTAAAAACAACTCAGGGAAATGCTCAGGTTTACAGAGGTTATCAAGTAAAATGAGGTCACTAGGATGGCCACAATCAAATATGACTGGTGTCTATAAAAAGGGGAGATTTGGATGCAGACACAGACATGCACAGAGGGAAGATTCTGTGAAGACACAGGAAGAAGACAGCCATGTGGCTGGGGTGATGCGTCTACAAGCCGAGGAATGGCAAGGATTGTTGGCAAATACAAGAAGCTAGAAGAGGCAAGGAAAGTTTCTCCCTTACAGCTGTCAGAGACAGCATGGTTCTGCTGACTGCTGGATTGTGGTCTTCCAGCTTCCAGAACTGTGAGACAATAAATTCTGTTATTTTAAGCCACCTCGTTTTTGATGCTTTGTTAGGGCAATGTTAGGAAACTAACTCTCTCTCTCATCCTGAAATCGCAACATAACAACAACCATTTGATATTCACCAACATAATGCCCAGGCAGGAAGATTTACAGCCAAAAAGATATCATTGTATCAAGCCATAGGCCTGGTTCTGACACGGACACCTTTCTTGCAGAGGGTCTGCAGAATGTCTTCTAAGTTGAACCTTTCACCCTACTCCTGACTTGTTCACTCATTGGTGAATGGCCTAGAAATGAATGAGGGTGGTGGATGTGCATGTAACAGTGAGCAAGGGAGGTGGTATCAGAGGCTTGGGGTTGGAATCAGGAAGTTTGAATTGTCTATCACTTATATCATACAATCATTACCTCAGCAAATATTTGCTAATCACTTTTTATGTGTTGTTCACTGTGCTAGATGGTTAAGGATACAGCTGTGAACAAGACAACAAACCACTCTCATTGGATTTATGTTCTAGCCTGATTTCACTCAGTGTCATACAAATATATCTTTACTAAGTAAGCCAATCAAGAGAGTTTAATCTTGCTTACACTGAACCTTTAAAGAGCTGGACTCCTCACATGATTTGAGATGATTTGCATAGACTTTTAGTTAATATTTCTCTTCTGTAAACATTTTAGTCCAAATATGTTGATTACAGTTTCTCAAAACCTTACCTGAAAAAATAAGCTACCACACCTCCTCCAATAACTGTGCTAGTGAGTGAGTGAGTGTGTGTGTGTATGTGTGTGTGTGTGTGTGTGTGTGTGTGTGTGTGAAAGAAAGACAGAATAGAATAGAAACATAAATTGTGCAGCTAATGCTTCTATGTGCAGCTGGCATTTCTATTGTCTTGTCTCTTATGACAGTGCCCTCCTCTGGAAGCTGTTAGGATAAGAGCTAATGCAGACTGTGCCATACAAAGGTGATGGCGAATTGATGAGCCTATAAAGAGATTCGGAGGCGAATAGGGAAATGCATTGTTAATGCTATTAAATATTACTTAGCGTACAGCAAGCTGCATGTTCAACAGTTTAAACTTTAATTGCTAGCTGATGCAGAAACAAGGCTGGATATATGTAAATCCTATTGAAAGCTAATATCATTTTGGCTGCTCAGATGGATTAGCAGCCACTACAATTAGCAGCATGTGCAGCTAATGATATTAGGGGAGAATCCATCATGCAGCAGTCTGGGCCTTTAAATCTGAAAAGTTAAGGCTCTTCTCCCCACCAAAACCCCATACTGGGAAGTCTCGCCAACTGATGCAGCAGCCTTCAGGGGATGAGCCGAGAAGCTTGCAGAATTCAGGAGACTGGCTCCACCATCACCTTGAATCGTTCCTCCTTATGTCCTTTACCAGTAATTTTAGCTAAGCACATTATGGTCCATGCTACCTCCTCTCCACTTTCAACGTCACTCTCCAAGGAGGACACTGGATCACAGAGTAGAGGAAAAAAGATCCGTCTTCAGTTATTGAACGTACGATTCACTCTGGCTACTGTGATTATGATAAAAGAAGAAAGAGCTGGGATTCTTCTCAGATGTGGCACCACTGGAAGCGGGCTGTTGTGTGGAGCACTTATTAAATGCTTATGACGACGTCAGACGGCCCCAGTGAAAACAATCTTTCCTTTAAACATTACTACTTTAGGATAATCTATGCAAGCTGCCATATTTTGAGTATAATTTCTGTATCTGTTCCATTAAAATAAGCTTTGTGATGTCCTTTGAGGTCACCAGCTATAATGTGCAAGAGAGCATATACCATGAGGTGTAATTCCGTCTCCTTGACTGGATGGTAACCCTTCCATTTCTAAAGATTTATATTCTGACCCTGATAAATATTAAAACCAAGTAATTGAAGGAAAAACTTGCCTTTATTAGTGATATTTCTAAAGTACAAAAGGCTGTAGTTTTATTAATCTGATTGTAAAAAATTATTATAATTTTAAAAATTATTATAATTATTATAATTAGTTATAATACCATACCACATGTCACAATAAAGCTAAAATGGCTACTTATAAATAATTTTAGATTATCTAATTTTGAAAAGAGAACTGTTTCATAATCAAAACTCTAAATAGTCACATAAGGAAACATTAATATCTTGGTTTTTGAGACTGATTTTACACAGATTCATCAATGATTATAATTCTAATTTTTAACTAACAACGACCTTGTATAGTCACAAATTCTGAGTTATTAGTATCAATTAGTAAAGTCCTACCTTATTAATATCACATCAACAGTAATTATTAGTTTGTTTTTTTAGTATAGTAAACTGAATTGCTTGGGAAGATGAAGCCTTAGGAGTTATGTGTATAATTAGAGTTTTATAAAAACACTTAGTGTGGCCTGCCTTTTTCCCCTTTGTTATCAAGACTGTAGGGTGTGATAGACTCTAAATATATTTTGTATGAGGAATTCATACCACAAAAAATATGATAAAAAGTTTTTAAAAATCAAGTCTAGGCTATTCTTTTTAGTTATTATAATTTACAAGAAACTTTTGCCAATTTTGCTCTTTTTGGGTTTGTCCTATACAGATCTCATCTTAGCATGGACAGCAAGCCTAAATGAATAACTGTTAGTACAGAGTGGAGATGATTTGTTGTCACAAGCAATCCTTTCATGTTACTTTGAGAAAGCTACACTCAATAGAGGTCCAAACACATCCACTCTAATGGAAAATCCTATCCTATTACATGTACTTCTTAATCTTTTATACTGAAATGACTTTAGAGTTTTGTTGGGCTAACATTAATGGCATTTTCCATTAATACGGTCTTTTTCACACACACACGCACACGCACACACACACAGATTGTTGATATTAAAACTTTCCTCTCACCAGCCCTTCTCTATTCTGTATCATATTCAGAAGCATGCCTTTACACTCCCACTAAAGAGAATGGGATTCTAAGATACATGAGATGTCAAGTCAGAAGAATGATTTAATGGCAACCTTTACACATATGAAAAGCGAAAACAGCAATCAAAGGGAGCTACATTCATTTATTCTTAAATTTAGTAGACATTTATCAAGAACCTAGTGAGTGCCAAACACTCGATATAAACATATATGAGGCATTTTCCTTGTTCTCAAGAAGCTAATAGCTTAGTGAGGGAGAGACAGGAGATAAGTCTAACCAAGATAGAAACATTTGCAGGCTTGATGTGCAAGTATAACTTCATTAGAAATAGTCTGAAAAAAAAGAGGTTAAAGCCAAAAATGAATTTCTTGATGATAAGAATTATAACAAGCAGTGCAGGCTATCAAGAGAGATTACAAATTTGTGGGGTTTTTAAGAATAAATCTTTAGAATGCATATGGCTTGAATTACATATATTGAGTTCATCTGAAGCTTCCAAGAGATTTGGGTCTAAGAACATCAAGCAACTGGGTAGCTCTGATCTTTGCTGTGACCTTTCTCTGTCTGGCACAGAAGACATGTTCCCTACAGCCCCTGCTCAGCCCATCGAATTTTGCAAACACCAACACCCTTCTGTCTCTTCCCAAAAGTCCCTCAGCATTATAGACTCAAGTTTATCGTCACACCTTGTGTTTCTCAGCAATCAGCTCATTTCTCATGACTATAAATGATTTGGCTCAGGAATGCTGAGTGGCAAAATAGCCACAGAATAAATCCACTCCTTTTCATCTCCCTCCTCTGTCAAAAACTTAAATGCAAAATATCTTAAATCCTGCCACTGTGAGATTCTGTCTTATAGTGTAAGCAAAGGCAAAAAAAAAAAAAAAAGAGTGTTTATTTTAACTTACCATGATATCCATTTATGGGTAGTGCACAGGTATAAGACGATGTTTAAAAATAAAGGTAATGGATGACCATTTCAAAAGGCACATGCTTACTGCATTTTTGGAGGGAGCATTTCAGACATAAGCCTCGAATGTAATGAGTTTTTGAAATGAAATTTTCAATGTCTTGAATCCAACATATCCAAGACTCATTATCCTCTCATAAACTCATTTCTCTTCCTATTCTCTCCAGTTTGACATCAAATTCCATTCAGTCACTGAGTTAGAGAACCAGCATCTTCCTTTGATTTCTTTCCTCATCTATTCTTTCAAATTAGTCAACAAAACCCATCAATCCTCTCCCTTCAATGTCTCTAAATGCCATTCCTCCCTTCTTTTTCCACTTCTGCCACTACCTTAGTTTTACTATCATCATCTCACACCTGGACTATTTGCAACAGTCTTCTAATCAGGAGTCCCCAACCCCTGTGCCATGGACCAGTACTGGTCAGTGCCCTGTTAGGAACCAGGCCACACAGCAGGAGATGGGCAGTGGATGAGTGAGTGAAGCTTCATTTGTATTTGCAGCTGCTCCCCAGTGCAAGCATCACCCCCTCTGCTCCACCTCAGACCATCTGGCATTAGATTCTCATAAGAACGCTGGTCCCTGGTGCCAAAAGTTTGGAGACCTGGAGACCACTGTAGCCTCCAACTTTCTCTCAACCTTCCACACTACCAGCAGAATTTCCTTCCCCAAATGTACTGCTGATTAAAAACCTTATGATCTAAAAAACAGAACATAAAATCTTTAGGGTAGCATTCAAGACATTTTCCAATTTAGAACCAAGAAATATTGTAGTGGCATCTTTTCCAATTCACACTATGAATACATGAGTCTACACTCCAGCCAAGCTGTACTGCTCTAGGTATATTGATAACTTTCATACTTTCATGTCTTTCTTTAAGCTGGAGTGCCACTATGCTCATGTCATCCCACACATCTCCACTTGGTGAAACATTATTTCTCGAGCCTTGCTCAGTGTCACCTCCTCTCCAAATCCTTCCCTAATTCCTTAGACCAATTACTCACTGAGCAGCACTTAGAACATTAGACCCAAAATTGTATAACAGGCAAAATGCAAATACTTGATAATGTTTCTCTCAGAAACATTTAGTGAGGGCCAATTATATACCAGGAACTGTAACAGGTGCTAAGAATACAGAGGTGAGCAAGACACGTTTTGTTTCATTGGCATGTCAATTTTGTGGAGAAAATAAACAAATAGGTAAAAAATAAATAAATAATTTTAGATATGTGAACAGAGTAATGTGTTAGAGTAACTAGGGAGATGGGACACAGTACTGTATCAGTTGTCAAGAGAAAGCTTCTCTTGGGAGGTATTATTTGAGCTGAGACCCATGCCTCTCAATATCAGTTTTGGTTTTTCACTTTAACTGAGTGTTAGTGTAGAACATTTTAGAGAAATTAAAATGAGTCTCTATCATTTAAAGCTCCCATGCTGATTTCAGAGAACATTCTAGAAACCTTAACAACAATAACAAAGCAACCTAAGTTTATCTATTGTTTTATATAAGCCAACCTATAATTCAGTGTCTTAAAATAGCAATTTTTTATTTCTCCTGAGTCTGTGGGTCAAAAAAGGATTGAATGATGTAGACTGGGCTTAGCTGAAAAGATTTGATTTTCGTTTTCTCTCACCCTGTCCTTCCCATGGAAATGGCAAAGGTAGAGAGCAAGCAAGCTTCATGGTGCAAGTGTTTTTCATAACTCTACATAAAACATCTGCTAACATTTCATTGGCCAAAATAGGTGGCCAAGTCTAGGGACGTGGTAGAAGGATATGGCCGAGTTGCAGGCCATGTAGCACAGAAAGAGGAACGGAAGGAGAATCTTGGTAGAGTAGTAAATAACATTATTGAATCTAGTATTGCATTTGCCACCATTTAGGCATGTCACTTACTCTTTCCCTCTGTCTTACTATTCTCATATGTAAAATGAGAGCATTTGATTAAATAATTCCTAGATTCCATTCAAGCTCTAAATTCGCACAATCCTTTCATTTCGGAAGGCTAGATGGCATTTAGAGCAACTGTGCAAATAAATACCCACACTTTACAAAAAGAACTGAAATCTATTATCAGCTTTTACGAATGCTTCAAAATGGTGTGCCGACTGTAGAGATGCTGCTGAATGAAGTTTTCTGATTTTTAAAGACATAATAAGAGTATATAATTCACATAATCAACATGAGTATTAAATGAGATACTGTACATAAAGTTTAGGAAGAGTATCTAGAGCACAGCACTCAATAAATATCAGTTAAATGTATTACTTGCTTAAGCTACCTGAAAGCCAGGTATATGTATGTTTATATATACGCATATATATGTATTGTATGTATATATTGCCTGACATATTTATATCATGTGTGTGTGTGTGTGTGTGTGTGTGTGTGTGTGTGTAATAGTCTACATGAGTCCCTATTGTCTTACATCCAGCCCACTTTACTCTCCTTGGCCTCTGTAGACATTTGCATTTTCAATGTTTACTTCAAAAATTCTAAAAGCTCCTCTAGTTTCTCCAGATGAGCACTGGGCTCTGAATGTGAAACTACTACAGACTGGTCAATCATTGGGTTGATGTCCTTCAAGCAGGTGAAGAAAACTTGGAATATATTCCAATTTTTTTTAAAGGCTCAGAAAAAAAAAAAGCAGCAGCTCTTTTTTTTCTCCCTTACTGTAGGCTTTTAGGCATCCTGGTTATGAAATATGGCTGCAACATTCTTTTAAATCCTTTTAAGTAGCAGTCATCCTCTTCTCCCTTACCCTATCACCCCCCTCCTCGATACTATTAAGCCCTTCACAGGTATCAATCGTCGGGAAGTAGGAAGAACTGCACTTTAAAAGGATTTTAAATAATGTCTCCAAGAAATATAGCTGCAGATTGTTCAATGGGGATTATCAGCCAAGAGTGTGCTAAAGGGGGGAGGGTTCTCTTTTAAAAGGTCTTTAAATAATGTAAGTGTACTTCTTGGCAACGTTACTCAGAGCCATTTAAAGAGTAGATATTTCTGCTGCACGCACCCACTAGAAGTGTGCAGCTACAAAAGAGAGATGAGGGAGATGCACGGTCATGGTGTTCCCATACCCTTGACATTTTTGTGACACAAAGATTATAAGCTTGATCCAAAATGTTGCGAGTCAGAGACTTACTTGGTAAAGAAATCCTTCCTCCTCTCAGCAGCCAAGGTGAAATAATTCCAGAGAATTATTTCTCTGGAATTATTTGAACATTTGCTCAGTAACCTTTGCGGGGAAAATGCATTTTCTGTGCTTTCCAAGAGGGTCTCAAGGAAGAAGCTGTCTCTTTCTAATCAGTGTATCTCCACCTCTCTCCCAGTCCAACCTCATTCAAATACATGGGGTAGGTACAGGAGGAAGAGGAGTGACATGTGGTAGAAGTTAAGGTTTTTGACTTTGGAGACAGAAAATCTGAATTTGGAATGTGGTTCTATCACTACTGGTAACTTTGGGAAAATGTAATTTCCCCCACTGAGCCTCAAAATTCTCATGTGAAAAACAAGGTTAAACCTTGCTCCTAGTCTTATTGCTAGGGTTCAATTGGAGAGCACTCAGCTCCATGCCTAGTACATTCTAAGTACTCAATATATGGTACTTGGAGTGTTGTGAGTGGAAGCTATGATTTTGTGAGTGTGATTTTTGTTGTTTAGGATACAGGAGGTGCCTGTCTTGATGTATCTGAGTTGGTGAGCCCAAGAGTTGAGTCTGATACACAGCTGGTACCAAGGACATTTTAAGGATGGTTTTAAGGACAATCATATGCTGCCTGAGAACTGGCGGTTAAGCAGAGCTTTCTTCTTGAGATGGAAGGATGAACAGCTGATTCCAATATTCCGTGCAGACATGGGGTGGGGATCCTTAGGCCATTTTATGGAAAGAACTTGCACAAATTGTAATGGAAGAAAATTGCAGGAGAACAATGTTTCTTCCTTGTCTCAGAGATCAAACACGAAGGAGAAAAGATGGCTCAAAGACTCACTGTTTTTCTTTACAGCTTAAAAGAGGTTCAGAAATAAGAGGTACTTTCATCCAATGAATCCTATGCACATTACATTCTTAGGAAATTGTGAAACGTTAGGGCCAGCAATAAAAAACAAAAAACAAAAAACAAAAAACAAAAACAAAACCCAAAAAGGACACAGAGCTGATAGGTGAGTGAAAATAATGCAGCTCAAATGATGTGAGGGAAAACGATGTTCCTCTAGCATTCAGACAGTGGAACAGGTCTTGTGTCATTGACCACAACGACAGAAAATCAAACTGAACCCCATTAAAGGGAAAAAGCCATCTATTTTAGTTAGCCCAGCAGGCACCTGAAAGCTCCTCTCAGTGTGAAAAAATGGGAGGGCACTTGAGAAGATGGAGGTCTCTGTTCTAATGACTATGTTTGCACCTCCTGGAGAGGATGGATCTCTCTTTTAAATATGAAGGATTGATTTTGAAAATAGTCCTCTCTGCTGTGTTAGGTCTTTTCCTGCCTTTCAATGACAAGAGGACATGATTAGGTGAGGACCTTTTCAGTTAACTGAGATGAACCAAAACAAGAAAACCATTTTTTAACAGCAAAAAACTGGCATGGCCTTATTTGTTATAATCCTTTAATTCCAGTGTCTTAAACAACAGTGCTACAGCAGGAGAAATTTAAGAAAAAAGCCATCAGAGAAATAAGAGAAAAGAAAAATGCTACTGAAATTTTCTTAAAGCACTACAAGCAACTTTTGCAATATCATCACTACCTGGAAAGGAAAATTAGAAATGATCTCTTTAATTCTTTTTTCAGTTGCCACTTCAGGTATCTTGGTCTTTCTGACCATCACTTGTTGGTAGACATACAGGCTGATTCTTTGGCCCTTACCAAATAAAGCAAAGATCTGAAGCAACTACCCACATAACTGAAGCCTCCTACACGCTTTGACCTCAACTATGCTATGAGAAGTCTATAGGGAACTCTCAAAATTTTCGATGTCAGTTTCCATGGATATTTGCCCATGGTTTCACTAGGATATAAAAGTTTTTTCCTAGCAACTGACCCCATCATCATCAACATTATTATCACTATTACTGTAATTGGGCTTTACAAGCAAAAATGGAAAGGGTTACATTTACATACGCTTCAAACATAACATGCAAAAGGATTTTTTCTAGACATATCTTGATCTCAACTTATTTCTTAACTTCTTGGTGGAGACACCAGCCAGTTTAAGACAATCAGCATCTTATTTGACTTTCCTCAACTAGATTATCTTTCAGAATTTTAACTACTGAAAAGTTCATGTTCTGGGCAAAATTTTACCTGCCTGCTCATGCCTTTATTTAAATTAGACCTTCTGATTGAATGTAAATAATAAATCTATCATAACAGCTGCTATGGAACAAAGCAAAGATATGCATTCGTCTACTAAAAACAAGGTAAAAAACAATTCCCCTGAGTGGCAGACCTCAAAGCCTGGGACCTGGGACCAAGAGGAGGGGTAGGAGGTAGGATTTCCTTGGTAGTGAAGTGTTATTGGCTTTAGAGCACGCAGGTAGGGGTTGCAAAGGAGAGAGGGAGCTGTGGGTATAGAGAATAACTTCAGAAGGCTACAGCAACTAAAGAATGACAAGGTAAAATCCAGCTTCTGAGTCCCAGTATACTTATTAAAAGAGTAAAATTACACAAGATAAAAGAGAAGCAGCATACACCCATGTAAGGTAAAAACCTTTTAGGATCAACACTGAGTTGAAGCTAATGACTCACTGAAATAATAGCAAGTTCCTGCCCCTTGGCATTGATGTTTTAAACAGAGATAGGAAATTTGAAAAGTAGCAAATCTGATTCCCCCACATCGGACAAGTGTCAGGGCTTGCCTTCCTCAGCCTGGTGGTTGTGCTGATTCCAATTTACATGAGGTAGGTAGGCCCATGGCTTAAAACATCCCCGTGGCGTCCTGATGATTAACTCAGCAGCTTGAGCTATTCCAAATGTGGCTCTCTTGTCGGAGAAAAAGAATAAATACATTGGGTGTGAGTGATGGCCAGCGAGGGAAAGCTGGAATGTTTGCTCAGCCTCAGTGTTCTGTGAGCTGAACAGCTTTCCAAAACCACTTTTTTTCCCCTCTCCAGATGTTCCTGAGGAAGATGCAAATGAACATATTTTAATGTTGCAAAACTGTCAAATCCTGTTCAAGGAACCTAACAGGATGTCATTAAGTCCAGCAAGCCTCCTCTCTAATGGAGAATATCTGTATTGCTATCAATCCTATAAGCAGAAGGTTCATAACAAAATATATGCTGTTTTCTTATTTTAGAACAACAGATATTGCTCAAATATTCTCATACATATCATCTTAAATTATTTTATTTTCTTATAGATACTAACTCCTAAGTGCCATCTCATACTGTATTGCTGAGACATTGCTTCACAATATTCCTTGTGATATTTAAAGGTTCCTCTACTTCACAGATAAGTAACCGAGGAACGAGAATGTAAGTAGACTTGCCCAGCATCATCCCTGCCCAAATAGGACCAAGTCTGAAAGCCAACACTTCCCCCTTTGTTTTTCTCAAACCATCATTAGTTATGTGGTTTTGGTTTCTTCCTAAGTCACATTGCTTTTAAGGTGTTAATAGCATCATAAGTCTCATTTCTAATTGAGTATCACAGACAGGAGTTCAAAGATTCTCTGTTGATCTGGCAGGAAAAAAAGGGCATTGCAAGGTCTGTGCCCAATCCTGATTGATTTTATTCAATAAGAGCATCTGTTCTAGATTGAAACAGCCAGAACTGAACTTTGAGAACATTTGAAAAGGAGGCAGAACTAGAGGAAGGTCTTAAAATTTTGGTTAATAAAAAAATTCCATGGACACGAGAGAGAGAAAAGAAGGGAACATATCTAGAGAGCAAAGTATAATATAAAAGGGGCATTTCCTTGAGTGTGTACATGCTATGACTCTACAATGCTAAAAAAGAAAAGACGATTAAAATGAAAAACACTTATTCCTGTATTTACAAATATCTTTATCACTACATTATTTAGGAAGTGTATCGAATTTGACTAAATATTCAAGGTTTCATCAGTTTTTAGCTGAGTAGAAACACAATAGCTTAATATTTCTTTCTAGAATATCCAAAATTAATGATAAATACATCAATTATCTAGTTACTTTTTGATACATTTGTTATAGTTAAAGAGTCAATATTAATACATTATCATTATCTATGTAGTTAATTAGTTTACTTAGTTTTTACCTAATGTCCTTTTTATGTTCCAGGAACCCACCGAGGATACCACATGATATTTAGTCATCATGGCTCCTCAGCTGTGGAATTTTCTCAGACTTTCCTTATTTTTGATGATTTGACAGTTTTGAGGAGTACTGGTCAGGTATTTTGTAGTATGCCCCACTACTGGAATTTGTCTGATATTTTCCTCATGATAAGACTGGAGTTAAAGAAGTTTAAAATTTCTCATCACAAACTTATTGTGATCATTTCATATATATATCGAATCATCATGTTGTACACCTTAAACTAATACAATGTTATATTTCAATTATATCTCACTAAAACTGTAAGAAAAAGAAAGATGAGCTATGGGTTATGCAGAGGAAGACCACAAAGATAAAGCACCACTATCACATTATATCGAAGGTACATGCTAAAAATATAATGTATGACTGTTGATGTTGGCCTTGGTCACCTGGCTGAGGTAGCATTTGTCAGGTTTCTCCACTGGAAAGTTACTCTTTTCCTCCTTTTCATACCATGGGCTTTGGGAAGGAAGTCACTACATAAAGCCCAAACCTAAGGAATGGGGAGTGTTGCTCCCCTCTCTTGAGAGTTGAGTATAGAGTTTATTTGGAATACTTCTGTGTGGGAGAATTCTCTCTTCTTTTACACTTATTAATTTATCCAATCATTTATTTATATCCATATAAACATATGGATATTTATTTTTTACTTTGGGTTATAATCCAATGATACTTTTTTTTTTTTTTGCCCAATTTTTTCAGCTTTGGCCCTTGAGTGTTCTTTCAGTTACCTCCTGTTGCTCCTTTGACATACATCCATTGATTTGTAGGGTATTTCTTTTCCTTCCTTCTTTTCTCCCCTCCATCCCTCCCTCTTTTCCTTCCTTTTCTCTCATCCTATCATCCTTTCTTTCTTTCTTTCTTTCTTTCTTTCTTTCTTTCTTGCTTTCTTCTTTCTTGCTTTCTTGCTTTCTGCTTTCTTGCTTTCTTCTTTCTTCTTTCTTTCTCTCTCTCTCTCTCTCTCTCTCTCTCTCTCTCTCTCTCTCTCTTTTCTCTCTTTCCTTCCTTCCTCCCTCCCTCCTCCCTCCCTTCCTCCCTCCCTCCCTTCCTTTTATCTTTCTTTTTTCTTTTTTCCTTGCTTTCCGATCCTTCCTTCCTTTTCAGCACTACCAGATACTCCAGGGTCTCTTTCATATTTATGGTTGCAGTCCTAGAATCAATCTTTTCTCTATGGAACCCTGACTCCTTTTATCAGCAATTGGTATTACAAATCAGATTTGCGTACTGGATGTGCACCTGGCTCCTGTAGCGTCATTTATTTTAGTCCATTCATCTGACAAAGCAAAAACTATGTTTTTATACTAATTCATGTGTATATAGATATCTATAAATATATCTATATTAAGGGAAGCATAAGTCCAACTGATATCTCCAGTGCTAATCCATTACCAAATGGATCCTTCTAGCTTTCTCCTCTTGCATATTGGTAAACTTCTCACTCCAACAGTGAGAAACTTGGCTCCCACCACCTGTCATCTATTTTCTTAACTGTTCCATTTCCATGTACATGTATAGTAGTATCCAAATTGTTAACCTGTACTCCTGTGGAAAACAACTTTAACAACTTGAGCACAGTACTTTCATCTTTGGTCTTACAGACTGCATTCATTTCCAAAGATAATTAAACCAACAACTTTTTCCCCATCCCCTTCAGTGAGCTTGTTTCATACACATTTGTATTACAGTTAGAAGCTCTGTTCACAGTCCACATTCTTTCCTGAGTTCCCTAACCTTCTAAATAACTTTTAAAAAACTTTTCCTCCCACCAAGGCTTAAAGCAGTTGCAGCCCCACCCTTTAAAACCAAGGAGGCAGCCCTGGTGATCTCTGGAATCCCCTTTAAGGTCAGTCTTCCCTTCTCTCAAAGAATTGTACAGCCAAGTAGCTCTATTGTCTAGTCCTGTTCTCTTTGGTCCAAACTAGTGGCACCTCTGTTGGTATAATCTCATCTCTGTCCCAACTTCTATGGTTAGATCTGTGGTTCACACCCATATTAACCTCCTTATCCAATGGTTGTTCAGACACTCCCTCAGTGTTTTCTTTCTTATTTATTTGCAGTAGGGATAGGCTGAAAGTTTTCCAGGTCTCTTAATTCTGGTTATTTTTTTGATAAGCGATTCCTTCAGTTTATCTCCTTCCTCTCAAATTTCATTATAAGTGATAAGGAGAAACCAAGCCACTTCTTCAACACTTTGCTTAGAAATGTACTCAGTTGAATACTCAATTTTATCATTTGCAAGTTCTACCTAATACAAAGTACAAAAACATCAAAACAATTCAAGCAAGTCCTTTGCCATTTTATAGTAAGCACCACTTTTTCTCCAATTTCCAATGGTATATTTCTCATTCCAACAGAATGGCCTTTAACATTTGTATTCCTACCAACATGCTATTCATGTTAATATATATTCCCTAAGGCAATAAAAGCTTTCTCTAGAGCTTTCATCTTCTTTCTGAGTTTTCAGTGTTGAACCTCTATTTTTCTACCAACAAAACCCTTCACAATAGTCTAGGCCTTTTCTAGTTTGCACCTCAAAACTCCTCCAGTTTCTATCCATAACCCAGTTTCTCCATATGCTGCCTCCATATTTTTAGGTATTTGTTATAGCAGCAGTATACTTATTGGTACCACATTTTGTATTACTCTGCTTGGGCTGTCATAACAATATACCACTGCACGACTTAACAAATTTATTTCCTCACAATTCTGGAGATTGGAAAGTCCAAGATCAAAGTTTTTACAGGGTTCAGGTTTGGGTGAGAGCTCTCTTCTTGTCTTACAAATGGTCACCATCTGGCTGTGTCCTCACATGACATCTCCTTGGTATGTGGAGAGAGAGAGAAAGAGACACACACAGAGAGAAATATCTCTCTTCTTCTTATAAGGCTACTAATTCTATTGGATTCTGGCCCTACCTTTCTGAGCTAATTTAACTTTAATTATCTTCTAAAGGCTCTATCCCCAAATATAGTCACATTGATAGTTTGGGTATCTACATATGAATGGGGGGAGGACACAATTCAGTTCATAGCAGCATACATTATGGTTTACTTTTTGTGGTTGGTGTACATGTTTATAGATTTTGACAGATGCGTGATATCTTGTATCCACCAGTATAATATCTTTCAGAATAATTTCACTGCCCTAAAAAATCCCCTGCACTTCACTTATTCATCCGCATTTCCTCTCCTCAACCCCTCACAACCACAGATCATTCTAGTCTTTCTAGTTTTACTTTATCTAGCTATTTTGATCATTGTAGACAAGCAAACAGCAAAACTTCTGAATCTATGTATATTAAAAGTCTACATATATAATCTTGCAAGACATCTAATAAAGATTAAGAGTTTGAACTAAAAGAATGTCAGGTCCTATTTCACCTTAGATACTCTATATATTATGATTTATCTTTTTATTCTCCTATCAAAAGAGGAAGCAATTCTCTAAGCTTCTGTTCACATGAACTTAGTATTATTGAATATCCATAGACCTCTGTATGTTATCTTTTACCCATCATAAAATAATGTCCTGTATTTCCTTCTCATGCTTTCCCTGGCTAACTTAGAATTCAAGATCAGATTTATATTTATTAAAGTACTAAATTACAACTGATGTCCAAAAATGCAATTACATGTATGAGCAACTTCAAGAAAATGTTACATAAGTAAATTCACTCTAATATTTCCATTAAAAAATAATTTACTGAAATATTTATTTAAATAATGCTCTCAGTGCATTCTAAATTATTAAATTAACAAAAATGAATTTGACATATCAGTTCTCAGCTGATTTATAGCTTCACCAATATTAATAAAAATCATTAACCTGGTAGAATAATAGAAAAACAAAAATTATAAATCTCGTCTTTCAAACCTATTCACTGAAACTTTAGCAGGAAAAGTTTTCTCAATTAGGAACAAAATCTTCCTACTTTGTGCTTGCTCCGCGGAGGAACGGAGGTGAGGGTGGTTTCCAAACTCCAGGAAGTGGTTTTAGAAAGTAGGCTACTTGTAGGAACTCCTCGGGGGCCTGATTCTCACGCCACGTGGCAGCACAAGCACCAGACCCCAGCATCTCCTCTCTCAGCAGCTGCAGCCTGCGCACCAGCGCTTGGCGGAAGTGACCCCAGAGGTAGCGGGAGCACCGGCTTCAGAAGATGATGATGTTCCAAAACCAACTGGTCCCTCCACTGACAGGGTGATACCCAGAAAGCACCTGTCATGGCTCTCCCCTCTGAGTCAAAGCAACAAACGACGACAACCTTTCGAGAGAAGACGTTCAACTGCTGCTATCCGCTTGCCATTTCAAAACTGTTCATGGCATGAAATATTTGGACTGCCACCTAAAAATTCGCATAAAGGATGGAGAAGGGAAGTAGATGAGGCCGTGATAACAATATCAATCTTAGTGACAACCGAAGACTACTCTGCTCATCCTAACTCAATCACAGCTCTGTGCCTGTAGGCTTCTCTCCGGGACCCAGCTAGAGGAGCAGCCTCTGTCTGAAACATATTAGGTAAATGCATTTTTGGCCCTTTATCTGCTGTGGACTCCTGGCAATTTTGTGAAGCTATGGATCTTTCCCAGAATAATGCTTTAAATGTTATAAAATCACAGCAAACCCCCCCTATTTTAGTACATTTTCTAAAACTCGCGCACATGCACGCGTGCACACACACACACACACACACACACTCACACACACTCCGTTTAACTTTATATGAAAATTTTAAAGTGTGTATGCAAATTCTCTGATGCACTTCCCATAAAATCTGGGCCAATTTAGTAGTAACAGGTGTATAAAAAAGAATGTAGCAAAAGTGGTTGCACAAATTCAAAGTCTAGATCCAAAAGGACTAGATAACTTTTGCCTGGTCTTTTGGGAAATTCACTTTGGGGAAAGCTAGCCACCATGTAAGAAGAGTGACCACCCTGACACTTCCATACTGGAGAGACTGCCTGTAGATTCTCAGGTTGCCACTGCTGGCTGAGCTCAACAAGTGAGTCATTCCACCCTAGGCTTCAGGTGACTAGACATGTGCCTGAGGAGGCTTCAGGTGACTCCAGATCTAGCTGTCATACTCAGCCTTTGAGTATTTCCACTTGAGCCTCCAGATATCACAGAGTGAAAGCAGCAATCTCCATTGTGCCGTGCTTGAATTTCTAACCCAGAGAATCCATAAGCGTAAGAAAATAATAAATGCTTGTTTTATACACTAAGTTTTGGGGTGATTTATTATAATGGCAATAATAATTGGATGTTTGGTTCCCCCAAAAGCATACCCTGATAATGGGATTTGATTGCAAGTAAATTATTTTGAAGCCAATTCCAGGAAGCATTGATTGGAGAATAAGGAAGTGGGACAGGGAAGGGAAGAAAGCCAAGATGGGTATGTTGGTGAGCAGGTTACTATTGTGCTCTAGTGAGATCCCAGATTTGCTGCTGGGACCTCTAGAAGGTGGTATAGAAAATGCCTCCAAGTTGTCCTACCTCATGGTGAGGAAACTGGGGTGTTTACCTTGACATTTATGTATCTCTGTTTAAGAGGTGTTCTCAGATATTAACATCCAGGCACCTGACCTGCCCTATGCAGGAGCTGAGCACTGTATTGCAGAATTCACAGGAACTTATAGCAAGTAGCTATGGGCTTGGAAATGCTAAATAGAAGGAAATATAGGTGGAGCCCCAAATCCACCAAGCAAGAGTTCTTAAACTGGATTCTAATGAGCCATGATTGGGTTTTATGATCCACTAACCTCTGGAAACTTTTTTTGAAATACATGAGCACATGTGTATTTTTCTGGAAAGGAAATTAAGAATTTTATCAGCTTCTCCAAGTGGTCTGTGAGGCAAAAATGGTTAAGAAAAAGGAGCCGAGATAATAAAACAAGTCATTCAGTTTGGAATCTCATAATAAACAATCAGAATCAGTAAGAGCTATAAATGTACAAACAATATTTAGATGTTTTGTGGACAAGGGTGAAAATGATATCTTTATATATAGTCTAAGAGTGACATATTTGAACACTTTTTTTCTCAACAATGATTAATACTGTTATTAATATAAGATAATAAAATAATAATACTATGAAGACAACCATAATAAGAAGGGAAATCGATAAAATGCATTGATACGAAGAAAATCTCAAAGGTCAGACATGTTCTCAGCATGAAATTTAAGCAAAGTGTCCTTCTTTCAGTCAACTCCCTCCACACTCAAAGAAAGCAAGAGACCAGTTCCCGAGAAAAACTGTGAAACTATGAATGCATGATGGAATTTGGTCATGTTATCCTACCTATTCAGTTATATGGAATTTAAAGATTATCCTAAACTTCTCCAAAACCATAGCCACTCAAGGGTACTGTTTAACTAAAATTTTTACTTTTTCAATTAGTTATGTTGGCTTTTGTATATTGCTTAAATTATAGCTGTAATACTAGTCCACCATGAATCATATTTCTAAATACTTCTCAAGAATTCTGTGTAAATTCAAAGGTAGTATAGGCAAATGAATTCAAATGAGTATAGTTTACAAGTTTCTAAGCCAAAAAATAAAATGACAGCACTTCTAATATTGCAGAAGATACCACTTGCTTTCTTTTGATAAAAAATGTCGGCCACCTATGTCAGAACCAGCTCTTTCAAACTGTTCTTCTAGTCCTTGGAATAGGGGACTGTACCTCTTCTCCCCACCCTGTAACCCCACAGACAAATCTGTCATCCAAATATTGCTTGGTTAGTATTTTCCTGAGAGTGTTGCTCAATGCTAATTATTACTATGACACCCATAATGACTTGTAATTCTAACATCCACTGTCACATGTTATCATTTAAATCTCAATGATGAAACTTTCTCTCTTAGAAAAAATACAAGTTTCCCCTCCAAACATCTTCGTTAGCACACAGTTTATATTTTCCTTGGACAGGTAATGTGTGTTACAAAATGCTAGCTTCTCAAATTGTTACACGGTGAATTAGCCAAGTAGGAAAAAATTCCTATGTTTATCCATCTATAATCTATCTATAACAGACACAATGCTACTTTAATATGTATCAAAAAGAAAAAAAAAAGACATGTTCTACTATTATTGGAAAAAAAGTCTTCAACATTTTTGTCAATTAAAATAAATGTTATTCTAGAAAAGTCATATATTTGAACTGTTTATCACTCTGTATGGTGCAAACAATTCCGTAAATATTAAGCTCCAGTTATTAAAATTAAATGCCAATGAAAAGATGCAAATACTAAAAAATACTAAAATTACCTCAAATTTTTAGTCAATCTACTATTATTGGTAAGATAGGCTTGAAAAAGTTGAATTATTAAGTTATAAGTTCATTTATATATGCTTATGATTATCACACTACATGATTAGTCTTTAGATACAGCTGATCAAGAGTTTTTTTAAATCAGTAAGTCACTAGTTGTTTTATTATTTAATGTCATAGAACAAGTATGAATATCTTTTTACCAATTTCTGATTTATTATTTAATTGAGCCAAACTATTTGTATATGTGAAAATAATTTTTTCTTGTATGTAAAAAAAGATTAGAAAAGAAAAGGAACTATAATACATTTTTAAAGTTATGTATCAAAAGGTTGCAACTAGGTAGGAAATGATATTGTCCACTTAACTACATAGAAACTCAGCTCGAAAAAATGACGTGTGTAAATCCTCATTTGTTGGATGTAGGCGGAGATAATCAGTGGTAAAATATGCTGGTAGGGTTCTCTGGACAGAGCTAGGAGACTGTGTCTTTCACCTAAAGTTGCATACAATTAAAATTCTAGATGTGCACAGGGACAAGAGCAAAATGGAAGGCATGAAGGAAACCATCATAAGCAGAAGAGAGTCTAAATAGATCCTCAAGATCAGGAAGTTAAAACTGAGAGCTGACAAAACAAGAGGGATTATCAGGAATAGAATGAAAAGAAGCAAAGACTGGACCTAGGATGACTTTTGTGCATTTGTAGGTGATTCTGTGGTTTTGAATGAATGAGGGACAAGGTGCATATGGGCAATCACTGGGTGAGATCTGAGGGATAATGTCTGAAATATCTAAAAGTAGCCAATCTCAACCTACCAACAAAACTGAAACTGGTGGAAAGGAAAACCAACTACTAAACCCAGGATGAATCAAAATGATTATCTAGAAGTAATGGAAATGGAAAGCATCAAAGCACAAGAATGAGTTCAGAAATCTGGTACAGAACAAGAATGAAGAACAAGGAAACATTCAGCACCTAACTGCAAGTTTCCATGTTAATAATGACTTCTTTTCATATGGAAAACAGAAGAGTGGTTGATGCTTCCTTAATTTAACAAAGAATTATGGGATTGTATATGTGTGCAGTACTTTCAGGTACCTTTCTTGATAGAATTGCACTTTATAAGAAGAACGTAGATGTGCAGCATAAAGTAGCACAGTTACATGAAAGAAAAAAACTATAAAATCACTGAAATTTAGTGATAAATTGCTGGGTTTACTAACCCACAAAAAGAACTCACTGAAACATGTACATTAAAGATAAAATTTTAATCTTTCTGAAGACCTTGTTTTCTGTGTGTATGACCAAAAACTAAAACAAAGAAGGCAAACATCTATTTTTTTAAATAGGAATATTAGGAGCGATAAAAATATTTTCTTTTAAAGATAAGACCAACATTTCTATGAGGTGTAGATAAAAACTAATGCTATCAACCTGGAAATATTTCATCCGTCCTGAACATTTCTTAACTCTTGGATGAATATTCAGCACATAAAAATTTAAGAATTTTCACAATTATGGATTATTTTCATCTTAATCAGTCTTAATCAGAGTATTTGATTATTACTAACTATTTGATAATCCATTCAACAAATGTTTACAGAGCATCCAATATAGTCTCAGGACTGCACTATAGGTATTAAGCATGGTTCCTAGCCTCAAGTAACTTGTAGTTAATTAGTTAGGAAGAAAAGATAGAAATTCAAAAAAGAATCAGAACTATTCAGTATTAAGCAATGATGTGACCCATGACTATGGTTCTTTAAGATAGAAAGTACAAGATATTGGCTGAAAATCCTCATTTGAGAAGGAATGATGAAAAAAATGGAAGAGAAAATGGAGGAGGGGAAGAGGAGGAAGACGATATGTTAAGTCATTACTAGGTACTAGACATTGGGTTATGTTCTTGACATTAGCCATTTTTTAACTCATATCAATGACAATAATAATATTTAATATTTTAATGCTTTTAGTTTTTTTGAATGCTAGACAAATATTTACAAATATTGACTCATCTAGCCCTTACTATAAATCCTATAAAATATGTATTAGAAAATGAGGAAAAAAGATCATAAATAATGTGTCCAAGAGCACAAAGCTAATCACATTGCTAGGATAAAAGCCAGAATGACCTTTTTACAGAGCCTACCTACTTCTTGCTAGATACACTGCTCCCATTTTACAAATGTAGAAATGAACCCTAAGTTAGGGCTGGCATTGGGTGTTTTCCTGCCTCATGAGAGTCTCTTACTTGGGTTGCCCCTACAGCATCACTATATCAGAAGCTGTCAGACTATGAACTGAAGGTGGATTAATCGCCTTTATTTTTTACTTTTTAAAAATTTCCCTTAGCAAAACTAAGAAAGGCTAGCATTTTTGAACAGACCTTTACTGAAATAAAATAAGGAAAGATAAAGCACAAGGAAAGAAAACACTCAAAGGCAATAGCAAGATATAAACAAGCAAACAGAATACAAAGTGTAGCAAAAAGATTATGTGTTCAATTTGAGAATATTCTATGCCTATTTTGAATTTAAAACTAAATTTTTTCTGTAATCTTCTAGCTTCTTATTTATTTTTATTTTTTTTTTTTTGGCCTGAATAACTCATTCATTCTTCAAGATTCAGGTCAGGAATCTCACAAACACACACACACACACACACACACACACACATGTGCACATGAGCAAACACTACTCATTGTGGAATCTGGTACAGATGCCCTCCTTTGGGTTTTCCGTAACACACTGCTTCTCTCTGCCTCTAAGCACATGCCATACTTTAATGTCAACTTGTGTGCTTCCCTCATTTGAACAAATCTCTGAGGCCATGAACTTTTTTTCTTCTATCAGTCGTTCACCGCTCAGTGCCTAGCAGTTAGTATTTATTGAATTAATGAGTAAATAAATATTTAGCAAGAGTCTACTTACTGCATTTTCACAGTACAATGAATAACAACCATAATGTATATACTAAAAATTTGCATGCACCTCGAAGGGAACCCCCCTCCACAATACACACACCCTAATACAGAGATCTAAGGATTTTATAGGTGAAGGCGCACTAAGGTGGGAATGAGCTTCTCACCCTCACTCCCCTCCCCCAGCCTGTTCCTGGGGTAAGCTGAGAAGGAGACTCAGGGCAGGCTCCCTGGAGGAAAAGGTTGTACAGAATTGCTTCTCTCCTCTCTCTGATGCCCACTGAATGGAGTTAATTCTTACCACTTTCATGGAAAGAGCCTTTCTCTCTTCGATCACTGACTTCAGTAGGGCTTTTTAAAATTATTATTATTATTTATTTTAAATCAAAAGTAAAGTTTATTGTACAGCCACTATGGAAAAGAGTCTAGAGGTTCCTCAAAAAAATTAAAAATGGATCTACCTGAGACCAGCAATTGTGCTTCTGCGTATTTATCCAAAGAATACCAAAACAATAATTCATAAAGACCTATGCACCCTTTGTTTATGGCAGTGCTATTTACAATAGCCAAGATATGGAAGCAACCTAAACGCCCATCAACAGATGATTGGATAAAGGAGTTATGGTTCATATATACAATGGAATATTACTCAGCCATAAAAAAAAAATAAACTTTACCGTTTGGATGAACCTAGAGGTTATGCTGGTAAAATGTCAGACAGAGAAAGATAGATATCATATGATTTCACTTATATGCAGAACGTAAGGAGCAAAAAGAATATATCAAAAACAGACTCATAAATATAGAGGACAATCTAGTGACGGCCAGAGGGGAGGAGGATGAGGGCAGGGAGAAAGGAGTGAAGTGTTAAAGAAATACAAATTAAGTAGTTGTTAGAGGGTCACGGGATAGGGAACATGGCATAGGGAATGCAGTCAGTATTGGCTATGTGTAGAGTCAGAGAGAAGATAAGTAATCAAGGGGATCTTTTCATAAACTATATAAATGTCTAACCAATGTGCTGTGTACTTGAAACATATAATAAAAAAAAAATCAGGGTTTATCATTCTATCAAATACCCAGTCCATGTTCCAGCCAATGAATGAAGGGTAAATCAAGCGCTACATAGACCCTTGGTAAAAAACAATTGTAACTTTCTACAGGAAAAAAAAAAAAGTTTTGCTTTTTAAAAATAGAGTTCCTAGGCATTTAGGAACAGATGATCTGTGCTCTCTCTTTTATGTATTCAGCTGCTCTCTCTCTGCTGCCTCTTCTGCGCAGGTGACACCCGATAATAAATATGCAGCTGCACTAACACTTCTATCTCCATGTCATTCTATGGTTTGATAACCTCATATCATGGTATGCTTTCAATTTATAATGCTCCAGAACAACTGAAAATATTCAAATTAAATTCTTCAAACCTTCTTTGAGTGCCTGCTATTTTCTGGGCATGGGTTGGGCATTGGGCAGTGATTCTGCTGGTCCAGAGAAACATAAATGGTGTTACAGAAAGAAGTTTTCCTCCCAAGTGGCAAGAGGATGTTTGCTGGGATTAAGAGAACCAGTTTCTCCTCTACTTCTACCACCTGGAGCAGGTATGGAACTCAGGCCCTAATAACAGATGCTGTCTCTTCTGACAGGTGCTATCATGGAAGAACCAAGAGCAGTTTCCAAACAGCTGTGGAATTTGCTCCACAATCCACATAGTGATGTGCCTCCAAAGAACTCTGGGTCACATGGCCAGTGTATAAAATCTTCACTGAAGTTCTCATGAAGATCACTATGGTGTGCACCTGGATATCAGGTAACGTGCAGAAGTACCCATGGGATGGTCCTCCCATCTCAGCCTGTGCTGTAAAATTCACCAGTTGCTCACTCCAAGGTGGAAAGGGAGAGATGTTAGTTGTCATATATGACCCAACCACTGTGTTCATGTACTGAACTTGGCTGGACAGGCTGGTCACTGCCACAGAGTAGAAGTTGGAGTTCTTGATTTTCAGGGTGGCTTTGAAAATGAGAATTACAAGGGAGTCCCATTTGTTAAATGTGAATCTCACCACTCTGATGCTATCATCGTCCATAAGGATTTAATGTGGAACCAGGAAGAAAACTACCAACCCAGATGCCAGGAGACAGAGTAAGATAGACAGAGGGATATACTGCTTAGTTCTCTGATGTGCAATCTCTGATCACTGTGTGGTATCAAAGCCACCAACTCTTTTACTTGCTCTGTTGGAATGTAGCCTGTCCCTTGGCACACGAGGCAGGTGATGCTGTCCTGCCTGATGAATTCCACATGTGGGAACTTGACAATGGCTTATCCCTGCTCCTGCTAATCCAGCAAATCTTCCCTGTTATTTCCTTTCTTTCGCTTGTAGGAACAGGGGCAAGCAGAGGTGGGATGCTGGAATTCCATGGCCAGGATATGTCACCAGGGTCATGCCTTGCCTCTTGAGTCCTTGGAGCTGCCCTCCACTCATGCTTTAAGATAGGGCAGATCTCCATTTGAAGCACAAAAGGTCAAGGAAGCAGAGATGGAGGCAGGAAAGAAAGACTTTCCAGTTACTGAGTACCCTCTGTGGCTGAGCACTTAGGTACAAATTTCACTTTATCCTCGCAACTATCCTACTAGAGCTGATGCACTATCATTTCATTGAGGCCCTGGAGCTCTGCTTCAAATATCTCTGTACATTTGATTTGGCTCCTTTCTAATAAGTATCTAAGCTCTTATAAGATAGAAGCAGCCAAATAATAGGAGGAAAAAGAATGCTACTAAGTCACAATGAGAGCAATGAAGGATGCAGTCCAACAATAATGAATGTAAAGAAATTACAAATGGCAGACAAACTCAAAACATCTTAACATCCATTTATCAGGGCAAATTGTCCTAAATTCATTAGTGGTTCCTGAGAGCATCACTGTATTATAAAAAAAGCTGAATAATTAATGTTAATAGTGATTGCAAGTTACAGATAAAGATTAATATATGTTCAGTAAACTATACTCTATTTTAGAAAGTAACCAACATGTTTTATAATTTGTTATTATTAAGTGGATATTAAAACTTAAAACATGTAAATAAACTAGGTCTCAACAAACTGAAAACTCCAACAAAATAAAATAATTCACTCCTTGATGAGATTAAAGATGCAAAGATTTCCTTGCATCACATGGTTACTCAGATATGAGAGGCTTTTCTTTGAAAAAATGAGAATCATAAAGGCTAATGTTTAGAATGTCTATTTCTTTCAAGTCTGTAAAACTACAGTGAAATTTTATTAAATAATAACTAAGTGAAATGCACTGTTAAATTATTTGCACAGGAATGGGCTGAACTTTGCATTTACATTACCTATTTAAAATTACAGAAATTATTAGTAAATCAAAATTTCCAGGGAAATCCTTAAGCAAATCAAGGGAAAGAGTGATTGGCGTTCATTCCCTCTGCATCTCAGCTTTGGAGAACATACTGAGATTTCCATATATGTAGAGGCACAGAAGGGTTGAAAAATGGAGTGAAAGAATAAGATTTTAAACAAAGTATACAGGCTGAGTGGACTGTTCTATACTAAATGGCTCTTCAAGTTGCAAGGCAAGAATAAAGACCTTGTCACTTTGTTTTGGATGACATATTGACAGATAGCAGGTCTTGGATAGCTCAGTGGAGGATGAAGTTTTTATATGCCTGTAATAAAGACATTAACAAATTTGACAGTAGATAGTAGCTTGTACAAACTACTGTGCTGATACCATTCTCTGTCCAAAGACAATAGTAATGGTAATGATGAAAATTAAACAATAATGTTGAAATCAATCAAATTAGGAAAAATACTGGAAATAGAATACAAATAGGTGGCTTCTATTTATCTGAGATCTTTAGATGGCTAATATTTCAAATGTTTGGTTGTTACCAGCCCAATGCCTTTTCTTTATCCTTGTCTCATTCTCTTACTCAACCCCCACTGAATCTGAGAACCTTCAAGGATACATTTTGTAAAGCCTTATTTTTTGGAAGGCAGTAGAGAATGCTTCAGAAATGTGTCATTATTGGGAATTAAAGGCCAGGCATGAACTATAAATTAAGTTTAGAAAATGATCTGTTACTAACTATGAACATCATTTATGTGTATATTGTGTTTATTATATGCCAGGCACTTAGCTAAATCTGAAATTAAATGAGATAAACAAGGTCACTGTTTTCCTTGAGTTTACATTCAAGTGATAGAGATATAAAACTAGTCAAATAAATGAGCAAATTAACAAAAATCTACATAATTTTGTTATGAAAAATAAATAAGGTGGTGAGCTAGACTAATTGAGGGAGGTTACAGTATATAGGTCACCAGGGAAGACCTCTCTCAGAAAAGGTGATGGTTGAGCTGAGACTTAAAGAATAAAAATGATCAAGAGAAGAGATGGATCCTGGAAGAAGGGAGAAGCAGTGAATGCTCTAGACACAGGGAAGGGAAAATGCAAAGTCCAAAGGATGGGGGTAATTGGAAAAATTGAAAAAAGGCCAATGTGGTTAAAGCAGAATGAACATGAGGGAAAGCAACATGAGAGGAGCTGGACAGAGAGGGGAAGAGCCAATTTATGCAGAATCTTTTAAACTAAAATTTTATTGTGAGATTATTTGGAACCCAGGAATTGGAAGAGACGATCATATTTATGTTGATGGCAATTTGAATACAAATGGAAAAAATAAATGCATGTGAGTTCTAATTTAGAGTTAAGAAAAACAAGACTTGGTTGTGAATTGACGTTAGGATGAGGCAAATGGAAGAATCAAAGATGTGTCTTAGGCTTCGGCCTGAGCTACTGAGACGGGAAGTAAAGGGAAGAAAAAACAAGTACACTCAGCAGTACCACACCGTAACTCATATCCAGAGGCTGAGAAAGGTGTTCTATACTAGAATCCTTGGGCCTCTTAACTAAACCACATGGTCAAGTAAGAGACAGGATGATATAGGAGAATTGCTTTGTAATAGAGATTAGAAACTCTAAGTTCTAGCGTTTATTTTACCACTGACATTGGAATTATACAATGGACATTATGGGTCATCTAGTCCTGCTCCCCACTGATGACAGCAATGCCTTTTAATATGTCCACTGATCAAACACTCACTACTCCTGAAGGCAGCCACTTCATTTTAAGAAGCTCCAATTGTTGAAAAGTTCTTCTTAATATTGAAAGAATACTCAATGTGACTATACACATCAAGCTTAACCTCTCAATAACACAACTGCCCATGGTATTCTCTTCATTGCTTCTGGTGTATAAATTTGAATACTAGTTCTAACCATGTCCATACCTACTTGATGTCTCCATACCAACATTTTTATAATCGTAATAAATGTTTATGATTTTCCTAAACATGTTGATATTATGTAATTTAAATCCTCAGCCTCTTTGTGGTCTCAATTTTCTTATCGATATAGTATGAACAGTATTGCAGATTGGAATTTCTAAGAAAAAAATAATTGTAATTATTTTCTAGTCTGTTGATTTATAGTTAGTGAAGCTAAAATATAAACTGAGCAAAAGAACTGAGCAAAATAATTTAATATCCACCTGCCCATTGATTTTTCATCTTTTAAATTTTTAAAAAATAATTTGTTTATATTCTCTTCTAATTTCTGTTTCCTTATTTATCATTTAGTTGAAGGATGGGAGGCAGTAGAGTTAAATCCGTGTTGTTCAATGTCAAGATAAAACAGAAATCTAACAATGAAAATTTGCATTCCTTTTTCCTCACCAAAATTATTATCTAAAAATTTAGTTATGCTTAATTGTTAAATTTAAGACTTTCAAAGGTAAATTCTAATCAAGTTATATATTTTTTAAGAAAATTGAGAAGTAAGAAAGGCTAAGGCAATACAGAAGAATTAGAGGGTCTCTGGGCAGATCTTAGTATGGCTTATTTATGATCACCCAGTTTTTGAAATAATTGTGAAGTGATCCAAAGTGGCTGTTAATAGAAAAGAGATATTGCCATTTTATGGTTGTTTATTATTGTTATATAGTTAGTAGCTCTGAGACACTGAGGTGGTTACACAATAGTCACACAAAGGGAACCATACTTCATATCTCTTCCAATGAAAACTCTAACACATTTCGTCTGATGGTTTATGGCTACATGTATTCAGAACTCTGAGCTTCAGTATATCTTCAATGTTAATATCAAAACACCACTGGCAAAATTTTCTAACACTGTGCACAACTGGTTTTCCAAAAGAACACTATGTACTAGAAATAATTGCCTATAATATATTCACTGTCTTGGAAGTAATCACATAATGGTATATTTAATGACATCTCGAGGATAAATTTTCCTTGAAATACAGTTTCTTTAGGAAAATAGAATAAGAAGGATAGGAAGGTATAATAAGGATTTTGGGAGTCCCAAGTTATCAGTTTATAAGCATGTTTGGTATGCATTAAGCAAATGTTATATACTCTGAATATTAATTGATAGTTCATGTCGAGTTAGGGATACTGCAGATGGCTAGTCTACTTACATTTTGGACTGTTTTCTTGGCGACATAAGTATCAACAAGTGCATCATGAATCACCTTACAAAATATTCAAAGTGAAATGAGAGAAAAAGGTGTGGAAATAGAATGGTTATCAATGGACACAGACAATTCTTCAAAATTGTACTTTGTAATTCTGCAAAAGTAAGTCTTCTAAAAGATTTCAAGCTCTCCTGAGTCAGTGAGATACATGATGTTCCTTGTCCCTACTTCCTCTTTTACCTTTGCTAATTTTAATCGTGGCTGTGCTTTGTATAGAACCATGGCTGCATATCATTTTGGGGGGGAAAGAATCAAAGTTCTTGAAGAGTCTGATCTCATCTGCTATACTTGCTTCTCTTCTTCCCACTTATAAACTTACATTTCCAGCCCAAACTATGTTGGGAAGCTTAACAAGAACCAACTTTGTTATTATTATTATTAGGAGTACAATACTCCTCCCTCAACATTAAACATCCTACCTTAATCCTTGATGATTATTTCCATTCTGATTGTTCTCATCTTTGCTCCCAAAACTATTTCTTCCAATGTTTTCCATTTATATATATAATCTATATGTGGAAAAATACAAATAGAGCTACAATTGTTTTCAAATTTTCCTATCAAGCAATGGAGTCTGTGTCTCCACCCCTTGAATCTGGGCTGGCCTTCTGACTTGTGTTGGCCTATAGAATGCACAGAAGCATTATTGAGTGAGTTTCCATCCTGGAACTCAAGGTACTTTGTTCACATTTGTTCTTGCTGCTTTTGAATCCTGCCATCATGTGAACAAGCTGAGGTAAGTATGCTGAAAGATAGAAGACCTTGTAGAAAGAGGTCACGGCCCTCCCAGCTATCTCAACAAAGTTGTCATGAAGACTTGTGGCAACCCTCCAAATGACCATAGATGTATCAGCAAGCCCAGCTAACATCAGCTGACTTTAGTCCAGACCAGAAGACCTGCTCAGCTGAACTCAGCCCATGGTTAATATGTACAATTATGAGTCAGATAAATTCTATTGAGGGCCTAGAAGCAATGATATCACAGTAGCAACAAGCACAACTTGAACACAGATACTGATTTCTAATATGAATCTTCAATAAAAGAAAGCAGGGCTCCTTGGAGAAATGGCCGATTCTAGGACTAGGAAAAGAAATATTCAAGATGAGACAGGAGCCTGATGGAAAGTTAGGAAATGCTCAAAAAACTTCACAATGATGAGGGTATATTGAATGGACATAAGAGCCAATGGAACAAACTCCCAAGGCCCAAAACTAGAATGACTGAATTAATGAATAAATAAATTGGGTGTAATAGATAAATTTCCTATGCAGAAGAATTCCAAATAGATTATGTAGATACCCTACCCTGTGTGTGATCCTGTGGACCACAACAATGAACATGGCCACATCAGTTTCCTTCTCCTGATGCTTCCTAAACCACACATCTTATTGACATCGCCTCCAAAACATGTAAATATGTCTACATCTCTCCATCTCAGTGACTACTAGCAGGTACAACCTATCCTCAAGTCACCTGGACAACTACACAGCCTCCTGATAAGCCCACTGGCTTCTACTCTCACACCACCACAATCCACTGCCCAAAGAGCTTTTTTACACTGTGTAAAATAAATAAAAACAACAAAACTCTGCTTTCACACCTGGAATAAAATCCAAACTTCAAAATGTGTACACTGTTTATCAATTTTACAACATCTTATTTCATCCTCCTTATCCTTTGTTACCTTGGACACACCAAAATCCTTTCCACCTTTTGCATACATGCTTTTTCTGATAGAATGCTTTCTCTCCTAGCTCTTTGCATGGATGGCTTCTTTTGATTATTTACCTTAAAGGCCCTTTGAGCAACTAATCCAAAGTAAGAGCCAGTCACTGTCCATCACAGAACACTATTTTACATTCTTGTTCTTGTGACTGTCCTAGGTTGACGGTGTCCTCAGCAGAGTAGCTGCTCCCCGGTGAGTTCATTCAAGAGCCCAGGCTGATGACTGCTGTGCCATCTTCAATGTATGACTTCTAAAGTCAGCCTGGAAGGCCACACACACCCTCATTACTCTAAAAAAGAAAGAACATGGAGGAGCACTTGGGAGAAGTTTTCATGGACTGCCCCTGGAAGTAGCACACATCACTTATGCTCTCATTCTAAGGAAAAAACTGACTCGCATGTAACTGCAAAGGAAGTTGGGAAATAAAATCTAGCTTTGTGCCCAAACAAGAGGGTCTGATATTTGCTGGAGCTAGTAGTCTCTGCCTAATGAAAAGCAGATGTAGGTACTTGATACAGATTTGGGGTAATTTGGAAGAGAAATGAAACATTTGAGTAGGATCTCAATTGAGTTAGGGAAATGCTAGCTCCTGAAACCCCAAATCCACCAAATTTTTTAGCACAATAAAAATCATTTTATTACTCCAAGTTAGAAGGCAGCTTTCTCCTACCTTGAAATCCACCATTTCCTAGAACTCAGAGTTCTCTGCATCTATCCATACATGGGAGGAAGCACAAATAGGCCCCGCTCACTTCTTAAAACTCCCAAACCAGAATCATATATCATTTTCACTTACATTCTATTAGTGAAAACTAGTCACATGGCAACATATAGATACAAGGGAAGCTGGGAATATATTTTCTACCTGGGCAGCTGCCTTCCACTGACAACTCTACAATAGGTAAGAGGAACATCAATTTTGTTTGGCCACCCGCTAGCCATCTCTACCATTGTCTCATAAAAACAAGGACTACCTGTTTATTTCCGACTTAGAACATGTTACTGAAATTTTTACAAATAAATGATTTTGAACACATCATTTTACTTCCTATAATATTTGCATGGCATCAAATTTTGCTTTGATACACAGCATATACATGTAAATATGTCACTTGCTTGCTTAAATTCCTTTAATAAACCCCATTGCTCTTGGAATAAAGTGCAAACTCCTTACTACGACCTACCATGTCCTCTGGGTCTCACCTCCTTCTGACCTCTCCAACCTCATCTCCTACTATCCTCCCCTTTTCCCTCTTTGCTTTGACCACGATGAGCCCATTTTAAGTTCCTTAAATGTTCCATTCTCACTACCCCAAATTCCCACATGTTATTCTAGAATGTTTTCTCCCCAACTCTCCTCATGGCTGATTCATTCTCTCCCTTCAAGCTTAAGCCCACTGGTCACCTCTTCAGAAGGGTCTTCACTGGCCAGTCTCTAATGCGCCTCCCACAGCTCATTTCTATCCCATCCCTCTGGTTATTTTGTCACAGCAGCTGTGTCAATCTGTAATAATGTCGCACAATGGTTTGCTTGTTTACTCTCCCTCTCCACTTGAATGCAGGGTCCATGAAGACAGGGACCACATCAGTCTTATTCACCACTCTGATCCTATTGATTTATGCAGTGCCTATCACATAGTCAGCAATTAATAAATATTTGAGGAATGAATGAATGGACCCAGTCACATTCAAGAACACACCTTAAAAGGGTTGATTCATTACTGCTAAAGAAAAGTTTGAGAACCTGACCCTCTGGCAGAGCTCAGTAGTACCACATACATAAAGGAAGAAGAAACAAAAGCTAAGCCACCCCACACTGACACTTCCCTGGCCCTGGATTGCAGATAACCAAAGAGAATGCATGGCCAACTGTGTCTTTCTAAAAGAAATTGCCATCAAGTCACCCACAGTATACAGGCTACCAGGGAAACCTGCCAGTGATGTCAGTGAAGTGGAGGGGTGGTGGGTGGGAGAATCTGAACTTTATATGTCACAGCAGTTTGAACCTGATGAGTTCTTCTGCCAACTGGATTCAATCTTTGGACAGGTTTGAATTAACTTGCTTTTTTAAAAAAAATCAAAAGTAGGCTTTTTCTGGGGACAGAGAGATATCCGTGCAGGGATCTGACAGTGGGAGAGAAAGAGGAAAGGAGGTTGATAAACAGGGACACAAAAAAATGTTGGCAGCCAAAAAGGTGCTGTATATTAGCGACTATGATCTAAAATGGCTCAGTGGAGAGCAGCGTAACATCTGCCTTGCTCATTTCTTGCATGTCTACATATTCATGCCCAGCTTTCAGTATTCTCTGGAGGCACTTGAGTATATAGGAAGATGAGTTCCAATGAGCTGCAGCATCCTGCTTTGCCAAAGGGTTACAAAAAGAAATCTTGCTTCCCTGATTCAACTTAGCCTCAAGCATTTTTGAGCCTTTGCTAACCAATGCAGACTTTAGGTACATGCAGAAGAAGAAATAAAAGGTAAATCAAATACATAAGTTGGACAAATGGACTTAAGTTGTTTAGGGTAACATGTTAGAGAAAACAACAAGGTCCTAGGCTCAGAAGAACTTGGGTTTCAAATCCTGGCTTCGCCTCTTATTAAGTGGGCAGATCACTGACCTGCACTGAACTTCAGTGTCTTTATTTATAAAATAAATGGATATCTGTGAAATATCAAACATGCAATAAGCACTCAACAAATGATATTGTGTTTATTATTTTGTACACATCAAGCTCTTTCATACCAAGTCTGTGGAGATTTGCCTAAATTATCAGTGAACTATATCAGCTCTGCCCTTAACCTTGACCTTGTTCAACAAGCCACAGGCTCTTGTCACTGAATAATATGCTAGGTCCAATAAGCCACTTCCATCCACTTCTGTTTATACTGTTCCCTCTGTCTCATCTATCCTGTACCTTGTGTTTCAAAAGTAACATTTCAGTCAACTTTGCTAGATATTCCTAGTCAGATTTGATCTCTTTCTCCTCTGCACACATTTCTCCATTTATTCATGCATTTCATAAACAATTATTGAGAATCTACTAGAAGCCAGGGAGTTCAATAGATGCCTAGGAAACAAAGGTGAATAAGACATAGTCACCATTGTCACAGTCTAGTGAGGAAGACGGAGAATTGGCAGATGATTACATTCAAGCGTAGTACCTGCAATAAAGGTGTGCACATGGCACTCTGGAGCCCTGGGAGAGACTCTTCTCCAACAGCAGTTGCTTATACCTCTGTTTTGCTGTCACTTTATCTTTGCTTCATAGTTTATTGCTAATATAACCATCTTCCTTGTTACATTGTGAACTCCTTAAGGCCAGATGCTGTCTTACTTGTCTTCTTATTCCTTTAACCTCTTGCAGAATATGTTGCAAACAGTAGGTGTCCAGTAAATGATGTGAGTGAACTGAAGCCATCAGCAATGAGCGTTTGCAAAGGTCTTGGACTGTTTGAAAGATCCATATTCTGTGAAAGGCAGTATATATAATACATAAGAAGTAGGGTATTAAAGCCTGATAGCCTGAATTGAAATGCCCATAACTGTTTACATTAGGCAAAGTACTTCATCGGGTGTGTCTCAGTTTCTTCGTTAAATGGAAGTGATAATAAGAGTGTCTACCACATAGAATTGCTATAAGGATCGAATTAATCTACTCATTGAAAGTACTTAGAAAGTGCTTTAATGGTACCTTCTGATAAACATTAGCTATTACCTCCTCTTCCCAAACAGACTTAAAGACATTCAATTCTGTAGAATGTGGACTATTGCAGGCAAATACAAAAATTCTAAATGGATAAAACATTTACAGTTTTGATCTTTCGTGCTCCTTTCCAAGTCTAGTTGCAATGCTAGTCTATTACAAATTCAGAACCTACTGACTTAAAACTTTTTACAAGCCATACCTTTACATTTTCTGACTATACTAAAAAATATAATGCCATTTAGTCCTTTTGAATCATCACCTCTATTCATTGACTGATATCAATGTGAAAAACCTCAATAAAAATAATAAATAAAAATAATAAATAAAAATTGCCACTTACTACATTCCTATAACATATTATGTACTTCATATATATCATTTTCAATTCTTAGAACAATATATAAGGAAGACACTGTTATGTCTTTTAGAGATGATAAAATTGAGGCTCAGGGAAATCAAGCTATTTCCCAGAGATCTCACCATTGCAAGTTGTTTGATATACTCTAGTCTATCTTACCCCAGTCCTTTCATGTTTTACATTGTGCCTCTAACTAGCCTTAGATTGTTCCTGGCTTCATTATCCTTCATCTGCTTATTCAGCACCACTGAGCAAGATGAAAGTTCTAGATGGAAATAGAAATGGTGGAATTTAAATCTGACCATTGAAAATACTTTGCCTTGCCTTATAATTTCAACAATTTAGTGTAAGGTAAGGTGGAGATCAAGCTCCAAGTCTCCCAATCCTACTATAGCAAGATCAACTAACATGGCTGCCGATCTGATTTTCTGAGACTGGTAAGCATGGTTATACCAGGGGCTCTGCCAGTTTCAATATTTAATAATCATTAAACCTTTTTCATATATTCAAACTCTCTTTGCATGTTAAACCCATTAGTTTTTATTCTCCAGTATTGATTTAGAAAACAGCTGGTCATTGCCAGCTTTATAATTATCCTTCATACAGTCAAAGGCTGCACCATCCAAGAGAAATATAATGTGATCCATATATGTCATTTTAAATAAACTATTAGCCACATTTTTTAAAAAAGTAAAATGGAAAAGGTGAAATAACTTTAATACTGTATTAGTTTTCTCTGACTGCTGTAACAAATCACCACAAACTTGGTGGCTCAATAAGTTTGGGGTCCTAGAGCCCAGAAGTCTAAAATGAGTATCACTGGGCCAAAATCAAGGTGTCAATAAGGCTGCTTTCCCTCTGGAGTCTCTAGGGAAGACTCGTGCCTTTCCTCTCATGGTTTCTGGTGATTGCTGGCATTGCTTGGCTTGCGGCCACATCACTCAAATTTCTGCCTCCATCTTCATATCACCTTCTCCTCTGTGTATACGTGTAACTACCTCTACTTTCCTCTTCAAAGGACACATGTTGGTAGGGCCCACTCAAATAATCCAGGATAATCTTTCAATCTCAAGATCCTTAACCAGAGCTACAAAGATTCTTTTTCCAAGTAAAATAACATTTCTAGGTTCCAGGAATTAAGGCCTGATATCTTAGGGGATCATTAGTCAACCTATTATGAAAACATTTTATTTGACCCAATATATCTAAAATGTTAGCATTTCAATGTGTAATCAATATTTCATCCTAAATCTTCCAAATCCAGTTTGCTTTTTACATATACTGACAATAATACATCTCAACTAGAATTAGCCACATTGCAAATGCTCAATAACCATATATAGCTACTGTACTGGACAGTGCAGTAAGGAATGCTTTAATTTTCTCATCAAACAATTTTCTTTCCTTGCTCAGAAGCAAAGGAGTTTCCTCAATAAAGGTGTCTTTATTCCATTTTTTTTCTTTTTACCACCATGGGTATAATTCCTATCATTCTGCCTCATAGGATTTCTGTAAGAATTAAATTATGAAAGCTCTTCAGAAAATATAAATCACTATATAGTTCTTTCAAAAGCCACCAAATTTATGGCTAAAGTCTTCTGCTCAGTTTCTTATAGTCATTCATGCTCATACACTTGGCATAACATTTTGCTATAACAAAATAGCAAAAATGAAAGAGTGGGGCCACTTTTCAGACTAGAGCTGGAAGCTTGATCAGCACATCAGGTCATGGATAAAGAAATATGAGAAGTAAGATGAATGGTTAGAGAAATGTTGAGAAGAAAGTCCCTGTTTGATATATAAAATATCTATTTGTTCATTATTTAACAAATTTACTATGTTCTTGGCACAATGCTAAGTGGTGGGGATGCAATGTTTTAATGGTGAGGAAAAAAAAAGATATAGGCCTTGCCCCCCACCCCTTTTGGCTGTTAGAGTCTAGAGAGAAAGTAAAAATAAATTAAAAGGGAAAACTGCAACTGTGATCTTTTCTCTCAGGGAGCAGAACATGGTTCCCTGAGAAGAAATTTGACCTTGTTAGAGGAGTCAGAGAAGACTTCCTTAAGGAAATGATGATTAAGCTAAGATATAAAGCATATTTAAGAATTAATTCATTGAAGAGAAGGGGGAAAGACACTGTAGGCAAGAGAAACTCGTGCACAAAGGCCCTTCTGTGGGAGGGATCATGATGAGATGACAGACAAAAGCCAGGATGTCTGGAGTGCAGAGAATGAGCAGAGGGGACCAGGCACAAGGTGAGACTGTAGAGATAGGAGGGGACTCACTTATGTGATCACGTAAGAGAGTTTCATTTTTTTCTTAAAGTAAATAGTAATCCTCTGACAGGTTTTTGTACTTTGAAAATATCATTCAGCTAGAGTGTGAAGAACAGATTGTTAAGGGAACAAGTGTTAGTGTAGTTTGAAAAGGGTACAAGAACATATATAAGTGGAACAGTGAGGGGGTATTACAGGAACCTGGGCAGGAGATGATGGCATGGTGTAAAATATGGAGTCATCCTTGAATCCTCTTTTCCTTTAATATTTCATATCTAATCCACTAGGAAGTTCTGTTGGCTGAATCCAAATGAATCCTTTATCACTTCTAATGTTAAACTGTGAAAGAAGCCTCTGGACTGGATCAACTATCTTTTCTGATCTCCTTGCTTCCAATATTGACCTTATAATTTATTCTTCTACACACAGTAGCCAAAAGGATTTTCCCAAAAGGTAAGTCAAGCCATGTCATTCACCAGTTCAATACCACCAGTGGTTTCTGTCTCACTCAGAATAAAAGCCTGAGTCCTTCAGGGTGCTTCATGGTCTGGCCACCCTACCAAATTTAACCTCATCTTCTACCACTCTCCTTTTTGCCATAATGGTCAACTTGCCCTTTTTAAACAAGCCAAGCATGGTCCTAACTCAGGGACTTGTCACTTGCTATATCCTCAACCTGAAACACTCTTTTCTTAAATACTCCATGGTCCCTCATGTAAAACTCACCATTTATAACTCCACTCGGCCCCTTATCATAGCTCCCTCATCTAAAATTGCAACTTCATATTTTTCACCAAAGAAGGTGAGGGAGCAAACCACAGAGATACCTGGGAGGAAAGCATTCCAAGCTGTGGGAATAGCAAACGCAAAGCCCAAAGGCGGGAGCTGAAGGAAGAGCAAGGGAGCCAGCCAGGCTGGAAGCATGCTGGTGGAAGTGTAGTGGGAATTGGAGGCTGTGCTGGAGGTAACAGGGACAAACTCACATAGAGCTTGCATGCATGTTGTCATGGACTTGCTTTCACCCTGAGTTGAGAAGTCATGGAGGGTGCAGAGCAGAGGGGTGGTGTGACCTGACATATTTTAACAGGCATGTTCTAAATGCTATATTGAAATTTGGCATAAAGGGAGCAAAGACAGAAGGAGGGAGTTTAGTTACAAAGCTATTATAACAAACCAGATAAGAAATGATGGTGGCTTAGACAATGCCAGCAGCAGTGGAGGTGGAGAAAATTGTTCAGATTCTGGGTATATTTTGAAGGTGGATCTACTGAAAGATCAAATATGTGGTGTGAGAACAAGAGATTTGGGGCCTGAGCAGTTGGAAAATAGGATGAGCATTAACTGGAATGGGGAAGGATACAGGTTTTAGAACAGTTTTCGGCAGCTCAGTTTTGGATGTTGGTTGCGAATGACCATTTGACATCCAAATAGAGATGTCGAAGAAGCAACTGAATGTAGTCAGTGGAGTGTTTTGGGAGGAAGATGTAAATATGGGAGTTGTCAGTGTATAGATGGTATTTGCAGCTGTGAGCTTAGATAAGATCATCTCAAAAATGACAGCTACTAGCAACTAAAGAAATCCCCTGTGCGAAATGGAAAAGAAAAGGAGTAGGTTCGCAGCTATAACATACTGAGAACATGATAATTCTGGGGTACCACCTACCCAGTGGGAGGGACATTCCAATGGGCAGGTGAAAGAAATAGTGATGTGAGTACATGGCTGTTCCACGGGTCTGAACTACCACTCTGTAGTTAACCTTGCAGAGGACGTGTGGCCAGATTAGCTCCCAGCGCCCAGTGATCCATTATAAATGACTCTAGTCTCCTCTAGGACCAAAGCCCTTACATGAGTTACAATGCCGAGGTCACCCCGGAGCTGATTTACGCCTTGGGCACAATTTTATATGTATGTTTCTTCCAACTACATCACTTTCACTTTTACACTTAGCTTCAGTGATTCATAAAAGCTCCTAGATAGTAACAATTACAATGATGACCATGATGATCCAAACCTCTGACACTGGCCAAAGGGCAGGCTGTTGTAGACGATGAGGGAATCTCTCTACAGCCACTCCCAGGGGAGAGGAGATGGCAGGCCCGATCTACTCCCATCCACTTCTCACACCACTTTACGTCAGCTTCGTTCTGTCTAAGAGGTCTGCCTTGGGCCATGAAAATGGAACTCACAGCTCCCATATGTGAGGTAAGCGATGATGAAATGCATGAGTGGAATGAAAAGAGAAGGATTTCTAACAAGTGTGAAGCATACACTTCTAAATGTAACTGTTTCTCACACGACCATTACTGCTTATACCACTTCACCAACATCATCACCAAACAGTGGTTTTACAGTAACACACCCAGAGTCCTAAGTTACACCTTCCCCTATTTCCTCCTCTTCAACCCACCCCCCAGAGCCATCCATGCTCAGACTTCTAGTCTGAAAAAGCAGCCAAAGACATACCTGAGGCAACCCAAATCAACAAGATAGTCCCAGCTTCAATATCTGCCTATTCTTTACCTTCCTACCTTATCTGCTGGCAGTTTGTAAAGTGGTTACTCCTTATTAACCTACAACTCATGTGCTAATTAATGTCAGAATAGTACTTTTTGTTGTGTTGGTTAAAAATCTCAAGTGAACTGAATCCCAGAGCATTTGGACTGTGAGATGCATCGTGGGCACCCAGGTGCAAAGTGGGTAGGACTCACATTAATAGTGGAGGGTGAGGAGGAGTTGGAGTTTCCTCTGGTACTATGAAAGAGACATGACAGAATTTTTATATAGATAAAATCATTCATTCACTTAAAAAATCTGTGAGGTCCAACAACTATGTTCTAAGAATATAGTTGATGTATGAGTAGAATGATGATGACCCCAATGAAACTGAGAATATAATGAGCAAAAAATAAATATTTTTCCCTTGCATTCATGGAACATAAAGTATGGTGAGGGAAGCAGATAGTAATCAAATAAACACTTCCATAATATATACATTGTCATATGTTGGGTGGAGGAAAAGAAAAAAGTATGATAAATGAAAAATAATAGGCATCTTCTAGTTTGGATATGTGGGGAAAGGTATCAAAGAAGGCTCTGAAGAAGTGCACTTAAACTGAAAATGAACAAATTTCTTAAACATTAGCTGAGGGAAGAGAAGTGCGTGATATGAAAGAGGGCCTTCTCACACAGAGAATAGCATGTGAAAATGTCCTGAGGTAGGTAAAAGCAACTAAACAAGACTAGTGACAAAATCAGAGCAATAGAATGCAGAATAGTGGTGGTCTGGGGCTGCGAAGCCAGAGGAAAGTATCAGCTACAAAGGAACCAGGAGGGCGGATGGGTTTAGTAGATGGAAATGTTCCATATCTTGATTGGAATGACGGTTACATGACTGTATACAATTGTCTAGTTTGTGAGGCAAAAACAGTGAGCTTTTTAACAATTTTTCTTTCCTAAGTCTCAATGTAAGGGTCATATCAACCTGACTTTGGCTAATATAAAAAATGAAGCAGAAAAATGCACAGAATACTAAATTAAATGTATTTATTTAAGACTTTATTTACATATTCATTTGTTCATGGCTCATGTTTTTTTTTGTTTTTTTTTAATTAAGTTTATTGGGGTAATATTGCTTAATACAATTAGATAATTTCAGGTGTACATTATAGTTTGACTTCTATATATTCTATTGTGTGATTACCACCCAGAGTCCAGTATCTTTCAGCTACCATATATTTGATCACCTTTACCATTTCGCCCTCCTCCTACCCTCTATATTTGACCCCCTTTATCCTGTCTACCTCTCTCCTCCTCCCCACCCCCTACCCTCTGGTAACCGCTAGTTCATTGTCCATGTCCTGATCCTCCGTTTGTCCTGTTCATTTGTTGCTTTTAGGTTTTATATCCAACATATAAGTGATATCATGTGATTTTCAACTTTTTCTGTCTGGCTTATTTGCTTAGCATGATTATCTCGAGGTCCATCCATGTTGTTGCAAAATGGCAGTATTTCATCTCTTCTTATGGCTGAGTAATATTCCATTGTATATGTACCACAGCTTCTTTAGCCAATCATCTATGTAGGGCACTTTGTTGCTTCATGTCCTGGCCACTGTGAATAATGCTGCTATGAACATCGGTGTGCAAATATCTTTTTGGATATGGGTTTTCAAGTCTTTGGGGTAAATACCCAGTAGAGGGATTGCTGGATCATATGGTAGATCAATTCTTTTTTTTTGAGGAACTCCATACTGTTTTCCATAGTGCTGTACCAATTTGCAGTCCACCAGCAGTGTATGAGGGTTCCTTTTTCTCTGCATCCTCTCCAACATTTGTTATTACTTGTCCTGTTGATTATAGCTATTCTAACAGGTGTGAGATGGTATCTCATTGTGGTTTTGATTTGCATTTCCCTAATAGCTAGCATGTTGAGCATCTTTTCATATATTTGTTGGCCATTTGTATGTCTCTAGGGAAAGTGTCTGTTCAGGTCCTGTCCTCTGCCATTTTTTGATTGGATCATTTGTTTTTTTTGTTGTTATTGAGTCGTATGAGTTCTTTGTATATTTTGGATATTAGGCCCTTATCGGAGGTGTTGCTTGCAAATATATTTTCCCATTGGATGGTTGTCTCTTTACCTTGTTGATGATTTTTTTGCTGAGCAGAAGCTTTTTAGTTTGATGTAGTCCCATTCATTTATTTTGCTTTTACTTCCCTTGCTTTGAGGTCAAATTCATAAAATCCTCTTTAAGTCCAAGGTCCTTGAGTTTAGTTCCTATGTTTTCTTCTATGCATTTTATTGTTTCAGGTCTTATATTCAGGTCCTTAATCCATTTTGAGTTAATTTTGGTGTGTGGTGATAGACAACAGTCTAGTTTCATTCTTTTGCAGGTGGCTTTCCAGTTTTCCCAGCACCATTTATTGAAGAGGCTTTCCTTTCTCCACTGTATGTTTTTGGCTTTTTTGTCAAAAATTATTTGCCCATATAAATATGGGTTTACTTCTGGACTCTCATTCTGTTCCACTGGTCTGTGTCTGTTTTGCTGCCAATACCATGCCGTTTTGATTACTGTCACTTTGTAGTATAATTTGAAGTCAGGCAGAGTGATGCCTCCAGCCTCTTCTTTTTTCTCAGGATGGCTTTGGCAATTCAGGGTCTTTTGTGCTTCCATACAAATCTGATGATTTTTGTTCTTTTCTTTAAAAAATGCCGATGGGATTTTGATGGGGATTGCATTAAATCTGTATAATGCTTTAGGTAATATGGTCATTTTAACTATGTTGATTCTTCCAATCCAAGAACATGGAATATCTTTCCATTTCTTTGTATCTTCTTCATTTCTTTTAATAGGGTCATAGTTTTTTATAGGTCCTTCACATGTTTTGTTAAATTTATTCCTAGGTATTTTATTCTTTTTGTTGCAATTGCAAAAGGAAATTTTTTCCACTTCTTTTTCTGACTTCATTATTAGAGTATAGGAACACTATGGATTTTTGAATGTTGATTTTATCCAGAGACTTACTTATTTGCTTATTGTTTCTAGTAGTGTTCTTTTGGAGTCTTTAGGGTTTTCTATTAGAGTCATGTCATCTGCAAATAGTGACAGTTTGACTTCTTTTTCCTATTTGGATGCCTTTTATATCTTTCTCTTGCCTGATTGCACTTGCTAGGACCTCCAATGTTATATTGAATAACAGTGGAAGTGGACAGCCTTGCCTTGTTCCTGATCTTAGAGGGAAGGTTTTTAGTTTTTCACCATTAAGTATAATGTTGGCTGAGTTTGTCATAGATGGCCTTTATATGTTAAGGTACTTTCCTTCTATACCAATTTTGTTAAGTGTTTTGATCATAAATGGATGCTTATCTTGTCAAAGGCTTTTCTGCATCTATTGATATGATCATATGATTATTTTTTTAATTTGTTTATGTGTATCACATTAATTGATTTGCGTATGTTGAACCATCCTGTGCCCTGGGATGAAGCCACTTGATCGTGGTGTATAATCTTTTAATATGTTGCTGTATTCGGTTCGCTAGTATCTTATTTAGGATTTTTGCATCTGTGTTCATGAGAGATATTGGTCTGTAGTTTGTGTGTTGTGTGTGTGTGTGTGTGCGTGTGTGTGTGTGTGTGTTATCTTTACCAGGTTTTGGTATCAGAGTAATATTGGCCTCATAAAATGAGTTGGGAAGTATTGCCTCCTCTTCGATTTTTGGAAGAGTTTGAGGAGAATAGGTTAAATCTTCTTTGAATGTTGGTAGAATTCACTGGTGAAGCCATCTGGTCCTGGACTTTTACTTTTTGGTAGGTTTTTGATGATTGTTTCAATTTCCATACTGCTGATCAGTATTTAGATTTTCCAGTTTCTTGATTTAGTCTAGGAAGATTGTATTTAAGTACTGTCCATTTCTTCTAGGTTATTAATTTGTGTATATACTTTTTCATAGTATTCTTGCATGATCCTTTGTATTTCTTGTGTGTCAGTCATAATTTCCCTTCTCTTCATCCCTGATTTGTTTATTTGTGTCCTTTCTCTTTTTCTTTAGTGAGTCTAGCCAGGGGTTTGTCAATTTTATTAATCTCTTAAAGAACCAGCTCTTCTTGTTTTTATGTTATGTACTTCATATGTACACTGCTAGTGTGTTCCCCACCCAAAGTTAAATTTCTTTCTGTCATCATGTATTTGACCCCCTTTCCTCTTGTAAACTTCCCCCTGTACTTTCCCTCTGGTAACAACTACGCTGTTGCCTGTGTCTATGAGGTTTGTTTTGCTAGTCTTGCTCACCTGTTGCTTTCAGTTTTATATCCCACATATTAATGAAATCATATGATTCTTGACTATTTTACACCTAAGAGCAAGGCACTTGAACTTCTGAAACTCTTTCCTCATCTACAAAAATGGGGGGAGAAAAAGCATCTCTCATATCAGGATGTTTAGTGGATTATCTCACTTAATCTCCTTGGAAGATGTCAGTTCTAATACATAGTTGGTCCTTGTTCACTATCATTCGCTTTGGTATTTAAAAATCAAACATATTGACCGATTATTTTGATAAAATCAGCCTCCACGAAAAGGTATTGTGACTGTTTGTGGTGTTCTGGTTATGGGTAGCTCTGCAGCAGGACTCTGGGAGGCAGAGCTGAAGCATTGGGGATAAGCATCTCTGTTGTTAAATCTGAGGTGTCAGCTTACTTTAACCTGTCACCTGCCCCACCCCCAACATGGCAGAATCATTATTACTCCCAACCTAGCAACATCCATGTTCATCTACAGCCTGCCTGAGGTCACATCCATTTGAAGGGACAGAACGAATGAGACATGTTCAAACTTCTTCAAAAAAGTGAAACAGAGATCTTAAAAAGCTTTCAATTCAGATGCAAAAAATAATTACACACCTAAAGAGTCTCTTGAATTTTACCCAAACTCTATTTTCTCTCTTCTTTTATCTTTTTGTTTTTCTCCTTTTCATTTCCTTATCTGACTTTCTAAAGTCATAAAGATAAAATTTCTAACTTTCAAAAGTCATAAATAGACATAATTCATTTGTTAAGGGCTGAAACAATTCACTCTGACTCCCTTTAGTTTTCAATTACCCGAGAAAACCTCGTTTTCAATGGATAAAGGCCACCCTTTCAACCAAGTTGGGTGTCTCCGGAGTGGGAATTGTGTTGATCGTCACCATAAAATGCACAGGCCAAGAGCAGACAGGCAGAGAGCTTTTGGGAGCCTCGTAGACAAAGGAGGTGTTATGTGTTGTACAACCATTCACTGCAAAGGGATTGTTTAAGTGGAGATGGCTGGTCGACACTCACACAAGAGGGAGCCTTCATACGTAAAAAAGGCTGGCTGCCGCAGAAACCACTCCATCTGTTGCTGCCCATTGCTTGACTTGCAAGGCGCTGGCTGTGCTAATTGAAAACATGGATAGATCTTGCGCCCACATGTTCACTTTTGGGAAATCATTGAGAGATTGTTTTGGGTACAGCCAGCCCCAGCCTGACTCTCTGCTCCTCCAAGCCAAAAGGGTATCCATTTGGAAACTTCATGGCTGCTATTGTCTTTTGATCATTGATTCCTGATACTTTTCCTCACTGCAACCCTCCCCCTATTGGAGAGCTCTAGTCATAAATATGGCTCGTGATTTGTTAAGCTGCTAACCTTCTTTCACTTCGGGGCCCAGTTCAAGGCAAAGCATGAGTAGAGCACTTTCCTCTGCAGAGAGAGAGGAGTAAAGTGTCCTCAACAACGGCAAACCAGCTACATGCAACACTACTGGCTGCCACTTAAATCTCTTCTCTTTCCAGGCTGAGACCAAATTCGCAAGTGTCAGATCAGAGGCTGATATAGATCATAAGCACAATATCTCCTTCATGTGCACAAAAGTCATCCTGAACTGAAAACTGTTGACCAGTGGCTTTACTCCTCCTTTCCATCTGATGGAGAAAGGCACATTTTGCACCTCAAGCAAACTCAGGCACAAATATGTGAAACAGCATACAGTCTCAAAGAGAATAGCTAATGGACTCAACTCCTCACCAATAAGTTAGAGCTCTTTTTGTTAGATCACATGAGCTTGAAAAAAGGCACCTGGCTCTTTCAAAATAACCTCTCTGTCCTCCATGGAAAAATAAAGTGGTGGGGGTGGAGAGGATTTGAATTCATGTTTTGCTGCCTAATGTTGAATCATATTTATGATGTACTGTCACCAGGAATGAAGGGTTTTCTATTTATTTGCTGGAGGGAGACTGTGTGTCACAGACATTATATATAGATATAACCCAGAAATCAAAACTCTTGTTCTGCTGTATCCCTCATGCTTCTGAGGGGATAACTTAAGCACATTCTGTCTAATGTGAAATATAAGAATATGCTGTCTTCTGCACAAGGAGACTTTTGAAAGTTATCGAAGTTTGTGTAGTAAACAGAACTAACTGGTTTGAATTACTAACAGTTCTATTATTTAGCATTTCTTTATTCATACAAAGATATTTATTGAACAATAAATGATGGCATGTTGTTCCATCTGATGCATTCTGGAGCACCTGATCTTGTTTAAGTGGGTGGATGGAGTCACTTAGCTCTGGCCCAACTTTCTTCCAAAAACTTCTAAATAAGATCCCCAAAAGAATTAACAAGGATGTTAGAAGTCACATAAACACAGCTGAAGAAAGTGTATCGCCTTGATTTCAGCTTGAATCTGTGCTAAATTAGTAGTAGGAAGTTTAGCAGCAATGCTCCATTTCTTAAAACATCAGATGTTTTTAAGTTTAATTATAGCACGATTCCCTTTCATGGGAATTTGAAAATTGAAAACTTTCTAAGCTTTGCCCTAAAAACATGTTCATAGATCCAGAAGGTATGTGCACTAATTTTGTTTGTTAATTGTCTCATATTCTGTTTCCTGGGTAGGCTGGTAAGCATTTTTATGTTAATTTTTGACACAAGTATTATTAACAAAGAATTGTTTTGAGATTTTTAAAAAATCTCCAATAACCTCTGAGAACATTTAGACTTTAAAGTACAATATACAGATGCTATTGGAATAGTTTTAAGGTCCTAAAGGTATTTTTGACAAGGAGCCCAAATTAGGATTTACATAATGGGTTTTGGTCCTGGAAAAGGTATTCATAACTCTTGTTTAATTTCTGCATGCTTTTTCTTTAATTCAAGTTCACCAAAGCTTAAGAAATGAGGCTAATCCAAGATAAAAGTAGGAACAACGTGATTAAAGTGCTCCTCTATTTTGATAAGGCACTGGGTTAACATGTGAATGTCCTTGTTGATGTCAGCATACCAAGCCCAAGATAAACATGGCTGGGCTGCTCTTGCTGCAATTCGGGTGACGTTTTTCTTTATTAATGTACATTTATTTTCCTGCAAAGAAAGAAAAGTTTTATCTTAAGTTTCATGGCTTCAGGCCAAGAGAGATCTTTCCTTTCTGCCTTCACTCTTTAACAAAAAATAACAAAAATTCCTTCTTTTTCATATTTATTCTTTGTTTATTTTTGTTAATATCCTTTTACTTCCATCTCGTTATGGGCTTTTGCTACCACTTATTTTTGTAGGGGAAAAAATAGATTCACTTAAATTAATGTTTACTTTAGCCCTTTCTCTTGAAATGCACATTTAAGTGAGTCCATGACTGTGAAATGTACCAGACTTATTTGGTCTAAAATTCCTAAGTGAGCGTGACTTCGTGACCGTGTCTCTATGGGCATTTAAAAATTTGTTTTATTTTGTTTGGGTGAGGTTTACTTTATTTACTGCCCAGTTGTTTAGAGAGTGGAGTAAATCCAGTCATTTGTTTCTAAAAAGAATGTGGTTATTATCCATGTCTTGACTCTAATGCTGGCTTCAAAAAGATAGCTGAGTACAGCCGGAGTCTTTTACAATAATACTTTGGCTCTGGTTCATCAGGGTATTTTGGTGACTCCTTCCTCCCACCAAGGGAAACATACATGGTGAGAGATTTCTTTCCCTTTTAGCAGAAGAAAACATTAATACCAGCTTGAGCAGTTATGGGTGCTGTGTAGTGGAAAAAACAACAGGGCTGGGCGTTAGGAAGGCCAGCTGGCCAACCCGATGCTGCCATTTAGGAGCATCTCTTCTCAGTCCACAATCCCTCTTATTCTTATTTTTTTCATTGGAAAGATTAGATCTTCTGAAACATACAGTATTTACAAAAAGGAAATTAAATCTTTACCCCATTTTTTTCCTTAATAACGATCTATACTCAATCAAATGGAAATTCTAGACAGCCCAAGATGACCATTAAGAGCTGTAAAGCAACAAAGTTGATGTTTAATTGCCTTGATAACTTGACTGAGGGTGAACGTGTGATTTTAATTAAGCTTCTTGAAATATTTAAAGTAACTCATACTCTCAACTTCCCATTTCTATAGTCTCATACCATAATGAACCAAAGCCCTAAGATTTAGAACCAGTGGAATAATTTAATCTGAACCTCATTTTTTCTTCTTTAAAATTGGGAAAAGTAGCTTCCAGGCTCACCTCAAGGTTTGTTGTTAAAAGTAAAAATAAATTCATTTGTGTTAAAAGAGCTCTATAAGATGCTAGAGATAATGCATAAATTATGCACTGAAGTAGTAGAGAAGCAGAAACCTGATTCCTGAATTATAAAAAAAAAAAACTTTAAATAGTTTCTTGAAGGAAGATAGACATGAGTCTAAAGTGTTTTTGATCTTTTTACTTGGCTATTCAAGCCATTCTCACTTGAACTTAAAATCAGGCGAACACCCTCAAAACACTTTCAGAGTTGAATGTAATCCCCTTTTAAGATGAGGTCATCATGTAATGACTGAACATGGACACTACTGAGACCTATTTCCAGAAAAGAATGTTGGTTTGGTGGCTATAGTAAACATATTTGCCTGAGCCACCATCTTTTTGGAAAATGACTTTCATCCACTGTCCTTGGGAGGAGCTCCTGTTGGTACTAAGTGATCACCTCCTGAACCCACAAGATAAACTCTACCAGGAGTGAATACCTATCCTCACAGGACAAACTGAGGTCATTGGATTCTCTGTCGTAAGATTTGGAACTACAATGCTAAAATCTAGTTAAGTGATGATGGGCACTTAATACTGAAGGCCATACAGAGTCATTCATTCATTTCATTCATTCATTCATTCCATAAGTAGGTGCTCATTACTGACAGAAGCCAGGCACTTGGTATGGCTGAGTCAACGATAGAGTCAGTGAGCCAGAATATGGGATAAGAAAAGTCGAGGTCATGTATAACATCAGTTCTGTGGAGCAAGATTAAGAGATTACAAAGAAGCAAGTTTGCAGAGATGAAGGAGAACTGGCATGGCAAAGAAAAACAGTATGTGACCAAACAGAGAGGGGCTGTCTGATGATTTCGTCTTTCCTGAGCCCTACTTCAGTGTCTGCTCCTGACTTCTGTATTATTCTCTGGTATCCTTTTTTAAAAAAGATCCTTTTGCTTAAGCTTTTTGGTGTGGGGGCTTCGTTCCTTACAAGCAAACATGTTCTGACTAAAATTTGGTGGCATTGTTTTATTTTAATGTAAACTGGAAATGCTTTTTTTGCCTAAAAAGTTTTAAGGCCAAAAAGCATTAAATTAGTAATTAATTCATCGAGGACAAAAGAGGCTTTGTTCTTCCCTCCTACCACTGCGGGGTCCTCCACTTCTCCTCCTACAAAATACATGAATAGCTTGAAGGGGAGGTTAGCATGCACATCATTTCCCTGGGTCTCTACATACTGGAGGGAAAGGGGGCTAACTAAGCAAGTGACCCAGCCGACGAATTCTATTTTGGAGCAAGCCACGTCTCCTTCTGAAAAGAATAGATTCTGATTTTATTTAAATCCTGCTCAGAATTAAATCCCTGTGACATCAAGCTGAAAAGGAGAGCTGGGTGTGAGATGGAGAGGGGAAGTGGATCTCTAACTTGATATGTCCTAATGAAATGACACGAGGGGAGGTGACTGCTAAGTGCCTGTGAGGGGAGGCAGCAGGGGACAGCTCTGATGGCATTGCAGGCACCTGGGGAGAAGACAGAAAGGGCAGCAAATTTTATTGTGTTTGGTTGTCTTTGCACACTTCTGATTTTGAGCCACCTGCCAGTGTAACTAGGTCAGGATGCAGATTTTGTAAAGAAAGAAAGTCATAAGCAATTTGGAAGGCTTCAGGGATTTTAAGCATCATTTAGTAAAAATGTTCCTTTGGGCTCACTTGCCAAGGCCCTTGAAAGTGATGGAAATGGAGTTAAAATCCTTTTTAAGTCATTAAAATGTGGGAGTGCAGGCTTTAAAGTTGTCTGGCTCAGTCTTAGTACTTTCCCTCATTCATGGCCCTTTGGCTTTGCGCCTCTTGCTAAGGATAGCCTCATTTTCTCTCAGCGTCCAGTGGTGCTCGATGAAATCACACGCACTTTCATAAATTCAGAAAGATATGTTTCAAAAGTCATTCAAATCTAGCACAAAGAACTGGTGAGGTTACAGGTAAACACACTTCCAGAACCATGCATTTTAGCATAAGACAAAACTGATTAGAGAATCTATCTCCAGATAGGAGAATTCAAGCATCAAGTGGGTTGTAGGAAGAGATATAGAAGGAAAGGAGGAGCACTCCTGAGGTTAATTGAGGCGCTGCACCTCTTCCAGGGAGGTTGCATCTGAGCAGGCATCTGGCTATCCTGGAACCTATCTGATGCAAAAAAATTGAGAGTGACCAAGAATCAAGAAACTGACCCCTGACACTCATCTTCCCCCCTCCTCAAGGTTGCCTATCGTGGTGGCAACTCCCAGAATCCCCAGGAAGCCCTAAAGAAAGAAACAAAGTCTCTGGAAAACTTTAGTATCAGGTAAACTCTGGAAAATTACGAACATACAAGGTTCGAATGCTGAACAAAGCAGGGAGTGGTATTTAAAACATTTTGTTGATGTTAATCAATTGGAAAGATGTAAAAGACCATTGATTTTGAATTATGGGAGGTCTCAGCAAAACCTGGTCTTCCTTCTTTCTGTCCATGTTACTGTGATCCCATCTCCCCCATCCATATTCACACTACCATCGCTTTACCCTACCATTCTCAGCAATACCATAGTATCCTTATATCAAAATCAAAGCAAGCATATTGCTAAAAATTCCATTTGAGGTTTCGTAAGGATGAGGCAAACAGGCCAAAGACTATGGGGAGAAAATGGCTAGTAATTCACATGAGCAATTACGCCAGCGGTTCCTAACTTTTTTGGCACCAGGAACGGTGCTCCTATGAGAATCTAATGCCTGATGATCTGAGGTGGAGCTGAAGCAGTGATGCTAGCCCTAGATGAGTAGCTGCAAATACAGATGAAGCCTTGTTTCCCACGGCTCACCTCCTGCTGTGCAGCCCGGTTCCTAACAAGCCACAACAGTACTCATCTGAGGCCCCAGGGGTTGGGGACCCCTGAATTTCATGAATGATTCACAAAGTAGAATTCAGATTCGCTGTCCTCTCCGTTTTTATTTTTTTTCATTTTTTGAGTCATAAAAACATAATCATATTGCTTCCAAAGCAGAATAAGCCAGGTCTTTAAGATAAATGCTTTCTCACATATTACAAGTTTTCAAAAAATTAAAGTCTATCTCTGAAAAACTAAAAAAATCTGTCAATTGTAGTTTTAGTTCCAGTAGGAGACACAACTTCACTTTTCAGAGGCAGATAGAATAATCCTTTGCATCATGATTCTTCCAGAAAAGAATTTGTTCTCATGCCCCTTGAACGTACCCATGATTATTATTAATAGCATCTGGGGCAGGGAGGGCACTGCCTCTTAAGGCAAGGTGAATTTTCCTGATGTAAGGAAGAGTTTCCAAGGACAAGAGTTACCAGTTTTAGAAGGAACAAACATCTGAGAAAGGATCAAGTCCAACCAAGGAGATTCAGGTTTTGCTGTTCATTTACATGACTTTTGTGCTGATGAGCCTCAAAGTCTCCTGTTTGTTCAACCTGTGTAGAGTAAGGATATTTGGGATTTCCTTTTGTGATAAACTTTGCCTCTCCTACTTTCTCTGCCCACAAGGTAAAGGCAGAGTAAAAGCAACCAAACCCCTCTGATGCATAGTGTGGTTTGTTTCCACATAACACATTATATCAAGCTAATATGAGGCCGTTCTACTCCCTGCACACACAGTCATCTGCATTCTTGTCCTTAGGACCACCAGATGCTTGTCTTCTCTTCACTCCCATATCCCTCATTACTCAGATTGTTTTCACAAAGGAAAATCTATACAACAAAGAGGGCAAACCCTGATACCATCATGTTTGGCACTACAACCAGTAACCACTGTGAAAACCATTTATAAAAAGGCTATTATTCTGTTTATAATCTGCTTCATGATTGCTTTTAACTAACTCAAGGAATAGCTGCACTAAGGTAGGAAGGTTTGTGACCCATCTGTTGAGTGTATAATTTCCTTTTCATGGGCTAGCACAGCCCCCTCCCCCCCAAAAAATATATTATAAGGTGCACTAACTCAATCAGCACAACAAATGACAGGCAGATGGTCTTCAAAACAATACTGACCATGAATGCCAGAGAGCCACATGTAGGTCCCTGCCTTTAGGCAGCCTTTGGTCTGAAACACTCCACTGGGTTAAGTGATGCAAAATACGACAGAATGAGAGAGAAGCTGTGTGTAAATGAGGGGAAGTTAACGGCTTCTGAAGTGCTCCATGAAGGCTATGAAATTTTACTGGGAACAGGAAAAAAAAAAAAAAAAAAGCTACCCACTAAATAACTTATCCTTGTGGTGGTGCTGAATCCATAAATCATGTCAACATGATACTGCTATTCTAAAATCATTATTATGGTCATTTTCTTTTTTTTTTCTGTAAAGGGCCCTCTATCTCACAGAATTTTCTCAAGTTTTGTTTTAGCTGAGTGATGCAACTTGGTGAGTAAAAGCTTTTGTATGAGAGCATTTCACTGGTTGAATGGAAGGAAGGAGGAAAGAGAAAAAGGAAGGAAGGGAGGGAGGAAGGAAGGAAGAAAAAAAAGAGGAAGGGGGAAGGAAAAAAGGAAGGAAGTGAAGAAAGAAAGAAGGTATAAAGGGAGGGAGGGAGGGAGGAGGAGGAATGGAAGGAGGAATTAGGTAGGGAGGGGGGAAAGGGAGGGAACAAAAAGGGATTTTACAAGATTTTTGAAAAAACATTGGGATCAGAAACTAGAATGGGCAATTTTAAAATCGCAGAGAGTTTAGCACATTGCCTGTTATAGTAAGTACTCACTAAGTTTATCAATGATGATAACTTTTACATAGACATATATAAAATATACAGAACTTATAAAACCTTTACTGGTGGGTAATGGTAAGCAGAGAACCCAGCTTCATGTCCTGGACACCCACCATTCTTAGAGCATGAGTCTGGTTTGTTTGGTCAACAGTTTCTGAGGACATGGGTTCACTAATCCAGACATCTTCTATGAATAGTGGTCCTGCCTACTTTCTATAACCTCCAGACTATATCTCCTGCCTTTTAGGTGAAAAAAGAGGGAAAAGTACAAATGCCTAGATGACATTTAAAAGTTTTCTTTTTCTAAAAAATAATGCAAGCTTGTAAAAAAAAGTGGAAAGTAATAGAAAAATCATCAAAGACCAGAAAAAATCACTTAAATCCCACCATCTGGGATACTCTCTTAATAATGTGTAATATATCCTCCTAGTAGTTTTCCTTTGCATTTTTTTACATATTCAAAATGTATTATTTTGCACTTCTTTACTTAAGCCTTATGTCAAAGCTTTCATAAATTATTTAATAGCTGCATAATATTCACTGTGTGTGTAAAAAACAATCCTTTTAACAATTTAAAGAGACATATGATTGATAAACCTGTGTACCTTGCTAGCTTTGTAAATTTTGGATATTAAAAAATCTCCAGAGCTTCAGTTTCCTCATTTGTAAATGATATAATAATAATACATCTAACATTATATTTCTGTGAATCTTGAATTCAACTATTCATATTAGAGTTTAGAACATTGCCTGATACATTGTAAGCACTCAAGAAAAGTTATCAATGTTGATAACTTGTGCATTAGAATCCTGTTCACATTTCAGGTAATTGCCTTAGGAAAGATTCTTAGATATAAAATTAAGTACATATCTGAACATACATATAACCTTAACACATACCATAAAATTCTTCTATGTACATAGTAACAATTTATGCCTCACCAGTATTGTATGAGTAGTCGTCTAACCAAAGCCTTGCCTCCAATGAGAATTACTTTTTAAAACTTTGCTTTATAGGTTAAAATATGATATCTCATTACACCTAAATGGAGGCTCTTTAATGTTCTAATTTTTAACGTTTATTAAACATTTACATTTTCTTTCTTTTTGTATGAATTGGTAAAATTTCTATTTGTATCTTTTGCTGTCTGGGTCATTTTAATTCCTTGTTCCAAATCACTCAGAAACATACCTGGAGCATCTCCCCAGTGTCTGACTCAGCTCCTCTATGGCATCATCTCAGGCCCACACCACACAGTGGCTGAAACAGCTCTCTCCACCTTCTCTCTCCCTCCCTCCCGATTAGATAGAGCTAACCGTCTAAGGCAGTGTTTCTCAAGCTTGAATAACCTGGAGGACCCTGTTAAAATGCAGATTTTACATTTCTAATAAACTTCAGGTGATGTTGATGCTATCTATTTTCAACCTACGAAGGTTACTGGGAGATATCCTGTACTGATCCAAGCTATTAGAGCCCAAGGAAAGTATCTCTTTTCATTAATTTTCAAGTTTTAAAGGGAAAAAGCTGCAGAATAGGATACCTCCAATAGAATCCAGCTGGCTGCCAAGAGACCTCCTGGAGTGTAAAGGCCCATGTGACTGGAACAACGGTGAGGTCTGTAATTTTCCATTTTAGTAACTGATATCAGGATTTTGAATCACCAGTTATCAATTAATTTTGGTTACATAAGTCCATTGATACCCTAGCATCTAACAGTTTATCTGCCATGAGCTATTAGCCATCATCACAGATCTCTAGGTTCTGGTACCCCTGCTAGCCATTCCGGCCTTACTGTCCTTTAGGATAATGAGTCATGCCTAGCCTTCGGCCGTGACAGCCATTGAGGGAGCAGCAGCCACGGCTCTGCACTACCCAGTGACCATAGGCCTCAAGGGTCACAAAGGGACCAAGAACATGAGCAAGCCGAGGTATAGACGCCACCCAGGGGGCACCTCACCAAGCACAGAAAGTTCGCGCAGAACAAGATCCGAGAGGTGTGCGGCTTTGCCCCCTATGAGTGGACCCGCAGTGTTGCTGCTCGAGGTCTCTAAGGATTAGCGGGCCTTGATGTTCATCAAGAAAGGGTGGGGACACACATGTGTGCCACGAGGAAACGGGAAAGAGCTAAACAAAGTCCTGTGGCCACGAGGAAGGCAGTGGCAAAGAACTGAGCGCTCCCCTGCCCCCCTTCCTTCCCGCCCTGGTCGCCATAATAAAACCTTTTCAGAAAGTGGGGGTGTCATAAAAACAAAACAAAAAAATCTGAAAAAAAAACCCCCACCATGCTTAAATAATTTAATGTTATTCATTGCTATCTGTGTTCTAAAGAGCACCATTTCAGGATAGCACCTCTTATTGCTCATGCAGCCTGCAAGTGAAGCTACTGCTGAGCCTCTCAAAGATGTTGGAGGCCTCTCACCAGTGAATTCCCTACTGTCTCAATGTATGGCATTATCTTCCGTGGCCTCCCAGAAAACGGATCTGTCCTCACAAATCAATCTATTCTTTTACTCTCTCCTCCTTGGACCTTCTGACTCCTCAAGCAAATCCTGCCAACACAGTCCAGTGTCCTCACCTCATCACAGCCAAGCGTTAAGAAGCCATACAGGTTATAGTAGGACCAGTTCCAGGTGTCCTTGCCAGTACCCTGAAACCCGAGTCACGGGTGAGTGCTCCCATGTCAATATATTTTCCTCTTTCCAGCTTTAGACTCTACCTCCATCTAACACCATCCCAGTCCAACAAGATATCTGCTCCCACAGATTTATTCAGGCTCCTGTCCATGAACATTAGCCAGGACAAGCAAGTCTTTGGTGTTTCAGCCATTTCCTCATAGAATAGGGACAATATTTCTCTACTTGAGTTGCGTCAAACCCGCCCCTCTTTCCCAGTCCGAGGCTGTGAGGGGAGACAAGAGCAGATCATGAAGCAGGGCCACAGCATCTCATAGGAGTTCAGCCTCAGCTGAGGGTTTTATAGGGTTGCCAGGGGAGGGGAAGCTGTTATCTTCTTGTAAGCGGGAGGGGACTGCTCTGCCAGACTAAAGATTCAAGAGGAGCTTGGGGTGTTAAGATTTTCAGCTTATTTACCTAAATATTCCAAAATCAGGGCTCAGGTTCCCACTTTTTTACTATAAGGTCTTGACTTGATCATATGAACTTGTCAAGACTGTGCATTTGGTATCCCTTCTTTTGCAGTTCAGCTGCCTTTACAATTGGATACTGGACCTGCTTTTCACTGGCTGAAGGAGATAAGGGTCTCCTTAATCATTGCCATAGATGCCTCTCATTTTCTTTTCAAGGATTTTAAAGAGTTAAAAAATGCCAACAAACTATGCAATCCTTATGGTTACCATAGCCCCTACAGCACTCAAGTGTCACAGCCTTAAAGAAAGAAGCCTGCCCTTCATCTCAGTCCACGCTAGGTGAGTGTCTTAGTAATTGGGATGTTGCAACATATCACTAATCACTCACAATCAGCAATGCGTTATTTGCTCTAGTCTGACTGGTGAGGAATTCAGCTTAAAACACCCATCCTAAGAACCTGCATTCTGGAGCTGTGCTGGTACCAACTATCTTGGCCTGAGATCCCCAAAAGCAGTGCCTAAGACAGGTAACTTACTAAAAATGTGCTTCCACGGAATGTGTTAGAATGAGTGGATACACAGAATGAATTAATAAATGCTTATCAATAGATGATTAGATAAAGAATTTATGGTTCATATATACAATGGAATATTATTCAGCCATAATAAAAATGAAATTTTATCATTTGCAATAACATGGGTGGACCTAGAGAATATTATGCTGGAATAAGTCAGACAGAGAAAATAAATACCATATGATTTCACTTACATGAGGAATCTAAGGAACAAAAGAACAAACTAAATGAACAGAGACTGACAGATACAGAGATCAAACTGGTGATTACCAGATGGGAGGGGAGTTGGAAGGCTGAGTGAAAAAGGTGAAGGGTTGAAGAAGTACAAATTAGTAGTTAAAAAACAGTCATGGGGATTTAGACTGTAGCATAGGGAATATAGTCACTATTTGTAATTGTTGCGTGTAGTTCCAGATGAGTGCTAGAGTAATCGGGGGAATCACTTCATAAATTACATCAATGTCTAACTATTGTACTATATACCCAAAACTAATATAAGATAATAAAAAATTAATTAGTTGATTAATTAATTAAATTTTTAGAGAAAGATTTGTTATTCTATTGGCCACTCCTATAGGCTACTGGTTCTCAATTTCATGTGACCATCCGAGGATTCTTATAAAATGTGTGTCCAGTCTGTCATCCCAGATGATCAAATGGGGAAGCCATCAGTTCTCATGCGTTTTTGGTCAAGGGAGGTTCCGTAGGTATTAACTTTCTCACACTTACAGGTTGTATAAACATAAATGCTTATGAAAGTGTCCAACTGAAAAGGCCTTTGGCCAAAGTTCCCCTTTAAAAAAAGGGAAGCTGCTGTGCTTCCTTCAGATATTTATTTCACTGAATTGTTCATTTCAAATTAGGAATCGTGCTTTTCTTTCTTTTATTCTTTTCCCATCTCAACCTCCTACTCCTCACTAAATAGAAAAGTTCTAACTTTGGACTGTGTGTCCTTCCTTTTAGCATCTCAGGCCGAAATGAAACATTTGAGGCAAGAGAAAATTTGTCATCATTATTCGCATCTAAATATCTACTATTAAAATGTGCACATGAGAACAGTCATCTTTAATTCCAAAATTTTATAAGAACAAATGCGAGATTATCAGAATATTCATTAGGAGAGAAAGAAAAGTAAAACAGGCCTGTGAGACAGATCTGTGAAGTGTGGATGTGTGGAGCCAATGCATAAGCCCGACACCTCTGAGCGTTAACACATGGTCCCTCCATCAAAGGTCTGTATATGCAACTCGGCTGCTGGACTGACAGAAGATTTGGGGTTGTTAACACACACTTCATTAAATACCAGCTAAAATCCAAGTTTGAAATCCCACAGTTTGTGTGTTAGTTGATAAAACTCAATTGCTTCTAATTACTGTTAGTGCAGCTTTAAAATAATATTTTGTTGTAATAAAGGATTCAATATGACAAGTGAGAGTTGGCCCACTAAACTGAAAAGCGAAGGCCAGAGGGAATGTGTGCACATACCGTGTTCACCACTCTGCCTGACTTGTTTTTCTGAAAATTTTCTAAGCATCCAACTGAGAAAATATGACCAGTCTTCAAATGGGTTTTGAAAAGGTGAGGACATCTAAAAGACTAGATGTTATCTGCATTTTTGACTAGTCGCTGCAGCTTAACAGGTGAAACACTGAGCTAAAATGAAACAGGCAGATTTGTGGTCTCCAATGCTTTTATGAAACATGCACTAAAATGATCCAGCATCCTCTTCTTTCAATATTTCCATTTTCTCCCTCTACCCACTGCCTAAAAGGTTGCCAAGGTTGGTGCCCCCAATAAGATGAAATGTCTTCAAAGATTGAAAGTTGTTGCCCTTAGCATGGGAGAAAGAAATATTGTCTCTCACCAATCTCTTCCATTCACTGCAACTGAGAAACTCTGGTCTTCAGATTTTTCCAGCAGGCTGAGCTACTTCTCATGTTCTGGCCCTTATACTTGCTCCTGCCCCCAAACCCTATTCCCTTGCCCCCATACCTCCTAACCTAGGTAACTCCTACTCGACCTTTATGTCTCAACTTAAACTCTAGTCCTGATGGAAGTCTTCCCTGACCCTCCACATTTAAGATAAGCCCGCACTGTATATACACTGTCATGATACCCTGCATGTCTCCTTTATAGCACTTCTATCAAAACTGTGATTATTTGCATAACATTTGTTTAATCTGCTTTCCCTATTAAGGTCCGAAGTGTGGGCATCTCTTTTGTCCTGTCTTTTTCTACAGTCATATACAAAGTACATAGGACATTGTAACTGACAGCCTAAGTAAATAACAAAGATCATGTAATTGAAGTATTGGGAAGGAAGAATACGATAATAATAAGGAGACTTTGGCTAAGAGCAAGGTAAATGTTGGTGAAATAGAACTCACTCAACAAGGAAGAAAGGAGTACCTTCTCATCCTGTTGGCAGTAATCTCAGAGGAAGCTATAAAACCCTCTTGGAGAAAACCAGGGTTACTTACTGACCAATCGTTCTCTGTTAGCAGAGATTGTCCTAGGTTTCAATGTCCTGTCATACATGAACAGGTGTGCCAAATTGGTCCAAATCTGAAATATCTCTACTTCTGTGCAGGAACTTCCTCACCATTTGACCCATGCACAGCCATAAATTCCATCTTAGCCCTGAGCTCTTACATCATTCTTTAGAGATAGCTTTCAGGCATAGGTCTTCTTCAGCCTTTCAGCATTTAAGAATAAAGATGATGATGACAAGTAATATTCATAACGATAATAATATGTGTTCACGGTGAGGTGGTTGGTATCTTTTGGCTGACCGGGATCCATTCCATTGTTCTGGTAGTAACTTCTCGACAACTTACTTGGAAATGACAATTCCCCAATGGTCCCCAGTGGTTCTCTATTCTCTCCTGGCTAGGCTATTCAGTTGCTCACTCTCTGGAATTTGAATCTTGAAAAGTAGCAATAAGAAAATGGTGTGAGCTCATTCACTCCAAGAGAAGCCCCCTGGACAGACTACTGGGGACTTCCTTCTCCCTAGAGCCCTGCGCTCAGCATGAGCTGCTAGAGTTCCTTCTGCCCCTGAACCTGGATCTCCTGTTTTGTCTGTCAGTTGTTCAATATCCTTCTAGTAATTGTTATTTTTATTTAAGCAGCCAAGTCTGTTCCTATTAGTTTCAACCAAAACTTCAACCAAATTACTCTGATACAGTGATTATGAAGATGTGATGATGACGATGAAAACAAATACCTCATGAGATTTAATAGAAATCTTCATTAGTAAGCTCAAATCATTCTAAGATTACCACATTCAATTATTCAGATAACTTGTCTGGAATTAAGTAGTTCAAACTTAAATCAGCTCTTAAGGGTTATTTGTTTAACATACAAAATATCAGTACATCAAACAATTCTACAAAGACCAGAATTATGATATAATCTAATCTCTATAATTTGTCTTTATGTTGTTATTTTAACTTTTGTAAGCATTTTTTTGAATCAAAGAATGTATTTTCCATAAATTATCTCACTAAGGAACTCTCTATTAATATTCACATTGCAAGTGCTTCCTTATTTGAATGTTTGAAAGTTCTAAAAAAGATTCCTGTACAATAAATCAACAGCTTTCATAATTATTATTAATTATTGTGACAGTCTATCAACCAAATAATATAATTTTATAAGATACAGCTCTTAAGAACAATTTCACTCCAAATTAAATTATGAATGCTTACATATATTTAAAAGTGCATATTCACAAATTGTATCAGACAACTATGCTCTATACCCAACCACTCCAAGGTTCAGTGAGTTAAAACCATAATTATTTATTTTTGTTCATATATCTGTAGGTCAGATAAAGGTCAGCTGATCTAGTCTAGGTGACTGATTCAAGGCAGAACTAGCTGATCTTGGCTCCTCACTGTAGCCTGGGCTCAGGCCTCCTCTGCAGGTGGGCATTATGCATCCTAGGCTGAGGAACAGCAGCTGCTCAGAAGCTCTTCTCATGGCAGTGGCAGAGGTGCAAGATGGCAAACTTAATCACACAAGCACATTACTCGCCTTTGCTTACAGCACTAACATCCCATTGTCAAAAGCATATCACATGGCCAGGCTCAAAATTGATAGGGAGGGAAAATACATTCCATACATACAAGAGGAGAGAGAAGTAATATTTCCTGGACAATAATCCAAACTATCACATAAGCTAACCCTCAAAGACATTCCTTTCTTGGGTAAATAATATTATTTTGCAGACTAGATATGATGTTAACTTATTTGGTCATGCATAAATTTGAGGATATCAGAAGTGACATCGAAATTGGCATTTAGCTAATTGGCTGTCCAAAATCTAAGGCCAAAGTTAAAATCAGATATTAGACTAAAAATAAATCCCAAAGCAAAACTGAATCTTCGGTTCATCCAGACCTAATTTGGCCAAAGTAGCCTAGCTTTATAGTGGCGCAACGGAGGTTTACCTAGATTTTCCTGACTCAGATCCCATGTTCTTAATCATTAGACTGCCATGCTCCATAGTAAGCATCATGTCTCCATTTGGGACAAAAATAAAAAAATAAAAAAATAAAAAATAAAATTTAAAGCATAGAACACTGAAGCATTAAATATTTACAGTGTGCCAGGCTTTGGGCCAGAGAGTTTATTTGTGTTATTTCATTTTATCCTTAAATCTCAGGAAGACAAGGTAATTTTTCAGAGTTTACAGCTAAGAAAACAATTGTTCAGGAAATTTTAAGGACAAGCAGGTTAAACTCCTAAATTTTGAAACCAGCCCCATCTGACCACAAAACACATACTTTTCTATTAAACTATTCAATCATTTCAAAATACTCAGGAATCGGGACTTAAGCTGGTTCTTGAGCCCATGTATCTTGACCCAATTATTTCTTTATTACTGCTCCAGCAGCCATATTTCCAAAACCATAGATTTTGTTTTAATATGTGGTTTAACAACTGGTCAAAATACTTGAATTTAAGATTGTACAACATATGTTGATAGCCATAAATATGTGACATGTCTCCTTCTTATTAATTCAACCATCATCTGTGAGTTTTTTCAATATGAAAGCAAGATAAACCATATGCATTATCTCGTGTATTGTCTTTTACAATTAAGAAAAAATTTACACAGAAAAGGTAAAAAGAGATCTAAATTTTGATCAAAACCTTCCATTTACATGTTCCATTGTCCTCATATGTGGAACAATGTTGCCTCCTGTCACTGATAACAATGGTAGTAATAATAATAATAATAATAATAATAATAATATAGAATTCAGTCCATAGAATTTAACAGCATTCTTTTAATTGACATATCAACAATTCCTCTAAGATTACTATATTTTGATATACTTTATAAAGCATTCTTCAAGAGAATGTCATTTTGTAAAGCTTTTAGCAAGGTCAGCTCTATGAATATGCCTTATATTTCAAAATATAAAATTAAACTCTTCTTCAATATTTTATGTTAATTTGCTGGACTCCAATCATAGAGAACCTTAAACCAAAGAGCTAGCTATCCCTTGGATAATGATTCATTGTGAATTATATAACCATCTGACTAATAGAAATGAGAAGGATGGCATCAAAATAAAAATACAGAAAATCATTTGTTATCTCTACTTCAGGTCATAGTATAGAAAAACAAAGTAACATGAGAAATTAAAATTTTTCTCAGTGACATCGAGGTATAATTTACAAATAAAAATTGAAATTCTTGTGAGGAACCAAATGCAATGGACGGGACAGTGTGCCAGTCCTGAGCGTAGACCTCCGGAGGCTGTGCATGCTTTGGCCCTGTCTTTTGGAGTGCTGCTGACCAAGCCTGGGCTAGCCTGCTGAAATACAAGAGCCATGTTGCACAACTCAGCCAACCAGCTGAGTCCATCCTAAACTCACCAATGTTCACTCAACTTGGCAGTTGACGTTAATCCATGAACAAACCCAGCCAAGACCAGAAGAATAATGCAGCTGAGCTCAGCACCAGTTGTTGGCTTGAAAAATTGTGAGCTATATAAATACTTGTTGTTTAAAACCACTAAGTTCTTGGGGTAGTTTGTTATTCAGCAAAAGCTAATCAGTTAAAAGAAATCTAACTGATATAGGACTCAAGGCACAGAATTGGATTAGGTGGGGCTTTAAAAGGAAAGGAAAACATATAAGCCAAATGGGAAAGAGTGCTGACATTTGTTGTTCTAGGTGGCGGGAACCTAGGTGTTGTATCCTTTCTAATTTTTTTCTTTATTTTAACGTTTTCCTTATTAAATTTCGATTAAATTATAACTTCAAATTTAAAATAAAAAAATAAATGTTGAAGTTCCAAACAAATTTTTTTTCAAAGAAATCTAAGACATCACATGTACAATGTAGAGAGAAGCAAGAAAGACGTTAATCGAGAATAGAAACCTGGAAGCTATAAGAGAAACTGTACATATATTGGACTATATAAAAATTTCAAACTTTTGTGTAGCAAAAGAAATCATGAACAAAGTCAATGAACAAACCATCTGTTGCGGCAAAGCAAAGAACAAATAGAGGAGTAATATCTATAATATACAGAGGACTCGGCAAGTGGCAAGGAAAGAAAGAAACCGCCCAACAGAATAATAAAGAAAGTACATAAAAAAGCAATTCACAGAAGAATCAGTTCAAATGGCTATTTGACATAGAAAATCACTTCAAATTAATCAGAACAATGCAAATAAAAGTAAGAGTAAGATAGAATTTTAGACTTACCATACTAGAAGAAAAAAAAATTACTGTCAAAATGCAGGAACAGGGTACTTACAAATATATTAAAACTTAACTTTTTTAGAAAGCAACCTTTCAAAAATCTATTAAAATTGAATACACAAACATACACACTCAGAAATCCATTCTCAGAATAGTATCTCTCAGAAGGATAAGCATTAATATAGAAAGATATTTATTATAGCATTTTTGTTAGTGGCTAAAAAACAAAAATTATCTGAAAACAGGGAATTTTAAAGGAGTAACTATATTGCAATATATTTTTTAAGAACTATTATACATAAATTAAAAAGAATGAATACAAATATACTTATATACAAAACTTGATTGGTGAGGGAGAAATGTCAGAGACAAAAATGTATGAATAATATGATCTCACTTAAAAATTAATGTTTCTAAACACTAAATATACAATGTATTTGTATATATTATATATTAATGAAACAATATGTAAAAAGATGTGCTGGATTGTTAAAGTGAATTACCTCAAGACAAGGGGTTGTAAAATCATTTAAGGGGACAGAAGGAAGAAGAACTAAAAAAGAAAAGAGAAAAACATAATAATACATTAAAAATGTAATGTAAGATCACATTAAGATATTTCTTCTGTACATCTATTTTATGTACATTTTTATGTACAAATATATCACATGTATTTATGTGAGTGTACATACAAACAATGCACAGGGAAAAACCTTTAAATTACTTGTTTAATGAAACTAACTTATTGTTGTACTGGGTTGAATAGCGTCCCTCAAAAATTCATGTTCACTCAGAACCTCAGAATGTTACTTGATTTGGAAATAAGGTCTTTGCAGATGCAATTGTTAAGATGAAGTCATACTGGATTAGAACGTGCCCTAAATCTGATGACTAGTGTCTTTGTAAGAAGACCATGTAAAGACACACAGAGAAGAAGGCCACGTGAAATCAGAGGTAGAGATTGGACTTATGTTGCCACAAGCCAAGGAGCACCAGAAACCAGCAGAAGCTGGAAGAGGGAGAGAAGGATTTTCCTTTAAGCCTTCGAAGGAAGTGTGGCCCTGCCGACACTTTTATTTCCGACTTCTAACCTCCATAACTGTGAGAGAATAAATCTGTGTCTTTTTAAGCCACCAAGGTTGTGGCAAAACTAGAAAACTAGTACAACCACATAGCATAGATCTTATGTATTTGGTCATGTGCAACCATTGATACTGATTCTGTCTCCAAATGAAATTATAAATAATGACACGGCCCCTGCTAGATTGCAAATTCCATGACTATCTTGTCCACCCATGTATCTTTAGTACTAGCACATATTGGCATATAGTAGGTGCTTAATAAGTATTTGCAGAATAAATAAGAATGAACAGGTGAATGAAATATATCCATAGCCCCATACTTTTGAATTTCGAAAATAATTTGATTTCTGTGTTGTTCGAGTTTGGGGCCAGCTTACAAGAGTATGTTTTGTTTCAGACCAAGCTCACTGGCTTTTACTCAATGTAACTATTGTAGCCAAGACTCGAAGTCCAGTCTCTCTGAAAATAATAATTAGGAAACGAAAGTAATAGTAATAATAGTAGTAATGATAGCAGAAGCTAACAAGAAAATTCAGTTCCTTTATGTACTCATCTTTTCACAATCCCTTTAAATAATTTCTCAGAGTTATCAGTAAAACTGAAATAAACAAACCACAGGATATCTACTAGGACGGTTTTGTCCACTGCATCTATCAGACCTCTTCTCCAAAACATAAGCTTGTGTTACGTTGTGTAATAAATTGTTACAGAAACCTTTTTAGAACATAAAAGTTATTCTGGCATCTGACTGAAGGTTACTGTGAGCATTCTGGAAGAATTTCAATAGAAATAGAAAGGCCAGGCAAGCGAGTAAAGTCATTTCAGAACCATTCTTGAAGGGTAATGCCAGCATTCCGGAGGGATTTCAGCGCTCAGCTAGAGGGCAGCAGAATTATTGCTGAAGTATTCCTTGTGGAGCGCTTTAACCTCATGGCCGAAGTGTATTCCAAACAATTCTGCTGCGATGGTAAAAAATATATATCCGTGCCGTGCATTCCCAGAAGAGCGTGCCGGCCTCCTTACTCACGTGGGCCAAGAACTGAAAAAGAGCTGAGGGGGTAAATTGGTAAAGTGCTACCACAGAGATTTTACTCTAAATACTGGTCAGGGAAGCCCCATGGTCCCAGAAGGTTAGAGACACTAGATATTTTACAAGCTATGTGCCAAAATGAATAATTCACAGGAAAATGCTCCTAACTCTATTCGGGTAAGATTATACAGTAAAGTAAGAGAAAATACCAGATAAAATATTCTTTTCTATATAGTCTTCCTGCCAAGCCCCAGAATTAATCCTTCACATGTACCTTGTGTGTAGCATTCTGCTAAGTCCTGGAGGGATAGAGTGATAGCTGCTCAAGCTAACTGAACATGTGAGACCTTCATGTGTTCAGCAAATATTTAACTCTTTGCTGCGAGGTGCAGGGGAACTAGTGAGCTTCTAACTGGCCTCCTTATTTCTAGTTTAGTATCTCTCCTGTATCTACTCTCATAACTCCTTTTCATTGCCTCCCGAGGTCCTGCCTGTTCATCGTGCCACCGTTATCTCCTGCCACTCTCTCCTAGTCACACTGCCTCAGCCTGCTCCGGCTCCTTGGCCTTCCAATGCCTTGCTCTCAGGTCCTCTGCGTGAAACCCCTTTAACCACTCGTATCTCTTTACAAATATGGTTCTTCCCATCCTTTAGGCCTCAACTTGAATGTCACCTCCTTAAGTGGGCCTCCATGACCCTGTCTATAAATATACACATCTTTATAACCTATCTCAATTCCTTTTTTATTGTTTTCTTCAGAATGCTTACTCACAATTTCTAATTATTTTATTTGTTTACTTAGAGACTTTTACACCAGGTACTATGTTTGACTTGTTCATCATTATATATTCAGTGTTTAACACAGTGAGTACATAATAGTTATTCAATAAAATTAGCATTTTACTAAGCGCAATAGTTGCTTAATAAAATGTACTGACTGAATGACTGATCCAAAGTGAAGATTGCTGGCTGTACCTCAACTAAATAGAAACTGTGTTCAAATTTCAGTTATAAATTCCTATTCTCCACAAATTCAGTGCTCAAGATTATAGGTTGAAGAAGATGAAATTGCAGAAGATGAAAGTCAGTTTTTTTTAGAAAAATGTTGCTTCCATTGCCATTTCAAATTAGGAATGACTGTTAATGGCAATTCGATTGAACTGATTAATGGCTCTAGAAGGAGCTAAGATGCCCTTCCAGTCTATTTTTCTTCCACTATCATACGCCTTTGCTTTGAGAGAGATCAAATGATGATATAAGTAGGTCAAGCCAAAGATATTAATTAAAATACTTATAGCGCTTAAAGTATCAGCAAAAAAACATAAATAAATCACTGTTGAGGCAAACACCGCTTTCTTTTTGTTTCTTAGTGTGATGTACCATCTGAATGTCAAAAACACAGATTTGAACATGGGCCTAAGTAGAAACAAATCGAAGAGGTTGCTTGGCCTCGATCCCTGTTTCAGGGCTGCCGACTCCAGGCTAAAGGAATCATGATTCTGTGTACTCTAGTCTGTATCACTAGAGACTTGGTTTGGAGCAAAGAGAGGGAGTTTGGGGCAAACTGAAGTCGTTTCACGGGGGTATAATTGTATCATCCTCAGCATCTTTATATGGCTTTGGTGGTGGTTCTATACTTTGGACTAAGAACCTTATAAGGAAAATATCCTAACAATCATTAACACTATCTGAGCGTGGGATCTGCGCATAAGAGCTACCACAGGTCAGAACCCCAGGTGTCAGAGGGTGGACTGGGAGAAACAAAGAAGCTGCCTCTCACAGCCAGAGCTCCCTATAAGAGGAGGGGGAGGAGAAAAGGAGCAACAAGTTCCCTGAACAGCCCTGCCTGGGAGTGCTGTGAGCTACACATGGCCAGCTGCAGTGCCCAGTCATCAGGGCAGAAGGCAGAGAAACAGGGATGGCAGAAAAGCAGGAATGGCAGAAGAGAAACAACAGTTGATTTTTACCTGCTGCGGTTGCAAAACTGAGCCTGACCTGCAGCCTCCAACCCCTAACACAGAAAGCCTCCCCCCATGCCCTCCGAGACTGAAAGCCACAGAGCCTCAGGGGAATCTGAGCCAACACTACTGAAACTGTCACTAATACTGACAGGAACTGAGACTGAGGGTAGTGCGCATGATTAAACATCTATAAGGGAAAAAAAGACATTATTAACACTTTATATAAAGCAGAGATCCAAGAGGCTTAGATGCCACCTACTGGAAAGCAAAAGAAACAAAAAACAAAAAAAAACAAAACAAAAAACAAAAACAAAAAAAAACAAAAAAAACATCTTATTTGCAACAGGCTAGGAGCCATTATATAATAAACTTTCTTGCTGGAAAAAAAAAAAATGCAGAACACACTTCTGTTAATCCCCAGGCGGAGAAACACTATAAAACACCATGAACAACCAAGTGACAAGGCAGAAAGAAAGAGAAAAATCTCCAGAAAATAAGCTTACAGGCATAGAAGCATGCAACTTACGTGACAGACAATTCAGGATGGTACTTTTGAAAAAATCAGTGAGATCCAAAATGAATAACATCAAATTTCAGTAATTGAAAAAACAACTAGATGAGCAAAATGAGTTTTTAGCAAGGAGATTGAAACCCTCAAAAAGAATCAAATGACCTTCTGGAGATAAAGAACACACTGCAAGAGTTGAAAAATGAAATAAGAAGCTTGGGAAATAGAGTCAAACAAATGGAGAAAAGGATCAATAATATCAAAGACAGAAATGTGGAAATCAATCAGAAGGAAGAAGAGAGAAACCAAAGAATGAAAAATAATGAAAGAGAATACAAGAACTAGCTGATACCATTAGAGAGGAAACATAAGAATAATGGGAATTCTGAAGGGGAGTAAGGCAGCAGGGATTAGAAAGCATTTTCAGTCAACTAGTTGACGAGAATTTCCAAATCTAAGGAATGAGCTGGAGCTTGGAATTCAAGAAATTGATAGAACACCCAATTACCTCAACCCCAAAAGACCTTCACCAAGACACATCGTATTAAAATTATCAAAAATCAACAACAAAGACAGAATTCTCAGGGCAGCCAGGGAAAAGAAGATGGTAACCTATAAAGGAAAACCCATTAGATTATCTTTGAACTTCTCAGCATAAATCTTACAAACGAGAAAGGAGTGGAATCAAATATTCAAACTATTAAATGAAAGGAATTACCAGCCAAGAATAATGTATTCAGCTAAGCTCTCCTTTAGATATGAAGGAGAAATAAAGACCTTTCCAGACATACGAAAATTGAGGGAATTCTCAGCTATGAGGCCGGCACTAAAGGAAATACTAAAAGAGTCAGCTCACCTAAAACAAAATAACAACAACAACAACAAATGCATAATTAGGAGTAAGGTGACTAGCAGACTGATAAAAGCAGAGAGTGCAACCCTTACTGAACAGGGCATTACAAGCTTAAAATAAGAAGAGATTTGCTATAGTAAGATAGTAATGAACATTCGGCATACATAGGAACAAATTGAGACAACAGTGACTATAAAGGGGAGGATTCAAAGATTCAAATTCACATGCAGAAGAAAATGGACGATTGTATGTATGTGTGTGTGTGTGTGTGTGTGTGTGTGTATACTATTCTTTTTATATTTGTAATAGTAGCCACAGACCAAATATTTAGAACCGAAGTATATAACATAAAACAAGAAGGACCAGAGGGAAAACCCATGAAAGCCAACCAAAATAAAGAAAGGAAAATAGAAACACAAGGACGAAGAAGCAATGGAAACACTGAGCTACCAGAAAGCAAAAGATAAAATGGCTATAAGAAGATCTCATATTTCAATAATCACCCTAAATTAAATGGACTGAACTCACCAATAAAAAGGCACAGGGTTGCAAATTGGATTAAAAAAAAAAAAAAAAACAAGAAACAACAACAAAAAAACCCCAACCTTATACTGCCTCCAGGATAAACATCCAGTTCCAAAGACAAATATAGACTCAAAGTGAAAGGGTAGAAAATGATGTTTCAAGCAAATGGCATTCAGAGAAAAGCAAGAGTAGCAGTACTAATAATATCGGATGAAATAGACTTCAAAATAAAAAGGTAAAGAAAGATACTGAGGGACACTTCATAATGATAAAGGGAATCATGCACCAAGAAGACATAACTTATTAATATCTATGCTCCCAATCAGGGAGCCCGAAATATGTAAAGCAATTACTAACAGAACTAAAGGGAGAAACAGACCAAAACCTATCATAGTAGGGACCTAAATACCCACTGTCGGATATGGACAGATCATCCAAACAGAAAATCAATAAGGAAATAACATCCTTAAATGAACATTAGACCAACTGGACATAATTGACATTTACAGAGCCTTCCATCCCAAACAGCTGCTTATACATTCTTCTCTAGTGCACATGGAACATTCTCAAGAATTGACCACATACTGGGACACAGAGATAGCCTCAACAAATATAAGAGTTGAAATCATACCAACCATATTCTCTGATCATAATGCTTTGAAACTAGAGATCAACTGCAAAAAGAAAGTGGAAGAACCACAAATACATGGAGATTAAACAACATACTACTGAAGAATAACTGGGTCAGAGAAAAATAAAAAGAGATCAAGAGATACATAGAATGAATGATAATGATAGTACAACATATCAAAACTTTTGGGACATGGCAAAAGCAGTCATAAGAGGAAAGTTCATATCATTACAGGCCTACTCCAAAAACAAGAACAAGCCCAAATAAACAACCTAACTTCATCTTAAAAAACTAGAAAAGGAAGAACAAATGAAGCCTAAAGTCAGCAGAAGAAAGAAATAATCAAAATTAGAGCAGAAATAAATGAAATTGAAAAACAAACAAAAACAATAGAAAAAAAATGCAACAAAGAGCTGGTTCTTTGAGAAGTTAATAAAATTGACAAACCCCTGGCTAGACTCACTAAAGAAAAAGAGAAAGGACACAAATAAACAAATCAGGGATGAAAGAGGGAAATTACAACAGACACTGCAGAAATACAAAGGATCATACAAGAATACTATGAAAAAGTATATAACACCAAATTTAATAACCTAGAAGAAATGGACCAGTACTTAGAAAATACAACTTCCTAGACTGAATCAAGAAAATGGAAAATCTAAATAGACCAACAGCAGTATGGAAATTGAAACAATCATCAAAAAACCTACCAAAAAGTAAAAGTCCAGGACCAGATGGCTTCACCAGTGAATAGTCATAGAAGATTTAATACGTATTCTCCTCAAACTCTCCAAAAATCGAAGAGTAGGCAATACTTCCCAACTCATGTTATGAGGCCAATACTACTCTGATACCAAAACCTGGTAAAGTTAACACACACACACACACACACACACACAAACTACAGACCAGTATCTTCATGAACACAGAAGGAAAAGTTGTAAATAAGATTCTAGCGAACTGAATACAGCAACATATTAAAAGATTATACACCTCATCAAGTGGACTTTATCTCAGGCACATAGAGATGATTCAACATATGCAAATCAATTAATGTGATACACCACATAAACAAATTAAAAATAAGATCATATGATCATATCAATAGATGCAGAAAAAGCCTTTGACAAGATACAGCATCCATTTATGATCATGAACACTGTAACAAAATCAGTATAGAAGAAAAGTACCTTAAACAAATATAATGATCTGCCCTCAGCCAACATCATACATAATGGTGAAAAACTAAAAACCTTTCCCTCTGAGATCGGGAACAAGGCAAGGCTGTCCACTATCATCACTGTTCTTTAAATAATAAATTGGAGGTCCTATCGAGTGCCAGTTAGGCAAGAGAAAGATATAAAAGGCATCCAAATAGGAAATGAAGAAGTCATACTGTCACTATTGCAGATGACACGATTCTCTAGATAGAAAACTCTAAAGACTCCATAAGAACACTATAAGAAACGATAAGCAGATACAGTAAAGTCTCTGGATACAATGTTTGTGAGATACCATCTCACACCTGTTAGAATAGCTTCAATCAACAGTACAAAATAGTAACAAATGCGGAGAGGATGCGGAGAAAAAAGGAACCTCATACACTGCTGTGGGAACTGCAAGTTGGTACAGACACTATGGAAAATGGTATGGAGCTTCCTCAAAAAACTAAGAAATTGATCGCCTATATGATCCAGCAATCCCACTGCTGGGTATTTACCCCAAAGACTTGAAAACTTATATTTGAAAAGATATTTGCACACCGATGTTCATATGTTCATAGCAGCATTATTCACAGTTGCCAGGGTATGGAAGCAACTGAAGTGTTTCTACGATAGATGATGGGCTAAAGAAGCTGTGGTACAGATATACAATGGAATATTACTCAGCCATAAGAAAGATAACATACTGCTATTCGCAACAACATGGATGGACCTTGAGATAATCATGCTAAACAAAATAAGCCAGACAGAAAAGGTTGAAAATCACATGATATTACATATGTGGAATATAAACCTAAAAGCAAAAATGAGCAGAACAAACAAACACAGACTCATGGACATGACAATGAACTAGTGGTTACCAGAAGGAAGAAGGGGCAGGGGAGGGGGAAAATAAAAATATAAAATGTTTAAAAAATTTATGTATACATAGTATGAAAAAATAAACAAACTGGCATTTTTTAAAAAAGAGGTACAGAGTTTCAGTTTGCAAGGTGAAAAAGTTTCAGAGATTGGTTGCATGACAATATGAATATACTTAATACTACTGAATTAATCAATTAAAAATGGTTAATATGGTAAATTTTATGTTAGGTGTATTTTTATCAATAAAATAATAAATAATAAAAAAACAACTCAAATGCTGTTTCATTTATCTTGCTTTTACGAAAGGCCCCATATTTCAGGGCACTTTTCTCCTTTGTATGGCACCATTTTGCCTGAATATGGTTATAACTATCCTCTATTGGTGTGATGGCCTGAAAAATTTCTCACCTGAAATTCAAGTAATGATTCTCTCTAACCTCCAATTTAACCATTTCTCCCACACAGTTTTGAAGGGCTATGCCATGGGTTCCTGCTGGCGTCCTCCCCAGACAGCCTGGAAGGAAGAAATGAGATGGATCAGAACTTTAAAACAATGAATGTCCTTCAAGGTCACACTTGTCCACAGAGGCCATCACAGGAAAGGTAGGTACATTAATCATCTCCCTGGCTGTAAATGAAAGAGAAGAAATAAATAAACAGCCGCATCATCATGATCAGGTACCAAAGGTTTGTTTTAGGTCATACCCCTGTTAAAAATGAATTTAAATGCTGTAGGGAGTGATGCCATGAATCTTCTGTACCATTTTTTAATGAGTGATTTGTGCTGGGAGGGGAGCATCTTCCTGCAAGCTCCGTGCTGAGTGCCCCCACCTTTTCTCTACCTGTCCATTTTTGGTGATGTCAAAGCAAGCATGGAAGAGTGCATTAAGTACTTCTGCCTTAAATACTTACTAAGTGCAGTTAAAGCAACTGGTAGGAAAGTCAATAACTTAGGAAATACCATCAGTATTTTGCTCTGTCTGTGACTTATGTGGGGTTATCATTTTAATGTTATTACTTGAATCTTTTTTTAAAAGAACTCATTTTTAAAAAAATATAAATCTATGTAGAATATATGTAATGAAATGAAGTAAATGAAATATAAACATTTAATAATAAGTATCAGCACCATGGTAGGAACCTTACAAAATCTTGGATTCATGTACACACGCACAACCCACTCATGCATGCATGCACACATGTGCACACATGAATAAAATATGTCAGAAAAAAAAAATGAAATCCTATTGACCATTTTGATAGGCAGAATTCTGAGAATGGCCCCAGAATTTTCTGCTAAACTCAGAGGTGTCCCAAAATATGGCTTTGGCCCCTAGGAACTCCATGCCACAGCCAGGAAAATAGCCCCATGAACATATTCTAATAATGTAGAACCAGCAACACCATCTTTATGCAGGAAGGATAGAGAGTAGTTTTGATTCTTTTAAATAGATGAATTACAGAAAAGGAGAAATGCTTTATTAAGATTGTGTTCCCCTTCCCATTCCAGAAGTAGCTTAGAAAAAGGGACCATTAATCTGTTGAAATCAAGTAATTCTTTAGGGAAAATGAAGCTCGGGGCCTGTTGTAGAGAAAGTAAAGTTATAGCTGTCTGGTTGGAAGATAAGTGTTTCTGAGTTCGAAATTCTTTAAATAAGCATCATCATTTTACTTACGTGTTTTAAAAATATGATAGCTCAACTCCCACCCTACTCTGCCTCCCAAGTCTAGCCAGTGGCAAGAGAGCATTGAAATAAGCCCTGAATAAATAAACAAAATTCTGAACCTTCATTCTATGTGAAAACAAAGCAAAGCCAAAACTGACTTCCCCCTTCAAACGGAATGCCCAAAGAAGAAATTTTTCTCACACTGTTAAACCAATGATCATCAGATTCCCATGGCAGGAATGCTAAGCTTGCTAGCATGTAAAAAGTGTTTAGATGACTTTTCTCTTTTCTTGAAAATAGAATTATTTAAACTCAAGGAGAGATAGGTTAATGGCTGAAAAATTCTGTTTCCTAACAAATTATGCTCCTATGAAGGGTTTATTTTTATTTTCAACATTATTTATCAATGAAAAGATTTGATGTATCTCATTTTTGTTTACATTCTCTTTACTCATGAAATACACATTTAGATTAGACAACTAATTTTTCTCAATGGATTTATTATATATGTATATAATAATCTTAAAAAGAAACCTCTAACCATACTGGATAAACACTATAGAACAGGATAAGATATATGAAAGAGATGTTTCAGGTACTAGACAGAGTCAGCATATGACTGTGATCACGAGAGGAGGAAATAAATAAACTGAGCCCTGCGAGGTCCCTAGATTTCTTGCAGAGGCACTGCTCAGACTCAAGTAAGGGAAGGGGAGACAAGTAGACCTCCACAGCTCTTGGAGTGAAAAACACAGAGACTAGAGTTCAAGGAGGTTTAGACAGCTAGAATTTGTGGGTCAGAGTACTAGAAAAGAGGAAGCTATCCAGGAAAAAAAAGTTTCAGAATACATATAAGGATTCTCTCAAGTCTGTTGCAGAACATTAAGCTACATTTACGTAAGTTGAACCCTGTAAACCTAGGCTGACAACTACCAGGGTACTGCAATAGCCAAACAATCACCAGAGCTCAGCAGGTTTGGAGGACGGCCGAGTTCTAACTAGCCAGGATTGAGAGTCTTCATTGAACTTCTGGGGCATTCAGCACACACCCCAGAAGAGCCTTGCCTTAGTAGTAGGACTAAACCTGCTGAGTATAAACTACTCTAGATTTTCCCTATCAAAAGTTTAAACAAACAGGCTCATAAGGATCATGCTGACAGCAAGTGACTTATTGCTGTGGAAAAAGAAGCCCAGAAACCTTTAAAAGAAGACAATGAAAGCCAGACACTCAGTGCATAAAATTCATGATCTTAGCACTAATCAAAAATTACTCAGAGGCAAAAGAGACTGACAAAAAATCAATAGAACCCCAGTGACCCATGGGGCATTATAAAGCAGCCACACATATAGCTGGATCCCCAGAAGGAGAAGAGAAAATAAATTGGGAGAGAGATTTTTTAAGACATAAGGGGCAATTTTTTCCAAATTAGATAAAAATAACAAACCCAAGATTCAAATTTTGATATCTCCTAAGCAGGGTATCACAAAAAACAAACAACAACAAAAACACTGAATATCAATAAATAAGGAGAAAAAAATTTTAAGCTACTCTATATACAGGGGAATAAAGATAATGATCACAGCTGTTTCAGAACAACACGAGCAGAAGTTAATGGAATAGTATCATTAAAGTTCTGAAAGAGAAAAAAAAAAGCCCTCAACCTAGAACTCTATATCCAGCAAAAAACATTTACCTTGAACAGGAACAAAAAGAAAAGCTGAGAGAATTTGAACTATGAGAATTTGAACTGCTCCTAAACTATAGGGAAATATTAAAGGGATGTTTTGGCTGAAGGAAAAAAATCCAGATGAAATATTTAAGCCGGGGGGGGGGAAGGGGGAGGGGAGGGAGGAAAGACAAGTAGAGAGAGAAGCAGTATAGTATGGTATATGAAGATCACAGGATTTAGAATCTGACATTGATACTTATGGGCAATTACTTCCTCATCTGTAAATGTGAATAGTTATGACTGCATCACGTGTTGCAAAGTTCATCAATGAAATAAGGTAGTTAAAGCACAGCACAGTGACTGGAATATACAAACACTCAACAAATCATAAGCCATTAATATTTTAATATCAATTAAATGTGCCAAGAGATTATTGTTAATAAAACTTGATGAATACTTTAACACAGCACCATATATGTAAAAACGACAAGGCTGCTTGACATTAAGTTTTATAATTTATCTTGGAAATATGTAGATAGTTTAAACATCTTAGTATAGTTGGTGCTTTGCAGTGTGGGAAAACCGAGAAGAGAGATCGTGAGACTAGTAACAAAAGTATACATTATGTGAGAAGGGACTTTAGAACTCCTAGAACCATCCAATGTTGTCTTGTTAATTATATATAAAAAAAAAATCATAGTATTTGTGATCATTAGAGAAATTTTGGCCTTTCAAGGTACATCCAGAAGAGCTGTGAAATAAAAATAAAAAATAACACAGAGTTGCAGGGGAAATAGTTTTTGAAACTAATAACAAATATGTTTTTCAAATGGTTATCAAGTTAAGTGAAAAAGTTTCAAATAAAATAATGTAAAAAGGTTTTATTGCAATATTTTCTTGATTCTTAACTTTGTTTCATTAGAAGAAAAAATTTATTGAGTAATACTTGCTTCTGGTTCTACAAAATAACCAGTGTAAAGGACCTTCTCCAGTAACAACATTTAAGACCAATATGCATGTGGAAAAACAAGGAACTACTATCTAAATTTTACTAAACACATGGATGTTCAAATAAACCTGTAAATAAGTACAGTTTAGAAGATTGTAGCATAGATTAATGAAACTCGATTGCATGGTTCAATTCCTATTTGACCTCCTACTCGCAGTGTGGCTTGGGAAGCTATCCAACCTTTCTCTCACCTGAACAATGGGGACAGCAATAGTATCTAGCTGATTAAATCAATTAAGAGGTAATATGTACAGCATGTGTTTGCTACTGTAATAAGCAATGATGAGAGATAGGAAGAAAAAGTTACAGGCATTACTTGCTAAAGCAACCTATATAAATTTAATTCTTTTTCAGAAAGTATTCAGTTTTTAAAGTTACTTTTCAAACTGCCTAGAGGTAAAACATTGTTGCCACTGCTGTTACTACTAACATTAACATGAAATATTGGTTAATTTGTTTGTAAAGTAAGGAAAACTTCCAATCTTAAGTCCCTGAGAGGCGCAAGACAGCATCTGGGGTGAAGTGACTACTAATAAACTAAAGAAGACAATCCTTGATCCGATTGCAGTAGCAAGCTCCGCTCTAATCATCAGCTGAACAAACAAAACCCAGGATTTAGTTATTTTCCAGAAACTAGAACTAAACAGTCACTTCCTTTTTTAGTGTCTCTTAAAAGTAAAGAAGGCCCGCATCTCTCACAATCATCACTTCACTCTATATTTCTATTTTAAAGTTGCTTTTTCTAGATTTTTGATATTTGGGGCCAATAAAAAATGCCATAGGCAAATACGCTCTTAATAACATAGGAATGTAAAAATGTGTTGTTGTTGTTTATATAAAATATTAAACCACAAATTAACCCAACAGTCTAGTTGGGTTCAGTGGCAGAGTGCTAGATATTTGGTGTTTGAACAGAAACCCACCCACTAAGGATATTGGAACTGGGACAGGCTTGCAAATCTTCAGAATGTGGATAGCTCTGGAGACAAACTACTTTCTATAGTCTCTTTCCAGGATCGTGTAGTTTCTCTCTGTTTCATGACGCCTGTTTCTCTTGGCACATCTGATCTATTCTCCTCTTGCCACCTGACTTCTGCTGTCTTCTAATAGTTTCCCATTCCCAGATAAACTTGGGCAGATGAACCACTACGGGCTTTATGTTACTTATGGCAACTCTGAATTCACCACTTGGTTTGACCTTGATATCTTCTGCTCAGTTTCAAAGTAGTGGAGAGAGAGATTTAAATAACTGATTAGCACAACTTATATGACCATTTCTATAGACTCTACAGATTGTCAAACTGTAGATTGGTGGGTCAGGTGCTGCCTACCCCGGATCCATGTGGAAGAGATCATATAGTAAAAAACCACCATCCCGCACTGCTACTCTATATATTTAGGTCTTTCATCAGAAAGTCAGAAGGAGTGTGGGCAAACAGGCATCAAAATATATCTAGTAAATATACTCAAAGAAGTGGGCCATGTCTAGGCAAAAATTCTTTAAAGGACATTCTTTACTAGTCTGCCTACTCTGGGAAACTGGGGTCTCGAGTACACATGTTGCTTGAGTTCATGTTGGTCAGGATATTTGTAGCAATATTTGATATTTCAGCATAAGACTTAATAAATGCATCAAAAAGATGTATAGTTGAAAATTACTGAAATCATATCTTGAAACAAATTATGAACAATTATTAAACAGTAATTTAAAATCTAAGTATATATAAGTTATAGCTGCAAATAACATATTCATAGAGTGACAAAATGATTCCAGTGTCATTTAACTATCTGTTCCCAAAACCTTGAGTTCTTGGGTTCTTTGAAATTATTGTGTACTGTCATTTTTTTTTTTTGCCATTATTACAATGTAGCTATCTGTTGAATCACACTGACATTCCTAAAAGTTCCTGTTAAGCTGATCCCTCTGTGTATCTAGGCTATGTAACTGAAGAGCACCCTTAATCTCTGAGATGGCAATTTCTTAACATTTGCCCTTTACAGTTCAATTTTATGAATTGTATCTCTGCTGTTCATTCTTTCCCTATTTATTTATGCAGAGAATCATGAAAATGACACCTGCAATGTGCCTTCTTCCAATATTGCTGTGAAATACACAGCTCTAGATTGTTTGATTTTGTTTATTAATTTATATCTTTTTTATTGTACAATATTTCGAACCTATAGAAAATTTGCAGCAATTTGTACAAAAGAACTCCCAGATTCCTTCATCCAGATCACCAAACTTTCATATGTTATATATGAATATTATATTCATTCATTCATTCATTCTCTTATCAATCTCCTGGCTATATAATATATAGTACATAATATATACTGTAATGACAGTTATTTTTACATGTCTCCTTTCTAGATGTACAAGAGTTTTTCTAGGGCAGTGGTTCTCAAAATGTAGTCCACTGACCTCTGGGGGTACCCAAGAGTTCATGAGGTCAAAATTATTTTCACAAAGATATTAATAACACAAAGATATTATTTGCCTTTGTCAGAGTGTTGACATTTGTACTGAAAGTACAAAAGCAATGGTGGGTGACACCACTGGCACCTTAATCAAGGCAATGACAAGGAGTACAGGTGTCGCTGTATTCTTCACTACCATGCACTTTCAGGTGGGGTTTGTTTTTTTTTACCAGTTTCTCTTAAAATGTCTTGAAGAAACTTTCTTTATTAATTTATTAATTTGTTTTTAATTTATTTTATTTATTATTAATATTATTTATTAACTTATTAGATTTTGACAGTTGAACACTCATCTTTTGATATTCTGTGTGGCGAAAGAAGTATGAGGATTTTCTGTTGCATATGAAGCAAGATGCTTACCTTAAGAAAAAAGCTCTTATGCGATTGACATGAGAGCTAAACCAGGTGTTCTCTTTATGGAGCAGCATTTTCACTTGAAAACATGGCTGACTAATTCAGACTTGGATATTTGGCAGACTTGAATATTTCGATAAACTGAGTTTGTGACTTTTGAGGAAAACAACTGACAGTATTTGTTGCCCATACTAAAATTTGAGATTTCAAGTGAAATTTAAGATTTTGGAGAACTCATATCTGTCACCATGAGCTTAACAACTTCCCAACATCTAATGACTTTCTTGATAAGATCTGTGATATATTAACAACTATGATCTTGCATCTTTTATAATAAGTACATTAATATTTGGAATATCTATATAACTTAACAAACCAATATTTTTTCAAAAATTTAATACATGATGTTACAAAATCATGTACAAAATGTTTACTAAAATGGTTTAAATTTCACATAACATCTAATGTTTAAGAAATTAATACATGTTGAGTTTTGATGTGATATTAAACAGAATATCTGCAATTATATGAAAGCAGCTTTTAAAATAATACTTTCTTCTCCTGTGGGAAACTAGATTATCTTCATACGCATCAAACGAAACAACATATTGCAGCAGATTGAATGTAAAAGGAGACATGAGAATCCAACTATCTTCTGTTAAGCCATACCTAAAGAGATTTGTAAATCAGTAAAACAATGCCACTCATTCTTTTTTGTGTGTGTATTGCAAAATATGGTTATTTTTAAATGTTATTTATGTTAACATATAGATTTGTTATTTTTGTTTCTAAACAAATTAATAAACCTTTTTTTTTTAAATTTCCCAGCTTTAAATTCTTAATATGACAACTACAACTCATAAACAAGAGCTATTTTGGTTCTCAATAATTTTTTAAGAGTATAAGGGGCTTCTGAGATTAAAATGTTTCAAAATTCTTTGCTAGACTATAAATCTGGAATTTGTGAAGCTGTAGGCTATGCATATCTTCAGTGTTACTAGATAATGTCAAGTTGCTCCTCATCTAATCTTGAATTACAGGTCTACGAATGCAAGTTGAAAGATAATAGCTTAATTGAATTATAAAATGCTTCTTTGGCATGAACCAATTAGTTATTCAGCAGAAATTGTTTAGCTAAATTTTGGATACTATTTAAGACAGTTTTAAAAATAATTTGGTCCTTACTAAAGCCATCTATTTTTTATTATTAAATAAAAGAAAAAAATCAAATAGAATCGTCTTTTTGAATAAGTATACAGATTAAATGTACCCAAAGATGTTAAATTTCATTACAATATTTTATTAATAATTAAGTCAAACAGGTATCCTAGACAACCAATAAATTGAAAATACTATATATTCCTCCTGTGTAACTACATTGTATAATTATTCAAGGAATCTATGCACTGATTAAAAGAGGTGCAATGATTAAAAACATGTGGTCTATTAGCATGTAAAATAGGTCTGGGATTAATTCTACAACTGTTTGATAGTTAAAATGAGTATGTTAATTTCAGTATATTAAAGAGTTTTTATGTATATACAATAGGAAATGATTTAAGATTTCTTAACATTAAATATAATGCAAGAAGGAAGTAGAAGAAATTATATTAATTCTCCCAGAGCAAGATATTATAACAAGCTGAATCACAATTTTTAATTTAAATCCATGGGTTAAAAAGAAAGAAAGCCCTTGGAACTAGATAGAATAAAATAAGATTACTATCTCAACAGGGAACTTTTTGGAAATTTTTTTTTACAGATATCATACGTCGTCAAGACTTCACGGAAGAAATGGCCTCGCAATCAGATCTTTGAAGTCATAAAAACTTTCATGTCATATGTATAATGAAATGTTAATGTGGTTTTTCTTGACTGATATAATTCTAAGTGAGTAATTCATTTTCAATACAGTTCTCACTTATTATAAGACTGATTTAATTTGTACTAATAATTAAAGCCTGTTTTTCAAAATAGCAATTGAATTCATTAAAATAATGAACTTTCTCATTATAGGAGGATTTGCTTTAGAAAGCAATATTCACTGATTCTGTATTCATTGAACTAAACTTTAGACAGACGTAGAAAAGGGCTTAGCAGGCAATCACCAACTCATTCAGAACCCTTCCCCTTGTCTTCCCAACTCTAACTCCAGGTTCAGAAATGACAGAAAAAATATTTTAAATATTGTTTCTACATTAAAATTATATTCTATTCTTTAAAGTATTTATAATAGTGAATATATGTAGATAATATATCTATATCTATATCTATCTATATGAAATTTACCTCAATAAACTGCATGATAATAGTGGCAGAGATACAGGTTATCCAGAAATTCATCATGAGTTGGGGCCTGAGATTGCACCTAGAGAAAATTTGGTCTGACACTTGAAGACCAACGTCCATGCAGGGGCCCCAGAGTGCAGTGCAAACAGATGACAGAGGAGTCTCCATCCACACAAATGAAGGAGTGCTCCATCATACCCCTTTCTTCAAGATGGACCCAACAGCTTGCTACAGCCGATAGTTCAGGTTTGCAGCTATGACCTCAGAAATCATATATACAACTGAGGGAAAAAAACATTCAGGAAGCCACCAGAATGGATAGTTTCACAGCTTACTCCCATAAGATTCTGCGAGGAAACTCCCAAATAATGCAAGCGACCTCCAAGCCTCAAAAATCTGCTCAGACTGTCATCTGTGGTTCTAGCCCATATTGCAAACAAATCTGATTAAACCAAGAGCTGGACCAGAGGTTGAAATACTTTCCCTTGCCCTCTCGTCTCCTGTTTTTTGTTCTCTGGTAAATAGAGGTAAGAGAAATCTAAAATGACCTTTTCCAAAGTGCCATTGACCTTATTGTAATTTGTGTCTTAAAATAATCTTGAAGAAATACTATCCATCAGGGAGGAAATGATAAAGAACTTGGAATGCTCTGTGTCGCATCTTGTTATTAAGAGCTCAATTTCACCCAATCTTCTCTATCACATTACCCTATTTTAGTTCCCTGTAAAGAAAGCATCATCATTTGATACAATTCTTATTTTATTTGTTGGACAGTGAGATTAGTGTAGATGTTATGAGTGTACATCCTGAGTCAGGCTGCCGAGATTGAAATCCTGGTCTTCCAGCTTAATAGCTGTGGGCAAAGCTCTATGCTCAGTTTCCCTGCCCTGAAATTGGGGTTATAATTTACCCATATCATGGATTTGGGGGAGGATTTCACTGCTTAATACAAGTAAAGTGCTAGATTTAAAGCAGGTACAGAGTGAACATTTGATAAATGGGAGCTTTCATTATTTGTTGATGCTGTTCCATTATTGTCTGCCTTGGTGACCCAGTACCTAGATGATGCCTGGAACACATGTGAAGCTTTCAATAAATATGTTATTTATTATCGAGATTTCGAGACTTAAACCCAGCTCAACAAAATTTAACATGGCCTGCAAACTCAACGTTTCACACCAAAACATTAGATGTGTACTATCTATGGTAGCCAAAAATATTGACACTACTCTTCTTACTTTAGTTGCTGAAAAATTATCCTACAGGTTTTCTGCTCATTTGCCTATACCTTATAACCTCATTATCTATTCATACCATTCGGTCACCTCAGATTCTACACTGAAAATCTTTGTATCTTTTTCTCCCTCACATTGTCTTCTAGAGTTTCTTCTCTGTGAATCATGGCTATTTATTTCCTCTATTACGTTTCCTTTTTAAAGTTCTGATTATCAGGTTCATGCTAAAATGCCCCAGGACTATTAAAAGGTAGTGAGTATATGTTTACCCAGACAAGTCTCCCTATACTTTCAAATCTAAGTTGCCCTTTTCAGTCAGTTGGACCAGACAGTTATTAATAATTCCAAATTAAATCAGGAGCTCAAATGAAATAAAAAAACTAGTGTGAAAATAGATCCATCTTCTCAAATGGCCAGAATCAGATAATCACATTATCATTCTCTTTTCATATTCAAGTGGCTCTGTGAAATGCCTTATTCACTGGTAAACTTGATTGAAATGCCATCTCTTCATTCAAATCAGAGATTATTGTATGGAGAACATTTATTGCATAGGTGTGCTTAAGAGGATCTCAGAAGTCATAGAATGAGGGTAGTCATAACCCCAAGGAAGTTATTAGTGTTTTCATTGTTAGAGAGAAAGTGCCAGAAAGTGTGGGAATGAAACAGATCACAAGATCCTTGAAGATAAATGGAACCAGGATAAGAAAAGCCTGGGTCTTGTTAGAAAAATAAAAAGTCAGCTAGGAAATAATTGCATCAGTGAAACCTCAGAACTTTGAAGGAACTTGCGATGGTTTTTACCACTCCAGAAAGACCATGAGACACTTCTCACAATGACTGTTGATGTCTCCTATACTCTGGACTTAACGGTATGCTTTTTGGTATCTTTTCTTAATCAACTTGTGATTTATTTAACACACATTTATTGAAAGCTCACTATGGACCATCATAATCACTTGGGATACAGTGGTGAGCACAAAATAGACACAACTCTACCCAAATAGTGTGAAAGAGGCTGAGACTACATCTATCAAACAACCACTCAATCCCCTGTAAAACTGAAGTTGTGATAGCACTAAAAAGGAAAAGGAAAACAGTATCCTAAGAGCATATAATAGGGATTGAACAGATAAGGTAAGACTTCCCTGGGAAAGCAAAGCTTGAGCTTAAAACTGAAGGAAGAAATATATTAAGTGGGCAAAAATGGTGGCAGGAAGCAGGTAACCTTACAGGCTGAAGGCATAGCACATGCAAACGCCCTGTGGCAGGGGATTACATGGACTACAAGATCAGGCTCACTGATGACAGAGGAGGAACAAAGCATGGTGTCTTTGATGAAGCAAGAGAGCTGTGGAAGACCAGATTGTTCAGGCCCTGTCAGTCTTCTTAAGAATTTTTTACTTTCTTCTAAGAGCAATGGAAAGTCTTTGAAGAATGATATTGTACCTCCCCCACATGATTCCACCACTATTTCCAGCTGCTACCTTGTGCATTTTAGTGCAACATAGTATTTGATGAAATCTGGTGAGAGTAAGAAAGCAATTAGTAGGATCTAAACAAATTAAAATTGAAAATCCCCAATTAAGGTTCCTGGTTTCAGGAATGAACCTGAGGCTCAAAGCAAAATTCAGTAGATCAAACCACTAGGGTTCCCACAAATCACAACCCCCATACTTCCCTTCTCCCAACCGTTTACTATTTGAGAATTTTCTTATGTTCTGGCCCTTTGAATGTCCATCACAATTGCAGACAAAATGAATGGTAATAAGAAATTGATTTAAGGTCTGCCCTAGGGTAAGATAATGATTCATTGACGTTTGTAGCATTTTATTATAAGTGTGGTGGAAATGATTATTATCTTTAATGGTTAACTGAGTAATTGATTATTGATAAATGAGTACTCTATTCAAGCCAGGATCCATCTTACATCACCTAGAAAAGGATGATGTTCCTAGTCTTTTAATGACCATTAAGTGGTAAATAAGGAAGTGGAAATGTTTCATAACTTACATATTAAGTATCTTTGGTCATTTAACCACCTCTACAATAAGAGCAACAAGGCAGCTGGGTGTAGGTAGCCGACTTAAGGAAAGATCAATGGCTTTTTTCAGAGTTTTATTGAAAGTGCATTATAGATTGTCTTGCTTTTAACATTATTACTTCATTGAATAACGATATATGAGTAGGTACAGGGAAAAATTAGAATACAGCTATGCAAGGCTGTCTGTGTGACAGGATGAGAATTACATAGTAAAATGGCCTCCAGAGAAATTTTCAATCCCACCCTGACTCTCTCTACCCAATGCAAGTGGATTTAACGTTTTCCTTTGTGCTCCATCTACCTCCTTTTTTGTGCTCCTATTTACCTTCCCATGTTTTTCCGCATTTGAACCCCTAAGTTTCCCTCTCACTACCAAAAGTTCACCCCCACAAACAACTACACATCTCACTGAGGCTTATAATGCACATGAACTTCCCATGTGCTATAATGATGTCTTCTGCAATCACAACTATTTATCGTAACTCCCATTCCTTCCATATTTTGATCTTGGTCAAGCTTTAATAAGAAAACAATGTAATTTAACCAATTTATACTACTTTCCATTTAACCTGCTTTGTGACTGCTTCATTTTAGTAAAAGATGCCAATTATATATTTCATACATTTCTGATGAGAGGAATTTCATGTGGTTTAACAAAGTGATATGAGGTTTTATGGGACTATAACAAGTGGAGGGCACATAGGTGGAATATGTATCCCCAAAAGTGGTAACTAGAGGTAAGATTAAATGGTGATGTCAAAGTTTAAAAGACCTAGGTTCGAGTCTTGGCTCTTTCCCTTACTAAACTGAGCCACCTCAAAGCCTCAGATCCACTGTAAAGTGTTACTGTCTCATGAGATTTGAGTGACCATTAAGTAAAATAACACAATAACATGTGAATATTAGTGCTTAGTACAGTAGCTAGCACACAAGGAGTGAAAACAAATAAATTATCATCACCTTTTTAACATGAGAAAGTAGTTTACCAAGACATTCTAACTAGGGACCACTGATAATCATCTAATTTTTCCTGATAATCCCAGGGAAAGACTGAGTAAACTAGTCAGGAACTTAACAAGGAAAGAAAGGCCTGCCTACAGCTGGAATATCTGGACATGACCACGCACAAAACAACAACCCTGACTAGAAGTCTGATCTGAAACTTAGCTTGAGGACTTTTTAAAGGCACTCTCTTTGCTTTGTCTTTGGCTCCAAAAGCAAGGATGTTAGTACTAGCTTCTAACATCTTCAGTATAATTTGAAAGGTCATTCAATATTGAGATATTTATGTCAACCACAAAATGATTCTAGGTGAAGTAGGATAATTTCATTTTTCATAGGTCAAGATAATACAATCACCAAAGAACCAGTTTTTTTGAAATACTTCCTCTTAGAGTAGTATCCAGCATACTTCTGTCTTCTGATACTTTTAAAGATCTGCAGTATTTTCTTACTATTTATGTAGGCCTAGCAAGTAAAAAATTTTTACCATCTCCTGTCTTCTCCTTCCCCTAATCCTAAACTCAGCAACAGTGGCTGTAGCTTTGGTCTTTTCTTCACCCAAAATCCTTCTCCCTTCTATCACTCCTGAAGCCCATGGTACATAACAAGATAGTTTGATTGGGGTTGGAAAATATTATTTTAGTACATCTTCTTTAGGATCATTTCTGGAAGAAAAAATATTTATAATTTGAGGTTCCAAATATACCATCTTTAAAAAGTGAGATGAGGCAGAATGTAGCCATAAATTCATTACTTCTAACCCTTGACCCCAAAGCTTCAAGCCATTCATATATCATATGTAGAGAGTCAAAGTTCAGTGTCCCTTTAAATCATACATAGCAGTTACTCTTCTCCTAGTCTATTGAAAAGAGCCACCAATCTACTTTAAATGAAATAAAGAGAAATCCATATATACTATAGCTCCATTGCCATGCAGTTTCTGCACTGAAACAGGAAAAAAACAGAGAGAGGTAGTGGGAGAAAGCTGTAAGAGAGAGAATATTGGTAGTTGTGGGGAGAGATTAGGAATTGCGCAGTTTAGGTGTCTTTCATGTATGTTTCTTCACTGCAAAGTAAAATACTTTGAATGAAACAGCTCCCCAGATCCCTTGCATCCCTAAAACAAAATCTTAACATTTTGAAGACATTTAGTCTAGTGGAAACTACGATCAGCGAATGTGAGTTGCTGCTCTGGCTTCTCCAGTTCCTTACAGAAGTAACTCCAACTCTGTTTTCAGTCTCTCCGCCGTTAAACAAGCGATTTTGAGAATTAAGAGTAACCTTCAAATTCTAACATTCTATGAGTACTTCGAATCCCAATGTTGGGCACCAGTCAATCAGGTTTCTGCTTCAGAGTTTGGTTTCCTAGAGTTGAGCCCTAAACAATGACCCCTAAAGATCTGAAAAAGGCTGAACTCCTTCCACATGAAGCAGGAGCAAATTTCTCTCCCTACCTGATCATTTTAAGCACCTTTTTCTTTTCTCCAAAATCCACAACCTTTCTGATCCAGTTCACGCCGCTAATTCATTAATTAATAGTTGCATTACTCTGGTCTCTCAGCTTTCCTTCCTCAAATTAAAAACCATGTCAGAGCAAAGTGATTCAAACAGCCTAAACAATGAGGCTGTCACTCTTAATATTTCCATTTATCATTATGTCATATTTATTTAAGGTTTTAATCAAAATGAGAAAAGACATAGTCTTCATTATGGGAGAAAATTCTATGATTGCTCTGGAAATCAAGAGATTATGGACAATTAAAGTTCATAAAATGTTTTACTCTATAACAAATATTAATTAGACTTATTGCTAATGAGACCAGCTAGCTCTATTTGTAAACTTCTAATACTGGTTGAAGAGATAATGAAATAATATCTGCAGTGCATATAAGGGCTCTGAAAGAAATATTTTAGATGATGTATGATATAACTATAGTTATTTTACCAATACACAGGAGATGTAAACATTTGCCTGAAAGTGTTCAGAATTATGAAAATAAATACAAATCAGAAAACTAGGGTTCCCTTGTTTCCAAGAGGTACTAGGTAAAGAGAATTCCCTTTAAAAATGGAATCAACCGTAAGTCAGAATAAGATTGCTTACAAATTCTGTCCACAAGCATTGACAGAACATGGATTTTGATTTGGGTGAAGGCAGAAGGACTAGAAGCATTCTATAGTAAAGAATGAAGAATTAAAAGTCTCAAAGACACACATTTGTGATGCCCTCATTCATTATTTAAAAACAAATCTCTTTAAAATGAAAGATTGCAATTCAAGCATTATTTGGTCCCAGCCTAATATTCCCTGGGTTCGCTTTACTGGCTGCCTGTGAGTCTAAATGATGCTATTACTCTCTCTGCCCAGCAGTGGCTCTGCTGGCTCCAAGGTCTTGAGGGAAATGAAAAAGTCAACAGCAGTAAGCGCATCCCACATGTGTCATTTTTTCTCTAAGTACATTAATCCTGCAGAAACCAGTCGTCATTCTATGACTTCAAAGCCACATTCAACAGAATCTTATTCTATGAAATCCGATAGAAAGACTTGGATAACTCATCTTCAAATCACTGGTTTCCAAAGTGTGAGAACAAAAAATGATCAACCAGGGTGTGGGAAGAAAATATTAAAACTTTGTCTCCTCTAAAAAATAAGAGACATTAGGCTTTCCTAGTACTTAATATATGGATGGTGACTAGTGCATATTTATAATACATTAAAAATTATTGCATGCTTTGGAGGAATATCAGTCAAGGTCAGAGCAGGAAACAGAAGCTACCTTCAAATTGAATAGACTAAGGAGAATTTAATAGAAGGACAGGTGACACAAGTTTGGGGTATCGAGGTTTAGCAACAAGACAAGGTGCAGGTAACTGCAGGAAGGGGCAAAGGAGGAAATAGAAACCAGAACACAAAGCAGAGGTATAAGGAGGGCATATGGTAGGAGTTGTAATCATCACAAGAGGGACAAGCTAACCCACAGCCGCTGAGCAGGGTGTGAGCTGAGAAAACAGAACCCTGGCCCATCTATTCCTATCCTCCCAGTTTCATGCCAAACCCACTAGGAGTCAGAGGACAAAAGAGCCCATTGATATGGTCCACATGGGTCAGTCTCCCCATGTAACCTGGAGGGCTATACGTAGAGGATGTGCCCCCCAATTATTTTTACTACGAGGGTTATTCATTTGTATAGTCAAAAAAGCTAGGCTACCATTGCTTTAAAAAACTTGACTAGATACTAAGACTAGGCTAAGAAAAAGCTAAAATCAAAAGATTTAGACTGTCTAGTCTAGATTCAGTAGCCCATAATTAATTAGGAAAGTCTGTTCTGCATAAGGGAAAGGAAAGTGTAGCATTTGGGCCATGCGTTTGCCATCTCTGCTTTGGGTATAAGGCCAACATTTACTGCACTGGATTTTACTTTCATTCATTCACTCTTTAATCCATTTATTCACTCATTGTGTCAGGCATTCCACAGGTGTTCAGAATACAAAAATAATGTATTAGTTCCTCAAGATTCAGTAAGTTCATAGAGGGAGACAAACATATAAATAATATGCAGAATAATACTGCATCATGCTGAGAAATCAGAGCAGGTCACAATGAGACTACAAATAAAAACAGTCAATTAGTTCTACTGGAAGTAGAGAGGTCAAGAATTATTTCATATAGACATTAGTTTAGGAAAATTGAAACAGATATAGAATATTCCAGATCAAAGAAGCATTATGAGAAAAATGACTTAGCGACTTCCTCAAAAATGAATTTGAGAAAATATTTTCATACAGCTGAGACTCAGAGAAAAAACTGAAAAGATAGCCAGGCCAAGATTGTAGAAAGCCTCATTTGTTAATCTAAAAAGTGGAATCTTTTATCTGTTTCTTTTAGGATTACCAGGCTACTTCAGGTAAACTATGTGGCTAAAATAACTTAGCTTGGTCATTGGAATTAAAATTTATATGTCAACTAGGAATGCCAATGATTATCAAATAGAGTCTAATTAAGACATGACATCAAAGATCTCTTTCCTTTTTATATGTTTTCCTGGACATTAAATTTCACTCCTATTAAAAAGCACTTAATCCCACCACAAAAGGAGCAGAGCCTAAACATTTTTCATGGTCATCTGATATTTTCACAATACTAAAGCCTGGATGATACAACAATTTCCAGTTAGTGCCTATATGGATGTAGAAGGATTGGCTTTGGCATGTTTTATTTCTGAAAACAGAGGAGGCTAATTAATTTGCCCTCTCTATGATGATAAGTACTAGTACCAATAAGCCTGATTTTTATCCTGCTCCAATAACAAAATATCTGTTAATTGTATAAAGCAGCTTAGAGAGTGCATTGGCTATTTGACAACTCAAATGCACAAAGAAATTCAATAAAGATGGTTTGCAAGGAACAATGGAGCAAAGAATAAATTCTGAGAGCACTGAAAGTCAAAGTTGACCTCTTAAAGGAGTACATCAAATGAATGAACAATAAATTTTCCATAAGGCAAACCAAAGCATATTTTATAAAGAATTGTCTCCCTTGAATACTCAACTAGGCTCCTAATGGGCTTAATTTTTATCCAGTATAATTCTCACAGACTGGATCTGCTCTTTCCCCAACACATCCACTGGTACTCGTATTTCATTAAGTTATTCTCGATCAATATTCCTGCCATGACTGGCTAAAGGCGCCACCAAGAGGGAAGTATTTGGAGGACTTGCCAGCAGTCGGGTCCTCCTGAGGATAAAGTGAAGTGTTTTATCGCCACTTAAGAATTCCAAGGTAGATAAAGGCAGATACCTTTCTACCCCTAGTTACCCTCTTTGAGACAAGCCAGTGGAACTTCCATTACAGACAAAATCCTCAACAAAATTCTCTGAGGGGTTTTCACAGTTGACGCTGAGGCTAGAGGAGTTTCTAAAGGCCAGAATGATTAGGTCCAGCACTCATCCCAAGTATCAATGGCTATAGGTGTTGGACCGCCCTGAGCCAGCAGGAGTGCAGTGGGAGGCATGGATGGCAAGTAAGTGATGAACACCTTCTGTCACTTAAAAGATCAAATCTCTCTTCTTAAAAAGCCAAAACAGCCAAAGGAGAGGATGCTGATGTTATGATGCCCCTCCTAAAACTCTCATTGCTTTCTTTCACTCTCCTCCAGGCTCCATCACAAAGAAAGCTATAAGAGGGATCCCAAGAGTCTCTCCATTGCCTTTCGGTTATTCATTCTCAACTTATTTTTTGTCGTAATCTATGAAATCAGCACAATTGAAGGAGTTGCAGATGAATTGATCGTGATCTGATTTATGATCCTTATTGCACCAGAGAAGTAATTTTATGCATATAACTTCTTTTACAATTACCTCCACATGATTTCAAAGGAGTTCACTGCTTATGGGAGGAGGCCATCAATAAGTGACACTTGCATATTCATTCATTTCAATCAGAGATTTTTAAAGACTCAGGGGAATAGTTCAGTGCCATTGAAAATTACTTCTTTTCCAACATGTTTCCCTTATTGTTTTTTTTTTAGAGAAAAAAACATATTCTACAATCACAGTCTGTTTTTATGTATTTTACTTTTATTTTTAAGAAAATTATATTTAAGGGCTTTAAAAAGAGAAACTGTATTTATTAAATGCCATCTATGTGCCAGAAACTCTGCTAGCCCATATCTATATGAATCCTTTTATTCTCTCTAAAATCATAATTACTTTGCCTGTACCATTAATGAAGAAACTCAGAGACTCACAAGTATTTGCCAAAGGTCAAACAGCCAATAGGTGACAGGCAAGCTGGTGTTTGAACTCACATATGTCTAACTTCAAAATCCATCCTCTTTCTGTGACTTCACAATGCTCTCAGCTTTTTGGGATAAAACTCAATCTATTTTATATTTCTCAATATGTGAAAAGATTTTTCAGGGTTCTTGAAATAACTTGAGGTTGCTCATCACACCCCAAGGTTTGGTGAAGCATACATTCTCAGTGCCATCTTTTTCTTTTCTTTTTCTTTTTTTAAAACATGATTTGCCTCGGGAGGCCCTGGTGCCCACCAGAGGCTGTGGACCATGTATTCAAAGCCATGATTGACCCTGACAATTCAAGCAAGCTAGTAATACTGCAAGGAAGTCATAAAATTACTTGCTTTTCTAACACTATGTTTAACCAGTTTTTCCCAAATTTCATTTTGCCAAACCTGAATGGTACTAAGCTATTATTAACAATATGTGTTAATCAATTTTAACCTGACTTGGGTTTTTCATTGAATCTTGTTCTAAGCAACAAGACATAAGTTTAATGTACTATCAGTATTTTTTATTATACGTATTAAAATATATGCATAACTAGTAAAATGAAAAATGTTTGTCAGTGTACCATCCAAAATCACACTTTGGGTAGTATTAATGTAGAATAATTGGTTGTGTTTTTCACTTTTTACCCATTTGTGTGTCATCTGTTTATGCTCTCATGATGTTTTTGTTTATTTATTCATTCACTCAAGATACATTTATCTAACAGCAACTGTGTTAGACACTTTAGTTACTGACAGCCATGTAGAGAGAATGAAAACATGGAGGCCGGGCAGAAGGCTGCTGGATTATTATAGTAACCCAGGGAGAGGCGAATGGGACTGAATGAGATTAGCAGTAATGCAAAGGTTCACATAAGTTTAAGAGACTACTATTTCAGAAGTAGAATCAACAGACCTCATGTTAAATTCAATTCAGGTTAGAAAAAGGAAGATAGAAAAATGGTCCTGAGACCATTTAAACGTTCTATGTTAAATTGCAATACTTTCTGTCTTTTTTAACAATCTTGACAACTATAAACCATTAATAGAGAAAACTTGAGGAGGAAGGAAATCTTATTTAAAACCAGATTTAATATTTCATATATTTAGCACCTATGTGGTATTGGCCACTGACCAATGGGAACAGGCACTGGCAAGGTCTTGGAGCCCTCTTTTGAACCCTGCAGGGTGAAGGGTGCATCTGAGAAGGGATTATAGGTGGTAGGAGGCTCAGGATACAGCTATTGACCTAGCAGTTTGGAAACATTTAAGATTTTGCCAACTGTGGCAAACCCCTGATTATCAGCCTTTACTGGACCCAGCTCTCTCAAAGTGAAGTCCAAAACTTTGTCACAGTCCCCAAGGCCTGCAACCATGCACATCAGCAGCCTCATCTCAGCACTAATGCCTCATTTTATCACCACTCCCCCACTGTCTGAAATTTTAAGCTGAAAAACTTTTACAAATACCTCTCTTTCAGCTAGAACACTCATCTGTCTATTTTCCAGCACATTCTTAATTATTATTTTGGATATGATATCTACAATAAGTTTCTCCGGACTTTCATATCAAGACAGGTTTTCTTTTTACATATAGCAGCTGTTCTCTCTTATAGCGCTCAGGATAATTGGAATTAAATAATTTGTTGATAATTGTTTCCTGTCTGTCTTCTACACTAGACTCATTAAGCTCCATGAAGGCAGGAAGTTGGCCAGCTTTGCTCACTATTTTTTCTTCAAAGTCTTATGTAGAGCTAGCTATGTCAAAGGCACTAAAAAGTTGTGACCCCAAAACATTATCCTGAGTAGGAAGGGAGAGTAGACAGTACCTATATATTTACTCTTATTAATTAAGGGGAGGTTTGGGACATTTAGTTGGAAATTATCAGTTATAAAACTCATATTATGTGCCAGGTACTGGTCTTAGAACTTAATTTTATCTCATTTAAGTTTTACTGTAACCCTGAAGACTAGGTAGTATTGCCCTATTTTTGTTTTATATGAGAAAGCCAAGGCTTAGAGAGGTAAAGAAACTGTCTCGGTGTCATTCATCTAATAAGTGGCAAAGTAAGGATAAAAAATTTGGCTCCACTACTTCTTCTCAAACTTGGTTATGGAACTCGCCCTGGCATAAAACAGCACCATCAAGGGTTGTGGAATTTTGCTAGAAGCTCTTACAGAGCAAAGAGACTGTTGGTGCACAACATGAAAAGAGACCATTCAAATCAGCCAGTGGTGAAGGAGGCCAAGCACAGTGGTTCATAATATCACTGTGTAACACAGTGAGTATTACAGTAATTGATGCTCATAAAGTGGCAACTTTAACCCAACTAAAAGATTCTTTTCTTCTTGAGGAACTCTGTTTAATAAAGCAATATGTGTATAATTTAGAAGGTTTTTATTAAAATCAATTATCTTTACGAGAGTGTTTTAGGTATCTGGGAAACCTGTCTCTTCTGAGGACTCTTCTCTGTCCAGATCAATAAGGCACTGCAGCGCTTCCAGACTAGACCACACAATTTGGCTCAAAATGTTGAGTCCCTTCCAAAGCTAAAGGAGACATAAAGATCCAGCAAGATAGAAACCTAATCCATTGATAACCAATCTGATTAGGATGCTTTTTCCTGTGAAACTGATGGACAGTGATTTATTTACAACCAATTAGAGGCCTGTTGCTTGGAGAAAATCACCCTCATTCTGGCAGAAAAAAAAAACAACTCATAAAACAGATTGGAAACAAAAGTTGAAATATTGGTGTGACTAGTCTCCATAAAGATTATAAAACCTCAGCTCATTATTCTAGTTTTTTCCCTGGCATTTCTTGTTGTGATAGCTACAATATTACTCACTTAGCAGTTTTTCTTAAACCCCTGATTTCTGATGGGTATCTTGTCTTGTTAAAAAAATAATAAATGTTACTTTAAAAATATACATCTTTAAAACTTTTATTTTTAAAATTTATTTATATCTTATTTACCTTTTTTGTCTTCTTTTACTGATGATACAACCATGGCATTTAAAAATTATTGTTAAAAGATTAACTTACAATATGCAGTGTTTACTCAAATTTTCTATATAAGGAAAATACCATAAAAAATTATGAGGCTACCAAATTAAAAAAAAGATGATGCCTTGGAGTCCATATGATATGATGAAGTAGAAATAAAGCCTTTACAAGATGGCAAAAAATGTTCCTTTTAGCAACACAGATATATTATGAACTTCATATGGTCATTGTGTGTGAGAATGTAGCATTTTTAAAGGTTGCATGATGTGTTATTAACATGTCCAATATTACTATGAGGTAGGATGCCCAGTGACCAATGGTTATGTTATATAGGTCAAAATTTGTATAGGATATAGAGATGATTAGGGAGTGTATGCCTTCTCAAAGCTCCATATATGCCCACATATATGGGTGAAGTTCTTTCCCAAAACTTTTCCTTCTCAAAAAAGAGGCAGAATTGCTTCATGAAGGAGCCTTTTAAAGATGTCATATATAGGGCACCCTCTCAATTACTTTATTTCAAACAACTGATTATTTTCATAAAGGGGTGACTTTACTTTACAATTATGAAATACTAGTTTTGGATGTTCATAAAGGATAACTTGCTGAATTAATGAAAAACTAAAAAAAAGAAAAGAACTATTAAAAAAGGCAAAAGGCAAAAAATTTAACACAATTTGTTACTGTTCTTAGGGGATGTTCTCTAAAGCAACTGTTAGATATTGCTGCAGGGGGGAAAAAAACCCTTTTAAAAACTATTTAAAACACATACACAGATAAATGTCTTTTATCGAACTTTCACTTAGGTTAGAATTTCCAAGGAGAGCATATAATATACCTGCATTTCAAAAAGTACATAACAAACAATTTAGATGAGAGAGAAGATTATGCACCCTGGTAAACAATGATAATAACTCTGAAAGAGGTTCTGAAGATGGCAAAGATGCTTCTGAAGAGACTGGACAATGTAGTTTTATGAAATGTTAGAGGGAACAAAATGCTATTCTACATTAACATTATCATATGATGTGACTCTAAGTGTTGTTATAAATACATACTATAAATAGACAGCTCTTTTCTCTCTGTAAGCCTGAAGGTTTGTATATTCAATTTGGCCCCAAAACATTTTAGAAATCTTTTCATTTGGAAAATGGATGATCGCCTTTTTATAAAAGCAGGCATGTGTATCTTTTTTTAAGTTATATTTCCACAGCCTAATAGAATGCCAAAGACATTATAATTGCTCCAAAAATTAATTAGGTGTGAAATAATCAGACATGAATAGTAGATAAAAAAGAAGAGGTGTCAGACATCTTCAACCAAATCCACAAACATCATAACCTCATGACACTTCTTGTCAACAGATCCATTTTGAGATTCTCGAGGCTATTAACACATGGACTATGTGAATGGAAGTAATATTAGAGGTCATCTAATCCGACCTCTTTTTTTTTTTTTACAGATGAGGAAATCACAGTTACAGCAATTAAATGCCCTCCTGCAGGAAACCTGGGCTTAGAACTCTGACATTCCTATCAGATGGTATTACTGACTTGCTTTCTCTGTGTAGTTCATCCTAGTCTCCAATTTATATTTCAAGTTGAAAGCAAGCAGCATCTTTTGCTCAAGAATTTGCTCAAATTAAGTGGACCCCGAGAGCTGATGGACAGAGAGAAAAAGGTTAAGTTTGTGATACAGAATGCTGGCAGTTGCCCTCTCTGTGTTCATGATCTGCTGTAGGAGTTGATCACCTAATCATAAAGAGGTGTATTTACCTTTTCATTTCAATGAGTTTTCCGCTGTTACAGGTCTTGATTTAACAGACAGCTTTGAATGCTGTGAGGCAGAACTCCCACACCAGAGAACCAGAATTAAAACATGCGCAGGAGTTGTGGCAAAACTATCTCAAAATCCCACTCAGCAGACCATTCATTTGTCCCCAAGAAAAATCAATGAACGTGCATCTGTTTTCTTGTATGATGTACTCTTTAAAAAAAAAAAAACTCTATATATCTCTAATAGGTATACATGGACAGAAATAATGAGTATCTCACAAACAATCATAGGAGAAATGCCCAAATTGTTGAGTTTTTAAAAATCCATTTGAATGCTGCTGATAGTCAAAATACACAAAAATCCTCCCCACAAGTCTTCCTTCCTTTCCTTTAATCTGTTATATTTGTCACTCATATAAACAACCACAATGTATTTTAAATTGCCCTGTATTAGCTGACCATGATAAATTTGCAAACAGACCTCAGGGTAGAGGTACCAATGCAAGCAGCATTGCATATGTAATAAAGACCTGGGCTATATCCATACAAAGCACACACATGCCTTTATAAGACTTACGGAAGGATGCCATGGTTTCTAACAATACTACTAATAACATACATGCTTCACTTACTAAGCAGCAGATATCCTCCCCAAATACATTACTTATGTCAATTTATATAATCCTCCTAAAAGGTTGGTATTATTATCTTCCTCTTTGCACAGACAAGGAAATCAAAACGCAGAGAGGTGAAGTAACTTACTCAAGGTCAAACACAACTGGTAAATGGTAGACCAGACATTTCAACTGAGGCAATCTGGCTTCAAGTTTGTGTTCTTAAATTATATGATTTAATTCTACAGCTTGGTTTGTCCATTGCTATTTTTATTCAGTTTGTGGGCTTCTCATCTCTGCCTTATTTTATTTCAACAAAAAAATTTTCTCAATAATCTAATTTTACAATTAAGGTTATCATTTATATAATGTAAATTATTTCTATTATTAGGTAAAATAATCTCTACACTCTAGAAAACACAGGATTCAGATGGATCTCCCATGTGAAGGGCTCACATAGAGGCAAAAGTGGAATATCTCTAGCTTCCCATGTAATTTGTAGCATTATGTGTTTGTGGATTATATGAGTTCCAAAGGCTTTTTCTTTTTTTGAGTATCAGAGTTGACTTAAATAATAAAACATGACCTGGCATGAATTACAGGATCTGAATTCATTTCTCCAACTAGTGTGTTTGTGGGCCCAAGGTTGAAAGCAATTAGGTGTGAATTATTACACCATCTTCCATGCCCTGGACAGTTTTATGATGATTATAAAATTTTTTTATTAATGGTTCACTGTTTTGGGAGGAGTTGTTAATTTAAACGTATGTATTTATATTGTTAATTAATGAATAGGACAAAATTAGTTTGGTGAAATCTTTCTCGGGACCAGAAGCAGTTGAGGATGTCATTGACAGCAGGTGTGGGAAGCTGAAGGCTAGAGATGGAGAGAGGCAATATGTGGCAGTTCTGTCAATGGCTACTAAAGCCACGTGGTGCCTTAGAGACCATTTTGCCCAACTTCTTTGTTTTAAAGACCAGGAAAAACAAGTGACTTGCTCAGGATCACACCACAATTAGTGGCAAAGCTGAGTCAGCTCAGTTGAAGACAGAATCGGGGCTCCCAATCTAATGCCTCTCATTCTCAATAATTGAGGATAATTTGACTGAAAATCTGGAAAAGATGAATAGCATTGTCATAAACAGGAAGACAATAAGAATCATAAAAAGTAAAACAAGAGTTTCAGTTAACTGGATTAATCTGAGTGTCAGAATAATGGTTGTGTATGGAGAAGAAGGGGTCAGGAAGACTTGCTCAAATTTCCTGTTGATAAGGTAAGTTGAGGCCTCCACGGTTGTGATATTGAGATTGTATAAAAGCTATGAGATAAAATAATGCTTTCCTAAGAATGCATTACCTAAATATTGGGACCACAACTGGACAAATTAGATTTCCTCAGAAGCTGTGTAAATGACTGGCATGAGGCCAAACAATGGCAAAGCAGAATTTCTACCTGTGGGCACCCTCTCGCCATGGTTTTTAGTTCCCCTCCATCTCTCATCTCAAAATTCTTTCTTACCTCTGCTCAATGAAGGGTAAAAATATTTTCTTGGATAAATTCAGTCAAAAAGGAGCAGTTGAAGACTTAATGAATTTTTCTGTGGGTTAGGCAAGAAGAAGGAAATGCAGTATTTCGTAGAGTTTTTATTAAAGAAATTGATGATATAATCAACCATGTAGGACTGCTGGTACCTCAAGCAGAAGTCTATCTGTCTAAATAGTACAGAAGAGTCTCATTCCTGTTGGGATTCTCCATGGGGGGTTTTAGGCAAGTGGCCAGAATGAATTTGACATTGAGAACGTAGACATATGTGTGTGTGTTTTCCCCTCTCTTAAAATTCTAGATGTTTACCAGGCAAAGCCATACTGAAAGCCACTGTCAATTCAATCTAACTGAGCAGTGACTGACAGTATCCTCTCAACGCTCTTACCTATTTCTGATGAAGTTACTGCTGGGCTCCTGGGAGCATGACCTGGATCCTCCTGGAATACTATTCCCATCTCTTAATCAGAGACAGAAATACAGTTCATCAGAGAGGGAATACATTTTCTAAAAATGAGCATCCTTCACTTCAAGTTCAGTATTACCTTCAGTATTGCTGTTGAAAAGAAATGTACTCACTTGGATTAAGCTATCATCTAAATCTCTTCTTTGTAGAAAGCTAAGGGCTCTCAAGTGGTCCACCTAAGTCAAATGTAATATTCTTTCCATAGCATTAGATAGTTTTCCACTGTAAAATCTATGAATATCATAGATAATTTAAAAAATGAGTAAAACACTCAACTAGGTAATGCCTTACCTTATGTAATTCTATGAATTCTCTGTAGTGTCTCCATTTCTTCTCCCTAAGCATCCATCCCTGTGCTGACTGCTGACTATATAACAGGGAAAAAGACTATCCATAGAGTTACGTTTGCATTTCAAAACCTGAAACACTAGTATCATGTACAATATTCCAAAAGATGGCCCACATTCACCTCCATAAATGAAATCCTAACACTCTACATTCCCTAATATACAAAATTGTCAATAACCAAAAACTTTTTTATTTTCATCTTATTTTAATGTAGTCTTTCATTTTTAACCAAGAAGAGCTGAAACCATCTGTTATAACAAAGCAAGATACATGGCAAAAGAAAATGGGTCTTTCTCTCCAAGTCCTAACCATTGGAACTTAGTGCTGCTAACATGTTTTCTATTTGTGTCTTGACCTACAGTAACCACTTTATTTCTGTTATTAGTCTATTTGTTCAACTTAAATGCTATGAAAAGTAGATTTCAAATAAGAGATAAAATTTACTACCTGGTAAAATGTAAATACCACAGTTTAAATGAGTTATTCCATAAAGGGGAAAACACTCACTGCAGGCAATGAAAGAAATCTGTATTTTAGAGTTAGGTATTAAACACACAGTATATTACCACAAATCCTTGGAAAAGATAAAGACAGAAAAGGGGGGGAAGGCCTGTGAACTTGTATTAGCTATTGCCAATTTTACATGGTTTTACCTGTCCTGGCCTTCACTTAAGGCTGCAATTCTTTTTTCTTTTGCATTTTATTTTATTTTGTCATTAGTTGCAAATATACAGTACATTGGTTAGACATGTTTATAGTTTATGAAACAATCCCCCTGATTACTCTATCTTCCCTCTGGCTCTACACCTAGCCATTACAATACTGCTGACTGCATTCCCTATGCCATGCTCCCTATACCGTGACCATCTATCAACAATTAATATGTACTTCTTTAACCGTTCACCTCTTTCTCCCAGTCTCCCAACCTCCCTCTCCTCTGGCCTCTATATTTTTGAGTCTGGTTTCAATGATTTTGTTCTTTTTGTTCCTTAAGTTCTGCTTATAAGTGAAATTATATGGTATTTATCTTTCTCTGTTTGACTTATTTCACTCAGCACAATAACCTCTAGGTCCATCCATGTTTTTGCAAATTGTAGGATTTTATTTTTTATGATTAAATAATATTTCATTGTACATATGAACTATAACTTTTTTATCCAATCATCTGTTGATGGACATTTATGTTGCTTTCATACCTTGTGCTGCCATGAATATAGGGAAGCATAGATTTTTACAAATTATTACTTTGGGTTTTGAGGGGCTAAATACCCAGAAGTGCAATTGCTCAGTCAAAGGTAAATCCATTTTAAAAAAATTTTAAGAAACCTCCAGACTGTTTTTCATAATGACTGTACCAATTTGCAATCCCACCAACAGTGTATGAGGGTTCTCTTTTATCCATATCCTTGCCAGCATTTGTTGTTTTATGATTTATTTACAATAGCCATTCTGACAGGTATGAGGTGATACCTCGTTGTGGTTTTAATTTGCATTTCTCTGATGAATAGTGACCATGAGCATTAAAGTTACAATTCTTGAAATATGTTTTACTTAAACTTTTATCCGCAGAATATATTTTAAGGAGAAAGGAGTCAACAAGAGAGAAAAAATTGTGATAATAAAAATTCATATTATTTTCCAAAAACACATTACCAGAAACTATCTGACCTTATCCTAAAACCAGTTTTTACATATACAGATCCTTCTTTTTATATAAAGTTTCAGTTGCTGAATTTACCCCTTTTCTCCTCCATATATTCTTATCTGGGGAAGGAGGTAGCAAATTTGAGGGACTCTGATGAAGAGGGGGAAAAAAAACATTAAAGAGCAGGTTCTATTTCATTAGTAATAATATCCAATCTACATCTGATTGGAAAGTTGATACACACTATTGAAGTTTTAAAATATACTGTTGAAGCATTTAACACTGAACTGGGCAACTGCCCAGAGAGATAGTTTGGATGGTTGGACAGATGGATGGATGGATGGATAGATCTTATATTATTCATCACAACCCTATGAGAGTGATATCTCCCCACTTTACATGAGACATCTAAGGCTCAAAGATATTAAGTCACTTGCCCAGTTCACAAAGCTGCTAAGAGCTAGGGATTCAAGGGTTAGCTGACCCCGAGTTAGTGCTCCTAATCACTACAATGAACTGCCACTGCAGCAGCCCCAAACTGGACATAACCACAGTTAGGATGCCAAAATGTCTCTTGTTCTCTTCATTTCAGGACTCCAGACCATTACCAAAAAGGAAAATCTAAGATTTTATCTTGAAAGATAATTATGGAAAAAAACACTATGCTTAAGATTGCAATTCTGGAAAAGTCACCAACCTATCAACTATGATTTTAGAAAATTATTTTACCTTTCTGAAACCCAGAGATATGGAGGAAATAACACTTCTAACACAGGATTGTGAATACTAAAGAAAACCAGGTGTATTAAAAGCACTCTGCAAACTGTTCAGCATTATATAAATGCATGATGTCATAATTATGGTTAGTAAGAGTGGTAACATTTCTGTCTTTCCTCTTTTGCAGAAAAAAAGCCATAACTTTTTAGCTGAAGGTGGCCAAGATGCATATTATAACCCTCCCTAACTGAAGATTAAAAAAGACTAATAAAACTGAGTATATTTTGGTCCCATATTCATAAAATCAAACTATACACGTCACACTGCCTGAACACGATAACTGACGTGATATATTTGCATTGTTAAGTTTTAGGCCAACTCAGCTTTCATGGAAGAGAACATTGCATTTACTTTTTAAGTCTTTGCCAATATTATCCTTTCAGTTGAGAAACTTTACTTTTTGTTTTCTTTTTCCATGAGAAGAGGGGCACTCATGTTTTTCTTAGCTAGTTCTCAGCTTGCCCTTCCACTAAGAGTTCATTAGTTTGCTGGAGTAGCCATAACAAAGCACTACAGACTAGGCAGCTTCAACAGAAAGTTATTTTCTCAAAATTCTGGAAGCTGAGTCTGAGATCAAGATGTTGGTTTCTTCTGAGGCCTCTCCCCTTGGCTTATCAATGGCCATCTTCTGTGTCTTCAAGATGGTCTTCCTTCTCTGTGTGTCTCCTCTTCTTCTTGTAAGGATACTAATCACATTGAATTAGCTGTCCCCCACCCCAAATCCCTATGACTTCATTTTAACTTTATCACTTCTTTAAAACCCTATTTCCAAACACAGTCACATTCTATGGTATTAGGAATTAAGTCTTCAACATATGAATTTTGGAGGGTGGAAGACAATATTCAGCCCCTAACAAAGAGAAAGAAAGAGAAATGGCCTGTATTTGCATTTAATAACTGGTTCTTCCTAGTGCATCTGAAATGTACTGCCTGGTACATTTATGGGGAGCTAAAGACTTCCTCAGAGCAGAGCAAAGGAAACACAATTCAGAGATGCCATATAGTAAAGGGATGAATAAGGGGAGATAATGTGAATTTTAAGACAAGACATCTGAGATAAAAGTGTCCTTGAATTCTGAGTAATTATATGTAGCTTTAAGAAAAAATAAAGTTGTAAAGATTTTGATGGAAAAAGAACAACTTCTTGCTGTTTACCAAGTAGGAATGGCCCCTCAAACATACATGAAAAATTGTATCAAGTAACCTAAGTCAGGTAAGAAATTACTTTACAAAAAAATTTAATACTAAATATAATGGACACAAATATTAAAGCACACAGGATTTTTTAAAAGCTCCAGGAAATACAAAAGAAGTGTCAACAGAATTTTTTGCAGAGAATAAAAATTTAAACTCAGAAATCATGAGAGGTTCTCAAAGTATAGTATCTTTTGACTAAGCCCAAATGATTATTTATCACATCCATAATAACTGCTAAATATTTAGCAGAATAAAAAAAATATTACAAAATAAAAGTAAAATTTTTCACATAACTAATTAACAAGATTATCCAAATTCTAATACCCCCTGGTGATAGTAATGCAGTGATATGGGCACTTTCCTTCACTTTCACCATTTTACACTAATGGGAATATAAATTAGTTCTACTTTCCAAAATTAAGCAATATGTATGATATATTTAAAATGGTCACATAACTTTGACCTAGTAATCCAACTTCCATAAACCTATCCTAAAAACTAGTCAAAACTCAAGGTAATCATTTAAATATAAAAATATGTATCCTTGTGAAAAATGCATATGGCATAATTTTAAATGAAAAGTAGGAATTGTGAATTTTATGGGATATTAATTATAGCTCAGTAAAGCTGTTATTTAAAAAGTAGGAATCAAAATGGTCTATTCAGTATAACTATGTAGAATTGCAGTGGCAAAGGATCAAAGTAATTGTGCTGAGAATGTGGACAACGATTATCTCTGAGTTGTTGGTTTAGAGTTGGCTTAGAGGTTTCTTTTTATTTATCCTTCTTAGGGTATTTTATTTATCCTTCTGTTGGGCAATTTGAATATATGAACAGATGACTAGTACCATTTTTAGAGATTATTCAGACATTATGCTTCATATAGTACTTGATCCCACTCTCACTTTTCTCTCTGGGATGCCAATTAAATTTTAGATCTTCTCATATCATCCGCTATGTTTTTTACCTTTTTTCTGTTCACTTATCTTTTTGTCTATCCATGCTTCATTGTGGATATTTTGTCCCAGTTCAATAATTCTTTCTTTGGCAATGCCTAATCTATTAAATCCATCAGTTGAGGTCATAATTTAGGTTGTCAATTTTGGAATTCCCTTTTGATTTTTTTTTCTACATTGCTATGAGTTTGTTTTTATTGTTCCTAGTTCCCTGCAAAAATTTGTCTTGTCATTTACTGCTTGAGCATCGTAAACAAGTTATTTTAAATTCAACGTCTGATAATTCAAGTATCTGTATCACCTGTGTCCAAATGTATGTTTTCTTGTTGATTCTTACTTGTAATTATTTATCTCCTTATTTGTCTGGTTATTCTTAATTGCAATCCAGTCATTGCAATTTTTTTAAAAATTTATACAAATATTTTGAGGTGTAAGATAATGTTATCTTCTTTCAGAGAGAATTGGCATTTATTCTTGCAAGGCACATGTGGGCTCTAGTAATCTGGGATCATCTAAATCACTTTCAGGCACTGAGATTTTTCTGCACCAATATGATAATTTAATCTGGGTCATGGTCCATGTGAATGTTGGTTTCCTTCTAGTTCACTGTTACTTCTAAGATCCAGCCCTTTGGGTCCCAGTCCAAAAGGATTTACCAGGATTTACTAGGTCCAGGATTTACTAGAATTTACTAGGTCTACATCTTTCTCATCCATGCATTCTATCTTTTGTGCTCCCAATCCCACAAGTCTGTCAAAAGTACTCTCAGTTTCTTAGTCACTTTTGGTAGATTGGTAGTAAACTTTAGGCAAAAGCTGCCTCAACACTGAGTTCAGTCCTTCTAGATGTCAGACCAGTAATTCTTACCACTTTGTCAGCTCTCCGATGCCTTTTCGCAAAATTTTCATCCAACTTTTCTATATGTCCTCATTGGAAGAATTGATGCATAGAGCCTAGATCACCATTACCCTTATACTTTAAAAACATTTTCTATATTTTTAAACTTCTAACATCGCACATGAACTACTTATACAATTAAGCCTAAAAAGTATTGTTTATTTATTTGTTTTTAAGTAGTATGTGAGCCTTTACATGATAGTAAATTTAAAATATTTTTTGTGTGTTTGTAGGTATGATCATATTTTTCATATTCAGGAACTTATACACTTGGGAAAAGAGCATGCAATGTGGGCTCTTGTTACAAGAGAAGGAATTTAATCTGTTGCTCTTTCTCTATATTTCCCTTCTCCTCCAGAGTAGGCATTCAGCTCTATGAAATGCTAAAAGTACTGATAATTCAAGAACAATTCACTGTCTGTTCCAATCTATTCTCTCTACTGTAGCCAAAGTAAATGTTCTCAATTTAAAATTGAATTGAATTGTTACCTTGCTTGAAGCCCTACAAATATTTCTTATCATTCTTAATGGAAAAATCCAAATTTCTAAACAGAGTATACATGACCATCCTACTCTTGCCTCTGACATTCCTATCCTCTCACCCTGTGTTTGCCACACCAAACAGCTGTGGGTCTCTCCAGCTTGCCATTCTCTCTTACTCCTGGTCCTTTACACACTCCTGCTGGCCGGGAGATGGCTGCAGCAAGGCAGCTCTCTTGGACCTGGAGGCAACAGGCAGTTTTTGAGAACAGCTGCATCACTCTAAATCTCCTGCCTCTAGATTTACATGAGAGGTAAATCCATGTCTAACCTGTTTAAGCCACTGTGTTTGGAAGTCTATTTGTTACCAGTTTTAGCCTAAATTCTAACTAATGGCAATTTTCCCGCACTCCTCAATTCCTCAGGTTTTCAATAAGATATCACTTTTCCCAGAAACACATCCCTGTTTTCTTATACTGGTTAGGTGTCTCTCTGCAGTAACTGCATCAAAGGGCATGTCGCTTGTATTGAAATTGCCTGCTTAGTTGTCTGTCCCCAACACTAGGCTAAAATCTCTGTAGGCAAAGACTGTGCCTTAGTAAACACTGGCACATAGTAAGCACTCAATAAATATGTTTTGAATTAATGCAAGATCAAAGAGGAATTACAAAGCCTACTTCTATGTTATCAGGAATCTATGAAAGGTTATCGTAGGATGAGTACCATTGAAAATTACCATTTTTATTTATAGACAAATATAGATGGAGATTTTGGAGAGACTTATACCTCCCTGATCACCTGTTAAAAATTGGACAAAGGTACAATAAACTACACAGTTGCATATGCGACATGATTTAGTTTCTCCGTTCTCCTTCTGTCCCACTTTCAATATCTCAACGCCTGAGACAAAGTGAGACTTACTACCATTAGGTTTATTTCTTTGAGCTGAGACAGGATTTCTTTGGAGGTGGGGAGGGGAGGAACTGCCCAAATGCAAATATGATAAGAGATATCAAACCATTAGCACACATTTGCACCTTCATAGTGATTATATTATAAGAATGCATAGAAGATGCCAGGGCCCTAAGGAAAAGAGACAGAGAACTGGATGGTTTTGATAGGAAGAGATTGAGCAATGTGATACTAAAGAGGGAAGGTCTACATCGAAGGATTGAAGGGGGCACAGAGCATCAGGAAGCATGGCCTATGGGGAGCGAGGAAGTGGCTAGAAGACAAGCTGGGAACTAGAAGACTAACTTGGTACCTTGTATTATTTGCCCTGATACATCACACGATATATGTAGGTTTCTGCTCTTGTTTCCCTTGGGCAGAGAGTTACTCATATGGTTGGATTATATTCACACAGCCACACTCCATGGCTTCTTTGCTAAAGTAATTTGTCCTGAATGAGAATCTTCACATTTATGCCCAAATAGGTATATCCTAGTGGCCTTTCAAATTCTAAGGGAGAAATCATTCAAGTCCTTAGTCGAAGAAAGAAACCAGGTACGTGTTGTGATATATCCCAGGGAATCCTCTGGAGGCTTCTCCTGATTCTGTTTTCCTATGATGACACTTTCAACAAGAACAGAAACTCATGCCAGACTTAATGCATTTTTATGACCAGAATTGAAACAAGAATGGCAAATGTCTCTCATTCTTTTATACTGGGTCATGACTGTAATCTCATGGCCTTGCTCAGATGTCAACCTTTTGACTGAAAGGGCAGGTAGATTATATGAGAGTTCATTCTCGTTCCATCTTCAATTTGTTCATTGCAAAGTGAAGAGGGGTGTCTCTATCAGAAAACAAGGCATGAGCCTCTCATTTTGCATTTGACTCCTGGTACATGAAGTAAAGTTGATGGGGTTGACCTCTTCATTCTTTAATCTCTCTGTCAAGTTATTTCTAGAGCTTTGAGCCCTATGGTGTGCATGCACACACACCAACACACCCATACCCATCTCCCCCACATATACACAAACACACTCCAACAACAATCACAAGCTTATGCAGCCACTAGTATGCTATTCGTCAGATGTAGCTCTTCTGGACTTAAAGCAACCAGCATCTCCACATCTACCCTAATCTGAAATCTTATTCTGAATAGTTAACTAAAGAAAAATTTATCTGAATAAATTTTTTGTGATGCCAGATATAAGTTACATCTTACTTTGCTGAAAATAAGGGATTGTGTATGCCTGTGGAACTGATTAATAATCCCTTATTTCACATAAATTGGCACAGGTGTGTTATACTTCTTTGGAGTAAAAGGCTGCAGCACTGGGGTTCTGAACCTTCCACTGTCACAAATTCATTTATAGAGCTATGGATACTTTCCTAAAAATATTATACATACTCAGACTAATTTTTATATTATATCAAGGACCTTACTGCTTCGTAATATGTACTCTATTGGTAACTATATATTTTTCAATATTTTTGATATCACTTCTGGTCAAATCCTGTCAACGATGACTTTACAGTTCGGTTAGAGTTCTTTATTTTTATCTCTGAGATTTTATTGTTCTAAACTTTGTTTGAAATAATAGAAATGACCATTTTCTTTGTATAAAAATGCTTAGTACATAATTATGAATGAATGAATAGATGAATAAAGAAAGAATGAATAAAGAACTATAATCTGTATTATCGTGTTACCAGACCATTGTCTAAATGTAAATGTAAATATAAGAAATATAACCGATTTCCTCAAGTATGTTTTGACGTTCTAAGTCAAAATAGAAATTCTCACAGAGTGTTCAGGAAACTTCTAGATCTTTTCCTGGGAGATTCTTATCCATTTTATTCAAAACATTTTAGATGCCTGAAATTGAGCCCAGGGACCTTCTATCACATGGCTCACATCTTTTTGGAGACACAGCATGGAATGACTACCACACCGCTAGACTCAGGGACCTGGCCTTTCCGTTGCTCAGACATGCAAATCTTGCCTCTTCTCAAGAAACAGAAGACAGAAATGCATGGTGTCATATCATGAGGAAAATGTCAACATGCCCTCGTAATTATTGAAAACAAAAAACCTACCTAACGAAAATGGTTAGGCCTCTTTCCTCATTCACTGAACAAGATTTATAGAGCACCTCTTCAGCAGAAGGTCCCAAGCTAGATCCTCTACAGCACTTGTACTCTTGCAGATCCAAGCAGAATTCCCTGGTGAGCTCGGTCTGCTTGGCATCAGATGGGAATTACAGCCAAGTGAATTCTCCATATTGTAACCCTATTATCTCTCCCTCCCTCCATCTATCTCTCCTGTGTTGTGCATGATTGGGCCTTATGGAAAGTTATCATTTGGATGCAAAACAATTATCCTAAAACAGTTAGCCAGAGTGATCTGGACACACAGATTTATCTTCCCTCTCCTTCAGTGAAGAACATCTATCTTCCATGACCTCTTGATTACTGAAGCCTTCAGAATATATTCTTTGGTCTGTGACATTGTGCTCAGTGCTGGGCTGAGCATTAAATATCACCCTCTATGATTAATTGGAAGTTAATTAAATCTATCACTGAAACAATGGGAAGGCAATGAGCTATGTAATCATTGCAATAGTAAATGAAATGATGTACAGGTCTCTCCATCTCGCTTATTGACAATGATGGAGGGGGTAGCAGGCCTCGGATGCCTAGCAAGGCTTGCTGCCTGACCTCACAGCGGCTCTAACTTCCACAGAGCCCAGGGACAAGGCAACGAGAGGTATATTCTGACCACCTCTGCTGAATGAGCTTGCTTCTGTTCCTGAGGCCTCTAAAGTGTCCTTGTCAAGGCTTTTCCTTCTCGTATAATCAGTGGGATAAGATACAGGAATGGCTGAAAGAACAATGCAAATGCAGGTGTTACCACCTTTGAACAGCTCAGTGAAGCTCTTCACTGAGGGGGCCCTTCAAACACAATGAATAGAATGCATGTTTATTGAACACTGAATGCTTTTGCTTGTATTTAAAACTTCAGAATTTTCAAAGTGCTTTTACAGACCTGATAGCATTTGACCCTCATAAGCCCTTAAAAGATGGAGGAACTGGGAACGGAGAGGTTAAGTGGCTTGCCTGAGTTTACACAGCTGGTTACTGAAAGATGAGTAAAGCTAATTAGAAACTAAAATGGCTGAGCCAAATCTAGACAAATCCTTAGTTCCTGTTTCAAAACTTGATTTAATTTGTGAATGTGAGGACATAGAAGGCCATGAGGTTTGGAAAGGTAACCCTAAGTTGCCAGATTGCCAAGAGTTCCCTAGGATTCAGACTGGCATATTTCAGTAATAAGTATGAATATTAATTTGTATCATGGGGTAGCTATCCAGATACTAATTTTCCTTAGTCTGCTTGGATTGTCATAACAAAATTGTAATGCCCTGGTTTGGAACTCCACGAGCCAAGAAGGAAACTGACACCGATGCAAGTGCAAGAGGGAGTTTACTGACAAACTCGAGTTTGGACCCCACTCATTCACTGACACAGCAGTGGTTGAGAGGAGCCCCGACCAAGGGGCTGGGACCTAATTTAAAGGGTAAAACCGCAAGCCTTGGGGAGATGCCTTGGCGTTACCTGATTGGGGGGTTAGGTTGACCTTTAAAGGGATTGGGTGGTAGGTTGTTTGGTCTGCGTGCAAAGGGGGTCATGTGCAGTTGGGGCTGTGTATAGGGGGGCCGTGCGCAGTGGGGCTGCGTATAGAGGGGGCCGTGCGCAGAAAAGGCTGAGTGCAGAAGGTAGGGCTGAGTGTAGAAGGTGCCGGGTGCAGTAATCAGGATATGTGCAGGAGGAAATAAGGGTGGGGGTGCCTTAAGGGCCCACCGATTAGCTGGCTTAGCTGGTTTGGCCAGGTGGTAAGGCATTGTTCTTGACCACTGGCCTTCGGGGAACTTTTCGTACAATGCATCTTGGGATCACTCAGAAAAATGGAATCATTCCAGTCTTTCAAAAATACCATAGACTGGGTGGTTGAAACAATAGTTCTGAGGCTGGAAGTTCAAGATCAAGGTGCCTGCATGGTTATATTCTAGGGAGAGTTCTCTTCCTGACTTGAAGATAGCTGCCTTCTCCGTGTGTTCTCAGAGGGAGAGAGGGAGGGAAGGAGATCTTCCTCTTCTTATAAGAATACAGTACTATTGGATTAGGACCCCACTTTTATGACCTCATTTAACCTTTATTAGCTTCTGAAGATTCTATCTCCCAATGTGGTCACAGTGGAGGTTAGTGCTCCAACATATAAATTTGTGAGATGGGGAAATTCAGTTCATGTATAATTTGAGAGTAATTTTTTAAATTATCAGTAAGAATTACAAGCTAGGATAACCTCTTTAAACTCTAGTCACCTAATATTCTAATTTTTCTTTTCTTGTAGGATGTCACTAGGTAGAAGAGCATTTTCAGTCCTCAGGATTAACTTGAGAGCCACCCTCCTCCTCTTTCCCTTCAATCTTTTCTCCGTCCACGTGGGACAAGCCCCAAATTCCAGTGGCATGCCCCTTCCGTTTGAGGAGACTTGGCCCTTAGGGAAGCCTACCTTCTCAGATATATACTGGGTGTCAGGTGAGAGAAGATAGTTATCAATGTGTCATGGTCCTCAGGGACCTTAAAAAGACTAACGCATATTTTGGAATCAATGAAAATGAAATTAGTTAAATAAAGGTCCCTTATCACAGTACTGAAATTCAAGATCATTTAGTAGAAAGATGTTCAGGTAAACTTCTTATCACTCATAGCCAGAAGAGATATCCATCCCCCAAAGGCATTTTTCTTTTTTTCCTCTCCAACTTGCTAACACACAATCAGGTCCATCTGCCCAAAATTATCTAACTAAATACCACAGGCTTAAGTAAATATTGCATTGGATCCAACTCCAAAATTTGGTCCTGTTTCAACTCCTCCTAGGAAACTGCTGGCTCAAGTGCAGTACAGTGGTGATACAAAAATCAGATCAGAGACTGTCTAGAACAAGGTTCTAGAGAAGCAATGATGAGTGTTCTCTGCCTCAGGGCCTTTGCACTTGTTCCCTCTGCTTGTAGCACTCCTCCCCTAAATATCCGGAAAGTTCTCATCCTTTACCTCCTTTAGGTCTTTGCTCAAATATCCTCTGATCAAGTTAAGCTTTTCCTAACCATACTGTCAAAACAGTGGCTCCTCTCAGCCTATCAATTTCTCACATTTTACCCTAGTTTATTTTTCCTTCAGAATAAGAAGCACTACTCAACATTATATTATTCATTTATTTATTTTCTATCTTTACGTCCTAGAAAATCAACTCTATGAAGTCAGGGTTTTGATTGTTTTCTTCTATGTCCTGGACCTTTGCACTCAGTATGACATATAGTAGATATGAATGAATGAATGAATGAATGAATGAATGAACTTAAGGGGCAAAGCCGAGGCTAAGAAGTAAGTCAGCATCACAAGGCCAAACAGCCATGGAAGCACATGACATGATGGAAGTATTTGAACTCTGTTACAAAGTGTATGTACTTCAGGCTACTGACTTAACCTTCCCGGAACAGAGTTTACTTATCTCTGAAGTTTGCAACACATGTACCTTTCCAACTCTAACATTCTATAAACTATGATTTGAATTCAAAGATAATGATGTGATGTGCTGCCAGTCTCAGGAATCCTGATCCTGAGTTGGCTAGGAAGGATTACAAAGGGATAGTTGAAATAGATGTTTCATGACTGTCTCTTTTGAGTTCCAGATATTAGAAAGTTGAAGGGCCAGCTTGACCAATCCCATTCCCTAAACACAGCAGAGGCTAAAATTTGATCCTGCTATCTTTATCCTGTGTTTTCCCTCAGATATTCACCTTCTAGGTCTTTTGTTAAAACAAAGAAACAATGGCTTTACCATAAATTAAGCAAATCACTAAATTTGCTCTAAATTTCTTTTGCAAAACAAAATTAATAAAAAGGATTAAGAAGTAAAACAAAACTGAACAAAGAAACGCCCTGAAAATATTTCACATAGTGAAAAGGGCATCAAAAAGATAAATACAGATGGTACATTTTAGTTCAAAAAATATCTTGGGATAATAGAGGAATATAATTATGTTGCAGATGTCACTTCCGGTCATAATGACTTGGACTATTAGAGCCAAGAGAATGTTATTAAAATGCCTGGAGAAGTTTCTGCTTATTTATTTAAGCCTATGGACTTAAAGACTCTAGAAAAATGTATAAAATTCTCATTTGAATTGCAAATTGAATCCATCAGTTAAAGTTACATATTTTTTAAGTCAAATTTGGAATCCCATAATTCATAAATAGTCTTCTGTAGAGTATATGAATTAGGCTATCGCAAAGATAATGATATAACATTATCAAACAACATAAAATGACTTCCTTTTATTTTCCCATAATGTCTGAGTTCCAGGTTTCCTGGCTCTCTCATAATGCCTGATGGAGCCGCAAGGCAAATACGTGTGAATTGCGGTTGCAATATGAAAAGTGACTCCGGAAAAGGCATGTTGGTGCTTTCAAGCTGATTCCCTGTCAATAGCCTCTACATCAAACTGCCTCAGTGTCTAGGTCAGGCAATGCTTTTCATAGATGCCAGCACTGTCAGGTCAGCACAAGATCTGAACACTGAGATGCATGTACTCTGTCTCTTAAATCAGTCCCAATAACAGTAATCTTCTTTGAGGGGGAGGGATGTTCAGGGAAGGAGGAACTGATCTGATTTTGCTTTATCAGGAGTGTGTAGGATCCTAAGGGCTTCTCACGGAGAAGTGAAACACATTCTTTCCAGGAGTAAGCTCTATGTAGACGATGAATATTTCCAGTATGACCAATCTCTTGGTTCTATGACAAGAAACTCAAAGAGTTTGTGCTGACAAAAGCATATAGAGAACTTATTATGTAAGCAAGCATGACTACTTCAAATAAGATATTTGCCCCAGTCCAAAGGAATCCCGTAGCCCTTGAGGGTGAAACAGATTGTGGCTGTCTGTACCCAGTTCAGTTAAAACAAAATTGTCACATTTTTGACACTGTGTAGGCTCTGAGTTAAATAAAGAGATGAAGAGGAAAGGATTGCACTTTTCACTTATAGTAGCATAATTAAGCATCATGTTGCATAGAGTAAAAATCCAAACCAGTGTGATCATTAGTTTTACTATGTATTTATTCTGTGATCTTGATCCTTGTCTAGAGTTGAGTTCATTTTGTGCCAGAATAACCAATTGAAATGTGGAAATTTGGGTTAATCGAGATTTTTTTTTTCTGTTTGATGCCAAACAATTAGTGTGACTGGATTATTTGACCAGATTGACACAGGCATTAAGTCATATTGACATAGCCATAATCTCCTATCTTGATTTATCTATTAGGAAAATAAAGATAACAAGTGATCTCCAAGCTTTCTCTCAGCTATACAATTATCTATGAGGCCTCAATCATTTTCAATATTCATATGCAGGCATTAATTTTTTCAGATCTTGGAAGACAGGAGAAGGTGATCAGAGAAGTTTTGAAGTCAGCCAGATCTGAGTTCAGAAGCCAACTCTGCCATTAATTAGGCAGATAGCCTTGGGCAAGCTACTTATCATGTTGGAGCTTCAGTTTTCTCATCTCTAACATGGGATGATAATATAGCTACATCATAAGATTGCTGTGAGAAAAAAATTAGATAATGCAGATAAAACACTTATGGTGCTGGGAGCATAATAAAGTTCAGTAAATGTTAATAAGTTCAATTAAATAAAAGGTCTTTAAATGACAAAAACAAAACAAAAAATACCATCTTCAAGTATTATTTCATAAGTTTGTATTTCAATTTGGAAAGAGAAATAATGTTCAAATACATTTGCATGAGTACATAGACTCTCATGGAAAGTTACTTTTTTCATGAAATAAAAGAATGAAGAGCTATAAAATGTTTCTTCTATGAAAACATCAGACAGTAAAAGCTTCCTCAGCTTATCACACTTCAGCCTCAATCAGGAAAAAACATAAATGCTCAATTATGGAAGTGTGGAGGAAATAAATCTTCCTGTTCCCAAGGAAGGTTCCTTAACAAAGGCCCCTCTTCCCAATAGCCAGTGATTGACATCAGGGTGCTGCTGGACTGATGCTGACAACGCAACAACAACGGGTTTATAAAGTGAGCAGCTCTGCTTTAATGTTGTGGGTTTTTTTATTATGCTTTGCTTTCTGATGTGATGAGAAAATTCAGATCAAATATGATCTCATTGGGATTTTTCAAAGCTCTCTACCACCCAAATCATCACTTCCGAGATGGCTCCAAAGACATGCTGCCTCATTCTAGACCTGCTGGCTTTTAACCCATTATATCACTATTTATGGCATGTGGTGCTTGGTATGCTCAGTGAGCAAGTGGGAGAGCTGGGTCAAGGCTGAAAGCACTCTCAGTGACTCTTCCCACCGATGTTTTCTGCAATGCTTAGAGCCAACAGACAGACTGTTTGACTTGATAAACCTCTTACTTTAGGTGTGTATTTAAAAAATTCTGAGCCCCCTCACTTTGCTTTTAAAATCAAGCAAAGTCTGGCATGGGCTTTCCTTACATTGTGTGATGGCCTAGGTTGTAGTGAAGAAGACCCAGGTTCAAACCTTGACTCTTTTTATCGAATGCATGTTATTTAGCTCTGTGAACTTCAGTGTCCAGAGATATACATAAAACTGCTTAGCAAGTACACAATTATAGCAAAGAATGAAGAAATATTTGTTTCTACTATCATTATCACTACCACTATTCCATCTAAAAAGAAAAAAGAAAATGAACTTGTCTAGCCCATTCATAAAGCTAGTGCCAAGTAAGCTTTCATATGCCCTGTTATTTTTTTCAGGTTGGTCTTAATTAAAAAGGTTCTTGTCTGGGAGATAGTAGTCAAAGACTGCTCTAAGGAAGAACCAGAGAGATTTACTCTCAAATACATCTTTATAGCTTCATCACCATAATACCTAAGCATTCATGTGGACAACATCATTTCATCATAAATGAGAAGGTCATACTATTGAACTGTAATCCATCCATTGATTTATGGTCCCAAGTTCCTCCAAGGATTTTCACAAATGCCTGTGATGTTTCCTAGTGATGGACTTTGCATTTGGATCTGTGATTTAGATGACAGATGTGTGAAATCATATGTAGCCAGACAAATCCCGGGTGATAACACATTTGAGGGGGCTCAAGCAGTGATGGATTAAGGCCCAATCAACCAGATCAGCTAATCTGAGCCCTCTTCAGTGACATTGGCCCTGATGCTTTAAAGGGGCACCCCAAATAAATTATTTTCCAGAAATAATATTTTGTGCTCTGCATCTCATCCTATAGTACTTCCTTTTCCATGGTAAATACCAGTGGAGAAGCTCTGCCTGTTTCTAGAGAATAGATTATTTTGTCTAGGATTAACCATTTGCCTCTATTTACCAGTTAACTACTTTCAAAATCTCATATTCCAAGTAGCAGTGGGATTATTAATATGATCAGTTTACTGGTAATAACATTTTGAAAGTCTGACAAATGTAAAAGCTGCAAAGCCAAAGACTTAATAGTTTCTTAGATGCTAAAGAGTTAATTCCAAAGAAAGCTAACAACTCACATTTAGAAGATAGGTAAAATCAAGGCTTCCCTAGGAAAAAACTAATATGAGTTCAACACTGAAGCCTTTCTCAAGAGTAAACCTTCTGATGCCATGTATAGGCTTCACATTTAAAATAGATTATCTCACATATATTTTTTATGGAAATAGGAAGTAGGTAAGAAATATTATACTTGTAACATAGCAGGAAAGGAATATAACACAAGATACAGAGCTACACTAAAAGAAAAAGCAAAGAACGTTCTGAACTCCACAGGATCACTCAATGCCATGTGATCCGTGCACCACCTCAAGGGTGCTCCCATTCGATTTCATAAAAGCCAGGCTTGAATGCTTTATTATTCTGTCACATCTCTGGGCCTCTTATTAGACTGTTGCTATCAGGATTAACTTTAGATTTTTTTTTCATTTTCAATACTAATTGCAGTTCTATCCAAAACAGCTCCTCGAGTAAACCAATGTTTGCCTGCTGTGGGCCTCTCAGCAAGTTTGTGTTGCACACTTTGGACAATCAAGAAATTATTTGTAGGAAGGATATGAGTTATTAACTATATAGCATAGCTTGAGAAGCAAATAAATAAGTATATATGTCTTTATCTTTGATTCTACCTTGCTCTTAACTTGTTTCCTTACCTGACTTTTTTTTTTTTTTTTTGCCCCGGAATCTATGTTACTGTCCTTTGAATCATCTTAAAGATGACACTGTATTCCAGCATAGCATAGTATTCTAGTGGTCCACCAATCTAAATCCCTTTTTAAAACTGGCCTGCCTTTTATCAACTTATTTTCTTTGCTGAATTGCATTAAAATAAGCTTTTGGCAAGATGTTCCAAATAGTGGAATCTAACCTCAATAGCTGCACTGTACCCCTCATCCCACTCCTGGCACTAAAACAAAAACCAGTCAATAGTATAGCTATGAAAATAAATGCTAGATCATATCCCAAAAGCAATCAGAGTGAACTAAATAGAAATCAGGCAGGGGCGAGAAGAATATAAAGCGTTCTCATCCAGCTTGTCGATTTTGCTTCTATTAGCAAGACCTTTTCTTTATGGACTTCTTGGAGTTTATATGAAGGCAGGTGTCTATGTTCTTCTGAGACAATATTAAGATGAAAAAAAGCAGTGACTAGGAGCAAGAGTAATAATGTAAAGGGAACAAATATAAAATTTACAGTCAAGTAGAACTACTCAGATAAATTTTTTTTAAATATCACTATCTAATCCCGGGGTCTGCAAACTACGGCCCAAAGGCCAAACCAGCCTAACATTTCTTCCAGGTCTATCAATCAATTTATTGTCTATAACTGCTTCTGTTCTACTATGGCAGAACTGAGCAGTTGTGACAGAGACAGCATGGCACACAGAGCCTAAAATATTTACTATTTGACCCTTTATAGAAAAATTTTATCAATTTATTATCCAATCTCCTGAAGAGAATTCACAGTATTTAGAAATTAAATTACATTTGCACACTCAATACTCTTACAATCTTCGAATACTTACATATTAAAACTCACTTATCTATGTTTTATATGGGAAGGAATGGGGGATGGTGCATGCATACACATGCATTTTGGGGGTGCCCTAAAATAAAACACGCTTGCTATGAGAGCTTCTTGACTACTCAAGAGATTCAGCATATGCAGAGAATCAGCTGTGTAATGATGGGAAGATTCAACTTGAAACTGAGTGCCAAAAGATAGTCCTCGTTATATAATCTTGGACACATCATTTAGCCTCCATTTCCTCATCTTCAGAGTTGGAACTCTGATGCTTAACTCTCAAGGCTGTGTAAAATCATACGAAGTTATCTATGTGTGTAAATCTTTTATTAAGCCATAAATTACATAAATGTAAGTTGTTGTTATGATGTGGTGCCCTGAATGCATTCCATATAAATAGTAATCTGAACTAGGATATTTCAGTTAACTGATTCACATAATTATAATTTTCCCTTGACATCAGTTGCTTCCCACACTGCCCCTCAATGAGCTCTCTATAGTGTATCAAAGCACTATTTCAGAGAAAGTATCACTTAGAATTAAGAATTCTAAGACCAAGGACCAGCAGATAAGATGCTTGGTCCAGATCCACATCGGGAGTAATTCAAGGTAATCTTCATAGAAGTTTGCCATTTACTCCCACCTCTCATTTGTCATTCATCTCGTGGCTTCTCTATATCTCACATTTCCTCCCTTAGCCATTTGCACCTTCTTCCATATCTGTCCCCATTCACTCCCTCACTCCTTCTCTCCCCGTTGTCCCCTTGCAATTCTACCCCAGTCCTCTTTTGGTCCTTTTCTCATTTCTAATTCTGAGGGCCCTTTGAGAAAGGGGGAGGGGAGGGAAACAAAAGGTTAATTTTCTCCTGCCTGCCCAGGCCGACTTAATGTAACAGAAGGCAGCAAATTGTATTGATTTAGTGACATGCAACTGTCCAGAAAGAGCTATTTATACATTATTCAGGACAAACACTGTCATAATGGACAAACAGCAGCAGCATCTGGGATGTTAATGTCTACAAATAAGATTATTCTTTGAAAGGATTAGGATGAAGCATTTTGTGTAATTAGATTTCTCCGTTTCAGGAATGAATTGCCTTTTAGCAGTAAAAGCTGTCACTGAGGGAGCCATTAGCTCCTTATAACTGAATTAAATGCATAATTAGTGACATGATCACATTAGGATTTGTTTCATTTTTAACTAATCTGAAGGAGGAGGGGCAAGGGAGAGTTGGAGAGCGGAGGCGGTGCCATTTCCAGGTCACTGCGGCCTTCCTCAGCTGGGATAGGCCTCAGCTGGCGTGCTGAAGTTGGTAAAAGTCAGGCGTGTGTGAATCAGAGCCCGGGCCTCGCCACGGCGACGGCCGGGCTATTCATCACTGGGTGGTGGGTGACAGTGACTGATGGGCTAGGCCCAGGCCTGGCACTTCACCAGTGCAAGAATCATACGAGCCAGGGAGCAGAATGACAGCTGGAGCGCTGTGTCAAGTGGTGGAGAGACCAGAGCTATTAATAATGTGTGCCACATGATCTCCGCTGCGAGAAAACAATGATTTAGACATTGGTGAGAATAAAGATTTTACATTTAGTCCAGGGGTGACTCTTCTCCTTGGCACTTGTAGAATAAATCTCTAAGCAATCAGCATGTATGAAAATCAGGCAATGCATATATTAGAACCCAGCTCCTGAGGGAGGGGGCATGGGTGGGGATTTAAAAATCCTTGCATTGCCTCTATATGGTGTTAATTCCATCCTCTGACATTTCTGCAAATGTCTTGAGCTAGCAGGAAAGAAAAAATTAAAAGACAATGAGGAGGGCTTATACATTGGCTCACTCACTTGACCCTTCAGCACTTCTTTGTTGAAAGTCTACTCCTGTCCGTGCTGTGCTAGGTGCTATGTGAGAAATGAAGAGGTATGAGGTATTGTCTTCACCCTCTAGGAACTTAACAGAACTGAAAAGGAGCTGAGACACCAAGTCCGTGTTGCTGAATGCACTGACATTTTCTTTGCTTCGAGGGACCTCTAATTTGGTTTCTTGGTCTGAAAGTTAGGTTGAAAGTCACAAGAGTAGTATAACAAAGGAAGCTTGGTAAGAGTACTTCCATTCAAATTGCTGAAAACTAAACAAAACTTATACCAGTAGAGACAGCACTAGGGAATGGTCACTGGGGAGGTGAGACCACTGACCATTGAGACACTGAGTTTGTGTAGAAGTCGCTCCTTGCTTGGTTGGCCTGAACATTCTGTTCCTAGGGAAAGTGGAATTTGTTGGGCATCAGGTTCTAGATGCTTTCAAGTTTCTGGCCATAGTGGGGGGGGGGTTCTCCAAGGAATAGAGGAATAGAGAACAATTAAAATGCTCCAATCCTTCAAAGATCTATCCCTTCTTCCCTACCACTGGAGCCTGCAGAATAACTTTTTTATATATCCATGGTGACCAGAGTATTCCAGTCCAAGGTTATCTTTTGATGAAGTCCATCTTGAAGCCAGAAAATAAGTTAGAATCTAATGATTAGATGAATGCCTTTGTAGACCTGAATCCTTGCTACTCTATGATTAAGATGTTGTTATGGAAAGAAAGATTCTGACTCATGATTGGCAAAGATAGTTGTTGAAAAATGTCATTGGTAACCATGAAGATTCTGTTAAATATTCTTTGTGCCCTCCTAAGGGATGGTTTGAGTTCTATTAAACTCTTGCTAACCTTTGCTATGCTAGAAGCAGACCATATCAAAACATCTTAACTAATAGCTCAGCAAAATTCAACAATAGAGAAGTGGAAATTCTTGTCCCTTAAAGTTACCATTTGATAGAACTTAAACTTTTAAAACAGACTTTTGTGAATTTCTTGAGAAAATATACAGCTTTCATGATGTTACACCTGGAAAATGTATGTAAAAATTCACATATAACCTTTATATATTGGTGAGCATTAAGATTTCCTGTTCCTTGAGGCAAATATTGACCTTGACTTCACCTCGGTCAATATTTACCTCTCAGGTCAATAGATCTTGATGTTCACCTCAACAGAAGTCAATATCTACTTATTATCTCATTTCTATCTGTCAGGTAGCAGTGTGTAATCAGTAATGTGAATTTCCTTCCCTTATGCATTTCCTGAGGTTAAGATGGGATTAATTTTGGACCTTATGCTTTCCATTTGCTAAATACCTTCTCCCCAAAGGAGCTAATGAAAGTTTGTACAGAATATTAACTATGCATTTTCATCTTCTTCCATTGCTTGGTCTCTGCCACCCATCCCAAATTAAAGTAGCACGTGGTTAGAATAAAGTATTTTAATATGAGAACTTCATTTACTTATTCAACAATATTTATTGTCCACCACACATCTGACACCAATATTTATGATATAGCTGGGCATATAGCTAGGATATAAGTAGACATGGCCCCTGTCCTCAGGAAGTTTACTGTTAAGTAAAGTACGTTCCAAATCCCAGTTTTTGGAAGGATGCCCAGCAGGCTGCAGTAGCATCACTGGAAGTGTTTGGGGTCTTTTGGTTTGGTTTGGTTTTAGAGAGGTATTATTTTTACAAAGAGTACCATGTACTCACTGACGTGCTGGTGAATGGTCCTTTGGAGGGAAAAGGAGCCCTGATTTGTTGCAATTTCTGACTTTTGTGGTGTAAATACTTCCACCATGATCAATTTCAAGCTACCAATGAGAAGTCACTGATACAGATTTGAGAAGAGATGCAGACTTATGAGCCAATTTATGCCAACTGCAGCATAGCACTGCTGCTCTTCACCTAGGTTTACCTACCGTTAACACTTTACCCTCTTTTATTATTCTCCTCTTTCTTCCTCCTTTTTCTTCTTTCTCCTTTTTCTTTGCGGGGAGAGCTTTTGAAACAGATTCCGAACTCCAAATGAATGAGATTCAGGATGTGTTAATAATTCCACAATGATACTAACTAATGCATGGCCAAACTAAGGAATGCTGACCTAGCCTAGTAGACATCACATAATTTTAGTTCTTCTATTCTGAAAATCTGAGCCTTGTGAATTCCACCTTGACCTTTATTCAAGGAAGAACCAGAAGAACTTCTTTAGAATCTTGCCATGGTACCACGGCTTTCGATCCACCTGGTTTTGATATGTGGTTTTGCATGCCTATCCTTTGCCTGATCATTCTCTATAAAATCTGATTTGAACTTCCTCCTCTTCACTCTATTCATGTAGGAAAATTAATCCAAGAGGCTCTGTACCTACTCAGAGTAATGAGAATCTAACTATAAACTGAGAGTGGTACATAAGGGAGTAAGATATATTACACTGTTTCAATGATCGAGAAATGCTTTTTAAGTCATTGATAAAGAATTTTAGATGGGCTTTGACATTTTTACTGCATGTTAATGTACTCCTACGAATGCTTTTGTAACTTCTGGATAAATTTAGCTGTTAAGTTCTGTCTTTGTTTATACAGTTTCAGTAACGGATCTGTTTGCAAAGCAGTTCAAGCTATAACTTTTGTTTGGAAAAAAAATCAGTTGCAGACTTTCCCCATGAGAACACTCAACCACAACCAGTGATGTATACACAGCTATGATGCAGCTACTGTAATGTGGGGCAATGCTGATCTATAAACATCTTTACCTTGCCAGGTGGATACGTCTTTTAATGACAGGACTGGACCATCATATGTACTCAAACAGCCTTGCATGTATACCTGGGAGCACCACTCTCTTGAAGAGCAGAGGTTTATTATTCCAGAAGATTTGCTATGTCACCTTAAACAAGTTACTTGGCCTATTTTAATTTCTTCTTCGGTAACATGAGAATAATAATAATACACACCTCATATTTTTGTTATGAAGATTAAGTGGAATATCATAAACATATTACTTAACAGAGTCAGATAGATGAAAGGACTATAATAGATTTCATTTCTGTCCCCTCTGACCATGACCACTGCAACCACCACCCGCATAGTGATCACAGTGACGGCAGTATGTTATATCTATATCTATATCACATGTATGCAAACACACACATATACACACTCAAGTATACAAAGATCCTTCATAAAGTAGGAACTCAAAAATGGGGGGGGGTGATGAAGAAATGATGGCGATAATGATGACAATTATTAAAAAAAAGAGAGAAAGAAGAGGATGAGTAGAAAGGGTAATTTACAGCAACAACAACAAAAAATCACCTGTTTGTAACTGACAGAACAGATTCATCTCTTGGATAAAATGTGTGTTGAAAAGTTTTCAGAATGGCTTATCATTGGAATAGTAAAGGAAACAGAGTTCAACATTTTTAGAAAAGCAGTGAACTCCATTAGTTTGCTTTTTAAAAATCAAGATGATAAATATTTTTTTTTAGTTAAAAATAGACTTTATGAAAATATAAATCTCCAGAAAACAACCTCTCAAAATTTCTCAAGTAGTTAGGCTAAGAATGGCCAATGTTAAACACTGGCCAATTGAAGAGATAGCAAGTCTTTTTCACCCTGGCATTTCCTAAGAGGAAAGACTAACATAAAAATGTAATTTCCATGAATGAAATTTATGTTGTTCAAAACATCATAATATTTATACTTTCCAGAAATACTCTAATATGTATGTATATTTGCTTGGCATGATTATTTCAAGTTCAAAATTAAGCTCCAAATAAAATGCAAAGAAGCTCCCTAAAACAAATAACTCACAGAGATGTCTCTTCCATACATCTCGGGAGATCTTCTCTTCACAAACCCTCAACAACTGGAGCAGGTGAGGTATTTGCAGAAATGATTTTGGGGTCATAGACTGATCTGCTCGTGGTTTAGGTGACTTGTTTGAACTAAGGCATTGCAGACATTTCTGCAAACTCACCGCTCTCCCTCCCTGGCCTGCTTCATTTACCTGGTGAGGTAAATAAGAGCCACCACAGAATTTCCCAGCTCCTTTTCACTGTCTTATTACTTTACTTTATTCCCATCTAATGTACAATACAGAATTCAGTCAAAAGAAAAACAGCTTCTAGTGGCAATGATACTCATTTCCAATAGATCTGTTAAGTCTGACACAGTTAAAATGGCGATCATTTCAGTTTTAAACTGACTGTGACGAAAATCAATAGATCTCTTTCACCTCTGAAAAACTGGGTTCAGATCTGAATTTGCTCTCAAGTGAAATCAATTTGGTGGCCTCTTAACCCAGTGTCTTGGAACCACTGGTCCCCATCACACAATCACCCTGTTGCTTTTATTCAGCCTGGTTGCCTTTACTCTAGAGAGACAAGGGATCATAGGTGAGAGAAAAGCCAAGATGGGGTTGAGGATGAAAGTTGACTTCGGGGAAATCTGACAACCACCAGTCAGGTGACAACAGTGCTTTACCTGGTAGAGGGTTTTGATGGAGTGGAAGAAGAAGAACAATAGATTCTATGTCTCGATGTCAGGATTCATATCTTTACATAGAGCTTCTCTCACTAATTCCGGGTATGTTACTTATTACCTTTTCTCTTTTGAAGTTGAAATGAAATTTATACTTAAAAATTCACAATGAGAGTAAAACTAGGTATAGAAAGTAAATTTTTAAAAGATTTATAGATGTAATTTAGAATTTTAAGTCTTCAAGAATCAAAAAGTTAAAACCCAATACCCAATATCTAAATTCAACCAGGTTTTCACATGACAGAATGTTCTGACTTGGTTTCTTTGTGACTGATATGATGAGCATTTTGTATATGTGTATGGTAATTACTTTCTTTTAACAAAGTTATCAGTCACTGTCATCAATGTTGAACAAGTAATATTTTCAATTAGGCCATTTTTTAAAATATTACTTTTGAAATTTGGAGATTCTCTTTTCAGTATGGCAAAGAGTTTAATTTTACTTCTTGTGAAAAGAAAAAATGATTTAGGTCCATAATCAAAAGCTAAACCAATAGAGATTCTAGTTCTCTTTAATAACAATAAAATATAAGCTAAAGCATATAGTTTTAATTTTACTTTTTTGGAACTCTTTCATTCATACTCAATGAAAAGAAATTTTTCATTTGCAAAGTTGAAAAATTACAATAAATATGGAGCTCCAGCTATTATATTCGATTATTTAGAAGAAATTTACTTAAATAATTAATATAATACTTCTCTCAATTGTACTGTAAAATCTAACTATTCACAAGTTGTTGGACATTTGTATGATTTCCAAATAGACTATTATAATCAATGCTGTTTATGAATCTTTACCTTTAAAGTCTTTGTGTGGATATATAGTTTCATTTCTCTTAGGTAGATACCAAAGAGTAGAATTGTGAGTTGTAAGATAAATTTATGTCTAACTTTTTGAGAATATCCCAACTATTTTCCAAAGTTGCTGTATGTACCACCATATATTTCCACCAGGGATATGTGAGCACTTCATTTCTCCTCATCTTCGTCAACACTTGCTATTGTGTTTTATTTTTACATTTAGGTCTATGATCCAGTTTGACTTGAAATTTTTTTGTATGGTGTGAGGTAAGAGTCTAATCATCTTTTCATATGTAGATATCCAATTGCTTCACAGTCATTTATTGAAAGACCACCCCTCCAGCTATTAAATTGTCTTGGTACCTTTGTCAAAAATCAATTAATCATAAATGTGAGTGTTTACTTCTGTACTCTCAAATCTGTTCCATTAATAGGTCTATCTTTGTGCCAGTACTAGACTATTTTGATTACTGAGCTTTATAGTAAGTTTTAAAATTGGAATGCATCTTTCAACTTTGTTCTTTTTAAAAATTATTTTGGTTACTCTGTGTTTTTGTGTTTTTATATGAATTTTAGGATCAGCTTGCCAATTTCTGCAAAAAGTCCTACTGGAATTTTGACAAGTATTGCACTAAATTTATAGATCAATGGGGGAGGGAGGAGGGCAGGTTAAGGGATTGCCATTTTAACAATGTTGAGTCTTCCAGTCCATGAATATAGAATATCTTATCATTTATTCAGATTTTTTGAAATTTTTTAAACAATTTTTTATAGTTTTTACATTTTTTATTAAACTTATCTCTAAATACTTTATCTTTCTGATGCTATTTTTAATGTAATTGTTTCCTTAATTTCATTTTTGGAGGGTTTATTGCTATTATATACAAATACAATTGAGTTCTATATATTAATCCTGTATCCAACAACCTTGCTGAATTCATTTATTAGTTGTAGTAGTTTCTGAGGAGTCTGGCTCCAAGCCAAAATGCTAACCATCTTTTTGAAGCTTCAGGCATGACCATAAGTAATTACAAGGCTTTGGCAGGCCTCATGGAGGGAAGCTTTCCTTTCCATACCAGATTTGGTGCAAAGCCAGTGCACTGCAGTTTTCTCAGCCCTGCAATCAAGGACTCAGTTTCCCAATTCAGGTCTTCAGGTCAGCCATGTTCATATATATATCTATATTCTTAGCCAAGGTACCTCCATTCAGAGGCATGCTTCTATTGGGGCCTATGATGGGGCCCTTTGTCCCATTTTGGCACAGTACCTATCCTTTCCTAGTCCTTTTCCTCTGTTTTTCTCTTCTTCTCCAGCCCATGGGTCCAGCAGCCTTTTGATATGATTTCCATATCTGCACTGCATCCACCTGACCCCCATCCAGTACCATCAAGTGGAAATCAAATAGAACACTGAGAGCCAATGCCTTTTGTTTTGCCTCTCACTTGCAGGTCACAGTAATTGAAGCCTTGATTGTTACTTTCAGTTTGTCTTATTGTTTCTATCTCTACCTAATTACTTGATAGTTTCTTTGTGTATTCAGAGGACCTTCAACATACAGGATCATGTCATTCTGAATAAAGACAGTTTTACTTCTTCCTTTCCAATCTAGGTATCTTTCATTTATTTTTCTTGTCTGACTTCACTGGGTAGCATCCAGTGTAATTTGGAATAGAAGTAGTGAAAGCAGACATGCTTGTCTTGTTCCTGATCTCAAGAGGAAAGCATTCAGTCTTTCATTATTGAGTATGATGCTAACTATGGACTTATTATAAATGTTTTTCATCAGATTAAGGAAATTCCCTTTTATTCTTAGTTTGTTGAGACTTTTTATCATGAATGGGTATTTGATTCTGTTAATTTTTTTCCTGCACCTATTGAGATGATTGTGTCACTTTTGTCCATTATTTTATTAATATGATGAATGACATTGAAATAAATTTTTGAATGTGAAATCTGCTTTGCATTCGTGGAATAAGTTCCATTTGGTTACAGTATATGATCCTTTATCTATGTTGCTGTATTCAGTTCACTAATACATTCATGAAGGATGATGGTCCATCCTTTGCTTTTCTCATACTGTTTTTGTATGACTTTGATATCAGAATAATTTTGACTTCACAGAATGAGTTGGGAAATATTCTCGCCCCCTTTATTTTCTGGAAGAGTTTGTAAAGAATCAATATTATTTATTCTTTATATGTGTGATAAAATTTATCTGTGAAGCCATCTGGGCCTGGTCTTTTCTTTGTGGAAATATTTTTAGTATAATTCAATTTCTTTTCTATTTATAATTCTACTGAATTTCTATTTTTTTATCAGGGAGTCTTGGCAGTTTGTGTCTAAGAATTTGACCATTTCATCCTTTTCTAATCTATTGGTATAAAATTGTTCATAGGATTCCCTTTTAATCCTTTTTCCTTCTGTAAAGACAGTAATAATGCCCTCTCTTTTATTACTGAATTGCTTGAGGATTCTTTTTTTTTTTTTCTCCTTGTTCAGTCTAAATGTTTAACCTTTTTTTTTTATCTTTTAAAAGAACCAACTTTTGGTTTCATTGATTTCTTCTATTGTATTTATTTTTTCCATTTTCTTAATATATGTTTTATTTTCTTCTTTCAAATCGACTCTTAGTTTAGTTTGCTTTTCTTTTTCTAGTTCCTTAGGTTATTTATTTGCAATCTTTTTTTTTTTTACTAATATAGTGTTTAAAACTATAAATTTTTCTCTGAATACTGTTTTACTATATCCCATAAATTCTAATACTGTATTTCCATTTTCATTCAATTCAAATTATTTTCTAATTTCCCATGTGATTTCTTCTTTAACACATTAGTATAGATGTGTTTCTTTGTCAATTTCCATGGAATTGAAAACTTTTCGTTTTTTTCTCTGTGGTTGATTTTAATTCAATTACATAAAATCAGAGAACATAAAAAGAATTATAGGAAAGCAAGAGAACAATGATTTCACATATAAAGAGTATTAGTAAAGAGAGATTTTTAGAAGAACCAAATGGAAACTGTATTTATTTAAGATATACAACATTATGGTTTGATATACACATACATTGTGAAATGATTAACGAAATCAATTAAGTAACATATCTGTTATCTCACAGAATTGGTTTGTTTGTTTGTTTGCTTGTTTGTTTTTACCAAGGCTAGAGGATAGGGAAAGTGAGAAGTTGGGCAAAGGGTACAAACTTTCAGTTATATGAATAAGCTCTGGAGATCTAATGTACAGCATGATTATTATAGTTGATGATACTGTATTATAAACTTGAAATTTCCAACAAAGTAGATCTTAAGTGTGTCTTGTAATTCTTTAGACACAGTTTCCTTTACTTCTTTGAGCATATTTACAATAACTGATTGGAGGCATTTGTTTACTAAAGTCTAATATCTAGACACTCTCAGAAACTGTTTCTATTGACTGCTTTTTTTCTCTGTGTTTAGGTTCTGTTGTTGTGCACGTCTCAATTTTTTGTGTGGAAAACTAGGCATTCAGATATTGTAACAACCCTAGATTCTGATTCCTCCCAGGTAGTTATTGTTTGTTTAGTATTTTGACTAATACTATAGAGTTTGTCTTTCTTACAGTGTCTAGCTGTTGATATCTCTGTTGAGTTTGTTGTTATTTTTGTTGTTGTCTTTTAATTCTAGTTTTTATATTTAAACCTGTCTTCCTAAGGCTTGCCTGCCAGTCATCATAGCTTAGTCATCAGTCAATGATTGGTCAAAAGTTGTTCTTAAACACCTTGAGCCAGTAAGGTTTTCACTCTTTGCTAATGGAGCTCTGTGTAAATTAGGGAAGGCATTCAATGTTCAGGCAGTTGCTGGGTCTTTTCATGTCTCTTCTGAGCAAACTCACATTGAGCCAGGGACCATTAGATAGCTAGACATCTCCGGTCTCTCTTCTGCATGTGCACAACCTTTTACAAGGATGCATCCTTCTAAACTACCAGGACTATGTGAGCTTACACCTCATTTTTTCAGATCTCCTTCTGAATATGTAGCTAGTCTGTTTGTCGTTGCTTACCCCAACCCAATGACAACTTCAAGCTAGCAGTGCAACTGGTCTTTTCTGATTGTTTGCCACTGAGATTGCTACTGTTTATAACAATGCCCCTGGTCATCCATGTGCTCCAATCAAGTCAGCTGTTCCCCCTACCCCAGTAGTTTTTACACTTTGCTCACCCTGGTAAAATGCTTATGTCAATAAAGCTGCAGAGCTAAAATCTCACTTACTCAAGATTCCATTATTTTTCCTGAATAAGCGTTCCTAAATTTGTTGCATGATTTTGGTCAATTCTAAAAAAAAAAAAAAAACCCTTGAATGGTTGTTTTTGAAAGCTGTCTTCAGTTCTATCACTGGTTTTTGAGGAAAGAATTTAGCTAGCTCCTCACTTTGCTATTCCAGAAGTTCCTTTGCAATACCTACTACTTTTGTCTTGTCAATCCACTTTCATTAGGTATCACTTCCTAAAACTAGATAAAATTCCTCTGCAATGTCTTGACGTAAGACCTTGTGTTATTTCAAAGGATTTTTTCAATAACTACAAGTGACTCTGTTTACTAATCTGGCTACCTTGCTGGACTATAAGCTCACAGTGGACTGGATGCGGGTCTCTTCTCTTCACTGCTGTACCATAGCAGCTAGCAACATTTGACACATGGTAGACTCTCAGTAAAAATAATGGATTTACTTGAATTAATTAAATAAAATTTAAATCTATAGACTCATTTATCTAGAGTAGCAATTGAGATTCCAACAGGAAGACAAAACTAAAGAAAGTCCTTTGATAGTTTGTAGCCATAGTCTTTGAGCATGCTATTTACACAAAATGTCAGTTATATGCCAATAAATGTTTTCTGTGGAAAAATATATATATGTTACTCAAAACTGGGCAGCTCAAAAACATTACAACACATTGTATTTTTCCAGTGGAAGGGTCACATGTATGTTCAGCCACAACCACATGGCAAGAGAACTTGTGGTTACACCCCCTTGAATCATAAAGTATAGTAACATTGACTTGTTTGGGCTGGCAGGTATCAACATACCTTTAACATAAGAGAACCGAGATGCAGTACTGGTAAATTTCAACACATGCAAAAGCACGGCCCTAAATTGTGTAAATACCTAGAGCAGCATATTTCATAATGGTGGAAATAAGACCTTTCAAAGATTTTTAACCTCACCTTTAGTTTTTAGCTAGGAAAGCAAGAACAGATGCCATTGTCATGCTTATTTTAGAGCCTCTCAAAGACATGCCTTCATTCCTAAGCAGGAGACTGAACCAGGAGAAAGAATAGAGCTTTCTCAGACACTGTGTGATTAGACACAGGGAGGGCCCAGTGAATGCTGTTTAAACCATACTTATTGAACTCTTTAAATTTTATGCATCAATTTTTAAATTGTACTCCATTGATGGCCATAGAAATGTCTCAGAGACTCCAGCTAAGAACTGCGGGAGACCAAGTAAACAGGTGTTTGGCTCCTTCTGTCTTTTCACATCAAGTTTATGTGTTTTATACACTGGAGTTTATCATAATGGTTTTAAAAAATGAATTCAAAAAGAAAAAAAAAGAAAGAAAAGAAAAAATCTGGAAACCACCGAGCTATATTTTATGAGGTAAACCCAGTTGCTTGATCTATTTAAAGAAAAAAAAATACTTTCTCACTGGATTATTGTGAGTGCTAAATGAAATAACATATTTGAAAATACTTTACATACAAATTGTAAAGTGATTACATAAGACTGCCGCCCTTGAGAAACCTGTGCCCAAAGTTAGACTAGAACAAGAAGCACAATTACACCACATGTACATCTCAAGCTCTTTGCCATTTATGCTGACATTTTTCTCTACAGAATTGTTTTTTTCTTTTGGAGACATTTATAGAATATACTGGATTTGGTCCATTATTGGTGCAGTGTCAGTGTCACCTCCTACATCTCCTGGTTCCTTAGTAAGACAAAGCCCACAGGGACAGAGTGCCACAGCCTACATTGCTATCACAAAACAATGTTCCTCTAGGAAAAACAAATAGAGTTGGGTTTTTAAATTAAATATTTTAAATTAAAATAGTCTGTCTTTCATGTTGCAATGGGACAACGTAAGAGAGATGATGCTTGTTTAAATCTGATTTTATCTCACTGCCCAGTGCCTTAAAGAAGAAAAACAAGTACCCCATTATTCTGATAATAAAGAATGTTCTCTTAATTTCCTATTGTTGTGTACAAGATTTAGCACTTACTCTTTAAATTCAGTGTCAGAACATGAACTGTAATTAATTTTCATAAAGCGGAAAGCAATAAAGTTAGATATATTAAATGCCGGCTGTAGAGGTTGAGATTGTATAATTTACAATTAGGGGTAGTGGGGGAGGAAACAGCCTACACATTAACTGAGTGATAACTCATCTTGGCTTCAGCCTCGGAGATTATGAAAGTGGTCAACAAAGCTGCTCGAATACAAATCCCAAAGCTATGGGGTGTTTGGAACCTTATCAAGAAGGTCTATCAAACTTGATGTCTCCTCTCGCTATGCCAACATTTGGATTGTTTTTATTATCATTAATTAACAATAATAATATGCATGGGCCTAAATTACCACCCAATGAATCACCTAAAACCTTTCCTAGGCATTATTTGCAACAAACTATAGATAATGGACCATATTTCCATTTCAACCATAAAAAAGTCTGTGAACTACTCATTAAAAATGCAGGTTCCCTTAATCTTATAATGAGAATATTCATAGATAAGGTATATTTGAAATTGAGGAATATTTGTATGGTGGTTATTTATATTTTAAGCTATATACTAAAAGAAAGGATGCTATATACAAAATTTTATAGAAAACTTTTCTGTATACAAAACAAGAATATTCATGCTGGAGGAATGAAAATGGGTACATTTTTCTATTCTCTGTCTTATTTAGTTCAGTGATTCCTCAGTTAAATGCAAGTTTATCTTAGAAAGGACTGGTATGGACTTGACAGTCCAAAGCTGTTACACATCGTTTCAATATTATCACATAGCACCCTTAAGGGGGAGAGGTGGGCAGAGCGAACACAGGCATCCTGTGTTTCAGGACACTGAGAAGTGAAGTTTCCTGTCCAAATTAGCACCATTAGTAACTGACTGAACCAGAAAATGAATTTAAGTATAGGACTTTCTAAATTCAGTCCCAGGGCCAACACAGGCAATAATACTAATAAAACCAAGAAAAGTACATTATTTGGTGTGGCCCATACCTCAGAGAAGTGGCCTGAAGTATGTTTACAAATAAAAAATAAACAAGACAGACACCCCAGGCAATAAAACATGGATAAGTATAGCAACCTCAGGCATCATTTGAAAATAAGAGAAGGAAACTAATAATAAACTAATAAACCAGGGAAGGGAATAATAACTAAATCGTAATAATTTCCAGCCTTTTAGATTTTGTACCATGACCCAGAGACAGGTTCATGCAGAATGAAACACATACCATATGGTTCTTAGCTTTAGGTACAGCTAATTATCCACATTTTACTACCCCACAGAAAGGAATACATGCCAGACAGGTTCGGTCCTCTACAGATCCAAGTGTGAGAATTAGAAAGTAGGTGATCAGTCAACTGGCAATTATAATTTATTTTCGTGGAAATGGAAAAAAGCCACCTTGGAGCAGTGAAGATTATAAATATTCAGTGATTATTTTTATGTACACGTAGACAAATCCACGAGAAAATTAAATTACACCATTAATTTCAAATTTACTGAGAGGTGGACATATAGGAAATAGTCATTTTTTTTTTTTACCTTACATGACTGTTCTATATTACTTGACTCTTTGTAATGAACAAGTATTATTTCTATAAATGGAAACTAAACATAAAGATAACATTTTGTAAAAACCTAAGTTACATTCTCTCTTACTTTCCATGAAACATGTTAGTTGAGTTGAGAATATAGCTCAGATTAGGTGTCAATGTTGGCCCACAATCCAGTCTCAGCTTAAACATAACTCCCTCCGGGAGGCCTTTCCTGACACACCTACACCACCACTCCTCTAAATGGGGTTCCTGTCCCAACCCCTCCTAGCCTTCTGTCTTCTTTCTTCATAGCCCTTATCACAGCTTGTAACACACATGCATGTGTCAGATCACTGGCAAACTCCTCTAAACCCATGTGAGAGGGGTTCTGTCCTAGGCCCCTTAACTTTAGATAACCACACATATAACATACATCGAAGTACACTTTCGTTTGTCCTTTTTGGCCTCCAAAGAAAGACCTTTGAGAGTTCGGTCTATTTTTGGAGTGAAATATGGAAGAGAGATGCACTGAGCAAAATGAACCATGCAATCCGAAACATCTTGGCTGAGAGCAAGGGAGCATGTGGAGGGGGAGAAGAACCTTAGCACCTGCCCTGGGAAGTGAAGTCTGAGGGGCCACCTTTGACTTCGTTGGCCCCAGAACATCCTGAGCAGACAGAATTTTCCAAATGACTGCACTCCCTCCTTCTCCTCTTCTTTGGTAGAGAGAAGCTTAGAACTTCCTGAAAGCAGATAAGAAAGTGAGGCACAAGGGACGGGACTTCCGGGCCCATTTCCCTGGGCACCTGGGCAATGTCCGTTCTTACACCAGCATTGGGTGAGTTCAGTCACCCCCCAGGACTCCAGGACCCAGCTCACTGTTTTTCCTATCCTGTGCCAGCAGCTTCTGGCTGCCACTCAGAGTCACAGCTGGCAGGATCGATCTAGGAGAAATCAAGGTTCCTTTAGTGTCCATGTCACAAGGGTGATCTTCAGGTTGTAACTTCAAGGCTCTGGAAAGAACATGAACTGGCCAAGGACATAGCTTGGCACTTTCAAATATTTAAATACTCAATGTATGGCTTCCATTTGTCCTCTTGTTCTAGGCCCCACAAATGTTAGATGCAGACCTGATTATTAGTTTAATGAGTTTATCTTCCTTACTAATGACTATTTCCTTACTAAGAGATATGCTCCATAAGGTGGAAGATCGCGATTAGTTTATTTAAAACCCTTATATAGGGCTAACCACATTAGACACACAATAAATATTTGTCAAATGAACAAATGCCTAAAAATAAAGTGTTGTTAAACAGTTTAGCCTGTGTCTTGCTTGAAAAGCACTTGTGATCAAAGGAAATAGCTATGTAGAAATTGAGATGAAGGTACACTTTTGTATCAGTCAAGGTCCCAATCTGACATTCTTTGACAACAGCAATCAGTGTACACAAGCCTAAAATCAGTGATTTCTGCTTTATTATCAACAGAGCCCAAGAAGTTTTCTGTTAAAGACTCATACCAATAACTTCTGATAGGAGCAATCAGTGTACATGAGCCTAAAATCAGTGATTTCTGCTTTATAATCAACAGAGCCCAAGAAGTTTTCTGTTAAAGACTCATACCAATAACTTCTGATAGGTGATAAAGAGTTAAAGAACATAGTACAAGAAAAATTCAAGAGCCCAACCCTCCACCCCAACAAAAACCCCAACCCCAAATCCAACTCATACTCTGATTCCTTATAATTTCATTCTACATGGTTTATTTTTTTCAAAGTTTATCTTTTCCTAAAGTGGGCAAAATACAGGTCTAGCAAAATAATATAAAATTATCTCTGAAAAAAATCTGCATTGTTTTGCTGTAAATTTATAATTTAAATGAAAAAACCTAGTTACATGTTTAAGAGTGAGTAGAAAACAATGTACATTAAACCTATAATTGGAACTGGTGATTCCTGTATTCTAGGTCAGGGAATGTGTTCTAATCAGGACCTACCTCCTTGTAAGCCCCTAACAACTGCAAAATTATCATTTCAACTCTTCAGCAGCTGGCCTCAGGTAAGTCACTTTCCTGTATGTTGTTCTCTATCAGTGGCCAAAGAATGCCTTCGAGAGTTCAGCAGGCTTTTATTAATGAACATTTTCTTCCCGTAAATATCTAGTTTTGAAACAATACTGTGTTTCATGCTCAGAAACTTGTGGACATGGGAAAGGAGAAAAACATTAACAATGTATGATAAGAGAAAAACTTGAATTTATTGATAGAATGAAAATGTGCTAAGGGTAATTATATGTGTTTATCATCTTTGATTTTTTTCTTAGAGCTTTAAAAAAAAATTAAGCAATTAAACAAATATTTCCAGAGCACCAGCAACCCTTCAGTAAAATAGAGAAATGGAGAAATGTTAGGAATAGTATGATTCAGGTTAACTTAACAATTTTATACTGTTTTACAGTTTACAAAACACTGTCACACCATTGTTTCAATTGATCTCACACTCTCTGAGGTAATGCACTGCCCTATTTAATAATGAAAAACCAAAATGGGCTTCAACTAGAATGTTGGTTGTCTCCCTAATACCCATATTTGATTTTGTTCACACCTCTACCCTCCTCCACATTGCCTTTCATGTTGGGGAAGGCAGGCCCCACTCCCAGTCCAGAGGCCAGTTCTGATTAAGCTAAGCCAGCCATGGTGACCTCATCCCTTTTGCCAATGAGAAGTTTAGGCAGTGTTCTATGAAGCAATTCTAGCCAATAAGCATGAGGATAAGTCTGATAAACTTTTCTCTATCTTGGAAAGAGACAAGGCATGGATGACCTTTTTGAATTGGATGCTAGAGACAGCTGTAGCCATCTTACAAATAGACTAATAACCTCAAACCTGATACTTTCAGTTCTAATATTTCTGTCGTACTTCAGATATATATCTCCATCTGCCTGTTTGATAGTTCCACTTGGATATTTAATTGGTTCCTGAAAGCTGACATATTCAAATTAAGACTGCCCCTCACCTCTTCCCTAACTTGTACCAGTCTTCCTGTCTCAGTAAATGTCACCATCACTCATCTAGATGCTCACTGCCATATCCAAATCTATCAACAAGTCGTGTCAATGCTCACTCAAAAAAAAATTCCACTTTTATCCATTTGTACTTTTGTCTACTGTCACCATCCTCAACTAAGTACAGTGTCTCTCGCCTGCATCACTGCAACTCCTTGCTTCTGCTCTAGCCTGTTTCAAAAAATAGTCTCCATGCACCAGCCAAAGCCAACTTTGAAATAAGTCAGATGGCATCACTGCTGCTGAAAGCCCTCAATTGACTTCTCATGGCATTGGAAATAAAACCCAAACTTCTTAGCACAGCTTATTGACCCTATAAGACCTCAACACACCTTACTCATACAAATTCATCTTCTATCTTTTTCATGGTCCTTAAACACACTGAACTCATTCCTACTTGGAGCCATCACACCCAGTTTTTTCTACTGAGTACACCTTCTCACCAGATCTTTCTATGGTCAGCTTCATTTTGACAGGTTTCAGTTCAATCTCATCTTTTCGAAAGGGCCTACCAATCTTAAGTAGCTCTCATATGCACAATCTCCACCACATCATAAAACAAAAAATGTGCTATTTTTATAGCACTATTATCAGAAATTATCTCATTCATAGATATTGTGTTTATTACCTGTCTCTCCCCACTATAATACCAACTCCACAAAAATAGTGACTTTTTCTGTCTTGTTCTAATTTTACCAGGTCCTAGATAAGTAGTAGCTAACATAAAGTTGGCACTCAGTGTCTGCCAAGTCAATGAATAAATATGCCAGTCACTTTGCTGGATGTTAGAAATATAAGGATAAGTGTACTTTATCCCCGCTCAATAATTCATTCTAAAATTTTACTAGAGATACTGAGCTCAGAAGTTATGTAAAGAACTGAGAGATTAACCCAACAAAGAACGCTTGCATTAAATTATTGTGTGGGTAAAAAACATGACTTCATATTATTTTAATCCACTGAAATTTTTTTTTTAAATTACAACCCAAATCTACACTGATTCATATAGGAATTTGTTTATGTATACCAAGACAAAAGTAGAGGGGTAAATAAAGAGATGATAGAGAAAGCATGAGAGAAGGCCTTGAGAAATGGCAAAGCTTGAGAACTGAAGTTGTTGACCAGAGAGAAACAAAATATACTATGATTGAGTAGAGATGACAAGATTCTGGAATTAACAGATGACTAAAATCTTGCCTTGAGCAAGTTTATGATATGTGCATATTTATTTATCAGGTCTGTTTATCTGGACTTCTCTATAAATACAGATTGATATTGCATATACATCTTTTGCAAGTAATAAACATCTTTTTCACATAAACTAGTGTCAAGTCCAGTCTACCTCATTCTTATATTTAATCAATATACTTTTCTTGAAAATTAAGTACATACATTTTTTCTACTATGACTTCACAATATCATCTTGATGTCTTCAGTTCAGCATTCCAATTTAAAGAAAAGGTTTTAAATCTACCCAATGTATTCACTAGCTATCCTAACTTTGTGAGCATCCACAAATTTGCTAAGCTTCCATATTGCCATTTAATCTGGTAATTAAATTGGTAATCATTTTTTCCTGAAGAACCTCTATACTGTTTTCTATAGTGGCTGTACCAATTTGCAACCCACCAATAGTGCACAAGGGTTCCCTTTTCTCCATATCCTTGCCAACACTTAGTTAATTTTTGGTAATAGCCATTCTGACAGGTATGAAGTGATACCTGCAGTTTTGATTTGCATTTTCCTGATATTAGTGATATTGACCATCTGTATGTCCTCTTTGGAGAAAAATATTTAATATTTACTGGATATAGGATATACAATGTCAAGAGCAGCTTTTATATTATGATATTATGATATATATTATATGATGATGATGATGATGGTAACATGGGTTAACAAAATCCATCATCATTGTTGTTGGTTTTGATATGTCACAATTTCTTGGGCTGGGAATTCAGATTCAGCTGAAAGTTTCTTCAGTTTTACATGGCACGGACTGCAGTCATTTGGTGGCACTCAGCTGTCAGAGGGGCTAGACCGGATGGCTTCACTTGCATGTCTGGTACCTTAGTGGGGATGCATGGAAGGTGGGCACAGCTGGGGTCTCAGCTGGAGCACCTGTGTGCAGTCTCTGGCATGGCAGTCTTACAGTAGTCAGACTTTTTACATGGTGGCTCAGGTATCTTCAAGAGGCAGGAGGTGAAAACAGCCAATCTGATAAATCCCAGGCCCCAAACCTGTCACAATATTATCTCCTCCTTGTTCTATTGATCCAAGAAGTCACAGAACTGACCCAGATTCAAGGGAATAGAGGCAAAGATCACATCTCTAGATGAGAGGCACGTCAAAGAATTTGTGGACATCTTCAATCTGCCATATATTGTTGTTATGGGTAAGAACTTGTGCTCTGAAACCAGGATTCCAATCCTGGCTCTCCACCACTTACTAGTATGACAAGACAAGACTAATTATTTAACCTTCTTCTATCTTGGTTTCCTTTCTGTAAAATGGGGGTATTAATATATTCAATATATATGTATTGAGCATGTAGCATGCAGGAGACGGCTATGACCAAAAAGAGGAATAAACTGGTCCATGCTTTCAAGTAGCAAGTAGCATGCAGACTAATAAAAGAAAAGATGTGTGTTCATGCATTCTTTCAACAAATACTTAATAGATACTTAACAAAGCACCAGTAGAAGCATTTGTGCAAGTCTCTGCTACATAACAGAATGAAATTAAGGTCAAGTTCTTTCTCAAACTGGATTTTGATCAAATGGGATCTTAAAATCATCTGCTTTCTTTATGGAAATCTAAAGTAACTTTTTTCATTCAAGTTGAGTCATGTTTACACTGAATTTGCATGTCAGATGAGGTGCAGGAACCATGGAGAGGCCAGTGACTGAGGAGCTTAATAGGAATGACAGGCTTCCCTGAAACCTCTCATCTCTACTGAAAACCTTTTTATTAATGAAGAGTCAGATTGGTGCTTGATGACAGGGCCTACCTGGAGGATTTCAGTATTAGTTAAATAGTTTTGGCATTTCAATAATCATTTCAACGCTAATAACCTTTACTCTAAATCTTTTTGAGTAGTCTTTAAAAGAATAACCAAAGAATACAATCCACTTCTATGTCAATGCCTGGTTGATAAAGGAGATATGAAAGCACACGTTTTCTACCTTCCGAAATAATTCTGTGAAACTCTTAACAGACATAGATAACTGTCTAGACATAGGAACTGGCTTATATAGTTATCGGTGTTTTTGTCTCTCATTATCACACATTTGACAAGATACATAAGGATTTAGTCATTTTGTATTTTACCACAGGACCCTTTAAGAGTTGTTTCTTAATTAAAGCCTTGCCTGTGATTTTACATGCTTTGTTTCTCATGTAGTAGATATCCAATAAGTAAGTTGTAAACAAATAAATACATTCTGATTTGCACAACGTACAGAACTACGCCGCAGGATCAAATGGTGAAGAGTGTGGCTTTGAAGTCAGGCGAGACTGAGCTTTGAATCCAAGCTCTGACACTTATTAAAGGACTAGAAGTTTTTCAAACTCTCTAAGCTCAGATTCGATGTATAAAATGAGAATAATACAAGCAGAAACCTCATACACGGGAGAATTTCATGATCACTTAAAGCTCTCGGCACAGTACTTTAACACTGTATGTTCCCAATAAATGACGGTTATAATTTTGTCATTGTTTTTATTTAGAGAAGCGCAAAATATTGCAGCAAAATGTCCCAGTATTCTTGTCCCTAGTGTGTACCCAAGCCCCTTAGTCACACTCTTTTGTGATATCTGAAGCACTGCAAAGGAAGAAGGGAAAGAAAGAGGTACTTCTTGAGACAGACTATCGAAGATCCCTGGGACAGGGCTCTTTCCTGTGACTCTTCAAGCCCAGCTCTTTACCTATGGGAGACGCTACTTAAATGTTTTTGATAATAATCGTATTGAGTATTTCATTTTCATGTCAAAACATGCAACATATTTAAAAGCTATTAATAGCAAACTGATAACGTTATCAAAAGGAGTTAACTTTTTAAAAATTAAAACAAGATGAATTTCAGAAGCTTGCACAGAAACAAAGTATTAAACTCTATTATTACCACGGAATGAAAAGTTTGTTATTTCCTTTACAATTTCCTAATCCAGTGACTGTTCTCTCCAATCTTTTCAAAGTGGCCTTTGTCTTATGAATAGCTAAGCCCTGCCTTCTGGAGGCCTGTGACCAGAGCTGCTTGAGTTATAAGCTTCCAATCCTAGTGAATTACGTACATCTCAGAGTGAAGGAAATACTGCCCGCATGATAATGCCTTTGTTAAATTAGGAATAAAGTAGTCGAAAATGTGAATAAAATACAGCTTCATAAGAATTATCTAGTAAAAGGGGTGAGGGTTGTATTTCCATCCTATACAACTGACATCTCACAAATGAAAAGGAAAAAAATCTCCACCACCCATCCAAGCTAGGTCCTTCATTTTGCCCTTGAACATGTACTAGTGACTCTCCATGGCTTAATTAAGGCTGGAAAAGAAACTGAGCTCCAGCTTCCTCACCTGGGTATTTCTTTGGTCTCTGTTATATGGACATTTGGCAATGAGGGAAAATCTTCTAAACACTTAATCTTTATACAGCATAACACCTCCCAGTTTTCTTCCGCAGGTGTTATTTCATCTCTGAAAAAGCACATTCACCTTCCTGAGAATCTCGGGAAGAGCAAAGCCAATGAGCCAGAGGAGAGACACTACAGACTCCCCTGCCACAGCTTCGATATATCCTCCATGCAATCCTCAAGCCGGTTCCCAGAGCTGGCCACCACTCCAAGGCAAGACAGGAGGAGCTCGTGGGGCAGTGGCTGAGCTGCAACAGCTTCAGAATCTGTCGGACAGCGCTGAGCCTTCTCTAGTATGTTTAAAATTTCAGAAAGCCCATTTGATGATGTAATTATATTCCACTTTTAAGCCCACTTAATTGCCTTTATGTGTTTAAAAAGTGTTCGGAAACTTTGGGTTGAGAATGCAGGATGTGCCTTGTTCCCATCATTCCTTCATCCTTTACTTGACAGACAGCTCTTCAACAGGGTTTTTGGCCTCCAGGGTTGGTTTGAGAGAGGTGAGGGAGCAAGCAGGGGAGAGGGGGGAGGGGACGGCAGGCATTTCAGGGGGCAGCTTCCAGTCCACTTGCTTTCTTCAGAATTTCACAAACCATTCAAGAAACCCAGTCTTCCCCATTAAAACCAGTAGTTGCTGACAGTCTGGCTGCTGTGTATTAAACTGGCATTGAAGCCCTTAACCTGCTGGATCGCCCGCCTTTTTCCAGACACCTGCCCAGCAGCAGACTAAACAAACAGGGATTCTCCGCTGCGCAAAAGTTGGCTTCTTTCACTGGGTCTCCCATCTGTTAAAAAGCCATTGTCTGAGAAAGTGTTCAGCTAGCTGGGGAGCGGGAGCCATTGCATACTGAACTGCCCCCTTTTCCCCATAAAAAGTCCTCGTTAGCATTTTCTTTTCTCCCCGGTTTTCATTGCCTGATTTATTCATTGGTTTCACCTCTTCTCCCCTCCCCCTTGGTTCAGGAGGAGAGCCTCCTTGTCTTCGGTTTCTCAGGGGTCATGTCTTTTCAGTCACCAGGACAATACCCGCTGCTGGCATCTGCTTCCAGATCCAATCAGCCATATTGTGAACACATCCTGCCAGAGAATTGTTCCTCCTTTTGCTCGGCTTTGTTGCCAATTTCATGCCATGTATTGCTCCATGTTTTGTGCTTCATGAAGCTGTCACAGGCATAAAAGTGGTCTGACCAGGGTCGTAGTAAAAGGGGTGGGAATGAAACATCCACCAAAATGTTGAGCAGGCCACCCACAGTCCACACACACACACACACACACACACTCACACAATGTTCACACTCACACCCAGCCCACACACACCCACAGTACCCACATACACATACACAGTCCACACACGCACAAAATATACACGACACACTTTCAACAAGTCACACACGATACATAGTCATACCCCACCCACAGTTCTCACTTACAGCATGTATACAAACATTGACGCGTTTGGGGTCCTCACACATTTTCTTTTCTCTCTCTGAGATTTAATTGTCACCCTAGTGAGATACTTTATGTTTCTTCAGTGGGGTAAACTGTTTTATAAGGGATGATAGGGTTTGATTCCTTTAATAATGATAAGAAATGTATTAAGTGGGGGTGGTAAATGTAAGTTGAAGAAAAAGTTCAAAGTTTTTACTTTTTCCTTAGGTGCTTCTAGCTATGTATAAACATTAATAATCCTTTGGTGTACCATCTTAAAACCATACCTGAAAGTACTTTAAAAAGCAAATTAAACTGCTCCAAATAAAGAACAACATTATAGGAAGCATTAACCTCACATAAAGAATAACAATGTATGAACACAGGGCAACGTGTCAACAAAAGTATAAATATTAACCTCTTGAATTTGGAGGAAGGTGTCCATGAGCGCCCTCCTCTCCTAGCTGAGGTTCTGGGTACTGGAGTATTCCAACTTATCAAGAGGTCCTTTGTAAACCGCGGATCAGCCTTCCGGAGCACAAACTCCACTGCAAAGCTTTGCTGAAACCGAGCTTTCAGAAGGGAGAAGAGCTGGGGTTACACGTCCCAGAGCCCCACCTATTGAATCAGGCCTGAGGGCTGGAAGCCAGCCAGCTGAGGGGAAGTTGTCTTTCTCCTTAATGTCACAAGTTAAGGGGAAAGAGGGAGGGAAGGTGGAGAATGAAAGTCAAAAACCCTCTCAATAAAAATTTCATTGACTTTCTCTCATTTTATTTTTATAGTGTGTTCTTTGCTTTCCATTTCAAAAAGTTCTAGAAATTCTGAATGTAGCTTCTTGCCTTCCATTTCAAAAAGTTCTAAAAATTCTGAATGTAGCTTCTTTACAGTTTATTATGTCTATACTTATATTTCCCTACGTTTCTATTCTAGCACCATGAGTAGATCCGCTTGCCTTTTCCTGTTTTCTGGTCGTTGTCGGTCGATTGTGAATGCCAAAGAGCCCCCCCGCAAGGACACAGGAGGGGGCCATTCTCCTCTTCATCTCCCCGTCTCTAACGAACTCATACAGAGGCCTGTTCTGGTGCTTCATATTTCCATCACTGGAGTCCCTTCTCTAGAGAGTTATAAACTATAAACTAAAGGACATAACAAAAATGCAAATCTGTTACCACTGTGCCATTGAAACATGATGTTTTTAGCATCCACTTCCACCAATAATCCCATGAGTGGTGCGGAATAGATAGATGCTCCCTTACCAAATGAAACAAAAGTGTTTAAGCCTCCCAGTCTGTGGCATTTGGTTAGGGCAGCTCAAGCAGAGTAAGGCACACCCAAGGTGGGGCAAGCGTGATAGAGAGATTCAGACAAAAAAGGTAAAACGTGTGAGCACAGCACGCCACTGTGATAAGTGGGTGTCCCTTCATGACTGCCCTGGAACTGGACTGTGTGGGGTTGGGATTTTTTTCTACCCCAATCCACCTCAGTCCTTACTAAGTTCCTGCCCCTTTGAAACTCTTTGAACCCCTTTTCACTCCTGAAATGTAATTCATCAGGATTTTCTGAAAATTAGGACATCTCACTGTCAGAAGTAACATACAAAATCAAAGTGAAGAAAGCCTGCTCAAGAAAATTACTAGAAGTTTGCATTTCACCCACCTACCCTGGCAAAGTCTAGACTTGGTTCCTATTCCACTTCTCCATCCACTAGACATTGGTGGAGCATCTAGCTACTGCATGTCAGCTGGTAAGAGACATATTCAGTATATGCCACAATATAAAAATTGTTCTACAAAAGTAGGGTAGAGAGTGAATGACTTTCCAAGAAAGGCACTTTCCTTCTGTAAAAGAACATTCCTTTTGCAAAAGCCAAATGTATCAAAGGACCTGGTATACTGAATGAGAAGCAAGATGTGCAGCGGAGTCAATATATAAGGTGTGTGGACTTAAAGTATGAAAGGGTTAGGACAGGGGATGTCGAGGTATAAAACAAATAAGGGGCCAGACCAAGAAACCGCTTTCCATGGCACACAGGATGGAGACTATAGGGAGAGAGAGAATAAGTACTTTGGTGATATCAGTTCAGAGAGAAAAGAAGATGATCTCACTCAAATACCTAATTTCTTAATCTAATCCCCCAGTCTTTTGCTTTTCTCATGACTTCATTATTTCTAACTTTTTCAAGGGCCTTTTGAAATTCTAAATGCATCCAATGTAACCAGAGTCCAAAATGTGCTCTCTGTTTTGTTGTTCCATGAATTTTTCTTTCTTTCCTAGCCCTATACTTTTTATTTATGTTTAACAAGGACATTGAGCCAGCGAGACTCATAAGAGGGCTGGAGCCAGCTTTGTGCTCTGTGTGAGCGTGTATGTGTGTGTTAAACAATTTCATGGACATCTGTCATGCACAGTTAACTTTGCATTGCTGCATTTTAAGTGGTGGGCTCAGGCTTGGCCGGCAGTGATAAAGTAGCTGGCAGTTTTCAAAAAGCCACAGGATAACAGAGCATGAATCATAAAACACACTACTGTGTAGCAATATCCAAGTTCATTCAATGCAATGAAACCATGCAGAGGCCCTTTATCCCCAGCTAATTATGTGGAAACGTCTAAGACAATAAAGCATCTGGTGGTCTTTCTTCCCCGTTTCAATTTTTCTCAATATTGTGACAGGGGAAAGTATTGTGCCTTTCCCAGGGTAGTTGCAGTGAAGAGGAGTAAAAGCAAGGGTCAGGGAAGAGCAAATAGATGAATTTATAACTTTCTTTTTATTTATCCCTTCCCCATTGTCTCTCTGGAAGTCTTCCTCTAGGGCTGTATTTCGTGATCACTATTCTCATTGCACTCTGCTTGAATCCCCTTTTCTCCCTCTGTAAAAAAAAAAAAAAAAATACCACCCAAATTGCCAGACCTTCTATGATGATGCCCTACTGCTGGTGAAGCTTTCCCCCCGGGGCATCCGGGAATTTAAGTCTAAAATGCAGCATCAATCTCCAGATTCGAATTAAGAAAAGAGTTCATACTTCCAGGAATGAAACGTACTATGTGATTTTCTTTCTAAAAAGAGGTGATAAGAATGGTCCCTGTGATTGAGGTTTTCCCAGAGAGGGTTCCCTGTAATCGCCCTGCACATGGCTCTTTCTGCCTTTCTCTAGAAAACACACGCAAATGCCATGTGCCGTACTCCTGGGGCTTTTGATGAAAGCCCCTTTATAGCTGAGCGCCATAAATGAGATCTGAGCCAGAGTCTGATGAGGTGACTAATTGGTACCACTAGCTTAAAAAGCTAATAAGTTAATTAGATTAACTTCGTTCGTGTTTGCACAGGGCTTTGAAGAGCGAAACCCTGCAGGAGCCCTGAGCTTCTCTGAATCAAGACTGGATGCAGCTCCATGTTGGCTACGAGCTTTCCTGGAACGAAGTGAGTCTAGTATGGTCATATTCTGTTTTGTTTTCTTCTATTATTTAATTCCTCGGCCACCTCTCAATCTTTCTCAAAAGCCAAATTAATGTGACATAATATGCCTCTAGTCTCTCCTAGAGCAACATTTTTAGTTACTATACATCTAAATTTCATTCAAACCATTATGTTTTTATATTCCCACTTGCTCCGGGTATTATTGTGTCATAACACCCAAATGATTTTAATGCAAACTTAAGGATTAAATCAGATTCTTTTCAATCAAAAGAGAAATAACTGCTAGAAAAATTGCCTGAGTGGTATTTGCATTCTCTTTGGATTGTTTATCCCACACCTCAAAAATGCACTAAGGCCCAGAGTCAGTATCATTGTCTTTTGTGGAGTTTTAGCATTAAGTAAATTTTGTATATATCATCAATGCCCCCCTTTATCTATCTATCTATCTATTATCTATCCATCTGTTTGTCTATCTATCTATCTCTCTATCATCTATCTAATGTATTAAGCAAACATTGAACAAGACACTGAAGTACTGCTTAGGAGACACACAGCAATGAAGACAGAGTACAACCCTCAAGAGGCTTTTAATCTAAGACACATAAAATCTGCTCTGGAGAAAGTATCTAAAAGCAGAACAAGGAGAGAGATGGCTGAGCTGGAAGGCCCAGGGGAGATTTCAAGGACAAGGTGGCTTTTGAGTTGAACTGCAAAGAGTTTTAATGACTGTGGATAAAGAAAAGGACATACCCTGTGTGAAAGAGACAGCATACACAAAGTTTCTGACAAGAAAGGGCACACTGCATATCCAATAAACAGAAATAATTCAGCATGGCTATGGTACACAAATTGAAGAACGTGAGAAATGGAGCTGAAAAAGCAGATGGGGTCAGATCGTCAAGATGAGCTCCTTCTCTGGATTTTGGTTTGTGTGTATGTGTGTGACTTGTTTGTTTGCCTGAGCACACAAGTCACATGAAAGGAATCAGGCAAGGAAAGACAATAGAAAGATCAGTGAAAGCATTTTGAGATTGTCCTTTAAAAGGCAACAAATAAACTGAAGGCTGCTAGAGGGGAAAGGTAGGGTGATGGGTGAAAAAGGTGAAGGGGATTAAGAGGAATAAACTACCAGTTATAAAGTAAATAAGTCACAGGGATGTAATGTACAGGAATATAGTCAATATCACAATTACTTTGTACTGTGACAGATGGTTACTGGACTTATGTGTTGATCACATCATAGGTATGTAAATGCCAAATCACCTACAAGTTGTGTACCTTAAACTAATATAATATTCTATGTCAACTGAACTTCAATTTTTTTTAAAGGCAATAAAAATCCAAACCAAAGTAGTAGCAAAAGGTAATGAAAAAGAAGGAAAGAAAGAATTGAAAGGGAAGGAAAAAGAAGAAGAAAAAAAAACAGCAAGTATTAATGAGATTTTTAAGTAAAAAGAAAAATTATAAGAGCAGATTACAGATCAAAATGTATAGTTTAATCACATAAAATCATTTTTTTAATTTATGAAGTTTTATCATCTCTGGATGTTAGGTTTAAAAGGGTTTGCTTAGGACTTCTGTGATATTTATTTTTCTCAGTAATGAAAATGTATCATTTTTAAAGTAAAAGATTTAAAATTTTATCAACTAATGTTAAGAGAGTAGCATCCCTAGGAGAAAATCTCTAAAAGTAATTCAAATAAAGTAATTGCCATGCTAACCCCCAAAAGTGCTAAAACACAGGGTGGCATAGTAGAAGAACATTGTAAGATGTTCATTGTAAGACCACTTACATTTTTATTTCAGCTTCACAATATAACTAAGTGTAATTCTGGGCAAGTTACTTAACTTCTTTAACTCTCAGTTTCTACATCTGTAAAAAAGGATATTAATAGTGCCTGATTTACAGGGTTTGTGTAAGGATGAAATGAAATAGCTTGTGTAAAGTGCCTAACATGATAGACATTCAGTGAATGTTACTTGCCTACCTCCCTCAACCCAGTGTCAGAACTCAAAAGAATGTCTGTATGAAGACACAGAGAGAGACTGTCACAATAATAGCAATTTCTCATTATTCACTTCACCTGGCCATGGGAAGCCTAGAAACCCAGACTGTCCAGGGACAGACAGTACCAACCAGCCTTTCCCATTTTATAAGTGTGTTGCAAGCTTACCTCCAACAAGTTGCTGCTTCTTCTTCTTCCTCTTCAGCCTCTGCTGCCTACAGACTTGGAGAAAGATGAAGAGAGATTATCTCTGCCCATAATGTGTCTGCATTAGTTTCCAAAGGCCATTGTAATAAAGTACCACAAACTTGGTGGGTTGAAACAACAGACATTTGTTCTCTCACACTTTGGGAGTCCAGAAAGTCCAAAATCAAGTTGTTTGTTAAGCCGCGTTCACTCTGAAGACTTTAGGGGACAATCCTTCCTTGCGTCTTCCAGCTTATGACATTCCTTGGCTTGTGGTAGCATAAGCATAATCTCTTCTCAGTCTTCTCTGTGCCTTTGTGTGACCTTTTGTGTGTCTCTTTTAAGGATACTCTAAGTCATTTAGGTGCCTCAATCTAATCATACAGATCCTTACTTCCATACAGCCATGAAGACCCTGCTTCCAAATCAGGTTGCATTCTCTCTCTGATGCACAGACGTGGATTTTAAGGAAACACCATTCAGTACTTGAAAAAAGACTGATTTCTCTGCCAGCTGAAAGGGCCCACAAGAAATGACATCCCTGTAGGAATAAGCATACCTAGTACCCAGATCTTTGGTTTCTTATGTCATCTTCCAATGAAAGGAACTAGGGTTCCATGGAGAGGCTGCTGATTCTAGGACTGGGGCAGGAAGCATACAAGATGACCTTGGAACACTTTGTAGTGTCAGAAGGTAAGAAAGTGCTGAGTCGCGCATGCGCGCGCGCGCACACACACACACACACACACACACAAATTGATGGGGATATGTCAAGGAGCACAACACCTATATGAGTGAGCCTAGGTGATACCCCATGAGCAGATGAACTGTCCAACTGAGTCCAGCCAGCCCACAGAGTTATAAGAAAGAATAAGTCATGTTGTTTTAAATTACTTAGTTATAGAGTGCTTTGTTTTACAGCAATAGATAACGAAGATGAATACCCTGTCCTCTTTTTAAATTGGTTAAGATATGGTTTTGAAAATGTTAATGCTGTAAAGAGTACATCAAATGTGCCTAGTCAAAATTAAAACTCAACATAATGCCAAATAAGATTCATAAGATATTCAGATATTCACAAATTGTTAGAGGCATCTGATTACAATTTTTCAATCTTTCCATTGTGGGTGCTCCTTCTGGGTGACAATTTTCTATTTAAAATATCATTGGCTTTGATGGTATATTTGAATAAAACCTATATTCTTATTTTTTAAATCTGAGTTTTAGAATGTAGGGTTAAAGGAAGGCACCACTTTCAAGGTTTAATTCTTTTGGCTGAGTAATTTCATCCTTTTGACTGAAACCCTGAGAAAGTTAGACATAAGTATCTGAAAAAAAAAAAAAAAGAATGAAGGAGAACAATGTTGAAATGGAGGAAAATTTAAGACACAAGACTTAAAATGTTTTCTTGATTGTCAGAATGCAAGATGTTTGGATCACTGGCGGAAGTGGGTAAGAAATCACTTCCCCATGCCACAGAGGACGAAATATTTAAAAGAGTGGTCATCAGCTATCTAATGCTAGTGATTTCTGTGTGTTAAAGAGAAATGAGCATTTAAAATATTAATTAGAAGAGACTTATTTATTCATTTCATTGTTGACAGAAAAGTAGTAAATCTACATATAATGAGTGACTTAATACAATTTGGAGGCAACAGAGCAAGAAGATACCCCAAAAAGCCCAACAATCCACAGGGTGCCTTTTCCATCTCAAGATGCCACAAGCTATAATCTACTGAAGGTTATTTATTAAATATGGTTATCATGGGGAGAAACAGTTTCTCTTTTCAAATCTGCTTTTCCATCTTTTGCTGAATTAACTCATTTTTAGAGTTAACTTAGCCATTGCTCTTTATTGAACACTAAGAGTGCACATGGATATGTGTTAAGTATGTATATAAACATGGTACAGGCAAATAAGTCAATGAGCAGCCTAGGCATGCTGCCCCTATGTTTCTCATTTTTTTCAATAATCCTCTGAGTTTGGCGTCTACCTCCACCATTCTTCACTCCACGAGGTCACTGCTAACTCCCTAAGTAACAAATCTACTGGGCTTTTCTCACTGCTCTCCCTGACTCTTCCACTGCATTTATTCCTGTTGATCACACCCTCTTCTTTGAAGCTCCTGGTTCACCTCTACAGGCTCTTTTGCTACTTGCTTTATTCTTCCTCATTCTCCATTACTATTCCTCTTCCTCCAGTCTTTAAATGTTAGTGTTCCATTCTTAGCCCTTGTCAGACTCAGCTTCCACAACAATATCTTAACTGCTTCCTTGAGTTTCTAAGCCTTCCATTGGCAAGTCGTGCTATCCTTCCTTTCTCTACTAAATGAAACTCTACTTATTTTTCTTGACACAGCTAAAACTACTCTTGTTTATTTAAATTACTAACTCTGCTTTGTACTTCAATAGCACAGACATGTTTCCTGTGCTACTGGAACACAAAAAGGCTGTCTACATTAGCGGTTGAGAATAGGCTCAGGAGTTAGACTGCCTGCTTTAAATTTTGACTCTTCCACAATTATTCCACTTCCTCATCTGTAAAATAGGGATAATAACAGTACTGATCACCTATCAGTGATGATTAAATGAATATATATAATATATATATATATATATACACACACACACGTGTGTGTGTGTGTGTTGTGTGTGTGTGTGTATATAGTCTAAAACAGTACATAGGGCATTTAGTTCTCAATAAATGTTAACTGTAAGGGTTATTATAGTATGTCACCATACTGAATGAAATTTATTTACTTACTTGTTTAACTCTGTTAGTAGACTATGAGAACCTTGAATGTTGCAGCATATCCCATTCAACATTCCATAGCCAATTCATACCACAGAGCACATAACAGGTGTGTAAACTGTTGATCAAATAGAGTACTTAGGTAAGAATAATGGAGAATGAAAGCAGGGCGTCATATAAGTAATTGACTTGACTAAAACACAGAGGATAATGGAAGAAATAAGAACTACAAATGTAACTGAGACCAACAGGAAAAAGATATCTGGGGATATAAAAATAGAAAAGATTTGGAATGAAGTAAATTTAACAAAGATATATTTCATCACTACCACAAATCCCATATGCTGTAATTTTTTTCTTTTCTGTTGCTCATCTCTTTCTACCTTTATAAATAATTTACATAAATGTAGCCTCTCTTAGACTGTTACTCTTAAGGGGGAAATACCACATCTTCCTCATTTTGCCTCCCTTGCAACGTGCAGTCATTTTTACTTAGGAATCAGTTAATATTTGCTGACTGATTAAAAAGGAACTGAGGGGGGAGTATAAATGGAAGAGAAGGGGGCATATGCACATAAAATTGCTGGTGAAATCTGAAGAATTTCGTAAGTTTTAAAATATGCTAGTATAATGGAGAGAAAATAGTTAAAGGCCTAAAATTCTAGTCTAGGGATTAAGAAGCTGGCACTTTTGATAGGAATCAGATGTAATTTACAGCAACTAGTTTCAGAAGCAAGTAAATGAATGTGGTTCAGACTTGCTGACTGGGGGTGTTTGGTGAAATATCCAAATGGAAAAATCCAGGCTGTGGCTGACTGGATGATTCTAGAGCTCAGGAGAAGATTCTGGACTAGAGTCAGATGTGAGAGTCAGGTGCATGAGGATAGGACCTGAAGACAACGAAAAAGATAAGACTGCTGTAGAAAGCATGACAAGAAACAAGAGAAAGTTGCCACAAATAGTATTACAGGCAGGAAAAAGGAAAGAGAAGCCCTGAGGGAGACCAAGCCAAGCAACGAGATAAGAAGGAAGGCGTTAGTATCGCAAGTGTTACAGAGGGAGCCAAAGTGAGAAAGGAATTTCTTGAAGGAGTGCGTGGTCAGCCATGTCAAATGCTCCAGGGTCTGAGGAAGCTGAGAAAAAACGGGGAGGGCGGGGGAAGCCACTGGCCTTGTGGAGAGAGATTCAGGATCTTCACGAAGGCAGAGTAGCCCTTGTGAAAAGCCAATGCCTTTAAAAGCCTTAAGAAAATGATTGTAGACCAATTTCAAGAAACTGGAACTGAATGAAGGGAAAGGACTTAACACCTGCTTGTTGTCAGAACGAACGACTAAGTGATCGAATAAACAGCTTCTGTCAGGTGTGTACATATGGGAGCCGCGAAATGATAAGGTTCAGATGGACTATCAAATATCTGACCGAGGAGGGACTTTCTAGACAGCATCGAGGTCAAACCTCCAATGTTACCTAGGAAGAAACTCAGAATTGTAGGTAATTAGTTCAAAGCCACCCAGCAAGTTCATGTCAGGATAGAGATTTAAATGAAGGTGTCAGATCTCCCAGTTGGGTGATCTTTCCACTACAGTGCAATATGAACCTTAAGGCTGGAAAATAACAACAAAGAAAAAGAAACAGTTTCTACCTTTTCTTATTTTCCTTCCAGTTACTCCTTCTAACTTAACTATCATCCCTCACGAAGATACAATACTCACTCTTCCTAAATGGTCTGTAATAAACTATTGCTAAGCATGTGAAAGGTGGCAAGTGGATGTTTTCCAAGGTTATTGAACAAGGACCTCAAATTTTCCCTATCGAATTGACATTCGCTTGCCATGAATACCCAAGGACCCAAAGGGCCGAATTCACATGCGAAGAGAGAAGTTAGCAGGAACAGCATTGATGGAGAAACAGCTTTTTCTCTTAGTTTCATACTAGCAGAATCTACACAACCAAAGTGGGCTAGAAGGGAGGATCAGTGACAATCTGGCAGACTCAGCAGCATCAATACTCAATCCAGCCACTTGGGCCTCCAGGCAAAGAAAAACATTTTCCCTGACCTGCCAAGTTCCCTCCATGCTCAGGACCTAAGCCTGAGGGATTCATGGAGCCCATATGGTGGCATTGCTAAGCTAGCATGGGATGATGTCAGGCCTCTGTCCAACAGCACATTGGATCCATCCTCCCCCCATTTCTGTGTCCTTTGTGGCACTAAGAGGCTATTTGAAAAGAACACTTCCTCTGTGCAGCCACTAGGGGACCGTTTAATGCACTACATGCATAATGCCGGGTCTGGGGTCTGGCTAATGCAGATTTGCTAGCAAAGGATCTAGATGCTACCATGATAGGTGATTTAGCATAGCATGGCCAACCATAATACTGCCTTTATTACTTCGCGCATTGCTTCACTTACTGACTGGTTTCAGCTAGTTCTAGTGGAAGATATTTCTCATCAGTAAGTTGTTTTATGCTTTCCTTGAATTGCCTCTTCTAGGAGTCTGAATCTAGACTTTTAAATTAAAGTGGAAGAATGGTTTTCAGTACTTTCTCTGTATGAAAGAAGCCTGGAATATCAGGCATCGTGGACTCTTCTCTCTGTGTCCAAGCCTCTGGGTAGATAACTGACAACTTCTTCAGCCCAGCAGGAAACTTGGAGATTCAGAATCATTTTCTTAAAATGCTTACCTCCTTTGAGTTCCTTGATCCTCCTACATCTTCCTACAATTGCCCCAGCTGGGAACATGGCAGTTCTGTCAGAAACACATCCATTTTTAGTGTGACTGGATCTATTCATGCAGGAATAAAGGCTTATGGGCTGCTAACACCCAGACACAAGAACAAATTATACCCAAGTATTCATTCTTGTTCTCCTTTTTAGTTTTGCCTGCCCTGAAAAAAAAAAAAAAAAAAAGCCCATAACAATAACAATATTGGGGACAATCTGGGAAATTTGCCATTCCTCAAAGCTAACACAAACCTTGGCGGACCAATAATGTATTCAGCAGCCACCTAGTCAGCAATGCAAAATGGTCCCTGGGTTCAAGGCTATGATACATTAGAATATAATTTGGCTCGAGGTTCTTTCTCTATTATGGAGAACAAATGCATTTTTGAATGACTTGAAGAAGAGGTCATGCTGCTACTTATGATGGGTAAACTCAAAGGGGGTCAGAGAGGAGACCCAGTTCAGATAAGCCTCTGGAAAGTATAATGCTCTTTCAAATCTAATACTATTTTTTAGGTCTCTCTCTTCACTTTCAGGGCAAAAAAATTGGCTGCCATCTGGGGAGCTGCTTCCAGTTTCTTGGGAGATTTCAGACGACTGCTGAATCTCTCAGTGCCCATTCTAGTTACTCCATCTACAGAGTATGAAAAATGTCACCTACCTCAGGTTATAGGGGACACGGAAAAGTTGTCATTGCTTCTGTATTTGGTGTGGTTGTTTGTTTCTCAAAAGACTGGAATCTGGCCAACTTCTAAGAGCTTTGAGATAGCTGGGTAACATGGTTTTTTCTTAACTATACCATGTTAAAAAGATGCCTGCATGCTTAAAACTTTGTCATCTTTCCACCCTCCCCTTGTGTTTTATATAGCGTTGATGTCCACAAAAGAATCAATTTAAGTTCCTTACTAAGGAGATCAAGTTCCTAATTCTCACAACCAATCAGGCAGTATATTTGAGAGAAGGTAAATATGCCTTCGATATCCTTAGCCAAACCTTCCAAGAAAATTGCTTATGTTGCATTCTGTTTGCAGTCTACCATTTTCTAATTAAAGGAGGACTGGGAAAATTGCATAATTACATGAAAAATCAATCTCGCTTACTCCAACATGCTCCAAGTACATTGTTAGAAATCATGACTAGAAGTCAACTTCTTTTTTCTGTGTTCACATATTTTTACACGTGTGCTGTATGTGAGTGAGCTTCTAAGTCCAGGTCATAGCAATCCTCATTGGCATTGATTGGTAGAGACCGAGTGGGCTGTGTGAGGGCCAGGTTTGGTCCACTCTGTGAACGGTCCCCTAGTCCTCAGAGCAAGTCCTGTTGTCTGTCCTCCAGCCTCTGCACCAAGTTTCTTTTGCTTGAGAAAGAGTTACAGTCCATCTGCTGTACAAATATACAAATACAAAACCATCACCCATTTCATTAGAAATTAGTCCCTACCAGGATACAGTAGCCCTTTCACCTTTCAAACGAGGAATGAATGTCGTAATTGTAGATCAAGCTCCTGAGCGAGGCCTTTTCCTGGGCAACGAACGGCATTGGCCTTGGCTCCAGGAAGCCACTGGGCCAGTGCTGCCCCAGCAGTTCTGTACCTGATGCAAAAACAATATATGCCATTCTTAGCTTGCCTTCTGTTACACTGTCTGTTTGTCCACCCCACTGGGTGAGTTTAAGTGGCAAGAAGTAAAGATTTGCATGGAGGTGGGATCACAAATCACTTCTAAATACCAGCAGAACTGTACCAGCCCACGCAACTAAATTGATCTCTCTGCATCTTCCTCATGGCCAGTATTTTCAGTTAGTCGGTGAACCAGAAACATCTTAAAGAGAGGCTAGCTTCATGAAGTCTTGTAATTTTTTTTTAAATAACAGTCAGGTATAACCTTTGTAACTAGGAATAAAAAAAAAAAATTGAATGCTCTGACATTTTATATGATTTTCTCCCAGGCCTTGGCATGACTGAAGAGTTTAAAGAAGAGTGAAATTTAAAACTGAGTCTCATGTGAATATGTAAAGTACCTCTGGAAGTGTCTAAAATGCCTCATTACAGTGATGGTCTCTGGGAAGGGAATTGGGTGCTGGGGAAAGGAATGTCACTAAAATGTCCACTGTCAATGGAGGAGGAGGAAGAGGAGGGGAGAAGATAGGACCTGTGGTTTTCAGAGAGAGAGAATTGTATTTTACATGTAAAACAAAGACACTTCTAATTTCAGACATAGGCAAAATCCCACCCCTCCCCCACACACATTACATTATTTTTAAATCAATCTCCACTGAGGTGGCTATTGAGAAAGATAAATTCTAATAATCAGTCTAGAATATGGGTTTTTAAATATCTCATTGACTTATTTTCTCCCTCTCTAACCTAGTCTTTAACAGTGAGCATCTTCTTTCTCTGTTGGACACACCCATCGAAAAGACACAAAGTCCCACACTTCTAATGTTGGTTATTCACGCGTGATTTGTTCCTCTTCACGCTAGCCACTCCTTCCTTTAGGTATATATTCTTTTGCACAACTTTCACAAACCTTCTTAGGGTTCCATTCATTTAATTTATCTATCTATTTTTTTTTCTTTTTGCTCTGTAATAACATTTATTGAGTACTGATTATATTTTCTCTTTAACTTCATTTATTGAGTGCTTGCTAGGGTGGTGCCAGGCCCTATCCTAAGCACTTCATGCAGTATCTCATTTAATCTTCAGAACAACCTTGTAAGTACTATTATTATCTCCATCTTGCAAAAGAGAAAGTCAAATATCAGACAGTACCTTGCCCCACCCCTCACAACAACCCAGACTTGCCCATAAGAGCCCAAACGCTCATTGTAAAAGTGCTATTCTTTTCTCATCTCTTAATCTTTTTATCACATTTCATTTTTTTTCAAATTCTTACTCATTATTGAATGCTCTTATATTATTCACCTTTTCTCTTTTTCTTAATATTCCATTGTTTATCCCACCCCTGTGGCGCCATCTTTTATTTTCTTTGCTCAGGTTCAAAATACAACTAGAAAATTATTTTCGGGGCCTCCTTTCCTGTCACTCCAAGTCATAGTGAGGGCACAGCCATGGTAGCAATGACCCTGGGCTATGTATTTGGAAGGGAGGTGACTTCCTGCTAATATACAGCTATGTATGATATTTAGTTAAATGCTCATATTTGTCTGTTCTTGAATATGGTGCTTGTCCCTAAAGATGGGTGACCTTTTCTCAAGTTTTTAATAAGGTAGTGAGAAGGGGTTGAATTTGACTACTTATTAGAATCTAACTGGTGTTGGTAAGTTAGTGGATACTTTTTTCTCATGAAATGTAACTTTTTTCTACTTGAAAGAAATGCAAATGAAATCCTATTATGAACAAATAGTTTTATTTTTAGCTCCGAAATATCAAACTTTGCAAAAATATTAAGCATAAAACAGCATTCCATTTTTCAGTTGCTCTTGTCCTATTCATATCATTACATTTCTGTGAAGGTTGTTATTATTATCATCTTTGTTATCATCATCATCATTAGTATTACATAATGGAGGAGAAGAAATAAAAGGAAAAATTTCAAGACTCCAAAAATAAAACATATAAGTCTTGCCCCGACCCTTGCACATCATGAGCTATGGATTAAGAAGAGAGTAGGTGGTCTTGGAAGGAGAAAAAAGCGTTTGTAGCTAAAATTCATATTCAAAAAGTTAAACAAAAAGAAGGGAAAAAATTTTTTACCTAAAGCTAGATAGGCCTGTGGACCCAGACAGACTCAGCCTCCCCTACGTCAGAAGCCTGCGCTCACAGGAGCCTGTGGTACAGACTCGAGTGTGTGACATCACTGCATCGCAAACAATGTGTGGTAATGAATTCATTGCATGGGCTCTGTGGACAGGAATTCATCGCCACTCCTCCCCCAAGCTCACCCCGTTGGCAACAGCAAGCCGGGTCTGTGCAGCACCTCCGCGCTGCTCAGCCTGTGTGCTTAGCGCATTCATGAAACAAGAGCCTGGAGATGGTTTCCTATGTTTCTCATTACTTAAGAGAACAAGTTAATCTCCCCTTTGGTGGGGGGCGGGGAAGGGTGCAGCAGGGGACCTGAAAACCAAACGATCCTCTCAAATAGTTCTTTGCTTTGGTCCTCCCTTGTTGACAGGTCTGCTTTCATAATTTTATCTGTCTTGGCTTTGGAGCACATTTTAGAGAGGTAGAGTTCATTGATGGAGGGTGGAAATGAGGATAAGGAAGATGAGGCTGAGCAAATCTAGGGACTGAGGGAAAGAAATTCAGCCATCTGATAGATGGCAAGTCTTTTATCAGATCTACCTCCTTCCCTCCTGGAGTGCCTATCATATCACACAAACTGCTCCTGAAGAGCCCTCCATTTACCCTCTCCCCTAATTAAATGTGCACTTCATTAATGTAAATTGGGGGTTTAATGCTCTTGTTGAAATTCTGAAGAAAGTGCTATGGCCTCGCGAAATGCTTAAGCATCATTGCAAATTAGATTAGGGACCAAGAAAGGCAGTAAAATTAGAATGATAATGGCTGATGTGGCTTCCTGACAGGCATGACTATTCAGGGATCAATGGAATGGAGAACAGTTTCCCGAGCCGAAAGTGAAAGGCAGGGACAAACGTCAGCCTACAGATGTGGCTTTTGGAAGCACTTTCAATTAGTTTAATTTGGTAAATGGTGGGGATTTAGAGGCTCTCTCGGCCAGTCATACAAGACAAGAATACATTGAAATGTTTTTCACTTTTTAACATAAAATAGGATTGGCTTTAGATTTGCATTTCTCGAACAAGAAGATGGAGTTGGGCGGGGTGGGGGCTGGAAGGTGCAGGGAAAGTTTCCAAAGTGTTTCACCAACTCCGCTTTTGAAAATGGAAATGACTTTTATAAGCTTGGACTGGAACCTTCCAAACAGTGGGAAAGGGGAGAGTAAATGCACCCCTTCTGGTTCTCAGGGAGGTCTTAAATCCTGAACGCGCCAGGGGCCCAATACACACTGAAACGTGTGGTCAAAAGCTGAGAAGGGGGCGCGGGAAGGGGGGTGCATAGGCAGTGAAATACGCTTGAACCCGTTCACGGTTTCTCACAGTAAATATGGTCTTCGTCTTCTAAAAAAACAGATGCTGTCTCTCAGTTACAGTGTCCCCTCAAAAACATTTAATCACATTTTGAAAGGTATCACGAAAAGAGCGTATTCACAACCCTGTTCCACAAATATTCTCCCACGTACGTGTGTGTGAGGTTCTGTTCTGCAGATGTCAGCACGCACCTCAGCAGACACTCACTTGGTGCCTCTCTTGGTGAGTGTTAAGTGTGCCCGTTCTTATTTGTTCCTTCCTGCTAACTCTACCCCCCTCCCCCAAACCGCTGGTGTCTTCATTGGAAAATAAACTGGCACGAATCTGGTAACTAGGGACGTTTAAAGGCAGGACAGCTTCTGTGCACAAAGACCTCCTTCAGATTTGCAGATTTCGACTACAGGTCCTCCTTGTGTTCCCAGAATGCTGTCAAGCTCGAGCTGGACCTCCTGCCCGAAGGTGTCTGCATCTTTCATGAGTGAAGAGGAAGGAGATGATGCATCAGAAACTATGGTAAATATTACCAAATCCCAGGGACTCCCAAAACCTGTTCAACTTCCTGAACTAGAGCAGTGATTCTCCTCCCAAATCCACATGTTCCATTTATGGATTCACCAAACGTTTGCTCATAGGCTCACCTCACTCTTGTTAAGTTAATATTGCAAGTCGGCAGCAGTAAACATGGCAACAGACAAACCCATACAGAAAAGGAGAGGGTCACGTGCCCAAAAGGGAAAGACTGATCTCCACATGTCGTGAAAATAGACTAGGGCAAAGGTAAGCTCATGAAATTTTTGCATTGTTAATAATTTGGTGGGTAAGAGTTCTCAGTTGACCATGAGAACAATAGCATTGGTATTTCAAGCAAATCCACAATTTTTGGGCCCCATAAGACCTATTTCATAAAGGCTACATGTCTCCTACAAAACATCCAGAAGAAAAGTAAGAAAAAATGCCTAGTAAATTATCATCATCATCATAATAATATCTAACATATGTATAGTATTTTGCTGTTTTCTAAAAACACAGAAATCTAATACCTTATTTTATCTATAGCAAAATCTGAAGTAGAAAAGAAATGAATAGTTCTTTTTATTTTATAAATGAGGAAAATAAGGTTCAGAAGTGTGCAGTTACTTTCCCAGAGACACAGACTTAGTAAGTAAAAGGAGGAATTTTTTAAAATCTTCTTTTTCTAATAACTTTACTGTTGTTGCAAAATTGATAGATGATTACTGAGGAAAAAATTTCTGATAGCACAGGAATGTACAAAGGAGAAAGTAAAATGTATACCAGTAATTACCAGAAATATTTTGCAAGCATCCTTTCGTATAGCTTTCTTTGCAGAGATTGATAATATTAATAATTATACTAATAAGAGCTTATTATTAACACATATCAACTTCTTACGAGTCAGGTACTATCCTTTGTATCTTGGATATTTGCATTTACTCCTTAGAATAACTCTGTGACATATATATAACTTACAAATGAGGAAAGTGAGGCAAACTAATTTGACCAAATTCATGCAATTATTACTCATAAAATACGATCATATAAGTAACTTGCTTTTTTCACACAATAATGTATCATGACCACCTTTCCATAGATCTATCTCATCATGTTTCATGGCTACATGTATTTCACTGTATGTAAGTACCATAATTTAGTTAATGAGTCTCTATTGATAGAATTTAGGTTACTTTTAGTTTTTAGTTTTTTTCTTTTGTAAACACCAACTGCTTTGATGAAAGTCATGAGCAAAGTTTTTTTCACAGTTAGCTGGTAATCTCATTAGGGTTAATTTGAAGGTGTTAAATCTAGAGCAAAACTGATATTTTCTGACTCCTGGTTTCACACACTTGCCCTCATTCCACTCCCTCTCATGTAGCCTCCATAATATGTAGCATATAAACTTGATAGCTGTTGACTGGAGATTGTCAGATTTTTCACAGACGTATTGGCAATGTTTGTTCCCAATTTGTGATCATAGCTTCAAATAAACCCATACATAGGATTCTTCCGCCTCTCTAGGAACCCAGAGAATTTCCTGTAAGCACAGTCCAGGCTCCCAAATAATAATGATATGACAATGCAATGAGATGAAACAGAACTGTCATTTACTTCCTTCCTGTCGTTCCACAAACACTTGACTGGATACCAAGACACGCGGCCAATAAGATATAATCTACACCCTCAAGAGGGGCAGACACACAGGAGACACAGAAAATAATGAGGCAATTTCAAAAGAGTATGATAAGTGCTATGATAGAAACATGATTCTTACATGGCAACTAAGCTGTGCACTCAGCCCAAACTGGTGAACTCAGGAAAGGCACCCCTGGCAGAAGAGATGTCTGGGGAATCCTGAAGGATACGCTGCAGTTACCTAGGCAAAAGAGAATGGGTGGACATTGCAGGCAAGGGTTTTTGTCTTCTCCAGATCCCAAGCCTACTCTTCCTTCTGACCCCTTCAGGCCAAAGGGTGGGTGATAACAGTTTTCTACCTGCTAACCTTGGGGTGCTGGATTATCCCTTTTTCATTTTTCAAAAATCCTGCCCAGCTCTTTGTACGTAGCCCGCTATTAAACCCTCCTCTAATTACCCAGTTTGAGTGTGAGATGTTTCCTGTCAAGACCCTGACCAATTCAAGGCATATGTACATGAAAGATCGGGCACAAATCTACAGATTTCACAGCACCAACCCACCCTTACCCTCACCCTCATCCCAAAGCCTATCTAAGGAGGCAAGAATAAAAATCCTACCTCCACAAGAAATGCATAGCACACAGGACTGGCCCTGATCCCGTACTTGAACAAATATCTCACTGGGACATTTCTCTTCTGGAGCCAGTTAGAAATGTTCAGTTCCATTTCACTTTAATTTGTAATAAATGTGCCTAATTTTATTTTAATTTCTTAAATAGATTGATTTGGCAAAGCCACTTTGCCAGCTCAAAGGTTAATTTCCTGATTGAAAATGCTAATACGGAATTCATTTTCTCAAACACTGATTCTCCAATTATGTGAAATTACTCTTGTTTAGATAAAAAATCAGAGAGCTGTAGAGATGGGAGGTTCGGTAGACAAGAACCCAAAAAGTTCAACAGACTTAAAGGTCTAGCCCAGCAAGACACAGCTCATTAATAACATCCTTCCCCTGGATGGCCTGATGGAGGCAACTGTTGTTTGCACTAGAAAAGTATTGTCTCCTGAGAATGATGCTTTGCATTTTGTGAGACTCTTCCTTCCTCGACATTCGACCTACTTTGAGATACAATTTTACTTACCATGTCCTGGAAGGAGATTTTTTTTTTTCCAGAAAAGAATAGCACAAGAAACTGATAACTATTACTTTCTTGTCCAGATACTGAGCAAAGGAGTGAAGGGAGTGGGAAGGAGAATTATTTGTTATGAGTTAATTTGTAGCGTGATGTTTACAGCATTTGAATTTATTATCTAATCTCTGAAAAATAAATCAGTTTATTTAAGAGAGGAGAAAAGGTCATTTAAATTCCTTTTAGCAAAGATGTTGCCCACCTGTTGCAAGTTAAGAAACATCCTAGGCACCTCAAAGGATATAAGGGAACTAAAGCATAGTTTCAGACTTCAAAGAGTCTGTTGTCTTGTGGAAGAGACAGAAACGTACAGAAACAATGATAATCCAGCAAGGAATGTGTGAAGTCACAGAACAGTGATGGAAGGAGAGTCATTTCAATTCAGTGCATCTGAGGAGCATATTACCAGACGGTTACAATTTGGGAAGGATGCAAGTGGGGTAACTGTCAGCGAAAGCCTGAAAGGAGAAGTGAAGAGGAGCATGAGCAACTTGCTTCTGTTTACACTGTAGCAGGTGCGGGTAAGCAATATCCCCAGTCCTGCCCAATGCCCAGCTGTGAAGACAGCTTCCATTTTCCACAAGTGTTCTTTCTGTTATAATTATCCTTTACATAAGTATGAAATTTTAGTGTTTAAAGAGTCTTCTCAAATAAACTATTTCCTTTAACTTTACAATAACATATCTTATTGTATAGTTGAAAAAACCAGCTAAGAGAGGACAGCAGAGTTGGATAGGATTCTAAAGGAAACTATCATTAAACAGATGAGGAAACTATGGCCTAGCAAGAAGATGGATATTTAATTAGAAACAGAGCCAGAAATTTCTGAAGTTGTCTGCCTAACACATATAGGGAATGAAACAAATTTATCTTCTGGTCAAACACTGCCTCCATCTGCATGGAATAATTTGGAAGCACAATAAAGTGACATTTGACTTATGTACCTTTGTATCTGCCTATAGGCAGAAATAAGTATATATATTTCAAATGTCCATATCTATTTATCACCTAGAAATGCATTAGAAAAAAAATACTGTGACTATCATTAGCAATGCCAAGGGTTTTTTGTTTGTTTGTTTCATTTTATTTTTTGTTTTGTTTTGGGATTTTTTTTGGGGGGGGGGGGAGAGTCATGTATCTACTGTTATTCACCTGGAATCTTCACACCTGGAATGTGATTGTGTATCTGAGTATAGCTGTTAATTGGGTAGGAGAAAGACAACTCTAACGATGGAGCAACTCAGAGGTTTGTCTAGTTACTGCATTCTTTACCATTCATCCAGAGAGTGCTCTATTAGGAGGGGCTATTAAATGTTTACAGGTATTATTCTGAAAAGAGAAAAATTGTATCTTGGCTATTATAAATTATGAACATACGGGTGTGCATATCTTTTTGAATAAATGTTTTCATATTCTTTGGCTAAATACCCAGAAGTAGAATTGCTGGCTCATATGATAGCTCTATTCATAATTTTTGAAGAATCTTCATACTGTTTTCCATAGTGTCTGCACCAATTTACATTTTCACCAACAGTGTTAGAGGGTTCCATTTTCTCTGAATCCTCTCCAAGACTTATATTTTGTCTTTGTGATGACAGCCATTCTAACAGGTATGAGGTGATAGCTCATTTGCATTTGAAATGAGTAAATAGATAAAGAAGATGTGGGACATATATACCATGAAATACTATTTGGTAATAAAAAAAATAAGATGAAATCTTGTCATTTGGATGAAACTCGAGGGCATTATGCTAAGTGAAATAAGTTACCATAGGGTTTTACTCATATATGGAATATCTTTTTAAAGGGCAAAACACAAAAAAACAAACTCATAGAGGCCGACAACAGATTGGTGGTTACCAGAAGGGAAGGCGGGTGGGGAGCAAAATGGGTAGAAGAGACCGACTGTGTAGTGATGGATGGAAACCAGATCTTTGGTAGTGAGCACAATGCACTATATACAAATATATCAAATTATAGTGTTGTACCCTAAAACTTATACAGTGTTATAAACCAAATGTTACCTCAATTTAAAACAAGAGAAGAATCAAATACACATTAAAAGATAGCTGATGCTATAAAGTTACAAAGGTCTATGGCAGGCATAGTTGCTATAGATAGCAAGCAGCATGTAATACAGAGGGAAAGAGACATTTATTCTTAAGTTTCCTGCATATTGATATATATGTAATTTCATCTTTTACTCCTCACTACCCCGTCATAAAATGCATGCTCCTCTCCCCTCAGCCAGCCCCCAACACCCATATCCTCTGCATCTCTTGCCTTTTTGAGAAGCTCCCCCATGTCCCAGCTGGGCCTGAATGATTAGGTGTGGCCCTATAGCTCACTCTCACTTATTCAGCTGTTAAAGCAGCTTAAGTCCTCATAAGAACATTAACATTTGGGTGCCAATAACAGATTGACCTTTATTCATAAAGTGCAAATAGTTGGAAGTCGAACAGATTGGTTGCCAGCGATTGCCTTTTATGTGCAGTTTAAGGCTTTGATTTCTCTCCCCTTTCTTCCTTTAATCTGACATTGCTGGCTTGAATACGGTTTGCACTCTAAGTAAACAGGGCTGGGAGAGGCCTCTGCTTTTGTAGCACAGTTTGCTTGCGAGGAGGGAAGGAGATGGGAGGGTGACTTTAAAAGATTTGCCTTTGGAATTAAATAATTTAAGAATGGATTGGAAACCCCCAAACTGAATGGAGCCATTGCAAGAGCACCAAATGGAACTCCTACAGGGGTCTTTTGCATCCGGGACGATTTATCCAAAACTGGCCATCTAGGTGCAGAATGAGAATGTAAGGATTTATATGAAGTCTCTTGAAAGTTTACTCCAGGTCTACACAAAAGGGGAACAGAAACCCACTGAGCCTATGGATTTGAAATGGGACCACACTGCACTGCTTTGTTACCCATTCCAGCCAGCTGTGAGCATTTTGATGCTTAACAGTATGAAGGGTGGCTGAATCCTTTTAAACAAGCCGTTTCTTTAAAGCATTCCAAGGAAATATCTCTTAAGCATAGGCTTTTTAAGATACTCTCCAACAAAGCATTTAGTTCTGGATTTTTTTTTTCTGATTTATCTTGACAATACTTCACTTTTAACAGTACAGCCTATGCTTTATAGCAAATGGAGAGTCTTTATAGCATTTTCATAGGTAGTGTGTGTAAATGCAAAGCTTTCCAACAATCGATTGTGCCCATTTAGAAATAATAAAGTCCTTTGTGAGTCAACAAAATGAACACAGGAAATGGAAGGTACTATGGTCTCATGAATAAGGCTTGACTATAAGTAGAAGGCAATTTTATGCGAATGCTGGTTCTGTTAGAGTGTTTGTTTGCATTACCTTGCACAAATCTTAAATGTATTTTAGGAGCAAAGGAGCGTTTCTGCTTGATCTAGACAATTTAACATTGTATTATATATTAACCCAACTTTCGCTTTAGAATTGGGCAGATCTAGGTTTGTGTCCTAGCCCTTATTAGGAGGTCATTAGCTATGGAACTTAGACAAGGAACTTGACTCAAAGCCTCCTTTCCTCCTCTGAAATGTATGGCACTATAGCAGCAGTCTCAGAGGGAAGAGCAGCCCAATGAAGCTCTTAACGTCACAGCTCCTCAGCCCTTAGTAAGTACTCAGTGAAACTTAGTTATTGTTATAAAAAGTAATCAATTTTTAACTTTAGCTAGTGTTGCTGTATGGAGAATGCGACAAAAAGAAACAGAAAGTGCTTAGCAATGGACCACCCACCCCACGGCTAACCACAGTGGATATGCTTTTCTTATGACAAAAAATAGGTCTTCCTTTTTTTTTTTTTTTTTGGATGCCCTGATGCTCTGAGCATAATATCAGATGCAGAGAGGATGCTAAAAAACATGGTTTATTGGTTAACTGTTTCTTCTCCTTTATGGGATGGGAAATCACCTGCTCCAAAGTGAAAAATATAGGCATTATCTTTCACTCTTTTTCCTTCAACCTCTTCATTTAATCTGTTACTGAGTCTAATCATTTCTTGCTTCAGAAAATGGCCTCTCCTGTTCTCTATTCGTACTGTTATCAGGCTAATCTAGGTGTGCAACAGACTTCTAGTGGAGAACGTGTTCATGCTGTGTCCTTACCACCGCTCCCAACCTGCTTCTAGTCATTCTGCAGACCAACTCTGGGCGAATAGTCCCCAGACTTCTTTTATGTCTCTACCCAGTAATTCATGTAGTGGCCTCCCTTCCCTTCCAGACTTTCCCTAATAGTGATGTGAAAAGCTGAATGGATGGAAAGGGTTTCAGAAAAAAATTAGAATATTATCTACAGCTCTTTGATTTGGGGGTTTTCTCTGAACTCAGAATGACACAGAATGAAAAGAAAGGCAAAGCTTTACTATATTTGCTAACTGATCAACCATCTTGCCAGCATGTACCTAGTTTCAGTCCATAAGAGAAACAGTTTTACAAGTTATGGATATACAACTCGAATAAACAAAAAACAATCTGATCGAAAAGAGGCAAAGGACCTAAACAGACATTTTTTTTATGGGGAAGACATACAGATAGACAACAGGTACATGAAAAGGTACTCCACATTGCCAGTCATCAGGGAAATGCAAACCAAAACCACAGTGAAATACATCTCACATCTGTCAGAATGGCTGTTATCAAAAAGACAAGAAATAACAAGTGTTGGTGAGGATGTGGAGGGGCCCTTTATGCACTGTTGATAGGAATGTAAATTGGAGCAGCCTCTATGGAAAACAGTCTGGAGGTTCCTCAAAAAATTAAAAATAGAACTACCACACGATCCAGCAATCTCACTTCTGAGTATTCATCTGAAGAAAATGAAAACACTAACCCAAAAGGTATCTGCATCCCCATGTTCACTGCAGCATTATTTACAATAGCCAAGACATGGAGACAACTTACGTATCCATCAATGGACGAATAGATAAAGAAATTGTGATGTGTGTGTGTATACACATACATAATAGAATATATTCAGCTGTAAAAAGAAGAAAATCCCGCCATTTGTAACAATATGGATGTAGCTGTAGGGCATTATACTAAGTCAAAGAAGTCAGACAGAGTACGACAAATGCTATATGATCTCACTGACATGTGAAATCGAAAATACTGAACTCAGAAACAGAGAGTACGTAGGTGGTTGCCAGGAGCTGGAGGTCTGAGAGAAATGAGCAAACATTCACCAAAGGGCACAAACTCCCAGTTATGAAATAAATAATTTCTGGGGATCTAATATGCAGTATGATTATTATAGTTGACAATCTGAATTGTATACTTGAAATTTACTGAAGAGTAAATCTTAAATGTTCTCACTACACATTAAAAAAAAGATAATTATGTCAGGTATTAGATATGTTAACTAACTTTATTGTGGTAATCTTTTCACTATGTATTTAATACATATATTTCTACATTTTTATATATGTAATTTGTTATATAAATTATATATATAACTATGTTGTACATTTTAAATTCACACAATGTCATATGTCCATTATAATGCAATAAAACTAGAATAAAAAAGAGGCTGTGGATGGGTCAGAGCTACAACTAGTAGGCAAAGGCGAAAACCCTCAGTTAACATCAATCATCAATGCTGTCACACACACACACACACACACACACTATATATATTATATATATATATATATATACATATATATATATAATTTAAAAAGAGTGTCTTTTCTCCAAAATTTCAGGGACTACCTATAATTGAGAACAATTATAATAGCTTTAGAACTTTGTTTTGGAATTCCAAAACAAAGGGCAGGAAACAAGGGAACATTAAAAATTACACATAAGTATATGAACATATAAAAACTGTGACAGTGGCACAGAAGGCAAAAAGGAAAAAATGAGGGTGAGATTTAAATGGTAAACTTTAGATCCCCAGGACAAGTCCCTACTCTTCCAAGTCCTTGGCGTTATTATGCCAGAGAAGGGACAAAAGCTGGGGCAATGAAAAACTGACCATTTTTCAGGTCTCATGCCCATCCATCCCCAGATCCAAGACTCACCCCAAGTCAAAGTGCTCATCCTCCATGGAAACTCACTTCTTTTTAATTGTTTTTCTCACAGCTTTCCCTTTCATAATCAGAGACTGCAATGCCAACTACTTCTCAAGCCAAGTCATTTTAATGAGGGAAAGATTTCAAAAAGATTATGGATGGGATTTTAAATGTCTACTGAAATACACACAGAAAAGTCTTCATTGTAAAAGAGGAAATGCTTTAAAAAGTATCTTTAAATAAATCCTCAATAGCAGAGACTTGGCAGGCCCCGGCTGTTACCCAGCCATTCCTAAGAGAGTAGGCTTTTTATGGATTCCAATCTAAGTGTTCATGCTGACAGGAGCCCCTAATCTATAGCATTGTTCTGTGCTCATGAGAGTCTCATTAATTAGTAGCTGATGAGGTACAAAAGGAGTAAATTTTGTTTCAATTTAACGATGACCTTCATTTTAATTCCATTTCCTTTGTGAAAACCTGAAAATTATATGGCTATCCCCAAACAGTTTTTAGAAGCTCCTCTAGTCAGGCAAATTGCTTTAATTTCCTGCCCCTTTACTGAATGCAGAGCTACAGCGAACCTAATATACTTCGGAAAAGAACTGACAGAAGAAAATTAGGTTTTTGGACTATTGGGGAAATTTTGGCAGAGGATATATAGGAAAAAGAAAAGAAAAGGTTTTGGTTTGCATTTATGACAAAGAACAAATCACATAAAAAGTCTGAGGATTACAAAAATAAATTATTAGTATCATCAAAACAAAAGCACTTAATGCACATAGGAGACCTTAAGTAACCCGGAGATCAATGCTTGACAGACAATATGTTTTTAATAAATGTTCATTGAATGAATAAATGAATGAATGAATGAATGAATTCGTTTGATGTCATCTTACTCTCAGTCAATACTGCTATTTTCAGCTGTAAGTTTCCTAAATTCAGTTAAGCAGTGGATTCAATATACTGCTGGTACCAACCAATGTTAAAGTTAGTTGTGAAAGCAGGCGTTGGCCTCCCAGAAGGGAATAAGATCTCAGTTGCACTCCAGGACTAAGCCAGAAGGTACCAATACAAGTTGGACAGGCACAGCAGATCTCAGCCTCAGGGTTCTTCTCTTATGACAGCGAGGGGGCTGATTCACTGAAGCGGCTTGGAAACAACGCGGGCAGGGGACATTACCATCAGCTCTCTGGACACAGCCATCTTAACAAAGTTAAAAGAGTGGTGGCGTTTTCTTTTCTTTCTTTCATTTTTTAATGCCAAGTAATCTGTGCAAAAGACAACTTTCAGTCTCACATTATCTTCCCTGACCCCATCTTCCAAGGTGGAGTGAGGCTTCAAAATGCATTGAAGATGTCTGCATCACCCATTACTTAGGAGTTTCAGAACTAAAAGTTTAATTATGTGAAAGCCAAGTCAAAGTGTCCCATTTCCCATAATGACCTCTCCATCACCATTGTGTGTGCATGTGCGCACACACACACACACACACACACACACATGTGTGCGTGTGTGTCTAAATGAATGAATGAGGGAATGGTTGCTATAATACATTACGGCTAGACAGAATTCACATCATTAGCCATATTTAGTATTTACTGAAACCAAACATTCCTAGAGCTGTAGGTGGTGTTAGGAGAAGTGATATGGGGAGAACAAGACATGACTCTTAAAACCGCCTGAAACCACTCAGATCTAAACCTCAGAACTACCAGTCTTCCCAGTTCTCCAGCTGAGAAAATCAAAAGTGCTCATGCCCCAGATGAGTTAGACTCTCAGGTCATCTTGGGGCTGTGTTGTCCTCTATTCACCGTGGGAGAGAAGAACAGATAGGGTGCCATGGTGATATTCCAGTCTGCTTTAGGGACTGGAAGCCAGAACCTCATTTTCCTCTCATTTTTTCTTCCAAGAACATTCCTCATCTCTCTTCATAATGGATCCAGAATCATTTCAAGGGGCAGGGCAGATTAGTCTTCAGCCTAGTCATCTTTCAGTGCTGAAAACCCCAAATGATTCTACTCATGTCCCTGTTATCCCCTCAGAACCAGCTTCACTCACACACACACACGCACACACGAACAGAGGGCCTTGTTGTATGATTTAAGAAAAAGTATCTTTTCCTACTGCTTGAGTCAGTTCAAAAGTTAAAGATATATTACAAGTAAACATCAGCAAAAACCCAAACAATTTGATTAAAAAACGAGCATGGGAACTCAATAGACATTTTTAAAGGATGCATACAGGTGGCCCCTAGGCACATGAAAAGTGCTTGACATGGCCAGTCATCAGGGAAATGCAAATTAAAACCACAATGAGATATCATCTCATCCCTGTCAGAATGGTTATTATAAAAAGACAAGTGTTGGTGAAGATGTGGAGAAAAGGAGACCCTTATGCACTGTTGATGAGAAAGTAAATTGGTGCAGCCACTATGAAAAACAGTCTGGAGATTCCTCAAAAAATTAAAAACAGAGCTACCACTTCTGAGTATTTATCCAATGAAAACAAAAACACTAACCCAAAAAGATATCTGCACTCTCATGTTCACTGTAGCATTATTTATAATATCCTAGGCATGGAAACAACCTAAATGTCCATCAAATGATGAATAGATTAAAAAAATGTAGCACACATATACAGTGTAATATTATTCAGCCATAAAAAAAAAAACGCAGAAAATTTTCATTTGTGACAACATGAATGGAATTTGAGGGGGTTATGCTAAGTGAAATAAGTCTGACAGAGAAAGACAAATACTATATGATCTCACTTATACGTGGAATCTAAAAAAGAAAAAAAACAGGCTCATTGATACAGAGAATAGATTGGTGGTTCCCAGAGGTGAGAGGTGGGGGAGGGGCGGTGAAATGGGTGAAGGTACTCTAAAAGGTACAAACTTCCAGTAATAAAATACATAAATCCTGGGGATGTAATGTACAGCATGGTTACTACAGTTAATAATATTGTATTGTGTATTTGAAAGTTGCTAAGAGAGACCTTAGACGTTCTCATCTCAAGGAAAAAAATTTGTAACTATGTGTGGTGATGGCTGTTAACTAGACTTACTGTGGTGATAATTTCACAATGTATGCAAATATTGGATCATAATGTTGTATACCAGAAACTAATATGATGTTTATGTCAACTGTATCTCAATTTTGAAAAAAAAAAAAAAAGTCAACATCACTGGAAAGAGAGAAATCTATCAACCATTCACATTCTAGTGCAAATTACTAAAATCTTATTGCTTTCCTCCCTTATGTCTATCTGAAACTTCTGGGAGGAATTTCTCATGAATAAGATCTGAGTAGCTACTCTCAGTAAACAGAATCTGTGTGTAGAGACCATGTGTGAGGTGTAGAGCCTACACACAAATTTAACAGAAAAGCTATTTGTTAGAATTGTAGGAAACTGGGAATAATAACATTAACATATGCAATGCTTTTTTTTGCACTTTTCCATTTAATCTTCACACAACTCTGAGGTAGTATTATCACCACCCCCATTTTATAGGTGAGAAAAAGAAATTAAACATCTTGCCTAAGTAGATGGAGATCTGGACTTTGAACTATTAAAACCAGATAGAAAAATCCCAAAGCCGGGTGTCTTTTATAGGCCAAGGTGTCTGGGAAAGATAACCCTGCAGTATCTTTGGGAAAGGCATCACATGACAAAATTTGGAGTAGCAAAAGTGCTGGCAGTGACGGAAGTCCAAATACAAGGAATAAGAAAAAGAAGGGTGATTTTAAATGTAAGCAAGTCCTTTCACCTTCCTCTTTTTACTTCCCATTAAGTCTTCCAGAATTAACTGCAGTCTAGCTTCATGCCTCTCCCTTCATTTGGACCATTTTAATGGCCTCTTCCACCTAGGGTTAAATTCTGTCTCCAAGCCCTCTAGCATAGGCCTGGGTGGAGCAACTTGCCTTGCTCTGTTAGCAACCCAGGCTGCTCAGAGCTGGCGAGTCCACAGCCAGAGGATGTTCCTCTCTGTTCTGTGCCCCCGTTTGTGAAACAGAGTTCACCTCGAGCATATCAAGGGGCGGGAGCTCCACATCAAGAGCCAAGGAAAGTAACCATAAGAGCTAATTATTACTGCCTCAAAAGCTCTCCACAGCCCTATGAAGTAGTACTTTCATTAATATCATTCCCATTTTCAGGTGCAGAAACTGAGACATAGAGAGCTTAAGTAATTTTCCCAAGGACACACAGCTATAAATGACAGGGCAGGGATTTCACCCAAGCAACCTGATCCCAGAGTCTGAGTTCTTAAGTAAGCCTATCAAAAAACTAAATTACATGAGATTTGTCAGAAACCTGGGTGCATTTATCCTAGGTAACCAAAGACTTGGAGATAACTGGCGTCTTCTATTTGAACAGGATAGAGAAGTGAATGCAGAACTAGGGCCAGCAAGTAGATGTTGTATATATATTTCAGCTGAATGTAACTTTCAACTTTCTAAATACAGATATGCCTGCGTTGATTGGGATGCATTTAGTTTTAGCTATAAAAATGCAACTCGAATGGCTTAATCAAAAAAGGAAATTATTGGAAACTGAGTTTCCTGTAACTAGAAAGTGTAAGGATAAATAGATATGTCTAGATCCAGGTATTAAGATGATGTCATAAGTAATTTGTCTTTTTCTCCATCACTCCACTCATTCTCCCCATCTGTTCACACTGTTCTCAGGTAGACTCTCCTCTGTTGGGCAGAAATATCATCAGCAGTTGGAAACTTACATCATCCTCATAGTTGCCAGTCCCCTCAGAGACCCAAAGAGATTACCAGTTAACTCCATCTGTGGGCATAAGGTGGAGAAATCTGGGAGGACTTTACAGCGGAGGTGACATCTACTTGCATCTTGGTGATGTGTAGGAGTTTCCCAAGAGAGAAAGGATGAGATAAAATGGGCTTTCCTATATTTAAGGGACTGTTCCTCATAGCTTGAGCATATTGGAGCATGTAGAGAAGGACAAAGAGATTAGGATAGCTTGCCAGAGTTACTGAGAGCTATTTTGTCAAATGGACAATATGTAGAATGGTTAATTCACTAAAAAATCAATTTGCCACATATTCAATTCATACCTTACCAAAATTTTTTATTACAAATAACCTTTTTGACTATTTGTAAAAAGTGAACAATAATTTGTATTGGATCCGTGGCCATAGTTGACCAGTTTTAATTTTGTCTTTGGCACAGCAATTTTAAAAGGATATTCAGTTTAAGAACTAAGATTATGTGAGGAAGGGAAGTCTCCTTAGGATTATATTTAATATTCAGAAAAGTATATTTTAATCAATGACCAAATGTCAGTGTTTCATGTGGGATTTTTTTCAGTTTCTACTGATTTTTTTCAGCCTTCTCTCGTTCTCTTGAACATTTCATCATGTCTTGCTGAATCTCTTCAAAACCTTTCTCTTTGGAGGAAGTTTTTGCTTTTCTGTTCAGACTTCACTGTCCCAACACTTTAGACCTGTACTATTGATAGCTACTAGCTAGTTAACGTAAATTAATTCAAATTAAATAAGATGAAAATTTCAGTTAACACTAGCCCCATTTTAAGAGATTAATAGCCACATGTGGCTAATGGCTATTGTATTGGACAGCACAGAGAAGGAATATTTCCATCATTGCAGGAAGTTCCATTGTTTAGCATTGTTTTAAACCTGCCTAACGAGAACTGAGCCTACCTTTTCCCTAGGCTTCCATCTTTGATTCTCTCAGCTCTATGCCCCATAGCAGCTAGCGAACCAGACTGCACTACTGTCCCTGATCTCTACTTTCCAGGGTCTGACTTGCCTAGGAAGAGAATCCAGCAAGCAAGCTCATGGTTGATCATTTCCATTTCATTTATTTTCTAACCTAACAATAGGATGACTTGTTCTAATATTTTAAGGAGCCCTGTGTAATTTTTCTAGGAAATGATCTGCCTCAATTAAATCCAAATAAGTGTTGTCTTATTCTGCAATGCTCTATATTTTCTCAGCCCATCGCCCTTCAGAAAAGGAGAAAGGGAAGGAGAAAGAGGGAGGGAGAGAAGTGGGAAAATGAGAGGAAGGAGTGAGGAAGGAAGTCTGAGAGGACGGTGGGAGGGGAAGGAGAGAGAGGGAGATCTTCTTGTCAGCAAACTCTTTACTGAAAATATTAATTCCACTAAAAGCATCAAAAGAGCTTTTTTCTCCTTAGAATGAAAAAAAATACAGCTGCATAGCAAAATGGAAGGCTTGAATGAACATTTCAAGTCCTACCTGTCACAAGCCATTAGTTGAATTGCCTAAAGAAATCCCTTGACAAGTGTAAGTGCTGTTTTTACGTTAGAGAGCTTCATAATGTTGGCCACAAGAAGAAATTTCTCCACAAAAGCTCCTTCTGTTTAATAAAGTGATTGTTCCAGTAACAGTGATAATAAAATTGCTGAATTGAAACAGGATTGTTCAACGAAGACCTGAATCCAATTTGCTGGACTAGTATGATTACACTTTTATCTCTGTGTTTACTCATTTGTAGAATTGCTACCAGTCTTTTGATATGCAATTAATAGGATTAATGGTTTTCAGGACCAGAAGGCAGTAAGAGGGAACAGAACCCATCTTAGGTGGTCTGGCAGCTGTGTGTGGCCTCTTTAGGGTTGTGCACCTTGCTGGCTGTGTGCTACAGAATGATAGGTTGATTGTCTTGCCTTGTCTGTTAAAATGAGATTTCTTTTTCTAATGAAAATTATTTTGAGTAATTATATCTATAGTTATTTATGTCTCTCCTCTCAGTTCCTCAGGACTGATGATATAGCCTCATAGCCCAGTAAAACCAGGTAAAGCTTAGAATAACAGTAACAATTTTCTAAAATTTAACTTTTTGGTGATCTAATTTCCCTATCTAATCCCATATTAAAGTTCTTCTTACCACTATTAGTGGCTTTAATAACAAAATAAAAAATGATGACAAACCATTTCATTCATTGCCTAGAAATTTTTGAAGGCTTACGTTTATACATATTTAAGTTATTTTTTGTTATTTACATATGCTTATAGTTTTTTCTAACCTCCATTGCCTTTGGGATGGTGCCGTCTTAAACCCTTAAAAAGGATTAGTATAATCATATGGTATACAAAATTTATTATGATTTATTGAATACACACTCCTTTTTGTGCATAGAGATTTTTTGTTGTTGTTGTTCATTGGGTTTGGTCATTTGTTCTTTTGTAACAGATTGAGAAACTAGTAAAAAGATATCTAATAATGACAGAAGCTAGTATCCATATCAGTTACCAGAATATTTTTATTGAAATATATTTGACATATAACATTCTGTAAGTTTAAGGTGTACAACATGTTGATTTGATATATACATATATATATACATATATATATAGCGCAATATAATTGCCATTGTAGTGTTAGCTAGCACCTCTATTATGTCACTCAATTATTGTTAAGTGCCATCAACAGACGAATGAATAAAGATGTGGTATACACTTACAATGGAATATTATTCCATCATGAAAAAACAACCAGAACATTTTAAGGCCAGACCTAGATCATTTTTAACAGACACTGGTGTCTTTGCCAGGGTTTCTCGTAAATGGAAGAGAATAAGGCAAGCCCTAGTGTTAATGCTTTAATGAGGGCACAATTGCAGGGAAGCAAGAGTGAGGTGGAAAAAAAAAATGAAAGTAGGCAGGAAAAAGGGGAAAGCATATACAAGGTGGTATATTAACAAGTTGATATAGCATCACTGGTAGCTTAGTCACATTGAATAGTTTAGCTATAGGGAAGACAAAGGGAACCCTGTGTCTTAGAAGTCTGTCAAAGGAAAAAAGAGAGAGTAAATGTCTACTGGCTCCTTTCTGTCTCCATCTTTCATTGATCAACATCCCTTCATCAGGGTATGAACAACCAGATACTTCCTACTAGTATTGTCTGGTCCCTTGGGCAAGTCACCTAGGAAGCCAGAGTCCTATGGGTCTTATTGGGTCAGAATATAGTGTGTAAGCTATTGCAATTCTCATGGGTTCAGTGAAGAACATGTTGGGGACTGGTGCTCATCCACAGGGGGGGCTGAAAACAAACCCAGGAATTAGAATACGAGGCTATGGTAACTATAGTTTTACAGTCATAGGAATAGTGGGAGCTGATCAACAGTGGGAGCTGATCTGGCTGGGAAGCACAGGAAATGGCTAAGGGCTGGGGGAAGGGGACAAGCAGATGGGACAAAGCAGATCTGGAATGATGCATAAACAGATGCATAAACAACTGCCAAATTAAACCTATTTTGAAGAGATGTTTCCACAGTAAAAAACATTTTCCCCAGGTCTTGATCAAACATGAAAGTATCAAAATGTTGGTTGTATCTCCTAAAATGGCATCTCCCAAATGACCCTTGCACCAAGCAGACTGTTTACATAACTGTAGCTGGGTTTCAACCAGCTTTCACTTCAAATATGTGATCCGTGTAGTCAAGACACCCCCTCAGGATAAAAACAGGGATGACTGAGTAATTCACCTATGACCTCAGGGCCTTGAATGTGTAGAAACCACTGGTAGAAAGTATTGGTTGAATGAATGAAACAGTGGTCAGCCAATTAGCCCTAGGCCTCTACCTCTCCAGCCACACCCTTATCCCAGCTCTGTCTCAGTTTACTGATTATGACCAAGATACTAAAAACATAATTTCACCTTAAAAAGAATATTCCAGATTCTAACAATGGCTTTTCCAGTCTCACATTTTAGTGGAGATAGGGTCAAATATTTTCCTCTAGCCCTGAGTCCCTTCTCTCATCTTTTGGCAAGTTTGCTTCTTTCATTGCCACATCTTGACTGTTAATTTTGGTATCAGAATATTAGTAGGAAAACATTTTTGATATATTATATACCTTTTTATAAAGTGACTACAACACCATTTATCTGACTTTCATCAACCGCTAAGCAATTTGAAACCATTTATTCAGAATATGTTCTCAATGTCTTCTCCATTCGTGAAGCTCTTGACTCCAGTAGAGACAGTGACCATAGTCTTCCATGCAAAGCGATACTTAGTGCCTGGAAATCTTATTTATTTGGGTACAGAAGAACATAAATGTACCAGAAGCTTATTTTTTTATATGCAGACAGTTCCCCCTTTGCATGGTAGTGTAGGACCAGAAAAAAGATCTTTCTAACTGAAACTATGCAAAGCAATCTTAATAATCAACAAGAAAAATCATCATAGTCCCATTACATTAAAAAAAAACCTTTTGTCTAAATGTTAAAAACTTCTGCTGTAAGTTATAAATGTATAACAAAATGAAAAAAATAGTAACATATTTAGTATACTAATTTAAAATTTAGAAACATTAATATGTTTTATTCTTTTGTAAAAAAAACTAAGAATAGTTTTGTGGTACTTAATTCTTTCTTCTCATAAACTGTACATATTAACCTGTTTTCTACGTCTTGATAAATTTTCATACTTCTTTCTAAGTATATATCATCTCTCATCTTTTATCCTTTGTGATGTCAATGTTGTGAAATATCTCCAAGAGTTCTTTTCCTGGGAAAGTTTTTGCCAATGTCACTTTACCCAGTACTTGTCCACCCTTTTCATCACAACTGCTTTCCTCACTTGTGTTGGCAAGTTTGCCTTCGCTAAGTTCCTCTGGCTGCACATTCAGAGTCTCTTGAATAAGGACAGTGTCAACATTCTCTCAGTCAGTTAGTTCTGCTATGACTCCTTTTAACTTTGATTGGAATCTAAAGTATTATCACTTTTCATTTCAACAAACAATTTCATGTGTGTTGGCCAATCTCCTCTTTCGATTATCCACTTTTGTAAAACACCACATGGCTTTGTCAGTCTCTCAAATTCACCATGCATGTGCCCCTTGGAGGGAATCTTGATCACCACTTGATCTCTGGCACCCAGCATGATGCTTGGTACATAATGAGTGTGCAGCAAATATTTAATAAATAAAAAAGAGGAGGAGACAACACAACACAACCACTTTGTTGTCTGTGCATGAGCTGAATAACAGATGCTCAATGACCAATCACTGACAGAATTTGAAAAAGCGATGTAATTGGTCACTGATTATGATGCACGTCTGTTATTTACATGGTGATTCGTGGACTAAAGAGCTAGTAGTGAAGTTTGCTCACAATTCAAATATCATGGTAACTAAAATTTGAACCATGTTGTAGGGTACTGGTACTATTTAAATAAACCATACTAACTGAAGTCTGATCATATCAGAACCTTGCAAATGAGGGCTGCTTATATTTTATATACATGTTTTTTGGACTTGGTCAGAGAACATAGCTAACTACCAGAAAATGAAGGAAATCTGTCACATCTTGGCCAAGAGATACCCAAAGGAACAAAGAACACATATGGTTTTTTATGCATGTGTGTATAGGTCCCCACTGGGGCTATGCCTAAATTCAAGGAGTACAGTGGTTAAGTGTATATGTTTTCAGAATCTGACAGAACTGAGTTCGAATGTTATTTAATCTCTTACAAACTCAACTTCCTCATATGTAAAACCCTACTCAAAAAATTGTTGTGAGGGTTAAGAGAAATAATATATGCAATATTTTTAGTACAGTATTTAGTACAGTTCACAGTCAAGGGGTCATATACGGTGTTACTAGCAGAAGAAATGATGATGGTCATAATGGTATGCTGTTGGGTACCTGAAAGAACAATGAAATACAGAACTTTTAAAAAGAATAGAACTAGAGTAATGAATTAGGTAAATTTGAGCTTTCCAGAAAGTTATTATAATATAATACTATAATTAACTCACAGAACATTTACTCTGAAAATCTAGAACTTTAAATAGATTAAACTGCCTCCAATTTAAGAAAAAATAAGCTTTGATGTTCATCCATGCCAAGTCATGGTGCCAGAAAAGCATTTATGTCTGTTGTGAGCTTTATTCAATATCCATTTACCAGTTTCTAGTTTGCAAATCCAATTGCTCTAGGATTGGGATTTGAACAGCAAAATTGGCAATATTTTAAGCTTGATAAATTGGAGCTGCCAGCATGATAGCACAATTGCAGAAGAGTCCATTTCAAAGCCTGCCATGAATATACCTGTAGCAAATTGACTTTTATTAATTATCTCAATGTCATGCACATTTGGGAAATTCGAAGAGACCATATCTTAACTAGGATAGGTTAAATTTACTTGGATTAAATTACAAAAAGACTAGCATTATTCAAACAATTGAAAAGCCTGTGACCTTTACCACTGTGTTTCTTAAACTATGTTCTATGGAACATCAGTGTTCATTGTGATATAATATGAATTCCTCAGAAACAAGAGATAGAACTTTTATAATCATGAATCTCATAGTCAGTGTCCATTAGCATTCTGAAGACTTTGAGAATTTTTTCAGTTAAAAAAAAAACTCTAGATTAATCACATTTCTCAAATATATTGAAACAGTTTAAAAAAAAACTAATGCTTTCTCATAGAATACAGTTTCATGTGACAGTTTTGAAAAGTCGCACAAAAAGTATAAATGAACTAGAGATTCACACCGTTACATTATTTACATCTTGAGACATTGAAGAGATTTTAATAGTATTTCTGTGCTATATCCTTGAACATCAACATATTTTGGAAATGAAGTTCAGGTAGCTTTCAGCTAAAATTCACAAAGTGATCCACAAGTTTACCTAGAATGGTTTATTTCTGATACAAGTTCTTCCTTTACTCCATTCCATTTTTCAAACTGGACTGTGCTATATTCCTTAAGAATCACTTTTCTAACTTGGCAGTTTCTTGCTCAGTCATCTTAATTGAACTTCTAATTCAATTCATCAACAATGACAACAACAACAAAACATTTTTAAATCCTATGATGAACTCCTAGTTTTATGCTGAGAAAAACACAAAGATTACACACACACACACACACACACACACACACACACACATTCTTGGACTCAAGGGCCTAACATTTTAGCAGGAGCAGGACTAACATATAAAACAATTAGAAAATAACTCCAAAGGCTTTTTAAATAAGGTGAAGATCAACATACATTAGGATAATTGGAGAAGACTCCGTGGAGGAGATGGACTTGAGTATAAAAACAGGTTGTAGAAAAGTGTAGAGGGAGAAGGCAGAAGATTTTAGACAAAGGAGAAACCACGACCAAAGTCAAATGGCACAAAGAAGAGAAAGGAGTATTTTGATTCAGGAGGATGCATGAAAATAAATAGATAGATAGATAGATAGATAGATAGATAGATAGATAGATAGATAGATAGATAAAAACAGATGTAGTATTCCTGTAGAGGAAAGTTTATATTATATGTGGAAAGAAACAAATTAGGCTAAATACAGTGCACTTTACACAGTGGAAGATTCTGACCACCAGATTAAGGAATTAGACTTGTTTGTTAAGTAGGAAGAAGACATGGTCATAAGGACAAGGTCATAAATTTGAACCTGTTGATAAAATAATCAAATGAGTGTTTTAGAAAGTCCTGCATATCACATGGAAAGTTTGGAGAAAGAGAAAGAAACCAAAGGCCATGGCTGAAGTTAGAACATTGCTGAAGTAATTCATGTGTTGAGGATCTTGACAAATAGGAATGGAATAGAAATAAAAAAGAAAATGTGAGTCTATAAATTTGAAGGCACAAATGACACAAGTTGATACAAGAAAAAGTAGAGTCAATAGTCTAGGAAGATGGGTGATTCTAAGAACTGTTTTGGCAGAAGAGGGATAAATATTAAGTGGGAAATGAAAAATCATCTTTTTCATAACTTTCTAGTTGAGTCTTCCATAATTTAATCTCAACCCATATATCCTACATGACTTTCCACTACACAGTCATCAATTCAATGATTATTTATGAGCACCTGTTGTATGTCAAGCAGTATTGCAGACACCGGAAAAAAAAAAAAAGATGTGGAGTGCGTAGTTGGAGGCAAATGGTGGAGATGGGTGGTGAATATGTAAATAAATAATTAGGGAATGTTAAATTTTTCAATATATTCCCTATTTTCAGATTAGAGGGAACAGGTGCTAATATTGATTAGTTCCTACTATGCACCAGGCCTTTTAGATTCACCTAACTTACTTTCTACATTGCCATAAGAAGTAGATAGTGATAGTCCCATTTTCCTTGATCAAAATCACCACCTCTGAGATTCCCACCATACAGAACCACTGAGGACACCAACAATGAAAAAATCCTTTGGAAAATGTTGTGTACTGACATAATTACTAAGGATATTACATGGATGGCAGGGACCCTTCATTATGAGAAGAACAAGATTTGTCAAGGCCTTTTAAGACTGCAAAGATTCTACCCCATAACCAAGACCAATCAACCAGATTTCCAGGCTTCTAAAATGCACGTATTTTTCATATTTTAACATCTTAAAGTGGAACAATCAGAGAGGTGTCTGTGTCCTATTCTTCTGGTAAAGAAGAATCCTTTTCATACATCTAGGGATCTTTGGTATCTGCATCTAAAGAGAAAGCAATGGTTTGCTTCATGTTAATTTTTTGCTACCATTTTTGTGATGTTTTCCCATTCTGGAGGTTGAAATTTGTATCCAAATGAACTATCTCTGTAATGATTTTTAAAAAGCATTCATAAAATTGCATTAGAAGATTGTTTTCAACCCACATTTTGTCATCTTTAATTTATTAAATAGAAGCAAGAAAATGTTTCCTTAATAAGTAGTCATCATTCTCCAAGTATTAAACATTACTTTTAGAAAAGTATTATATATTATTGTGTCATCAGTGTTTTTATTAGTTTTAGAATGCATTCCTTTACAGTGGTTTGCTCATAAAATTGGCGACAAAGCAGACTTTAGTATTTAAACCTTCTCTCCATACATCAAATAAAATCAGAATACTGTGACCAAAACCAATTTAACTCCAAAGTTTCATTCCAAACAAAGTGAAAAGTAAATATTAGCAATTATCCACTCTGGGATGTGTCAGATTGAATGAGCCTAAGAGTGGAATAGCAGTTTGACGCATCTACATTTTACTGTACAGGTAGCCAACTCAGCTTTTTACGTTTTGTCACCATGCCAGTGTGTTTGCTTGGCGTGACTTCAAGGGCCCTATGTGTCCAATCCAAGGCAGCCCCCTTCAGGAGACATGAGCCAAGCTAACTGCATGCAAACCAGGCCAGGTCTTGGAATCAGTTTACATGGGCATGTTGTCAGAGAAAGATGTTTATGTGTGTGAGAGTCTTCAAGGACTGAATAGAAAGATCAGAAGCAAGGTTAAGCAGAATGGGACTGGGAAGAATTCCACATGTCCTTAGAGGACAGGCAGAGGATAAAAGAAGGTACAGTAGGGAGGCAAAAACAGAAGTGCATTCTTCACAGTCTGGCTGGCAACCCCGCAACAGTGCCATTCTTCAAACAAAATCTCCCTTGGCCTTAGATCCTGCACTGGTCATGCCAGCTCTATTGATTTACATAAAACTGTCAAGACTTTGATCAGCTACCAAAATGCAAACATTTTAAGCGATGCCCCAAAAAAGCTTGTTTAAAAAACAGTTGATGTAAGGGTTTAAAACAGTCCATTAACAATCTCATGAAGAAATGTGTATACATATATGCCCAGCCATGTATGTGTCTATGCAAAAGAACATTTTTACAGTCTATTAACAATGCCATATACTTATTACACATATTTACTTCAAGTCCAAGGAAATTTTCTTTATTGGCAAATCTAAAGTAAAAAATATAAAATTAAACTCTTCTTTCACTGAACCTCACACTCATTCCACCCAAAAAAAGAAAAAGGATATCATACTCTACCCACACATCAGACATTAAAAAAAAAAAAGGTGATTTATAATTGGGTATGTTCAGACCATAAATTCTACATAGAATTTTAGGATATGAATTAATTGTTTGATGTTAGAGGCTCAAAATATCCAAATGACCCTTGAAACTTTTACTTATTATTGAGTGTCCCAATGCTTGTCAATCTGATAAGCACCTTATTATAATCAAATGACTGCTAAAAATAATGCCCCACTACAGATATTAAATGCCAGCCTCTATGCACCCTGAGGTCTTACTCAACCTGAGGAACTGACTCAGTGAGCTAGCTTGAGAGAGCAACTGGCAAGATTTCTAACTATGAATTAGGCAGCCAGGAGGTTTCATGATGTGGCTCCGTACCTTAAAGAAATTACTAAATAATATTTGTCTGCCTTGAGTCATTTGGACTCTCTCTGGTCCTGGCGAGTATAAAGAGCTCTATTTTATAAAATATGCACTTCATCCATTCTAAAAGAATAATGGCACCCTGGCTCCAAGCTATTCCTTAAAAAAAAAAAATGACTCACTGGTCCAGTTTTCCCTAACAAAGTCATTATAACTATACAGGCTTATAACAGGATACTACAGTGACCAAAGGCAGTCAGCTGACTTTCAGCTAAGGCTTCCTCCAGCTGGATAGTCAGACAGCAGGAGAGCAACTTCCTAATTTAGAGTGATGCACTAGCCTGAGAAGGCAGGGCAAGGGGCAGCACAATTTCAGTTCTTTCATCTTCAAAAGAAGAATTCTAAACACTGTTCTATCTCAGTGACTTCCAGCCCTTAAGTTCCAATTGATCCCAAGCCCAGTGTGTTCTGCAATGAAGTTCAGGGTTAAGAAGTACTAAGAAATTTTGAAACAGCGACCATCTCTTGCTACAAATAATACAAGCCTTTCCCAGCTCTTTACCGAAAGAACTGCTTCTAGAATTAGCCAATCCCTCTCTGAAACTCACATGGAAGGGAAATATCTTCAGACTACAAACACGAATGAAGACTCAGCCAGGATCTCCCATCTGTCAGATTAGGTTATCCACCCTGATTCACCAACATGAGTCCCTTTTCAGTGCCCTTTCACCAAAGCAAACTTCCTCAAATCCCCTTTCTTGTATTCTGTAGCGTCTAATGCTATGACCCATGCTTAGGAGAGCATGAGCATGCAGAATCTCCCTCTTTCATTTCAGTATTTACAAGGCCTTTCCCTACTAATAAATGAAGTCTTGTGTAACTCTAATGGGTAACTTGCACAAGCCCCCTTAAAAAATGGATGGGCAGAGAGATACAGAGTCGACACTTCTTCAAGAAAGGTAGTGCGGTGAAGTGATTTAAGATGCCACCTCTGGGGTCAGGCAAACCTGGATTTACAGTATAGCACAGTATAGCACAAATATCGATAGTTGCCTGGAGCCCACTGTGCTATACTGTGCTATACTGCAAATATAGATACTCCAGGACTCGTGATGGTTACATCCCAATAAACGATTATAGTTCAAAATATTGTTTAATTTGAAATTCATGTAATATACCTTACCTACCAAACATCATAGCTTAGCCTAGTCTACCTTAAACATGCTCAGAATACTTGCATTAGCCTACAGTTGGGCAAAATGATCTAACGCAATAGATATATTGTAGAGTTTTGGTTGTGTGTCTTTGTGACCTGGTGGCTGACTGGGAGCTGCCGCTCACTGCCACTGCCCAGCATCATGAGAGTATTGTACCACATGTCACTGGAAGTTCAGTTTCTACTGAATGCATATCACTTTCGCATCATCACAAAGTGAAAAAATTGAAGTCAAACCATTGCACATTGGAGACTGTCTGTGCTGTACCTGTTTTTTCATCTAAAAAATGTGAATAAAGTACCTTACAGGTTGTGGCAGATTAAACACTATGTATACAAAGAATCTAGGATTGTGTCCATACAAAAATCACATGTGATATTTATAGCAGCTTTATTAGTAATTGCTAAAACTTGGAAGCAACCAAGAAGTCCTTTGGTAGGTGAATGGGTAAATAAACTGTGGTACATCCAGACGAGCATCTTTCAGCAACTAAAAGGAAATGAGCTATCAAACCATGAAAAGACATGGACAAACCTTAAATGTACATTACTAAGTGAAGGAAGAGAATTTGGAAGGGCAATATACTGTGTGATTACAACTAGAGACAGACCTCAACTGCCCGGGTGTGACTCTCATTTCTGCCACTCTTGCTCTCCCACCTGTAGACTAGTGGCTGGAAGTCTGGAAAGAGTGAGTGCAGAGGGTGCTGGGCATACTACCTATAGTTGTGCTACATACCTCAAGGGGTTGGTGTGAGAACTAAATAAGCTAGTATACACAGGGTGCAGAGTCATGCCTAGACAGAGCAGGTGTTTCTTAAGTTTTAGCTATTATTACTGGAATACATCAGAGGCACTGAACAAATGTTAACTGTGCTGAAATGAATCAGGCACTCAACAGGTTATCCGCTTACTTTTCACAACAACTCTGAGAAGAAGAAAATAAACAACTATTTTATTTTCATTGTCACTCTGATCATGGGCATCACTTCAGAAAATTGTGAATCAAGTTTGTATACTTATTTTTCTGTGAACTTGGAAGTCTCCAAGAATATCCTCATGAATCCACTAGGGATAGGAACCCAAGCTAAAACAATCATTTTAATTAAGTCTCATATCATCAGAGTTCAATCAACATTATTCTCTTACAGTCAAACAGAAACTTGCTTAAGCGCGCACGTGAGAGATTTATTAAAAATCAAAACAAAACAAAAAATATCCCCCCCCAAAAAAAAAAACAATCAGAGAACTCTAGGAAATGAAGCCAGGTCTCAAGAGACCAGAACCAGGATCTGAAAGCTGGCAGGAAGGCAGCAACCACTCTCTCAGCTCTCTCCCTCCTTGTAGGACATTACATAGTCTCCTGCTTCTCTCTGCTTCATCCTTCTTTGCTGATCAAATTTCCCTGCTTCTCAAGGCTCATCACCATCCACAGCTCTGTACTCAGGCTGAGATCAGGAATCTCAAGATATTCTCTCTCTCTCTCTCTCTCTCTCTCTCTCTCTCTCTCTCTCTCTCTCTGTGTGTGTGTGTGTGTGTGTGTGTGTGTGTGTGTGTGTGTGTGAGAGAGAGAGAGAGAGAGAGAGAGAGAGAGAGAGCGAGCAGATAAACCTAGACAGAGACAGCTATCATGAGCCTCTAGCAAAGTGAATTGCTGCCACATTGTCATAGCTCTAATTTAGGAAATTCTAAGTATATTTGAAGGGAACCCTGGTTCTCAAGCATACAGAGTAAAAAGAGAAATGGAGGAAAGAGATTTTGAAATCAGACACATTTGAGCTCCTAGAAAATTGCCTCTAAGCAGCAGCTGAGCAAGGGGCTGAGCATGGGCCTTTATGCGATGCTTAATCAGATGGTGATGAGGGAGAGGCCCTGACAGCTAGCAAACCATCTAGCCCCTCGCCTGGAGCCCCGGGAATAGGGAGCAGTCTGCTGTACAATTCTCTCACAAAGGCCTGGCAGAAATGGATGGTCCACACAGGGAAGGATCAATTGTAAAAAGTGGAATTAGTCATTCTAAATCATGCAGCTGTGGTCGAAGGGAGCTCTTCTAAAAATCATTAAACAATCATGTATTCCTATTGATTTATTCAAAATACCTTGAGGGAAAGCAGATTAAACACAAGGTAAAAGTAAGCTAATGCAGATTAAATGGATGAAGGATGGGCTGAGAGTTCCCTAGGTAGTTTTTGTACTAATGAGAGGAAAATTATATGTACACTATTACCAGGATAAAAGGGTCTATTAGAGGTCTTTTGCTTGACATATTTATGTATTTCAAATACTAAGTAGCATAGTGAATTAGGTTTACTCTGGACATTTGTTATTTTTATTGCATCTCCAAAGTGATAAACAGAGTTCTCTGTTGAGGGCAGCGTGCTGCCTCACTCCTGGAAACCCCGCCTGAACAGACAAACCCTGATGCCACTGGGAGTCCCTGGATGTCATTTATTAACATGCCCAGTGCAATTTTACTGCAAGGACAAGGCCTTTAAAATCCCGGAGCAAAATGCAGAACCCAGAAGTGGAAATGAGCAGCAGTGCCATGATATCTATTCTCTGGGCCACATTTGAAGATGTCCTTTCTTCCTCGAGTGGAATTTATTCAAAAACCTTATCACAGAAGAAAACCAGAAATGTGACGTATATGTCACACATCAGTCTCATGTGTGAAAGATGCAGTGGGGGTTATGATCCTCAGAAGAAGAGACTGCAGCAGTAAAGCTGTACAGAAGAGGCCCAAGACCACACAGCTAGTAAGAATTAGTATTGAGACCGCAAATTTTCTCCCCTCGCTGGCTCAGGCTTTTTCTGTTATACTGCATACCAGTGAAATTTGCACTTGTGGTCCACTATTTAACAACAACAACAAAAAGTATTATCACTAAATTCCTTGAATGTTTAAAATCAAAGTGATTTTTCTCCACAAACTAGTTCCACCCGGCATGTTCCTCTCTCACTATCACCCCTACCCTACTCCAGTCAACTAGGAAATCATATCCTTCTCCCATTATCCCTCTGGACCAAAGCAATAAAAGTTTAGCTGGTGTCCTGTTTCCATGCTTTCCTCCCTCAGATCCATTCTGCATCCCACTGCCAGCTCAGTCTTTCTAAAACATTGCTTTTACCATACCATTCCCTATTCATAAAATCTAGGGAGGTAAGTTGGCAAGTAATCATATGTCCCTTCTCCATAGTCTAGAAAGGTGTCATGGAAGGCAGAGATATAGGCTGGTTTTAAGAGAGATGACTAGTAAAGGATGCGTTTCTTGTTGATGGAGCTTGTGATGGCTTCAATCATGAGTGGTTGCATCACAAAGAATGTCAAGAAGGATGTATGGTTAGAGCAGAAGCTGAAAGTTCAAGAGGTGGAAGGAAGGAAAGATTAACCAGAAGGCATGCAAGGAAAAAAGAACACAAGAGTGAAGACCTGAGTGTTAATGACAAGTCATGCAATGTGGGTGACGTCGTTGGCGAACTCTAACTAGAACCAATAGAAACATTAATCACACTGCATTTCATGGTAATGACTTCAACCAGTAAATATAAAGCATTGCATCTCACAGCATTGGTTCTCAGTTGTACAAATGCTGAGGCCCACTCAGACCTCTGGGTCAATAATCTTCAGGAGAGAAACCCACAATTATGTGGTTTTAGAAAACGCCACATATGTTAATGCATGACCAAGTTGAAAGCTTCTACCTATTACATTAAACTCCTTCTATTAGCCATCTGCACTTGTGAAATTCATTTAATATATGACTGAACTCTGTGTTTCAGCTAAATAATATATGTCCTTAAAGACTCTCTACATATCTCCAAGTGGCACTTCGTACCTACAGAACAGATGTAATCACTATATGCCTATGCATGGACTGGCCTGGTAACTAGAGAAATAGCCTATTCTTGCTCTGAGTTTAAATGCTGTCACATATGTTTGCCACCTATTTGTATTCTCTTGCATGTTCTTTGAGTTGGAACTAAAATCTGCAGCAATAATGGCATCTCGAATATTCATAGCACTTAAATTCTATAGATAAATTAATTCATTTCGTCATTGTTTCAGTCTATGAGAGGCAAAAGATATTATTCCTAATTTGCTAGTGAGGAAACTGATATTCAGTATGACTAAAAGACTTGCTCATAATTACATGACTAAGTAGTAACAGAACTTAGATTAGAACCTTTTCTTCAGAAGTTAGTAATCTGATTTTTTTCCATTAAAGTATTGTAAATTTTTAAAAAGTTAGGCACAACTCAAGAAAAAATTTCATTCCAAAGTATGATAAATATTTTTCAATATACACATCTACATTTCATCAAAAATTTAAATACGGATTAATAGCAACAGAATTCATTCCTCAATGTAACATTTTGGTAAAGTATTAGTACTTTGTTAAAGTATTAAAAAATAGTTAACAAAAATTGTAAGCTGATTATATGTATTAAGAATTAATGGTGTTATCACTTCAATCATTTCTAGCTTTGTTCTGTGCTTTTTGGATATTGGCGGCACACACATGCAGGCACACACAGTGGCCATTATACTGTCTAAAATTATCTTGAACAAATCTAGACAGTAGAAGCAAAGATCTAAGAAATGTCCGTTTAGTCAAAACTGTTTAAATACCAAAGCAATCACAGAGGAGGTAGAAATTTTGTCCTAATACATATCGCCAATGCTGCAAAACACAAATCACAGTCCATTCTGGTCTGTTAAAGAAAACATCCCATTTTCAAAAATCATAAAATCACAATCTGGGCTGCAATACTAATCAAAAAGATAAGAAATGTGGCTTCCTCTCCCATTTTGCAATGAAGAATCAGCTTTCAAATGGTCCAATTCAAGAAGAGGCATCAGAGGAGGAATTACTTAGCTCAGGAGGCCCTACACAGTTTGGCAGTGTCTTTTGTCCTCTTCTTGGGGGGACAATCTCACTATGATCATGTAGATCATGTAGGTCTGAGACAGGAAAGGGCTTTCTGCTCACTGAAAATGAGTTCTATTCACAACTGTGCTTTTTCAGAGTTTGGCTGTCCACGTTTTCTTGGACTCTGTTAGAGTTATAAAATAAACACTTCCAAGATTGTTTTCTTAAAAGTCAGTCCAACATGAAATAAAATGAAAAGAACTTTTCTGAGTCTTCAGTTCAACATGGGTGCATTTAACTAGGAACATACCTTTTTCTTTCTCTCTTTGAACTTCTTCAGACTGATCTTTGTTTTTCAAAGTCTCAACACTGGCTCATTCCACTGGAGACTTCTGTTTGATGGCTGGCTCCATGCTAAACTCTGGGACAACATTTGGATGTCAGTTATTTATTTAAGATCTGAATTCAGGCAAATACTGAGACAGGTGTTTAGGAACTTGAGCAGTAGTTGAGTAATTATAGAGTTTTAACTAGAAGAAACCTCAAGGGACATGTGATCTAGCCAGAAGATAATTTATTCTTATCCCATTTTACAGCTAGGGCACCTGAGGTATAGAGGAAGTAGATTCATTTATTAAGGGATACACAGTTGTTTTGGGGAGAAGGGAGAAAAGAGAATGAGGTGAAGGAGAATTGGATCCCAACTTGCCTGCTTTTTAAAAGTGTACTGCTTCCATTGCATATAGAACACCTAGTATCACCCACCTACTATACATTCAATCCTAAGACTACAGCAAAATGGTTAACAACTTGGATTCTAATCTAATCACTCAGGCTTAAGTTTGAACTCTGTTTCTTCCATCCATTAGGTACACAAATGAGAAACTTATTTTATCAAGTGAGAAAAATATAGACTAAATATCTCATAGAGATTGTGTGAGAATTAAATAGCAGACTACATATAAAGTGTTTATTCCAGAGTCTAGAACATGGTAAGTGTCTAAAAAAGATTAGCTATTATTACAAATCAACAATTATAATCTGCCAAGAATTACTTTATAATAATATTTAGAAGTTTCTGATAATTCCAAGATAGTAAAAACTTAGTACCTTCAGACAGGTAAAAAAGTAAAGGAAAAAGAAAACAGATTTTTCACACAAGTTACCAAGAGCTTCCAATAAGATAGGCTCAGCTGATGTCCCAGCTGAGAATCCAAAAAGGTTTTACTTGATTTAATGAGTCATATGACCATGCATGGACTTAACATGAAGCTAATGAAATTTGTTTGTAGAGTCTTTCAAATTGCATGGGCTTCTCCCAAGGCCTTGCCAGGGGCCCTTGCAATATGTTCAAGGAGCACTTTGATATTTTCTCTTAAATAGTACCACCTGAATTATATAAGCTTCAGGCCACAAAAACAAACAAACAAGCAAACAAAAATCCATGTTCCTACAATAGTTCCCTGTTGTAGCTCCTCAAAAACCAAACAAAGCCAAAGCAGATGTCTTCTTGATTTGGCTTTTGCATTTTTCAGGTGCCTTAGTAACAGTTCTTGAGTCCAGGAGAAAGAGTCTGGTTACTGTTTTACAGTCCCAGCACCTAGATGCTTCCTTCCAGAAATGTTAAAACCCATAGCCTGGGCAAAGGTCCAGGGGACCAGGGGACTCAAACAATGACCTGAAGAAGACAAATTTCAAAATCCACCCAAAGAATTTGAGGATGTGCCACTGGTTCATTTTAATTCTCCTATTGAAGAATTAAAATGGGCTATCATGTGGAACCTGGCCAAAAGAGGCTCCTTCCTGAGGGAAAAGTGGTTTTAGACCCTTCAAGAGAAAGCACCATAATGGCATTAAATACACAAGGCTTGTCAAGGTGAAACTATACCTAAATTGTTTTCTTTTTTATATTCCTTCTATTGCTCTGCTCTCTGATGTCATGGCTTGATCATCACTTTCCAAGAAGGGACATGAGGGGAAAAGGGAATAATTAAAAACATTTACTGAATTTTCACAATTTGAGCAAAGTATTATGTCAATGCTGTATATATCATGTCTTTTCATCATCACAACCCTCAGAAGTATTGAAGAAACAGAGGCAAAGAGAAGCAGGGAAAGACTGAGTGATAGAGCTAGGATTACAAACTCAAAATAAAAATACAAACCTGGACATTAAAAGTTAAGTTGGCTTCTTGGATTTTATTTACTTATGGTACATCCTTTATTACCACGAGCAGCAACATAAAGAGGAGTTGATGAAAAGGAAAGTATGAGGGGAATAAAATGATTTCTTTCCTCATTCTCATTGACAATCTGAACCCTACTCCATAAAGTCATCTACCACATTGGAGCAGAGATAAGCAAGAAGGTGACAAAGCAAAGGGAAGAAGAATAATGCAAGGAGAAAGAAAAAGGAGAAAGGATGTGATGGAATTCCAAGAATGGTTTGCACTTCACTGGAATCCCAAAGTCTAGAACTAATCTTAATAAACAATTAAATTGCACTCAAACAGTATGGTGGATTACCTAAATGGGTGAGATCCCAGTTCAAACTCTGGCTCCAATTGCACCATCTTGGACAAGTTACCTCTCTAAGCTTCAATTTCTGCGTATATAAATTGTGATTAACATATTGCCTATTGCATGAGACCGTTGAAAGATTGAATGTGTTTATACCTGTGAAGCACTTTAAAAAGTGCCTGGATCACAGTAAATAATAAATATTAGCATTTATAATACTATGGAAGAATTCACAGCTATGCCATCATTCCTTTTATCAATAAAATTGCACATGAAAACTAACATAATACAAGCATTTGTTCATTAATTTATTCATCCTACAAAGTTTAATGTGCACATCCTGAGGTGCTGGGGATGCAACATGAAAAATACAGACTTAGTCTTTGCCTTCTTGGAACTCACAGTCTAAAGCAGTCTGTTTTTTTCTATTAAATTTACTCAGATAACATTGGTTAATGACATTATGTAAATTTCAGGTGTAGAGCTTTATATACTCCACTGTCTGCTCACCACTCAAATATAGAGTCGCCTTCTGTCACTATATATTTGACCCCGTTTGCCCTCTTCATCCTCCCCTCATCACCCTTCCCTTCTGGTAACCATCATTCTGTTGTAGGTATCTTTGAGTTCATTTGTTTGTTAATTTGTTGCTTTTTGTTTTATAACCCACGTGAGTGAAATCATGTTTCTTGTCCTTTTTTGTCTGACTTATTTCACCTAGCATGATAGTCTCAAGATCCATCTATGTTGTCACAAATGGCAATATTCATCTTTTTTATAGTTGAGTACTATTCCATTGTATACATATATCACATCTTCTTTATCCAATCATCCATCAAAGGACGCTTAGGCTACTTCCATGCCTTGGCTATTGTGAGTAAGGCATTCTTTTTCAGGACACTACTGCAAGAGAAATCTAAGAAACAGAAACTGATGGCACTCAAGCAACAGGACATCTAATATACAGAGAGAGATCTCCAGGATGATGGTGAAGGCAATCCCAGGACTCAGCACCTGGCCTCTAGCAGAGGGTCAACAGCTCAGGAGGTGCGAGACACATCTAGGAAAAGACTGAGTTGTGTGGCACCAGAGTGAAGGCTAAAGGGACAGCTGCCATGGCTCCTTTGTCGTCCCCCTTACCCTGCCTACCCCCAGCACCACCACTCTGGCCTAAAGCATTTTTTATTCCACCTAAAATTCATTAAAAACTTAAGTAACTCTGTTTTATTTTTTACCGTCACTCAGAATGGACTTATTAAAATTCTCTTAGTTGATGGTGCCAGTTGCTTATAAAACACCCAGTAGGTCTCTGCCCACTTAAGAATGGTCTTTGATAAGGGTTTGTAGAAGCTCAGCAGGGTACAAGCTGCATGCAGTGCTTTCTTAGTTAATCCTTTGGCGATAAGTCTGCTTGTTAAGAGTCAGAATAGAGTGTCTAACATGGGGGAGGAAAAACCTCGATTTGTATTAGTTCATGTGTTTCATATTGCTTGGTGAGCCTCAGCTCTTCATTTTCAGGAAAGTGTCATTGAAGAGACATCTTTGTGTCATCTGACATGTGTTTAGTGATTACTTTATCTGTAAGTGGTGAAGATCATACTAAACAATTGCTTCCTCTGTCTAGTTAAAGCTGACAGGGTTGTCACTATTTCAGTGATGGATTCAACATCCCAACTTCTTTTCACAAATATGTCTTATTCCATATTGGAGATATATGAACAGTTCAAGAATGGATTTAGCCAGCAGTAGACAATAAATTCAATATCATATTCTTTGAATCAATATCAGAAAAGGAAAGTTTATTTAAAGTTTGGCTTTTCTCTATCCCACAGCCCAGAACTTGTTCTCTTCTTACAATGTCGAAATGGTTAATTTAGCCAAATATTTAATGCTAATTTTTTTGAAAATTTGTTCATGGAAGACAGTTGTACCTCTTCCTCCCTCACGTCCTCTATCCCTTCCAGATAACAGGTATGGATTCCAGCAATGGCCTCTGGGGTAAATATTCCTATGTTAATGAGCAAGAATGACTCTAGTGATGGGAATTTCTAGCCAGGATAGGTAGGAAATCTAGCCATTGAGGATCTAGCCATTATTTAGATAAATAGAGCCTTAAAGCTTTTCTTAAATAAAATATATACAGCCATATTTACTACCACTAACAACAAAGGAAATGCTGAAAAAATATTTGAAAGAGGTATTTTGTTATACTTCTCCTCTTCTTGCTTGGACTTAGTTGGAATCTGAGTATTTCTCCTCACAATCATTTTAATTACCTCTCCTATCTGAAGGGAAGGACAATGCTCAGCTTCCAATACAAGCTAGCCTACCACGAAGTTTCTTTTTTATTGATGGAGTAATTCTAGATACTGGTATTCATTGATTTTGATTTTTCTGCTAGGCTTTAATTCTATCATTTAGTTCTCACCTTGGGAAAAAAAACTCATGGGCTAGAATAAGATACACAAGATCTATTGGAAAAGGTCAGGGACTCCACAGAATTATGTACCTAGTGCTAAGAAGGGAAGAAGACAAGGAAGTTGCTGAAGCAGTTGGAATAGAGAATAGGAATGGTCAGTCAACCAATCAGCAATGAACAATGAAAAGGTCAGGGCTACTTTTGAATATTACCATGTCTTTCACAGGCTAAAGTGAGCATTAAAATTCAGAAGTCTTCCATGCTTCCCAAAATTTAGCAAGAATCAAAAATGGCACCACACCAAGGCTGTGATATTTAGAAATGTTTTGAACATCTGGGAGTAAATATGAGGTCACCCTTGGAGCACTGCCGTCAACCTAGTCACACTTGCCACTCTCTCCCCCACACCCCGAATCATTCCCCTCTCACTTCATGCATAGTTATGGTACAGCTGCCGGATAAATCAGACAGAATTCTTCAAAAGGCTCCTGAGGGGCTGATAATCACAATAAATACTACAAGTTTGTCCTCACACAGACCTTTCTTCAGAAGGCCTTCTAGGCTAGCCAGTTTAATTGTTATGACTGCTCTTTTTTTCTCTCATATGGGATTGATGAAGCACAGTGGCTTTCCTGAGGTCACCCAGCAGGATGGGTTCCCTACCAGAAGTTTCCATACTGCCTAGAGAACCAATGATGTTGCAGAACAGGACTCCATAAGAGCCAACTAAAATATGTAAGTGGATTTTACAAAGGACTTCTTAATAAAACAACAAAATCCATTTCTGTACCAAATCATTTTAGTGGGTTGTGCTATGTTATTTCAGTGGGCTCTACTAATACCAAAATCGACCAAACGAGAAACTAAATTTTGTAGTGTTTATAGTATAAATAATCCTAAGTGGTGATTATTTTAAAAACAGAGAATTTTGAAAACAAGATCTACTTTACCATTTATGTTCTTCTTAAGCCAATAACAATCAACATGCATCCTCCTAACACAGTGGTTCTCAACCAGGGCCAATTTGGCTCAGCAGGGGACACTGGAGATGTCTAAAAACAATTTCGATTATGACAACTGGGGGAAAAGGTGCTACTGAATCTAGTGCATGGGGATCAAGGCGGCTGCTAAACCTCCTACAATGCACAGTACAGCAACCACCCCCACCCCCCAACAAAGAGTTATTTGCTTAAGAATGTCATTAGTGCCAGGATTGAGCTACCAATAGCCTGGAAGCAGAATGAAAATTGGGGCTGAAAAGAGAGAAACTGGTTTCAAGTCATTTATAGAGCGTTAGCATCTCTACATTTCTTCGCCATATCTGGAAAGCAGACAACTACTCCATTGCCATTCCCATGTTTGCAGTAAACCTTCCAACTTCTATTATATTTATCTGTATTTCTAAAGCAGAGGTACAAATATTTTGGGTTTTATTGTTTTTGTCTTAGTAATAAAAAGTGTATCATGCTGTATATAATCTTTGGAAACATTTTTTGCTCCAAATTATATTGTTGAAACTCATATATTTTTTTTTTGTGGCCAGCTTCCTGTTTATTCTTTTTGACTGCTATATACTATTCCATTATATAAATGAGCTACAATTTATTTTGTTGAATATTCAGGTTGTCTGCTGATGTTTATTATTAGAAACAGCATTCTTATAAACATCTTATATAAAACTCAGTGTACATATACAATTTTCTTTTTCATAAATATATATAGGTAGAGAGGTAGATTGAAAAGTGTGGAATTATATATACCCAGATATTAACAGTGATTAGCTCTATGTTGTGAGATTATTAATAATTTTAATAATATAATAATGATTTTCTTATTTATATTTTCTATTTTTTCTATAATAAATGTATCTATTTGGTAATATGAAAAAACATTTTCTAAAAAGTTGGGAGATTGGCATTGATTTAAATATCGAGGTCAGCCAAATATGTACAAATATCTATAAAATTGATAAGATACTATTATAAAAGATCTTATTAAGTTTAGCTTAATCCAATCTACAGAATATTCATAAATTTGTTGTTTTGTTTAGTCTAAAACTTTAACCAAAGTTATGGGTATATCTAGATTAGCTTAATTTCTGAATTTGCCCACACAACATATAGAGTTGAAAGTAGACTTAAAATATACAAAAACGGAAACTTAACAAATCGTAAGTAATGGGAAGATAGGTGTCAAAAATCCAAAGATGAGTAACCCTCTGCTTGCCAAGGTCCTTATACATGATTAAAAAGTCACCTATGTCTCAATAAGACTTGGGGGCAGGTGGGAATCCACTTCCCTAGGAAATAAAAAGCTGCTTGGACTTGTTGAGAAAAATACAGATAAGTGATAAAATGTGAAAGTAAACTTTAAGTGATCAAAGAAATAAAAAACTGCTACTAACTACAACAATAAAAGTTTATTTTTATCTCTCCCCCTCAAAAAAACCACTGGAAACACTATATCATCCTCAAGTTCGCAGTCCGACCATTCAAGATGAAACCTGTTGATAATAAATCAAAACCTATTTCCAGCCTCTGTGAACAGGTGATGGCTGATGGGTGATGCGATCACCGCTGTATGGTTACACTGTGAAGGGAAGTCACTCGCTCTGCCTTCCCGCTGCCTCCCATCAACAGAAAAGACAACAACTGACCTCAGAAGAGGAAAGTTGAAATGAAGGCTGTATCCTCAAGTACTAAGAGAGAACACAGAAATGGCTCCTTTATCCAAGTCCCTCTCCACGCTCCCATAAAAAAAGAAATATCACCCTTTCAGTTTGTCAGAGAAAATACGGGCAAAGGCCTGAATTAATTGCATTTTTTTCTTTAATTTTCCACTTCATTTTTCCTGAGTAGAGAAAATCTCAATGCTTACCTCAGTGCTGAAGGATACTTTATTTCCTTTCTGTATTACAGAGCCAGTGTTCCCTACTATTTCCAGTGGTTGGAATTGTGTGATCTGAGAGTTGAACAAGAAATGTCATGTAATACAAGATAAAAAGTGGTGTGAGGGGCTACAGAAAGGAAGAGAGGGGAACAGCAGTGTGACTAAATATGGCAACAATTCATCTCTGAAGCCCAAAATGTTCCTCTTTTAAAGAAAATGCCAGCCCCACTGGAAGCCAGAAACTACAAACAGTGAAAGCTACTGTCAAGTATGCATCTTTTTGTCATTGGAGAGAAAAATAGACAGGTGGCAGACCTCCTGCTCATGCTTCTGTGTGACGTGGCCCAACTGTGCACACAGGCACAAGCAGAAAGACAGATCTGCAGGCTGAAGAGATACTGGATGCAGAGAAGCTCACAGTGTTTGCCAGAGGTCTTAAGGGGATCTTCTATTCCATTCTGTAGTAATGCCCTTTTTGTTGACAAAAGTAAATTGATGATAGTCAAGAGGGAAGCATTTGGTGGAAAAATTCTGTTGACCCTTCTCAGATTGAATTTGACCACAGAACGGGATACCAGCAGTTGCAGAAATGATAGATTATTGTAATGACTGCCAGAATGGCCTTTTGGCATGTTTAAATGGCAATAAATTTCACCAGGAAGGAGGCAATTTTACTACTTCAGAGCGGTAAGGAAACACAGCGTTTAAGGTGTAAATAAATCATGGGTCATTAACAGCAAGCATATTCTGTCCATGGTGCAATTCTCAATCAGTGGCTATTCATATTTAATTTAATTACATGCATTTACTTAGCCAATTATACCTTTTCGTTCCAAGTCACAGCCTTCTCAGGCTGATAATTTTGCTCTCTTCCTGTCTCCCCTATGTCCATAAACACGCTCTAGTTTCTCCCTCCTTTCTCCTTCCACAGGTACATAAATACGATCGGGGTAGTTCAACAACGCTAGCTCACTGAATAGCCTATTGAGATGATTAAATTAGAGGCTGATCTGCTATGTGGTCTTTACCTTGGCTCCAAAATCCCCTCTGTCCCTTGCTCATTAATCTGGCTCGGTTCTTCACTGAACTCTGCCATTAAAGGAGGAGGCGAGAGGGAGAGGTGTGCAATGAAGTTTGACATTTCCTCAAAAATGATTGTATTAAAACCCACTTACATTTATAGCTCCATCTCATTTGAGAATGTTAATAAGTTGCAATTTCATCAAGAGAAATGTATTGGGAACTAATCAAGTCAAAGACTTGCTCTCTTTGGTATGGATTGTGTTTCTAAAGCATCACTTTAAAAGGTCATTTTTAAATACAGCTTTAAGGTGATAATTAACAAAGTTCATTAATAACAATCTGCTTATGGACCATTTAAAACATTTGGGCTCTATCTATAGTATCAGTTTGAGGCCAAATTCAGCTCACTTCCAGCTGTGTCAGGTCTGACGAGAGGAACAAAATTCAAGAGGCATACTTCAAATCAGGTAGGTCAATAGCTGTACAGAACCAAATTAGTGTTGAACAGGGATTGGTCAAGCAAGCACAGCGCCTCCAGAAGCCTAAATCTCATTTTATACTAAGCCCAAAGTGAATTGTCCTTTCTCAGTATGATTGAAAAGATAATCTGGGTGATTAGTCCCAAGCCTCGCTGTTACTTCTAAACCAGGCATCTAGATTTATTTCCACTGGCTTTGTGTTTCCTGGAATGTGTACTGAGACCAACTGGAAAGCTTTACTGTTCATATAGTTCTGTAAACTACCAGGAACATACCAGTAGCCCCAACCACCTTTAGACCAAAAACATAATCACGTTTATTTCAGGTTTTCCTAAGAACTAATGAACTCCGGGCAGCTCCTATATGCCATGGAGGACACATGGGTGCTTACCACATTGAATTAGTGACCATCCCAAAGTACATGTGATTGACATCCCAGGTGGAGACAGACGAGAAAATATAAGATACTAAATAAAGCAAACCACCAGCAGAAGTTCAAGAAGGCGAAATTTGAGAAATTGGGTTGAAAATATCAGGAGTTACAGCAAGAGAAAAGAATAATGTAGGAGTTTGAAGATTTTAGAAAATGATCTATCAATTGTCTTATATTACAGATGATGAAGGAGCAACCAAAACTCCATGTGACTTTCTCAAGGCTAACAAAGTTTGGTGACAAACCAGGTCTAGAATAAGGACTTATGGCTGCTAATTCTTCTATCCCAGTGAAACAACATTCCAGAAAGAGCAAATAAATAATGTTAAACTGCAGCAGGGATCAGACCTAAGGACCAGCTTCAACCTGGGGCCATGTGCAGGAGCCTGAGAAAACCTGCAGGTGTCCTCACTTCGCTCCTTAGCATGAGGTTCTGTGCTCACAATTCCTGTAAACAAAGGTCTAGTGTGTTTGGGTTGCAAGGATGGGAATGCACAGTTTTTCAAGTCCACACGTCCGTTTCCAAGGCCCAGGTTCATTTTTGTCATTATCACTAGAGAGAGATAAAAAGAATACTGGGTAGAGCAGGGTATTTTTAGACTGTGGGGCAAGGTTATCTGGCTCTGGCTGAGATAAATATGAAGGGTTAGAACTTTGCCAATTTTTACTGCAGTAAGTCAAGTTGACCGCATGTGAGGAAGATGAATTTTTATAGATGCCGTCGACATTTAAAAGCACGTAGTCATGTGTAGTGATAAGTCAAACCTCCTATGTTTTTAATGGACTTGCCTCCCAGCCTCACTTCCCCACCTTATCTCTTGGTGCTTAGTTAATGCTCCAGCTAGCACTATCTCTCAGTCAGGTGGACCAAGGGGAAGTCTGCCTGCGTTCCCTTTGTTTACCATCTCCAGCTTAGCTAATTGCAGGTTAGTAAAAATGTCCCTGCACAGGGAAATCATTTCCACAGGGAAGGTAATGGTGTTGGTGATGATGGCGGTGGTGCTGATGCCAACAGAAGAGGTGGGTGCAGACAGCTTTCTCTACTTACCGATGGGTGCTATTAGAGCAAATAGCCTGAGATAAGATGTAAATGAAGGAACTTAAGTCAATAAATGACTGTTTACTTCACATCGTGAATAGATATGGTGGCCTTATGACCAAAAAAAAAAAAAAATCACTTTCTTTCTGTTTGATTTCTACCTGGTTGGCTTTATGATTTGCTTATTCTGTCAGATTGATCAGCTATTATTAGCATGTCTTTCTAACAAAGATTAATAACTCTTCAGGTCAACAAAGGGCAATTAGATGTGGGGTATATTATACCAATACAGTATGAAAGAGACTCATTTATTTGATCTTGTGCTGTTAGTCATATGCATGTCATAAACTCCCATCCACACCACAGCAACAAGGGAGAAAAACTAGTTCATTCAAGCATAGGTAAGAGACCCTTTAGTTTAAAGCTAATTGTCCTTATACAATACTTCCGAAAAGGGGTTGTTTTGAATTGGCTTTGTGAAGATAACATCCACTGAGCAATTATATGCCGGACACTATGCCACATGTTTTATGTGCACTTTTTATTTAATTCTTACATTAAGCTTATAAAAGAGGTGTAGAAAAAACTGCATCTTGTTCACCCAATATCCATTCTGACTTTTGTCCTCAACAATAGAACACTAATTTTATTTGTGGTGACAATACTGCCAGTTAAAAAGATAACATTTCTCAGCTTCCTTTATAACTAGAAATGGCCATGGAAAATTTTTCTAGCCAATGACATCTATGCAGAAGAGTTGTTTGGGATTTCAGAGATAGTTTCCCCCTTCTGTCTATCTGAAAAACAGATGTGATCAACAGCTCCAGTAGCCATCTTGGATCATGCATTAGGATGTTCAAAGAAGACAGGAGCCTAAGTCATTCTGGTAACACCTTTAGTACAGAGAGAAATGAAGTTTCATTTTTCTTAAGCTACTAATCTTCTTGGTTTCCTATTCTATGTAATCCAACCTTAATTGGTATAATAAGTAAATATTATCATCCCCAATATAGCGATTAAGAAACAGAGGTTAGTAAGTGGCAGAGCTGTAATTTGAACTCAAGTTGTCTGACTCTGGAGCCTCTATTGTTTATTCTATATTACTAATTAATGGCGATTGAAATGGCAGCTTCCTTCCCTTACTACTTGCACTCTTCACTAGAGCCATTTAGGATTTGTTTTAATTCTTCAAACCAAGCTGGTCCTGCTCTATCTTGCTTTAGACATTCACATATGTCCTTTCCTTTCACTGGAAAGCACTTCCTGTTCCTTACCTGGATGATTCTTAATTCAGCTTTTAAAACGATTTAGACATCACTTTCTCCAAGAAAAAAAAAAATTTCCCTTGATCCTTCTAGTCTGGTCAAGTTTTCTTTAATATATAGTCACAGTTCTCTCATCACTCAGCATTTATCACTCAGCATAAGTCCCAATAGACAAAAGGTCTTCCCTTGTTATCTTGTTCACTAGTAAATAGAAGAGTGTCTGGTGCCTAAACAGGGCCAGGAATAGTGCTTGTTCCTACTAGCCGGCTTAGAAAACCTTATAAATCATGGGCTTAATGAATTGGGCAGAGTACTCAGAAGTGTTTTTCTTTAGTAGCTAGGAATAATTAGTCAGAGACTAGATATGGCTCTGTTCCTACTAGCAAATCTTGAAAGCAAGACCCAGTTTTAACATAATTGTGTCCTAGAACAAAGCTCAACAACATTTTTATATCTGGCATCAAATCGAAGAGTACCAAGCATGCAAAAAAGCACAAAAATATGACTCATAATAAGGAAAAAAAAAATCATTGAAATTGACTCAAGAGGTTAGAACTAACAAGCAAGATAATTAAAACAGGTTTTACAATTATCTAAAATTTAAGTAAACATACTTAAAACATAGAAAATATTTTTTTGAATTCAAACACAGCCTCTATAGGTGAAAACTATAGTGTTTAAGGTGTGTGTGTATATATATATATATATATTCACACACACACATACACTGGGTGAGATTAATAGCAGATTAGATATTGCAAAAGAACATATTAATGAAGCTAAAGACAGAAATATTAACTTTCCAAAAAGAAATAGAGAGAAAAGAATTTTTAAAAATAAAAAGTGAACTTAAACAACTTTAAGCAGCTTAATATACATGTAACTGAAGACTCTAAGAGAAAAGGGAGAACAGAAAAAATATTTGAAGAAATAATGACAAAAAATTTTCTAAATTCGATAGAACCATAAATCCACAAATCCAAGAATCTCAATGAAACACAAGCCCAAGAAACATGAAGAAAACTAAACCAAGGCACATCATAAGCATATTGCTCAAAACCAGTCATAAAAAATAACCTTAAGGGCAGGCACCCAGAAAGGAAAAGGTTACCTCTCATTCAGAAGAGAAAGGATAAAAATGATGGTGACTTCTTGTAAGAAACAATATAAGAAGACAGCAATATTTTTACAGTATTGAAAGGAAAAAAAAAGCTGTCAACCTAGAATTCTATACTAGCAAAAATATGTTTAAAAAATGAAGGTCAAACAAAAACTTTTTCATATGTACAAAAGCTGAAAGAACTCATTGTCAGCAGGCTCACACAACAAAAGATGTTAAAGGAATTCCTTCAGGCAGAAAGAAGATGATAGCCATTGGAAATATGAATCTACATAAAGAAAGAGGATAAGGAATGATAATTTCATGTTTAAATATGTGACTTTTTCCTTATGATATAAATCTCCTTGAAACATAACTGATTGTTTAAACAAAATATTTAAAAATGTATTGTGGAGTTTATAATATATGCAAAGTAAAACTTCTGAAAATAGAAAAGGCAAGAAGGGGAGAAATGGTAATACTATTATAAGGTTCTTACACTATACATGAACTGGTATAATATTATTTGAAAGTGGCCTGTGATAAATTAAATATGTATGCCATAAATGCTAAAGCAAGCATTAAAATAAGAAAATGAAGAATTATACCTAATAACCCAAGAAAGAAGTTGAAAAGAAATCTTGAAAAAAAATATGTAAGCCAAAATAAATCAGAAAAAGAGGAAAAGGAGAAACAAAGTGCAGGAGAAAAAGATGTCAATATCCCTATTTCAATAATTGATAAAACAAGTAGTAAAGCAGTGAGAATATTGAACATCTGAATAATCCAACTTGACCTAATTGGCAATTATAAAATAATCCCATCCACAATTGTCAAATAATCATTCTTTTCAAGGCTCACAAAACTTTTACCAAGGTAGGGACAGGAATGGAGGAGTTTAAACAGGCACAAGAAAGTTTCTGGGTATGATGGATATGTTCATTATCTTAATTAGGGTGATGATTTCATGGGTGCATATATATGTCAAAAACTATATATATCTGTAACTATATTTATTTAAAATGACTTTATTAAAATATAATATATATGTGTGTGTGTATATATATACATAGATAGATAGATAGATAGATAGATAGATAGATAGATAGATAGAAAGATAGATAGATAGATAGATAGATAGATAGATAGATAGATAGATAGATAGATAGATTCAGAGAGAGAGACAGAAGGCAAGAGGGAGAGGGAACGGGGGTTGGGTAGTCTAAGGGGAAAGAGAAGAGAGAGATTGGAGTACTCTTTTCTCTGGGCAGATCCTGAGGTAAAGCGTAAGATTAACCCATGTATCTTTAAATTCTCTATTCTAGACTCCATGAGCAATCACTTGAACTATTTTCTCACCAACTCTCCCTTCCACCATATAATTTTGCTACAGAATTTACCTTACAATTTTCCATCGGTAGATTAGTTTTATAATCTCCCATCTTCAATCTAGCTCTATACTCAGGCAGCAGAAAACGGCTGGTGAAAATCCACACCTATGTGCACAGGTGTCAGGTTCCTGGTTTCCAATCTTCGATTGACCCTCAGTCTTCAAGACAATGCTTTTATTCTTCCATGAACATTTCGCTTCTTCCACCTGGAATGCTTACTGGTAACTCTTCAGAAGACATATATGATATTACCTCTACCAAGAAGCTTTCCTTGATCTCTGCCAAAGCCAGAGAAGTTAATCCCTCCAGGCTCTAAGCTACCATATCTATTATCAGTCTTATTATACTATATTGAATATTAAATTTATATTTGTATATAATTTTATATCACATATATTATTTTATATCATATCACTATGTATAGTTTCATATATCCATATATATATGTATGTATATGTATGTATATATGTGTGTGTATATACATATATACATATATGTGTATATATACATATGTATGTGTATATATGTATGTGTATATATACATATATACACATATGTGTATATATGTATATATACACATACATATTTTTTTCTCCCTTCTTTGTATTCTTTGAGAGCCTGGACAGGTATTTTAACATAGTACTTGGCATACAGTAGGTGCTCAATAAGTGAATGTTAAATTGAATTGAATTATTTTACCACTGTCACACCAGAAAGTTTTTTGGAGAAATCAGGTACTAGAAAGTAGGGCACTAAGTACTCCACCTCTCAGGTGTCTATACATAATCGGTATAATTTTGAAATCTGAACAAATTACTACTAGGAGTCCTTAGTAAAGAAAACAATATATCTAGCAGAGAGAAATTCTAGCTCCAATTTAAAAATATACAAATTTCTGTTCTTTCTAAAAATTTACTTAACAAAAGTCTAAACTTTAAAAATTCATTAATTATACATAAATTTCCCCTTTCCTCCTCTTCTTAATACCACCCAGTTCTCAATGTTTCTTGTTTGTTTGTTTGTTTTTTGGAAAGAAAATAGCCTTACATAAGTCAGTGACAGATAGTGATCTGTTGGAGTATCTCATTTCTCCTCCTGGGGTTACAGTGGGTCCCTGGAGATGAGGTTCTTATTCAACCCCTATCAACCCTTCACTGGTTTCAAAACCATAGTCCTCAGTATTACAGGGGTTGAGAGCACTGGCTTTGGAGTTTGGTTACCTGGGTTTAAATCCCAGGCCTACTATGTGATGGCTGTGTTACCTTGGACAAATTACTTAACCTCTCTATAGTTCAACTGCTTAGTAAGCAGCCAGTGAATGTTAGCTACTAGAATAGGCACTCAATAAACATGAATTAATAAATGGGAGGCAGCTCTTGAATAAGTATAGCAGGTTCTATATAGTTTGATTTGAAAGATTTGGGTAGGTTTTCCCTACTCTAAAAATATTTCAGAACTCCTAAAATCCCACCACTAAAAAAAAAAAAAAAAAAAAAAAAGATAAAAAACATGATTTTTAGTTAAACTGAACACTTTGCCTAAGGTCTTTTTTAATGACTAGGAGTAACATATCATCATCACCATCATCATTTTAATCAATGTTGCTATCTTATATCAATTAGTCTTCATAAGCATCCTGTGAGCTCAGGTCTATTATTTCCATCTTATAGGTAAAGAAAATGGAATACAAGAGGAAACTTTGCCCAAAGTCACAAGGCAAGACAATGGTAGAGTTAGAATTTGAACCCAGCACTGTGATCCCTGTGCCTATACTCAGAGAGGTCAATCTATCAGTCATTCATTCATAACATAAATATCTATTGTCTTCCATGTACCAGAATCCATACCAGAATCCAGACATAAGGGCACTGAGCATTAGGTAAGAGGCAGAGTGTACCCCAAAACAGATGGGAAAGAAACAGAATAGGGAAGTGGTTGAGAAGTATCAGAGATGAAGGAATAGAATTCTATCTTTGCTTATCTCACAGGTATACTACTGGTAGTAAAATCTGGAATTCCCCATAAGGTTGGCTTTTGCTTTTGCCATGTGTCTTGCCTCCTTCACTGTAGCCTCTGGATCTTGTCTGCCTAACTAAAGACTGGTTCTATCACTTACAACCTGGGCAAGCATCTATCATCTTCTCAGAGTTTTATCTCTAAAACAGAGATGTAAAGTTTTACAGCCTGCCTGATTGAATCTGTTAGGAGAATTAAATGAATGACTCTATGCAGATACAGTATTAAATCTTTTCTCTTTTTTTCCAAAACAACTTCTAGAAAGTTTGGTTCGACAGCCCATTTGGTTAATTATCTGAAAGGCTTCCCCTAAACAGGTTAACCTCTACTAAAGAAAAAAATTTCCTCCTACTGCTTTCTCCCTGAGAAAAGGGAATATTGTACAGTTCCCCAAAGACTTTTTAAAAGAGAAAAGGGAATATTGTACAGTTCCCAAAAGATTTCTTAAAAGACAGATAAAAAATTTGCATAGGGATGATCCTTTTAAAAATGGAAACCTCTGGACCCCTGATCTAAACCCATTCCCAAGACAAATACTTCTCCTTAGGCAACTGTTCAGAATTATAGTAGTAGTTATTTTGGGTTGACTGACCTGAGGATCTAGGAGCTATGAGCACATTCATTTAAAATTAAAAGGAAAAAAATCTGAAATCCTTACTGAACTACTGGTTTCAAAAGACTTCTTAAACTCAAACTCAAACTCAATTAAATTTCATATCTAGTTCCATTTCATCTCAGCCCTAAACTTATGCTTTATTCATTTATTATTTATATCAATAATTATTTTTATATTCACTATTTTTATTTCTATTTATTGTTTATTTATAGCTCACTCATCATGCAATATTAACCAGGTTATAACACCAGCTCTGATGGAAAAGTAGACTCCTTTTTCATTTACCTTTATAAATATTTCAAACTGGTAGCCAAAATGCACAATTCCTTCATTTTTATATAAGCTCCTTGATGTGCTAGGTTATGAAGTACTACAAATTCTTTTCTATGGGTCCCAAAAGAAGTGCTTAATATAACTGCTCCCAAATTTCTCAGCATTTAAGAAGATACTCATACATAGAGATGATATGTCACTGATTATAAAGAACACATGACTGGTATGTTAGAGAAACCTAAAGGGCATATGACTGGCGTGTTAGAGAAAACAAATGAGTTACAGACCTAGTAGAGGAAGCAACTGCTATGCTAATTTATAAAATTTGGTCTGTATTTATCTCTGTGTTGATTCTAAATCTCATTTAACAGTATACTCAATCCAAGCATTATACTAGAGAGATGAGAAATTCCAGCCACATATCTTAGGGGTGGATCAGAGCGATACAAAGATTTGTTCTACCCAAAACTACCTTAAAAGAGCCTATGCATTCTTAAATTATAAGTACCCTAAAACTCTATACTTAATCATTCTGTAGTAACAATATCAGTTCTCAAACTATACTACAAAGCTACAATAACCAAAACAGTAAGATACTGGCATAAAAACAGATATACAGATCAATGGGATGGAATACAGAGCCCAAACTAAATCTTCACTTACATGGTCTATTAGTCTACAACAAATGAGGTAAGAATATACCTCACATATTCTGCTTTCTTCCACCATATTCAAAAATAAATTTAGAATGGATTAAATGCTAAAATCTAAGATCTGAAACCATAAGTCATCTAGAAGAAACATAAGTATAAACCCTTTGGCATCAGTCTTAGCAATATCTTTTTCAATATGTCTCCTCAGGCAAGGGCAAGAAAAGCAAAAATAAACAGATGGAACTATATCCAACTGAAAAGTTTCTGCACAGAGATAGAAACCATCAACAAAACAAAAAAGGCAATCAACTGAATGGGAGAAGATATTTCCAATAAGGGATTAATATCCAAAATATATAAGGAAATTATACAGCTCAATACCAAATAAACAATTCAATTAAAAAATTGTGGAGTACCTAAATAGACGTTACTCCAAAGAGGACATACAGATGGCTAACAGACATAATAAAAGATGCTCAACTTCAGTAATCATCAGGGAAATGCAAATTAAAACCACAATGAGAAATCACCTTACATCTTTCTGAATGGCAGTCATCTGTAAGTCAACAAGTGCTAGCAAAGATGTGGAGGAAAGGGAAACCTCATACACTTTTGGTGGTATTGTAAATTACTGCAGCCACTATGGAAAACAGTGTGAAGAGTCCTCAAAAAATTAAAAATAGATCTGCCATATAACCTAACAATTCAACATCTGGATATTTATCTGAAGAAAAAAAAAACACTAATTCAAAAATATATATGCACCTTTATGTTGATTGCAGTATTATTTACAATAGCCAAGATATGGAAGCAACCTTGGTGTCCATCAATAGATGAATGGAGTATGAAATTGTGGTACATATATACAATGGAATATTACTCAGCCATAAAAAAGAATGAAATCTTGCCATTTGCAACAACATGGATGGTACTAAAGGGTACTATACTAAATGAAATAAGTCAGAGAAAGATAATAGCATATGACTTCACTTACATGTGAAATCTAAAAAAAAAAAAAAAAAAAGAACAAACAAAGCAAAACAGAAACAGGCCCATAGATACATAGATACAGAGAATAAGTTGAGGGTCGTCAGAGGGAAGGGGCATGGAGAAACGAGTGAAAAGGGAAAAATAAAATAATAAAATAAAATAAGGTAGGCTGAATAATTGAAGAGTTGACTCATAAAATAAGTATTGTAAAAAACAACATCAGTGCTCGTTTAACGAGTACTAGGTATTAGGCCTATTTCCACAAAATTGCATTTTCATAAATACATTTTCGTTTAAACTTCACAACATCCCTATGAAGTAGATGTATCCCTTTTTCACATAAGGAAACTGCATTTTGCTTTGCAAGTTTTATTTTTTTTACTAAGATATTTGTTGTCCCTGATAAGTAAATAATATAAGCAACGCCTCAGATTTCAAATAATTCGTGTAAGTCATGTATACTCTTTCCTGGAGAAATTATAAAATTATTTTTATTTCGGGGGCAGGATTTCTTCTAGGTAAATACTTCATCACTGATTTGTTTTTGGTTGGTTAAAATTGGGGAATTATTTTATTCTTACTATAACCCTCTCTTTCTCTTTACCGGATCTCTAATCTCCTTCTTGCCCAACTCTTCACCCTCTGACTTTTTCATTAGAGAAAAGAGAGTAAATGGAAAGAAGTCAAACCCCACCTTTATTCTTTCCAGATATTTTTCACTGAGTTTCACATTAGCCTCACACCTTCGTTGAACTGTTTGGGATATGCCTGGCTCATGTGGCACCAAAAACGTTTATCCTAGCTGGCATATTCAATAATTAGCATTGTTTAATGTGCTATTCTAAAAATAATTTTGTTTACTTAAAACTGCCTATATAAAATTTAACCAGGAATTTGGAAAAGAAGTTTTAATAACGAGTATAAATTGATGATTATCATGGATAACCAACCAGTACCTAGCACAAAACCTGATGTAGGTAGGCACTCAGTAAATATTTTTTGAATGAATGAATATTTTATTACCTGTGATTCTAAATATCCCCTGCCAAGTCTGTCTTCCCTTATACCACTAATCAGGACAAATTCCAATCATAATCCTATTATAAGGCCCTTAAATTAGCACGTGTGTACAACAATTAGAAAGGACGTCTTTGCTTGAAAGGATAAAAGGGGTCTGGCTGCCAGGCACACCACATGAGTTTTTACAGGATCACAATGACTTACCCTCTGGGATGAGAATAAAGAAAAGAGGTTAGAAATATATTCCCCATTTCACGGATACTGATCCAGTACTTTTTTTGGCCACAAATCCCCAAGGACAAGCATTAATTAAAAAGGTCATTGCAGAAAAGCTTTGGGGAGAAGACATTAAAACTAGCTACAGGGAGAAAACATTTTCAACTCATATTATTTGATCTCAGATGATTTTTCCTCCAATGTAACAATTGTGTATAATTTTACAAAGAAACCAAGGTATGATGCTAAGAACAAGACAGCATATAAAATTTTATTCTGCATTTATCCTTAATATAGTCTGTTACAATCAGTACTTCAAACAACTGACATTGAAATAAATTGTGGCACAATATCTTTCTTTCAAGTTGTCACTTCTTAATAACTGGCTGTGCCCGTTAATAATGCCTCCTGTTTTACTACAAGACGCATTATTTTATTTGCGAAACACTGACTAACTAGAGTACTTTCTGTCTCAAATAAAATACTTCCAAGAGTTGATTTCATTTCTAAATTAAAAAAAAAAAACATGTACACCAATACTGATTTATTCTCTTCCCTCTGACGACAAAAGCTAAATTAGTCTAAAAATTATGAGTATTGCATCTGTAGAGTACCCTTGTGTTATAACTACCCCACCTCTTTAATCAATTTACTATTCTAAAGTGGAAAATGATTTAGGAAAAGCTGTCAAACAGGAGAAAAAGAAAATCTAATCTAGATAAGTTATTAAGAAAACTGCTTCTTTGAGTCTTTAACATTTAAACTGTCCATGAAGATTTAGAAATGAAGGTGATGGGACGGTAGAGTGTTTGGGTGGGGGGTAGGGGCAGAAAGAAGGACTAGATGCCACCAGGAGCACTGTCTAGTCCTGCAACAAATGGAAGGGAAGAAGGATGGGGAAGTTACATGTCAAGGGATAAAGAGAAAAAGCAACCGAGACAGGTGGCAAAAAGAACGACTACGAGACACGGGCATGAATAAGGGAAAAGACAAAGGAGAACATAAAAAGTAGAGAAAGGGGAAAAGAGAAGTAGAGAAGGGGTCATGAAAAGAGAGGGAGCACCGAGGGAGCCTCCAGTGAAGAATGAAAAGAAGAGAAACAGAGAGAAACAGAACAGCCTCTCCATCATCGGCGTCGCCTTCTTCATCTTCGTCTCCTTTTTTTCAGATGGCACACTGACAGAAGATTAATTCAAGTCAGCTGCTGAAAATAATTATTGCATTATGGGAGCAGTAATCATTATTTAGAACATGATTAAATATGTCTGCACCTATTGACTCTGCCTATGATTTATGTATTTGTTTAGTCAATAGTCTAATGTAAATGATGTAATTAATTATAGATGGTGGTGTCAGGTCATTGGTGAAAACAATCTGAGGAGAACAAGGGCTCTGTTTTTTTCATGACAGATGCAGAGAGGCGGGGTGGGCTGAGTTGAGGGAATTCCAGGGGAACTTTTTCACGTGTGAATGGCGGCTTGGATCTCAATTTGCATGTTGTCTTTCTCTTGTTCAGCCTTCGTTTAGAAATTGAAATAACTTGTTAAGCAAAGGGGAAGGGAGCACATGATTGCCAAGAGGACGCCTGGGACTTGGGCGGGTGAGGAGGTAAAGAGCCAGCTGCTCCCTAACACAGGGGAGCGTGGCACCATCATTTACCGCTTCATAAAATTAAATGTTTTCCAAATTAAATCAGTAGGCAGTGTGCAGGAGGCCTACTATCTCTAATAACAATTTTTCAATCAATATTAGGGGCCTTGCCAGTATGAAATCTGAGCTGAGAAAGTTAGTGCAGGTTGGGGAGGGCACACTGGGCGGGGAGCAAAGGAGAGGAGGTGGAAACAAGGTTTGAGCACTGAAGCTTTCAATCAAACCAAAGGTTTAGAAAATATAGATATATATGCATGGTGGATTCGCCATCACTGCGAGTCTATTCCCCGTAGATTTTTCTCTTAACTGATAATTCGGTCAGTCACATTCCTCAGAGGGAGGTCATAGGTCACCCCAGCCCCTGTCAGGCCTCAGAGAAACCATTTCCATTTTAATGCCACAGCTATAATCTATCAAAGATGTGATGTACAAGATACAATGAATTTAAGTGGTCTTCATATATCACTGAGCTTTCATGCCTTCACCTGGGTAATAGTCTGAATTACTCTCCCTACCTCACAATCTGTCACCCCCAGTAAAATAACTGCCATGCTGGTGTTAATGGCAGATTTGTCCAAATTGGGGCCACAGTAGCCAAAGTCATTCTACATCATAAACTTTAGCATTTAGTGCCTAGCCTGGAAAGGGCCCATAGCTTCAAATTCTTCTGTAAGGAACTCTATACAGAGGCTCTGCTCATGTTTTTATTTATAAGTGCTAAGATAAATCTGGCTGGGGCTGCGCATAGTCTGCCTTCTCCATTTTCTGTATCTAGTCCTCCAGCCCATCTAATCTGACCTGTCACTTTTCCCCGAAAGGTACCTAACGGACACATATCTCTTCCTTAGACAATAAACACAGCAGAGTTCAGAAGACTCAGCTCATAGTTAGTGACCTCTCTGCAACTCTACCATTAACCCTTCTTATTTTACCACTAGGTAGTAAAAGTCCTCTAATTTTACCACTAAGTAGTAAAAGCTGCCGGCACATATATCTCCTGCTTAAACTCCCCGCGGCTGTGAGATCAGTGCCCTGCAGAAACCTCCAGAGGCATAGGTCTCAAGTGTCCCCCTTATTCAAGATCCATGCATCCCTCTCTGATTCTGTTCTTTTTTTAAAAAAAATGTTTATTTTTTAATTACAGGCGACATACAATATTATATTCGTTTCGGGTGTACAACGTAATGATTAGACAGCTATATGCTTTATGAAGTGATCACATTGATAAGTCTAGCACCCACAAGTCAGCCTACATAGTTCTTACAGTATTGACTATATTCCCTACGCTGTGCTTTACATCCTTATGATTCTATTCTTTTCACTAGTTCCATGGTCTAGCATCGCCAACTTCCAACTTTCTATTTTATTTGCAACCTTGGATCAAGGGGTAGCGACCTGGGTTTGGGCCCAGTGTCTGAGAATTGGCAGAAGTATTATAAAGGGATGATATTTGTCCTAACCTGGACAATATTTGCCATCCCATCACTAAATCCATCTGGTAGAAAAGACTATATAATGGTTGATCATTTGGGTACTATAGTTGTCTACAAGCACTTATCTCACCAAGGCTCCTGTATTAAAAGCTTATAACAATGTATCGTCTATGTTTGAGAAACTCGAAGTACTCAGGCGATACTGAGAGGGGTATTATAAATCTTCCAGGAAAAAAAACAGCTTCATTTTATTCATAGGTCATCTGTACTATTGTCACCCAATGCTCATAGTTAGTAACCATAGATAAATGTATGAAGACTGTTAGTTTTGTTGTTGTTGTTTTATTTTTAAATTAAACTCTGCTTCTAAGTCATTTATAGCCTTTCTTACCTCATTCACATATGAAAATTGAGGCCATTAAGACCTGTACATAGATCAAGGCTATAATAAGGATTAAGTAAGGTTTATAAAATAAATGTCTTGGGCAACTCACTCTTTCCACAGGCTATGGATTTCTAGGAACGGAGGCAAACCTGTCTGAAAAGCTGATGGCTTGGTTAAAAGGCCAAAAAAAGTCAATAGAATTGAAATTATTTAGGAAAGGTTCAGACAGAACATGGAGCAGCGATTATTCCTTCACGTTTCAGACTGCTTGTGCTTAAGCAATAACAAAAGAGTCTGGCCCTTCCGCTTCTGACGGTGCTTCCATTAAGGTAAACAGTATATTATTCATGCTGAGGGCTTCTCCAGCAGGCTCTGTTTGCTTCCACTTTATCTAGGCATTTTTGCAGTGAATTGTACACTCAGGAGATTTAAATTAGAAATATGCTCCCAGCTCGTCAAAATCAATGAAAGCCCTTACCTTCAGCTGAAAAGAAATACAGTAAATTTTAGTTTGAAATTTCAGGTTGAATATTCTATCAATGTTCTTGGACACACCGCGGAGCAGACTTTATTGTACTCTCCAGTGTGTTCATGAGGCGTGTTTGAAAGCACATGTCGTACAAACATGTAGAGTTAAAGGATGGTCTCCTCCTACGGAGCCATGTTTCCTTGAAGAGGTAGCATATCCTGTGGGCAAAGACCTCCCAAGAAATTACTTGGTCATAATTCTACACACCTTTTGGCCTGAAAGATCCTTTGGCTTAGTCTAGATATTAGAAAAAATCATTTAAGTCAATTTTCCTGTTAAAGGAACTAGAACTTGCACAAAGAATTTCAAAAAGTTTTCCTTAAAAAGGTGCAGACCAACTTTACCAAGTAATGAACTTCACTTTTCTAAAATGGGTAGAGCTTAACAAAGGCAAATTGTGTGGCCCAATATTTAAAAAATCATTATAGATTGCCAAAGAAGGTAATAAAAATGTCCATCTAGGAAGCACCTGTCCATTCCCCCAACCCCTGCCAAGGACAAAGTTTAAAAAGATAATGAGGTGTGTGCTGATAACACTCAGGTTTTCTAAAGTGGTCCCTTTCCCTGTGGGAAAACACTTTGCAAAATGGGATGGAAACAAGGCTTTGCTGACCCCTTGTTTGCACACTTTGTAGTTTATAAAAGTTCTTCATAGTTATCTAGAGTCATATCAGCAAAAATCTGCCACCCTTCATCTCCCAAAAAGTTTTCAGCGAGGAACAGAGCTTTGCACTAGTTCAAAACACTTGGTTATGTTCCTTAAATTAGCGTTGCTCAAACTTCATTGTGTTTAAAGTAGAATTGCCAGATAAGACAGGACGCTCAGTTCTATTTGAATTTCAGATCAATAATAAATAGTTTTTTCATTGAAACATGTTCCAAAAATTGCCTGGGATATACTTAAATTTAAAAAAATATGGTTTGAAATTCAAATTTAACTAAGTGTCCTGGGTTTTTGTATGCACTTATTTTTCTGTGTATTTTGTTTAGTTTGCTAAATCTAGCAACCCTAGAATAAGAATTACCTGGAAAGTTTACTTTATAATGTAAATTCTCAGTCTCTAAACCCAGTATATTTGGATTTGATAGCTCTATTGTGGGGTTAGGAAATCTTATTTTTTATGAAAGCATTCTGGATGATTTCAGTGCAGGCAAACTTGAAACCACTCATTGAAAAACATTTTTTAAATGGTGGAATGTCCCTTGATGTTCCTTCATATGTAAGCAGCAAAATGTTTGAAATTTAAAGGTGTTAGTTGTTATAACTTTACCATGGGAAGTCTAATATGTTTGCCCACCTTTCTAAAATCCCAAAGATAGATAGAGTCCTTGATCCTCCAGGGGGAATAAGCACAAACAATATGAATTTCTGTCATGGGATAAATGGCGCCGATTACCTCTTACTGGTAATTTTCCTTTTTCACACATAGAATAAACTGATTTCTGCTGTTGTATTTCTTTTGCAACTTGGGTATTATTTACAATAAATTGAATTCTTTCTGGGCTTGACATATTACACTGATCTATGACTTTGCTTTCATTTTGTCCTGTTAACTAGAAACCCACTTCATCATGAAATATGTTCCTCACACTTTCTCCCATAGTGAGTAAAAACATTGATAAAGCATCATAAATTGTAGGTCATTTCTCAAATGCTTCCTGTTATAGTGAGGATTGGGAGAAGGAAAAGTAAGTACTGATCAATGGCCACTTGATAAAATTTATGCTGAATGTATGGACAGAAAAGCAATGGATGTATTAGAAGCCACATTATAAGATGCTTGTCGCATATCCAGACTTCATTCTTTATAATGCCAAAGATAATTCAGCCTTCCTCTCTCTAACAAACTACTCCTACCCCAAAAATAAGTTAATTAATGTATACTTCTAACAATGATTTTTGCCTAAGTCACCTAGACAATTGAAAAGGAAGTAATAAACTAAGCTATCAGGATAGTTACCCACTCCTCCCCTTTATTCTGTGTGTAAATCTTGGGTACATATTGTTGCTTAAAGCCTAATTTGGACCAGAGATGTGAAAATAACACTGATCCCAGAACACACAATATCACTAATAAAATGACATATGTGGTTTACTGTGTGCCAACAAATCTACCTGGCATTTTACCAGCATTTCGCAGGCAGGATTTTACAGCAATATTTTAGAAATGAAGAATTCATGATTTGGCTCACACCACAAGATAAAAGATTAAAGAGAGACAGATAAGACAGAGAGACAGAGAGAATGAGAGGGGAGAAGGAGAGAGTCAGGAAAGCAGGGAAAAAGCGGAGAGAGAAGATGAGGTCTTTTAAAACCTATTTCAGCTAAACGCTTCCCATACTCTTTCTCCAGAACACCATAAGTATAGTATCAAATATCTGAGACCCTTGAATATTCCAAGGAATCGATACCTTTCTTTGCCACAGCACAATATGCACTTTATCAACTTCTCCTCTCTTGGAAGCTGTGCCTTAATAAAATTAAAATGTTCTTTATGAGTAAATTCGACTATGAAAATGAGCACTCGCCATTATGCCCTAGTAATACAATGGCTTACTCAGCCCTAAGCCTTGCAGTGTTCAGGGTCACATATGCCTAAACGCAAGAGGCTGAGTATCCCTCTGCTAACTCTTCTCAGCTATATATTGAGGAAAATGAACCTGCCTTTCAGGATTGGTATGAAGGATGGCTTATAAAAATGAGTGCGAAACCCTTTGCAAATACCAAATGCTGTATGAATGCTAAGTAATAATAAAGATCTGTATGAATGCAGCGAAACAGCCCAACTTCCAGGTGCTTTTTCAAACTGGACACCAACCATTTAAGATTCATCCATCATTCATTTTCGGACATCCTTTTCTTTAGAAAAAAAATAAAATGGGCCGTCTGCATTGTAAGGAAATGGAAAAATTGAATTTCAAAGTGTATAAGCCCACATACCTTGACCATTGAAGTAATGGATCATGTTATATAGTTAATAAAGATAATGTTCATGAAGTAATGAAAGAGCAAAAATAACAATTACCATTATGACTTTGTTTTCTGCTCATAGGGCACAAGATTCTAGCTGCAAGTAAATTTTGGAGGTATCATAAAGATAGGTGGCACAGAGCCACTATCACAGGGTGTGTATAGTCATTATGCCTGCTCGTAACTCTAAGAAATCACTCGTCAGTAATCTCCAAGCACTGACTATATCTTGGAAGACAGGGGAGTGGGAGAAATACAGTGCCGATAAGCAACATGACAACGATGACTGTCATCCTGAAACTCCTTGCAGCAAGAAGGATAGGAAAGAAAGGAAGGATGGATGGGGGGTGGGGAGGCGGAGGGAGAGGCGGATGGAGGGAGGGAAGAAGGGAGGAAAAATGTCACCAGCAATCATTTCCTCCAAAGACATGATTCACTAACATTTGATTTGACAAGTTATAGGCACTCCTAACATTATTTTTCCCCTTTGCTGTTTATTTGGGAAGCAAAGATTTATTGCCTCTCCTGAAAAGGACAAGGGATGCACTAGAAACAAGAATTAATTGGTTCCCCCTCCCTTGGCTTATCCTTATAGAAAAGAACTACTTCTTGACTAGAGTCTTCATTCTTTTTTGTTTCAAAATACAGTGAATCTTTAGCTATAATATTAAATAAAATTTGGAGGCAGAAGCAAACAGTAGTCAGGCTGCAGGGCAATGGGAGGCAATCTATTTAAAAGTCAAATCCTCCTCCCATGTGAAGTTTCCTTTCCACACTCAGTCAATAGCTTCTGTCACTGGATTGCCCTTCTCTTTAAATGTAGTGTGCATAAATCTACCATACATGTGAGCTGTATTGTATATGGGTTTGCATTGAATGAACACTGAAAAAAAATTTGTAAGATTTCATTCATAAAATACCAAGCAATTATTGTTTAATAAAACACAGGGAAAAAAGAGGCTGGCTCCTAGTTTGCATAGATATTGTTAGGTATCTAATGAAGTACTCTATGAAACAAAATTGAGCTAAGAGAGCCAGCTGCATCAAGTTTTATTCCTGGGAGCAAAGAACATCATGTTTATTCCCTCCCTGATGGTAGGTCAGTGGCTCTAAAGAGAAATCCAAAGAGAAACAGGTGACATTTGTTCAACATACAATACATGAAACTAACTGATATGACTGCCATCATGTTTCATCGCCGTTAAGATAGGTACAACCTCCTGAAACATGCATATTATATGCGTATACACCCTTTTAAAGCAATCCTAGCTCTGGCTGCTAAAATGGCAGAGAGCCTCTCAGTATTTCCATTATAAAACCTGATTTTCAGGGATTTATAACTAAACTGAAGATTTCCTTTGGGTGAAGCAAGATTCACCAGGTCTCAGCTCAAAGTACAATTCAGCTGTCAGTGTTCTGTAAAGTTTGGTTTGGTCATTACCTAGTTATGGAAATGCAGAAATAAATAAGTTGAAGTATACAAGGACCTGGCTTTTTCTCCCCCTTTTTAAAAAGCCCTCATGGAGCTTTTCAATAGCTTGGTTATCCGAAATGACATTTAGTCCAAAATATGGATTTCTTTCTTAAAATGGCTGTAACTTTGACATTTAAAGATTGGATATTACACATGCATAGAAGCTGCTTCTCCAAAAGATACTTGGCAGTGCTGTGCAATATTGTATGTATCATGCATACTTAATACCCACTTTCCAAATGACCCTTTCCTACTGCTGGCAGGAGGAAATAGCTTTTAACAGGAATGACAAATATATTACCAATTCAATTATTGCTTTATTATATTGCACTTATTGAAGAATGCTTGAAGAGAAGCATAGATTGTACAAAATTACTTAATTTCATGCATCATTTTAAAAGTAATTATTTACTTCCAAATTAATATTGGCTGAAAGACCTTAAATACCCTGCCACTGAAGACTTCTGGAAAACTACAGTGGTGATTCTTTACAGGGTCCAGAAGCATAAAAGAAAATAATTAAGAACGGATAATGTCTAATAAGCATTCATAGAGTGAACCATTATCATTTCGCTCAAAAGGGAAATAATTCTCCACATGCTCCACAATGTGTTTCAAAGTATATGGATGTTAATCAGGTCTAAATAGTTCATTTAAAAAAATAAAATTTAATTTTTTTTGACTTTCATCTATATGGTATTTGTTTCCTTTAATAAGAATGCTTACACTACACATTGGTAAAAATAATATTTGTATTTGTTTAGATGATGTGTTTAGAAGGTGTGATCAAAAAGCTTTTGCACAGTCATTTAAATATCATCACTATGACAAATCTAAATCATTTTAAGATCAGACAAATCTTTTGAAACAGAGATATGATTTACTAAGACTTGAGAATGAGGCTAACATAAGAGTTTTGGCTTGTCCATAAACTAATAAAACTGGTTTAGTTTGTGGGTTGTTTTGTTTTCCTTGTGACCCTTAAGCCCAAGCTGAAAGAAACATAAAAGAAGGAGTATGGAAAAATGTTTTGTGTAATAGAATCATGATTAAAATGTGTGATCTTTTTTTAGTTCATAAAACAAATATTACATGCCTACTGCAGGCCAAATATTGTGCTAGGTATTGAGAGCACCAAGACACCAGTCCTGTTCTCAAAAGTTCTCATGGTTTACAATCAATACATTTTGATTTTTTTTAAGTTAGTATTCAAACTTAATCGTATGGACATCTCGTCTATTGACATATACTCATGAAACCATTAAAAGTTAGACAAAAACATTTCTGTTCTTATTTCTGTTCAACAACTGAATAAGTGAGTCTTTGGGAGAGCAGAGACAAAGGGAGAAAGGTGCCTGTAGCATCAGTCGATAATCTGTCAAGAAACAATATGTTCTCTCGTCTATCTGAACTTCTTAGAAAAAAATGTACCTTGTAAGACAGTTCAACTGCTTGACTACCACATAATTGATTTTTAAAAATGACATTCTGAAGAATTTTTGAGTTACAATGCATTTCCACATACTCTTCCTCTTTTCAATTGTCACATTAAGTCTGGGATAGGGAAGGTGTATATTATCTTTATTTTCTAAATAAAGAAACTGCAGTTGGAGAGGTTAACCATACAGTTAGGAAGTGACAATTCTGAGACTTGTCAGGAGCATAGAAACAATAAGAAATAATAACAATAGGGCTTAAATGAAAATTTTTCTGAAGTTTGAATTGTCAATAACTCTTTTTAAAATTCCAACAAATTTATATTCTTATTTCTGCCTTCAGTAGCTATGGCCATTATTTACATGGCCTAATTAAGTCAGCCAAAACATGCTGCAGGCAACATTTCTGGTGGTCATAGATACTAGTCGAGTAGTGATCAGTTTGACTCCACAGTAAGACCGCTTAGGCATTACAACAACGAAAAGTATAGATCTGACTTTCTCTGCCATCAAAGTAAATTAAAACCAAGACGTCTGTTGTTTAGGTAAAGAGGCTGTTTGAGTACTTGAATCACTTTAAGAGTAAAAAAAAAGGCATTGATACTATGTCCAATCTCCATTTTACTCTGCCTATGTCATCACCATTGAATTGTACAGCAGGATATAATTAAAGCGATGAATAAATGCAGTGAAATAAAATAAAGAGTATGATCCATTTACCTCTGAATTTCTTGATTTGCTCTATACTAGAAGAGAGGCAGCTCACTTATCTTTCTAGAGAGGACACATGGCTGCATTATATACTTAACATACAGAAATAGTGATCATGGATATGCGAAGTGTGCTTCACAGTATAGAATTTAGAGCATTGCAAAGAACTTGAGACTACGGTCAAATCCTGGACTCTAAACCTCCTTCTGCCACTTGCTGTGTGACCTTGATCAAATCACCTCTCAGCCTTAGTTTCCCTATGGGGGAAATAAAATGTGAATAATAATTGCATCCTGTTAGCTCAGGGGGATAACAAAATGAAAGCACTTTTTTAAACTATGCAAAGGACTATACACATGTGAGGTATCAATTTTAAGTATTATTATTATTTTCATGATCACAGGGGATTTTTTTTTTAATGTAGGTTTTTAAATGCCTGAGAAAATGGGGCAGTCACAGACCATGACTTTAAACAAACTTTATTTGGGCGCATGACTGACTGGCAATTGTGTGCAATCATTTTAGCTGTCACAGGCCCAGAGAAATGTGGGAGAGCTCTTCCATGAAATGTTTATATTTCATAAACAAAATGATGTGCTTAACAGTCAGAGCGATGGGAGGGTTCCGGCTAATGCATTTTCCAATGTGTGAGGCAGATTATTAATGCGCTCCAGTAGCTGTTAATTTCAGTTTGCTGGAATGATTTATGGGGAGGTAAAGGAGAGAGACATAATCTAATTGAGATCAGAATCACTGTTCTAGCAGCAAAGCAGCAGCATGGGCCCTAGGCACGGCAGAATGATTAATATCTAATAAGCAAATAATCCGTTAAATTATTATAAACATTACTTTTGACAACTCTTTTGTTGGCAAATGAAAGAGAAAAAAAGAAAAAGAAACAAAAGATCTTAAAAATCACCACTTTCTCTAATAATAGTGTGAAGGTGGATTTGTCAGAGTAAGGGTGATGGATATCGTGATGGGCTTGAGTATTATAATCAATTTTAAGTACACTGGGGAGACATTTTTACCATAACATGAATGAAAATTGTATACCTGGAGCAAGATCGCTCTTCAGAAACAAAAAGAGGTAACACATGTCCTCCAAGTGTGGCCCCTCTTACTACTTATCATTCCCCCTCCAGTAAGCGTGCCAGCCCCCGCCACAATGTAGGCAATCAGATGGAGAGCCTAAAACAGAGAGGCAATATGAACTATATAGATGTCTAACTAATGTACTGGATACTTGAAACTAATTAAAATTAATTAGTTCATTTTAAAAAGGGAGGGGAGAGGCAAAAAGCCCCTCTCACACCAGCCCCTTTTAGTTTTTCTTTTTAATGTGGTAAAATGCACAAAACAAAAAATTTACCATTTTAATCATTTTAAGTGTACATTTCAGTGCCATGAAGTACATTTAATTGTTGTACAAACACCACCATGCGTCTCCAAAACTTTTCATCCTACAAAACTGAAACTCTGTACCCATTAAACAGCTCTCCATTTCCCTTCCCACCGCCCGGCCCTGGCAACCACCATTTGATTTTTCTGTCTCTATGAATTTGACTCATGTAAGTGAAATAATACGATATTTTCCTTTTTACTTAGCATAATGCCTCTGAGGTTCATTCATGTTGTAGCATGTGTCAGAATTTCCTTACTTTTTAAAGCCGAATAACAGTTCATTGTATGTATATATCACATTTTGTTTATCCATTCATCTGTCGTGGACAGTTGGTGTGTGCATATATACATACATATTTACACACACACACATATACATGTATATATGTGTGTGTATATATGTACACACATATCTTGAAGATATGTATATATACATACACACACATATATATACATGTGTACATGTATATATATATGCATGTATATATATACACACATATATCTTGAAGATATCTATATCTATATATATATACATACACACATATACAGATAATCTCTTCAAGATAATGATTTAATTTCTTTTGGATATATACCCAGAAGTGGGATTGCTACTTCTAATTTTTTGAAGACCATGCATACTGTTTTCCGTAATGGCTATATCAGTTTATATACTCACCCACAGTGCACAAGGGTTCCCTTTTCTCCACATCTTTACCAATATTTGTTATCTCTTGCCTCTTTTATAGTAATCATTCTAACAAGTATGAGAATGATGTTTTTTGATTTGTGTTTCCCTGATAATTAGTGATGTTGAGCACCTCTGTATGGACCTGTTTATCCACACAGAAAAAAATGTCCGTTCAGGTCTTTGCTCATTTTAACCAGGTTATTGGGGGGGGGGGTGCTTGATTTGTATGAGTTTCTTATATATTTAGATATTAACCTTTATCAGATATGCAGTTTGCAAACGTTTTCTCCCATTCCATAGGTTGCCTTACCCTGTTGTTGGTGATTCCTTTGCTGTCTAGAAGCATTTTATTTGCTGTTGTCTTTCTGTTGCATTTGCTTTTTTTTCTCTTGCTTTCACTTTTGTGTCAAATCCAAAAAAATCATTGCCAAGACTGATATCAAGATATTTATCCCCTATGCTTTTTTCTTGAAGTTTTATACAATTTCAGGTTTTAACTCAAGTCTTTAATCCATTTTGAACTGATGTTTATGTATGGCATAAGATGTAATATGTCCAATTTCATTCTTTTGCATGTGGCCATCCAGTTTCCCCAATACCATTTATAAAGAGACTGTCCTTTCCTCATTGTATATTCTTAGCTCCTTTGTCTTAAATTAATTGACCAAATATGCATGTTTAGTTCTGTACTCTTTATTCTGTTCTATTTTGTTCCATTGATCTGTGTCTGATTTTGTACCAATACAAAACTGGTTTGATCACTATAGTTTTGCAATATAGTTTGAAATCTGAAAATGTGATGCTCTAGCTTTGTCCTTCTTTCTCAAGATTGCTCTGGCTATTCCTGTTGTTTTTAGATTGATTTTTCTATTTCTATTAAAAGATGTCTTGGAATTTTTTAACCTATAGATCACTTTGAGTAGTATTTCAACAATATTTTAACAATTTAATTCTTCTAATCCATGAGCACAAAATATCTTTCCATTTATGTGTGCCTTCTTTAGTTCTTTAATCAATGTCTTATAGTTTTTAGTGTACAGATATTTCACTTCATTGGTTAAATTCCCTGCTTTCAATTCTTTTGGGTCTATACTCAGAATCAGAATTGCTAAATCGTATAGTAAGTTCATTTTTAATTTCTGGAAGAACTGCCATTCTGTTTCCCACAGCGTCTGCATTGCTGCTAACCATACAAGGGTTCCAGTTTCTCCACATCCTCACCAATACTTTTTGGAGTTTTTGTTTTTGTTTTTGTTTTTGTTTTTGTTTTTCATAATAGCCATCCTAATAGGTGTGAAGTAGTTTCTTCTTAAACAGATCGAGTTGTTTAATCTGACTATGCTATCTCCAAAGGACCCAGTAAGTTGTTTTAGACTTGGGCCTGCTCAAGGACTTTTATTTTGTCTTTAGTACAACATGTATATGCCATCTACATTATGACAAATATAGACCCCATTAGGTATGTATCAACTGGCTAAGGTGGTAAACCCATATTAAAATGAGTCAAGAACAGGAAAAGAGGCCTCTGGAGGGTTTGGAAGGGAGTATATGCATTTGAGCAGGTGCATGTACATAAAGTCTCTTTCACTATAACCCAGAAATCCCAAACCTATTATTAAGAAGAACTCTCATACACCTCTCAAGCCTTACTTTATTTTCCTCTCTTTCTTTAACAATTCCCTTTGGACCTCTGTGTCTCCAAGATTAATCATACCCTTGCCCACTCCATCTCCAGCTTCATCTCCTGTTCCTGACCACAAATTTATATCAATAGTCTTCCATGGTGAAATGATTCCTCACTGCATGAGTGTAAAATGTCTAAAGTCTGCTAAGAACAATTCAACCACCAAGGGCCCTGGTGTCTCTAACTTCTTGTTCCCACTCTATTATTGACATTCTCTGGGGCATGGAATAAGTCATATCCCTTCTCTTTCCTTCAATTTCTTCTTTCATAAAGTAGGAGCAACAGAGTTAAGTCCCTGATTATAAAATCTAATCAGGAGACAATAGCTAATGTTGGTAATCTGAGAATTTCTTAGCCCAGGGAAAACATTAACAGATATAGGATAATAAAAGACCTAACAAAGAATGGGCAACTAAATATTTGGGACCTAGTTTTATATATAGTACCAATAGAACCCAAGCATCATAAAATATCTAGTTAAATAATAGTACCAAATAGCTGTATGAAATTATTTATTATCAATTTGGTTTGTCTCCAAAGAGTTTATTGAATCTAAATGAGAATGGTAGAGAAATGGCATCTATATTTCGTTATTTCTAAAGCAAAATTGACAATGCATGAACTTCCAAGCAAGCACTCTTCTTGCTCTGCTATACACCCTTTAGAGATATTTCCAGAAATCATGATAGTGTATTTTGACTTTTTACCTGAAATATATCATATGATGATTCTCTATCAATAATGCCAAAAAAGGATGGATCTCTCTTCTTTGCACTCAAATTCCATGCTACAAAAATAAAAATGATGTTAAATTCTTCAAAGGGCAGTTCAGTTCTCCTTAAAAAATTGTTCAAAACTCTCTAGATATACACTCAAGAAGCCAAGCAAAAAGATAACCAAACTTCCAGGCAATCCTTCCATTCCCACCTAGCATATGTAACTCTCATTCCTCAGAATCCTTGAATAATCCAGAAAGACGTCTCTTCCTCATAGTCACCAAAGAGTTGAAGTTGGAAATAATATCTGGAAATCCGCAGTCCCAACCTGACATTATACCTCTTGACTTTTGGAAAGAGTACCCTACCTAAAGACCATGAACTAGTTGTCATAAAATTCTAAGAGTATCTACTTTGCAAAAGCTTGGGAGCATCTTATATTAGATAGGTCTCCCCCAACCCTGGGGCTGTGGACCAGTGCCAGTCTGTGGCCTGTTAGGAACTGAGCAGCACAGCAGGAGGTGAGTGGCAGGCAGGTGAGCAAAGCTTCATTTGTATTTGCAGCTATTCCCCAGTGCAACCATCACCACCTTTCCACCTCAGATTATCAGGCAATAGATTCTCATAAGAACACCAGTCCCTGGGGCCAAAAAGGTTGGGAACCACTGATCTAAAGAACCCTGTAAATATTAGAGCTTGAAGATGCCTTAGAAACCATTTCCAGATGCAGTAAGTAGAACTTACAGAAGTCACAACGCTTATCAGTGACAGAGCCAGGACTACAAATGAGTTTCTGAATCTTTCTCCACATGCCTTTACACTTCTTCACATTTCTTTCTCACAAGTTCTAGCTAATTATCACCTATCATTGCTTTTACCTGCCCATTCAAGAAATTCAACTGATGAAAAAAAACACATTGGAGTTTATTCATTCAATCGATGAGCACTTACTGAATGCCATGCACTTTGCTAAGCACTGGAGTTAGCACCATGAGTACAACAAACCTGCCCTCATGTGTTTATACCCCAGTAGGAGAGAAAAGAATTAAGCAACAAACAAAAATTTTAAATATGATTATACATCATGATAAGTGCTTTGAAGGAAATACAGTTATGGGACAGCCAATAGGGGAGGCCAATTTACACTGGACCATCAGAGAAAAACCTCTTTGAATAGGTATCATCTGAGCTGAAAGTGAAGTGTGAGGGTAAGCTAACACACAAAGAGATGGAGAAAAGTGTTGCAGGCTAAGGAACAGCGTGCAACAAAGCCTCATGACACAAAAAGGGCCTGGTGGGTCAGAGGACCAGAAAAGAGGCTAGTGTGGCTGAGGTGCAGTGAAAAAGAGTACAAGAGGTATAAACACAATTACACAGGGAGATGGAAGACAGAGCATCCAGGACCTTGTAGGCCATTTGACAGGGTTGGTTTCATTTGAAGAGTAATGAGGAATCATTGAAGGTTTTAAACAGGAGAATGAAATAATCTGCTTTATGTTTTTAAAAGATTGTTAACAACAGATAGGTAAAGAATGGCTTGTAAGGGAGTAAGTATGGACTCAAGAAGACAAGGCAAGGCTTCAGCAACGCCCAGGTGAGAAATGATGACATTTTGACTAGGGTGATGGCACTGCAATAAAAAGAAGCAGCTAGAGTCTGGATACGATTTGCAGAACTAATAAGAGTTGGTGATGTATAATACAAGTTCGAGAAATAAAAAGACTAAGAGTGACTCTTAGTTACTGTCATGAGATAGTGGTGGTGCAATCTAGCAAGGTGAAAAATTTTGCTGTCACTTTGCTAAGTCACCTCATGCTGAAGCCTTCAGGGATGTATTACTTTGTAAAGCCAGGGTCATAACTAGAAATTAGAAATATCTAGGATACCTCTAAGAGAACCACCTAAAGAGGTTCATCCATCTCTCCATTTGCTAAGCATGATCCCCATCAATACTAAACAGAATGGAAGAACATGCCCCTGCATTAATCACAGGCCATTGATTTCAATCAGCTCACTTTGGCAACTCCACACTCCTTTACTCCAGAGCTCTTCAAATGCCTACAAAATAGCTAGTGATTCACTTGCTAAGACCTTCAGGGAACCTACAATTTGGTATAGATGAACAAGAAAGAATAAGTGGGAGAAAGAATTCTGGACCAGGTGTGCACTTTTGAACATCATTATATAAGAAAACTTACAAGGCTTGTCTTGAGGCTTATCTCCACAAGACAAGTCACTCTCCATATCCACCTGCCAGAATCTTAGGAGTTTATATAGAGGCCTTAACTGGATTCAGCCATATATACCACCCGGATAGTTTCAACAACACATTACTCTCTCAAAACCGTGTCCTCGGGCAGCTTCTAGCATAGGGAAGGCAAGCAAAGGGCACATTCCAAGGACAGGGAAAGGGGTGTGGAGCCTCTAATTACCTAGGCTCAGCTCATGGGTCAGTTTAATGCCATGTCCTCTAGATTGCCTCCTTCAACAGTAGCAAAAAATTTTCAAATCTGTTAAAAAGTACATATATGTATGCAGAAAAATATCTAAAAATAAATAAACCAAAATGAAGATTACAGTTGACCTTTGAAAAATGCACAGGTTAAGGGCCTGAAAATCCAAGTCTAACTTTTGATTCTACACCAGATTATTGTTCCCAAAAGTTGTGTATTTGCAGATTCAATGATCCCCATTAAAAAAGTATTTTCAGTCAGTGATTGGGAATCCACAGTTGGGAAACCACAGTTAGGAATGTGGAAAATACTGTTTTTATCCACAGCTGGTTGAATCTGCTGATGCGAAACCCTGGAAAACCAAGGGCCAACTTTATTTATTGAAAAAAATCTGCATAAAAGTAGACCCACATTGTTCAGACTTGTGTTGTTCAAGGGATAATTGTTATTATTTTCAATGGAAGAACTGTGGTTGATTTTATTTTTTACTTTATATATATCTATAATTTCAAATTTCATATATCCAAAACATATTTTTATGAATAAACAGAAAATAAATAAGAAATGCAAGTTTTGCAGGAAAAAAAGAAAGGAATAGCTGTAGGCCCACAGAGGTAAATAATAACCCAAGGTCTCACAACTGATAAATAATGATATGATAGTATTTATTGAACATTCCCTAAGATTTTGCGATAATCAACTCATTTGGTCTTCATAATCCCATGAGGAAGGAATTATTTTATTCAAGTTTTACAAAAGAAGGAACTGAGGCACCATTAGGTTAAGCAATTTGCTCAAAGTTACAAAACTGTTAAAGAGCAAAACTGGAATTAGGACACCGATCTTTTGATTCTACTTCAAATGTCTTTTCCCAGCCATTAAGCTACTTTTCAATCACATTACTCAAGGCTCAGGTATTACCAAAAGTTATCTATAGTGATGCTCAAAAGAATTACTACAATTCCTCCCAGAGAAAATTGGTTCCTCCAATTTGTCAGCTAGCTCAAGAGCCTTTCATGTACTGTCGCACTTGCGGGTTACGTGCCGAGACCCTATGCACCTAGCCATGTAAGGCTTTCTGTATCATTTCAAAAGAAATTTCTTTGGTTTAACTGTTTAACCAGATAACCTACGGGCTTCCTCAGCATGAAGAACTTTTGAATTTGTATCATCCATTCTCACCTTTCTGCCAATCTATGACCAACAGGATAGAACAGTTATGTCAAATACAAAAATTGTTGTCCACTAAGCCACTTTAAAATACAATTAGTGTGCTCTGCTTTGAAGATAATACATGGTACAGATTATCACAGATTAGACAACTTCCTTTTTAAAAAAACAAACAGGATTATGTTTTATTCGCTCCCTCATTCACTCATTCATTCATGCATGCAATGAACATTCATCCAATGTCTACTCTTAGGCAGGCACAATTCTTTGTGTTGTGGTTATAGCAGTGAACAAAACAAAGTCAGTTATTACCTTCATGTATCTTGTATTTAGTGGAAGAATGAATAAGTAAACATATCAGTTAAATAATTTCTGGTAGTGGTCAGAGATAATAAGAACGATGAAGCAGAAAAGGATTTGGAGTAATGGGAAATAAGGAAAGCTATTTTAGATAAGTGATCAGGAAGGTTTCCCAGTGGAAACTCACGTAGTGTGAAAGAACGAGTCTTGTGAAGATTTGAAGGAGAAGACTAGCATCACTACTTTTGAAACTCTTATCTGGATTCTGAAACTTACAAGTATGTAATGACCTTTCCATCTTAGTTAATTTTTTCCCAACTGAATTTCTTACTGTCTATACCTGCCCATTTACTTAATTCGATCTACTGTGTTTGCTCCTTTGACAGCTGAGAGGCCCTCCTGCCTAGCTCATCCTCCTGCCACCCAAGTCCTACCGAAAAGGCAATTTTCCCTGTCTTTCTACTAACAAACGAGGATAAGGACAACAAAAATGAATGTGAAGAGATAGCTAGAGATAGTTTGTGGGGGTTTTGGTGGGCCTGTAGCAAAGATGCAAAGGACATTAAAAAGAAGTTTACTATTGTGAAAAGTTGGAGGAATAAAAGCTATGGAATCTACAACTAAAGAAAGGGAAAAAATGTTGGCAAAGATTATTATGCAACTCCCGAAATGCCAGCAAAACTAGAGAAAACAGGGAGGAAAGTAAAGCACTCCTTTTTTTCCTGGCCAACTATGGCTCTATCATCTCTACTGTCCAGGTCTTGGGTCCTTCCTAAATTCTGTACAGATGAAAGAGAAAATACAATTAACAGCTACGTCTCAACTTCCATTCCTGAGTAACAGTCCCAGTTCTTCAATCGGTTCATATGGCAGAATACCAATATCCGGCTCTCCCTAGGAAACTGCATAACCTACCTTTTCCCCTTGAGACATACAAATATGCCTAAGTTACTGAAAGTAAGCATCCAAAGAGGGAAACAGGCTAATGCCCGTCACAGAAGTGACCTAATCCCCCAGATAAAAGGCTAAAGGATGCCCGGTCGAACTTCAGCCTTTGGTTCATATTTCTCTACACAAATATTTCACATGAATGCACTTCCAAAGAATGAGCCATAAACTTTGAACGTAGAAGTAACAGCTCTAGCTTCAAACCTGTGGTGTTATCCTCACCATTTACACAGCCGTGAACACCTCAGAAGGAGTCTTGGGTACTGTGATAGAGAAACTACAGGATTTAGGAACCCTACACAGTCCTCCAATGGAGAAGTACGAAGTGTCTGTGCTGCTGATGTCCCTCCTCCAACTACTGATAGATTATCCCATCTTCTGTACTCCTTAGAGCCTAAAGTTTTTGGTCATATAAAGATATCTTTACAGAAGTAGAAAAGTAGAAATTTTTTTTTTTGTATTAGTTTCAGATATACAGAACAATGGTTAGACATTTATATAATTGATGAAATGATCCCCCCTCCCCCCCCCCGATTATACGAGCACCCATCTGTCTCTACACACAGCCACTACAATAGAATTGACCATATTCCTCATACTGTACTCCACAACCTTGGGACTGTTTTGTAACTACTAATTTGTACTTCTTCATTCCTTCATAAAAGTATAACATTTCTAAACCGTTCACCTTTCCATAAAGTTCATTTTCCAAAAGCCGATGTAATTTCTTTTTCCACTAAACTCATTTATGCTTTACTTGACGAGGCACTGGAGGTAGAGAAGTGAACAAAAGAAAAAGAGCCCCGCCTTCCTGGAACTCACTATTTAGACTGAATCAAAGATTAAAATGTAAAAATATAAAGTCATAAAAACACTAGGTTAAAATGAGTGAGCTTTTCTCTAATCCTAGTGTGATAAGGAAAGCTTTTTTTTTTTTACATATTCTTGAAAGCTAAAAATAATAAAAGACTGACATATTTATTATAAAAATGATAAAAGACTGACAGATTTAAGAACAGAGTAAAATTTTTAAATTGAGAGCAAAATTATAACAATGACAATAACAAAATAAAGCCAAAAGATAAATGACAAATCATAGAAAAAGGATTAAATACATATGTCAAAGAGTAAACTTCCTAATACACAAAGAGCTATCAAAGCAACAAAAAAAAGGTAAAATGAAATGAGAAAATAGGCAAAGGACCAGAAAACTCACAGAGAAAGACCTACAAAAAGTGAATTAACATGGCTCAACCTTGCTTAAGATATAAATTAAGACAAATGATGGAGTTTTTATTTTAAATATTTTAAAAGATTTAAAGTTTTAAAATGTCTAAGGGTATGAGAAAATGTTCATGTGCTATCAGAAAGAGAATACATTTTTACAGAAAGAAATTTTGTAAAATCCATTAAAATCTTAAATATACTAACCCTTTGACCTCAATTCTATGATTTTATTTTTAATAATTGATCAGATAAATATACTAAAAGATGTGTGCACACAAACATATATGCAACAATAATCAATATAGCTAAATTTGTAATTAAAATGCTTTATAAATAACGAATAGATATTAGTTACACATAATGGAATACTCTGCAGTTGTTAGAAAGAATGATACAGGTTCACATGCACTGATACAAAAAATGTTCAAAATACAGTCTTTAAAGTTATTATATATTTAATATATATCAAATTGTGAATAATGGTTGTTTTTGACTATGAACATTAAAATTATGGAGGTCATTTACTTTATAAAAATATTTCTAAATTGTCTAAATTATTTATAGCATGCATGTTTACCTTTGCAATTAGAATAAATAATAAAGAAGCAAGTCTTAGGGTTTAATAGTTATGTATTTATTAGGCATTTATTATAATTTATTATACACTTTTTATGCCTTTTAAGTTCTAATGTCATTTGCCAACATAAACTATATGACTGAACATCATAGCTCAATCCAACGTAGAGGAGGCCTATTATTTGGGTCTCCTAATGTAAGGAGAAGGCTAGGCCAGAACCCTCCAGAACTTAACATTGTCTCCCATTACAGTAGGATAAAAAAGCACATGGGTATTCTAAGTAGATGCATGATATTAATTACTAACTAGAGCCAAAGCCCTTTGGGCATCTACTGTGATGAACTGGGCTGAGCCATGTAGAAGCCTGCAGATCCATTCTGCTATTTCGCCTTAAGACTTAGTGTAGAAACAAAACAGAATTATCTTCTTGCCCATACGCACATAGCTGACCTTGGCCATCCAGATGTCACATTATGAGAAGGTAGGTAAACAAAATAGCGCCATCCTTTCTTCCAATGGCCTGGTGCAGGGAATACCTAAGCTGCCACTCAATGTCTTCTCTCTGAGCCCAGCCTGGCCCAAGTGGAAGATACCTAGAAGCTAAAACACAAGTTTCATGGGACTAAGAAAAAGAGAACTTCAAAGAAGGGATCAAGGAGAATATATAGCCTGCATTCAATTTTATTTACAATAACTTTATCCTTCCTACTAAAAATTCCAATTAACTGTTTCTTTTGATGTGTGCATACGTGTGTGCATGTGTGTGTGTGTCTGTGTGTGTGTGTGTGTGTGTGTGTGTGTGTGTGTGTGTGTGTGTGTATGAGAGAAAATGTTGGGAATATGGAGCTCCTCCTAGTGGTTATAGTACAAGGCTATCAGGTTCAAAAAGTCCTCACTTTGCTGTTTTTTCTTGTTAATTTAGAAATATTTAAAGAGCAATGAAATTGAGGGGCTAAGAAAGTGATGTCAAAAAGAAAATGAGAGCACTACTAAAGAGGGAATGGTTGTTCTCTGTTTTTGCAGGAAGAACTTAGAATATCAGTCAGGCCAAAGGGAAATTTGGGTGACAAGCGGATAATTTTGGAAAATCAACATGTAAGGCTAAAAAAGCCTTTCTTCCAAGTTGTAAACTATGATCATCCTAGCAGTAAGTCCATATTATATCCAGGTTTTGTCCCAGGAATTGATAAAAAAAAAAATTACTAACATGTATTGGCACACAATAAACATGCCACTTGTTGGCTTTGTTGAATATGGGCCTTGAGAGCCCAACCTTCTTTAAGGATTGGATCTGCTTCATAAGATCTTTCTTTCTCTATTGTATCTGGAATTCTCTCAGTCTAATGACTAATAGGAGTTATTCATGGGCAAAAATCCCATAAAAAACTGAATTTTGAGCTACTTTAAAAAAATAATTGTTTTATTTTTATTAAATTTATTGGGATGGATTGGTTAATAAAACTATATAAGTTTCAACTGTACAACTCTATAATACATCATTTATATATTGCATTGTGTGTTCACCACCCAAAGCTTAGTCTCCTTCCGCAACCACATGCTTGACGCCCTTTACCCTCTTCATTCTCCTCCCACACCCATTCCCCTCTGGTTACCACCATACTGTTGTCTGTGTCTATGAGTTTTTGTTTTGTTTTGTTTTGTTTATCCATTTACTGCTTTCTGTTTTATACCCTACATGAGTAAAATCATATGGTTTTTGTCCTTTTCTGTCTGACTTACTTTGCTTAGCATGATACTCTTGAGATCCATCCATGTTGTCACAAATGGCAGTATTTCATCTTTTCTTATGGATAGTAATATCCCATTGTATATATGTACCACATTTTCTTTATCCAATTATCTATCAAAAGATACTTTGGTTATTTCCATGTCTTGGCCATCATGAATAATGCTGCAATGAATATAGAGGTACATATGTCTTTATGAATAAATGTTTTCAAACTTTTCAGGTAGATACGCAAGTGAAGAATTGCTGAGTCACATGGTAGCTCAACTTTAATTTTTTGAGGAACCTCCATGATATTTTCCATAGTGGCTGTACCAATTTACATTCCCATCAGCAGTGCATGAGGGTTCCTTTTTCCCCACAACCTCTCCAACACTTGTTATTACTTATCTTGTTGATAATAGTCATCTTAACAGGTGTGAAGTAGTATCACACTGTAGTTTTGATTTGCATTTCCCCTACAGCTAGTGAAGCTGAGCTGTTGGCCATTTATATGTCTTCTTAGAAGAAGTGTCTGTTCAGGTCTTCTGCCCATTTTTATTGTGTTGTTGTTGTTGTTGTTGTTGTTGTTGTTTGTTGTAAGTTGTATGAGTTCTTTACATATTTTGCATATAAACTCCTTATTGGAGGTATTGTTTACAAATGGCTTCTCCCATTTGTTTTGTTGCCTTTTTGTTTTGTTGATGATTTCTTTTGCTGTGCAGAAGCTTTTTAGTTGATATAGTCCCATCAGTTTATTTTTGCTTTTCCTTCCCTTGCTTTTGGGGCCAAATTCATAAAATCCTCTCTGAGACCAAGGTCCATAAGTTTAGTATCCATTTTCTTTAATGTATTTTATTGCTTCAGGTCTTACATTTAGGTTTCTGATCTATTTTGAGTTAATGTTTGTGGATAGTGCAAAATAGCAGTCTTGTTTTATTCTTCTGCATGTGGCTTTCCAATGTTCCCAGCACTATTTATTGAAGAAGGTTTCTTTTCTCCATTGCATGCTGTTGGCTCCTTTGTTGAAAATTAGCTGCCCATATACATGTGGGTTTATTTCTGGACTCTCGATTCTGTTCCTTTGGTCTGTGTGTCTGTTTTTCTGCCTATTCCCTACTGTTTTGATTATTGTAGCTTTGTAGTAAAAAAAAAATAGTTTTAGATACAAAAATCTATATAGTCTATGGCCTGAAGGCCCCAAAGGCAGCAAAATTCATAGAGCCCGTACCATGTAATAATTTGCAGAATGTTAAAAAGCTAAATCTAAACATTTCCTTCACAAGACTACTCTAACATTTCATTGGATTTATTGCTAACACTTTCAAAATCATCAGCACTTTGCCTATATATTAGTTTCTGACCAATTGGCTACTAATATTAAGATAAAATATAGGCTTATGGGAGAAGTTTAATTATTACAAATATCTATTATTCCAAACACTGCTAATTATATTGTTGTAATGAATGATGCACTACATGTCTCTTTTTCCATGTTTTTCTAATACAAATTAGTAAAAAGTAAATAAAATAAATTCACTTTAGCATTAGTGCATTTGATATTTGTGGTTTTAACTATATTTTAGAACTGTTACAAGTCTAAGATGTGTAATGATTTAAAATTTTGATAAAGTAAGCACTTAAATCAAACTTTGGGCAGTAAAGTGGTTGCAACTCACTTAGCTTGTGCAGACCATGAGACTCTTGCTGGAGCTTTGTTCTCTACTTGTTTCATATGTACAGTGATTCTTGTGAGCGTAATTAAACAAGGAGTCAATTAGACGGTGATTAGGCGATTAGGGGTGGCTTAATGCCTTGATAGCCTACATAAACAAACCCAAAATTAAGTGAGAGTCAATTTACTCCAATCTGAGAAAATGAAACTTAAGAACAACCAATCACAAACAACCAACTAGGCTTTCCCCCCAAAAAAGGCAATCACTTAAGATATAGCCAATCAAATTTCCTTGCTTAGCTTCCCCTAGCTCTTGTCAGAGAATACTCCTAACCACCTTTGGTTTGGCACTGCCTGATTTGAATTAATGTATGTGCAAATAAATTCTTGAAAAAATATATTAATATGTCTCCATTTACCTTTTAATAATCTCAATACAGAAATGAAGTTTCTTAAAGAGTAACCTAAGGTTCCCTGTTTTAATAAAAATGAGATGTGTTAAAGTCTCTAGACATATCAGTCAAGAAAATCAAATTCCATAAGCATAACTTTAATTTTCATTTAAAGTATACCATAATTTGTCTACAGATTTTGCATTCTTCTGACTCACAATCAACCAATAATAAAATAAGAAATATTGAGTAAATATTGTATATAAGAGAACATTAAATAAGTTAATCTCTGCAGTCATGAATTTTAGCTGAATCCCCAAAGTTGAAAACAATAGGCAGTAAGTATCCTTGCCATCTAAAAACAGGAAGTAATCACATCAAGGACAGCCTTACTAAAGGCTGCTATTAGTCAGCACTATCAACCCCTATCACTAGAACAACCTACTCTCACTCAGAGAGCTGTTTGCCAGGGTACAAGATTTTTAACACCAGCTCTGCCACAGGACCAAGAGAAATCGGCATATTTGAGGAATTATGAATTTAGAGACTGGTATCTGCTTCTAATCTGCCGAATTTGAAAGAGAAAAAGCAATCTACATTATGGTCACTATGGCAAGGAAAGGAAGAAAAGCAGCACTGGGCCAACTACACTCCTAGGGTTTTACATGGCAAACTATGAAATGATTCCATTGAAGGAACTGGGTTATAGATAGCCTTCTGGGGTAAGCAGATCTCAGAAGTAAGAGGCTGTTGCAGGAGCTGAACCTGTGAACAGAAATTAAAGGAAAGGCCATAAGAAATATGCCTGAAAATACATGGTTCCCATCACAGAAGTGGGTGGATCCCCTACTAAAGAGTTCCAAGGGTCTATAAATGCACCACTTGAGAGACTAAGCATGAGAGATGGAGGAGTATGAGGGCCAGGAGGAACAGTGGAATAATATGCCAGTCTCTCTTCTTCACTCCAGTTCCTATGCTACAAGTCAGGCCTGAGCTAGAAGAAATGAGGAATCTTTCCATTGCATAGGAAATGAAAGTTTTAGTGTATTCTAGACTGGACATTTTAATAGCCAAAAAATCTTGTGATTACTGAAAATCAGTGTTCTAATTCGAAAAGATATATGAATCCCTATGTTCGTTGCAGCATTATTTACAATAGCCAAGATATGGAAACAACCTAAATGACCATGAATAGACAATTAAATTAAGAAGATTTGGTACATTCATAAAATGGAATACTACTTGGCCATAAAAAAAAGAATGAAATCTTACCATTTGCTACAACATGAATGAACTTTGAGGGTATTATGCTAAGTGAAATAAGTCAAACAGATAAAGACAAACATCATATGATGTCACTTATATGTGAAAACTAAAAAACAAAATAAATGAACAAACAAAACAGAAACAAACTCATAGATACAGAGAACAAACTGATGGTTGCCAGACAGGAGGAGAGTTGGAGGGCTGGGTGAAGAAAGTGAAGGGATTAAGAAATATAAACCGGTAGTTATAAAATAGTCCTGGGAATGTGAAATACGGCATAGGGAATACAGTCAATAATACTGTAATAACTATGTAAGGATGCCAGGTGGATACTAGATTTGTTGGGGAATCACTTCTTAAGTTAAATAAATGTCTAGCCACTATGCCATAAATCTGAAACAAGTATAATATGGAATGTCAACCGTAATTGAAATTTTTTTAATTAAAAAATTTTTTTAATCAGTGTTTTTATAATTTAAAGATAAAAAAAAAGATAAGATCTACCCAAGATGTCAAGGGTCAGGGAAGGAAAAACATGGTGAATGGCAGTGGATGGAAGAAAACAAAGCCCGTTCAACAAACTCATTACATTTGTACAAAACATTTTACTAGACACAGAAGGAAAACAAGATAAAGATGATGTGGATCTAGTCTTTGAAAATCTTATAGAATAGTAAAGAAGTGAAGATATATTCATAAGTAACTCGAACACAACAAAGAAATATATGAGTTCTAAGAAAAATAGAAGTATGGTGTCATTGCACTGCTAATTCTGTTTCTCTCCAAATGAATTTGATCACAACTCTCTGTCTCTTCTGTCCAGAACTCTAAAGAAAAAAATCCCAACCTAGGCTGAGAGAAAGAATTAAGGTGAAACACAGACAAAATAATTAATTGCTTGTTTATTTGTTATAAAAGATTTTGGTAGAAGAACCTTAAATATTAGGCTAAAATGAGTTTTAGATTTTATTATTTATTTCAGTTAGCCATATAAATTCTATCCTTTGTCATCACAAATAACTGAGTTGTATGTGAAAAATAAGTAAGTTCTATAACTACCTAAAAGTCAGGAGTGGGAAGAAAAATTATTGCTATTTATAAATAATAATAGTGTGAATGCTTATAAAACCTAGGGAATCAATTGAAAAAAATGATAAATCAGTATGAGAGTTCGGTAAAGTAGCTACTTATAAAAAAATAGTGTTGCTTATTACTAACAATAAACAGCTGGTAAATATAATGAAAAAAAGATCCTGTTAGAGGAGGTCATGGAAAAGGTGTGACCACCAGTTGACACTGAAGTTGGACCTTGGCAATCAAAGGCTCCTCGCCCTCTCCCCTATCCTTGGAATGTACATTCTGCCCACCGTTCCCACAGTGGGAGCCATTTTCAAGAACACAGCTTTGAGACAGCCATGTGTTGTTGAAACCATCTGGATGGTATATGTAACTGAACCCAGTTATGTCCTCTATATAAACTTTGAAGATTCTGGTGGACGGATGTGGAGATCCACTCACCTTGCAGTCACTGAAGACAAGCCTCACATGTAAATTCCCTTGCTTACTGAAACTGCTATCTACCAATTGGGAGTGACTGCCTCCTTTTTGGTTTCTCTTCACCCTCCATGTACAGAAGCCAGTTGACGAACCAGCACAAACCCAGTAACCTAAAGTATAAAATATCTAGAAACCACACTAATAAAATCTGCTAGACCTCTATTTTTTTAAAAACTATATATTTTTATTTTTATTAAGACAATATTTAGAAAATATCAAGCTATTTTACTGGTCGAAATTTTATGTTCCACTTAATCTGGAACCAACAGGTTTTGTCAGAACAAGATGTGTGACCTGTGCTAATACATGATGCAATCACCGGGGCGCCTAAAACACGCTGCTTCATACACACGGGTACCTGCTTTGTAGTTCTGCTACAGTTTGTGTCTGCATGACACAAAAATTCTGAGAAAAATTACTTTACACAATTTTCCTCAAAAAAAAAAATATATATTATGGTGGGTTTATAATTGTAAGCACTGTGTTACTGAATATATTTCTGCCAAGAGAGAACCTGCACTTTCATTAGGCATTGATGAGAAACCAAATTCACTACTTAGACTTGAACATGACTGATGATGGAAAGAATTTCCATAGATTGGTTTCTGGCTTCTCCACTACTCACATATTTCCAGAAGCAGAGGCTGCAAGATATAATCTCTGGTCTTGTACCCCCATCTCAAAGTATATCTGTGCAGTAGGCTGTAGGAGAATCTCTGGAAGCCTCTCCTATCCCAGGACTGTTAAGAATAACTTAACAATACATGAAAGTTATTCTGAACCTCAACATGTATCTCACCAAATTCAAACTAAATGATGTCCCAATTTGATACCCTTAGCCAGGTATCAAAAATGCCTGAAGGAAAGAAAGTCAAAGGGAAATGTGGAAGGGATTTAAAATTTTAAATCGACAGAGGTTTAAATGTCTTATTTTTTATTTCTTTCATATTATTTCTTAGTATAAAACATAACTATTTATGGAGAGAAAAACAGAACTTTCCTTTTACACATATTCACCTTCTTTCTCCAATTCCTCCTACGCTTGGAAGAGAAGGCAAGGGAATGATGGTGTTTGTCTTGGCCCCATTCTGTTCTTGCCAAGCCAGGCTGTTGTTATGCTCTTGGTTATGGCAACTTTTACACCAACTGTGGACCATTCATTTTCTTGTGTGATTTTTCCACCTATGCAATGAAAACAGCTTGTCAAATTTTAAAAGCTCTGATCTTTTCTTACCTGATTTTGGCACGAATCTGAAAACAAGAAACAAAATACCATTCTGGTTGTCTTCACAGAAACTACAAAGTACTTTTTCTTAACCCCAAATCAGAGCAGACATACAACTCTAGTTTGGAAGGTTAAACCTACAGTCCCCAAACCTGTTTCTTTTGTGAATAATCTTCAGAGCCTAAAATGGAGGAAAGGAAGGATGGAAGCACAAAATGTACTTAGTTGGCAGCTCTTTGGAGCAATGAAATCCCCAATTTCATTTTCTTTATATACTTTTCTTGCTACCCAGGAAGTCTCATCCACTTCCATGGTTTCAAACACCACTTATATCTTGATGACTCCAAATCTATGTTAGAACTTCCTCCTACGCTCAGGATATATGTAAATAATTCCCATTAAACATTGTAACTTAGACACACTGGCTCTTAAATGTAACATCATTATCCCTTTCAAATTTGCTCCTCAAAATAATGTCACCATCTCAGCAAATCACATTACCATCCAATCATTTGTTCAAACCAGAAAGACGCTATCATAGACTCCACCATTCCAGAAGTGAGCTGAAGCCAGTTCTTACCAGCCTGTAAAAGGCAACTGTGCAAATCTCTCTCCAACTCTTCATCTTTACAATGTCATATTGGTAGTTTGAAATTGGCGATGGTGGTTATCATCAAAAAAACAAGAGATAATTTTTGGCAAGAGTGTAGAGAAAAAGGGATTGTTGTGCACTAATCATGAGAATGTAAATTCGTACAGTCACTGCGGAAAACACTAAGGAGGTTCCTCAAAAAATTAAACATAGAATTACTATTCAATCTAGCAATCTTACTTCTTGGTGAGATCCAAAGGAAATGAAAACAGGACTTCAAAGGGATATATGCACCCCCATTTTCATTGCATCATAATTCACTGTAGCCAAGATATGGAAACAACCTAAATGTCCATCAATGGATGAATGAATAAGGTGTGTGTGTGTACATATATACATATCTATATACATATATACGTATCTATGTGTGTATACATATATACGTATCTATGTGTGTATACATAGATACGTATATATGTGTGTATACACACACACATATAAACACACACTCAATGGGATGTTATTCAGCCATGAGAAAGAAGAAAATCCTGCCATTTACAACAATTTGGATGAACCCTGAGGGCATTAGGATAAGTAAAATAAGTCAGACAAAGGCAATTATTGTATTGTATCATATAACTAATATGTGGAATCTAAAAAGCTGAACTCAGAGAAACAGAGTAGATTGGTGGTTACCAGGGACTGGGTGGGTGGGGGAAATAGGGAAATATTAGTCAAACTTCCAGTTATAAGATTAACAAGTTCTGGGGACCTAACGTACAGCTTGGTGATTATAGCTAATTATACTGTATTATATACTTGAAATCTGCTGAGAGTAGATATTAAATGTTCTCATCACACACAGAAAAAATAGTAATCATGTGACGGGATGGAGGTGTTTGTTAGCTATGGTGGGAGTCATTTTGCAATAAATAAATGTATCAAACCAACATGTTGTACACCTTAAACTTGCACAATATTATGTGTTAATTATATCTCAATAAAGCTGAGAAAATTAAAATTAAAAGAGAAAAGAAATTGGCCATGGTGGGAAAAGAAATTTTCCATTTGTATCATGAAAATTGGCAAATGATACAAATTGGGGCACTTTTTTTCCTGGAGAGTTGTTAAACATTTACCAGGATACCAACGTCATCTTCCTCACGATGATCCACAGCTAATCAGTAACTGAGTCATGATATCACTTACTCTACTTCAAAATATTTTTAGAATGCATCCATTTCTCCTTAAGCCCTGGGGCACCATCCATATTCAAGCTGTCATTATCTTCTCTGTGGGTTGCCGATCTCACTTCCAGTCCTGCATGCTTCCAATACCTTTGCCATTCAGCGGCACAAGTGATCCTTCTACGGTGCAGACTGAATGCATCACTCCTCTGTTTAAAGTTCCCAAATGGCTCTTTATTTCCCTTCGGATAATGTCCAAATTCCTTAGCACAATACGCAAGCATCTTCATTTATTGTTTATTCATCCCGTTTGTAAATATTCATCAAGCAGTTACCATGTGCCAGGCACCATTCCAGGTGAGGAAAAGAGAAATCAAGTCTTTGTCCTCTTGGTACTTATATTCTGCTGGGATAGTAAAAAGCACAAAAGAAGTAAATGCATGCATATATTTCAGATAAACGCCTTCATGAAATAGGTTAGAAAGTGGAGAGGATATTGTGAGTATTTGTGTGAAAAGTGGATCTTTGAGCAGATACCTGTACAATAAGAAGGTAATTATGCAGGTGAAGGTCTGGGAGAGAAACTTTCCAAGCAGAGGTAGCAGCAAGCATACAGGTTTCAAACAGAATCCAACTTCATGATCTGGGCTCTACCCACAAGTCCAGCCTTATTCACACCTTGCCATTTCCCCTCTTCCCTCCTCCCGTCTCTAACTAGAATTGCGTGCATCTCTCATGGTTTCTGCTCTGTGCATGAACTTCTTCCATAGCACTCTTCATCCTTCAATCACTGAATTACTTGTCTGTTCACTATAATGTCGTAGCACAATACTTGGCGTGAAATCAAATGCCCAGTGAAGTCTTCTTTAATTAATGGATGCAATTAAAAGGACCTTTTAAACAGGAATTATAGGTTTCCTTCTTTAAATTGAGACATTTGTGTTTCACGAAGTAAAATATGTTTATTCAAATTTGGCAAAATTAACATGAAAGTGGTGTTTTGTCCACCTCAGTGCATCATATTAGGAAGTATATAATATTGGTCTACACTATTACTGTGACACTAACTTCCATCACTTTCCCAACTACAAAGCTACTATCTTTCTTTTGTAGTTAATATGCGTTTCTGCAGAAAGATACTATGGGACCACATAAATATCTTGCTCTTCATCAAACTTTTACCAACTAGTTTTAACATTTATTGATGGTTCTTACAGAATTAATATTACAATGATATTTGCCAAATGGTGATTTTCTAACTCCATCATCCTTCTACATGTATCAGTTGGCATTCTATTCTAATGAAGAAATTCTTCCTTTTTCCCCCATTTATTTACATCAGGGTAGTCTCATGAACTCTTGTTTTACTCAATGGGTAAAAAGCCACTATAATCATTTAGATGCTCAGATTGTTCCAGTAGGAGCCATACAGCATTTTTTTAAGTGTATTGGGGTAACATTGGTTAATACAATTATATAATTTTCAGGTGTACATTATAATTTGACATCTATATCTTCTATTGTGTGTTAACCACTCCAAATCCAGTTTCCTTCACCTACCATATATTTGATTCCCTTTACCCACTTCACCCTCCCCTAAACCCCCTATATTTGACCTCCTTTACCCATCTACCTCTTCGCTCTCCCTGTAATACAGCGAGACCCCACAAAAGACAGACAGCCGCCAGGAGTTAGTCAGAGACAGCCATTCCTTTATTTTTCACAAGTTCGAACCGGGCTCCCAACCACTTGAAGGCCGAGAGCCCCGATTACCCCAGATTTTAAAATTTTATACCTCTTGGGGGCATCTACGTGACCTTTTTCTCTGATTGGTTTGGCCATCTAGAACTTTGTGGTTGTACGCATCAGCCAAGCGAGACACTGAACAATTATTCTCTGCGAGTTCTCACTGGCTTGATGACCTGTTATGCACCTGGTTGCCTAGCAGTGGAAAGTCCCTATAGCTCAGAGAGCAGAATGTGCTTGGGGAGGGGGCTAAGGCATTGTTACATTGTTACACTCCCCCACCCCCTACCCTCTGGTAATCACTAGTCATTGTCTATGTTCCTGAGTCTCTGTTTGTCCTATTCATTTGTTTGCTTTTAGGTTTATATACCACATTTAAGTGATATCGTGTGATTTTCAACTTTTTCAGTCTGACATATTTCACTTAGCATGATTATCTCGAGGTCCATCCAGGTTGTCGCAAATGGCAGTATTTAGCATTTTTATATAATAAAGAACTCCCCATAATGGTATAATTATGAAATGTGAAGACATCATTAAATGTCCTATCAAATTCTAGCTTTGAAAGAACACATTAGAGGCTGTATCTCTGGCATTCCTTCTTATGTTTGTTGTTGGGATACGTTTAATTAATAATTAAATTAATTATGTCACAGACTAAATTTATTAAGAATTTACTATGTATTATGCATAATGTCAAGCACTTTTTATGCAGTGCCTCATTTACTTTTAAAATAAAAACCCGTAAGACAGATGTTAATTTTACAATACCTATTTCACAACTGGGAAAACTGAGCCATATAGAAGTTACATAACACCAAGGAAATGAGAAAACTAGGTTTGAGTCCAGGTCATCTGCTCCTAGAGATTTTACCTTCTTAGCTATATGTAAATTCCTAAAGGGTAGACAGAGATCATACTTAGTAAAAATCCAAATTCATACTTTCTCAAACTTTCCTCCATTCAGAAGATCAGCCTAGTATGGTACTTAAGAGCAAATGCTAAAGTGATGCTTTCTAGATTCAAATTCATGTCCTTCCATTCGTGAGTGGTATGACTTTGCCTTCAATGGGCTTCAGTTTCTTTCCATCAAAACAGATGTGGTTATAAGAACACTTCACAGAACTGTTTTAGGAATTGAAAGGGATCTTGCAGGTAGAGCACTTGGCATGGTGTGGTGACTTGCCACACAGTAGGCACACAATAAAATTTTTTTAATACTAAGATGGTTAAAGAAAAAATCTCTGCTTATGATTTTTAACTTAAGCACACCTTTACTATGATCATTTCTTTGACATAGTTTTACGTATTTTTCCAAAAAGCAAAATGTTTATTGCTGCCAAATGACTTTTACCTCTGACTTAGGATTCTTTGAGACTCTGAAAGCTTCTCCATGAGTATCTTCAGATAATTTGCACCCAGTCCAAATCTGACTTTCATTAGCCATTAAAATCTAAGGCAACTTTAAATCAAAGAATAAAAGAGACTTATCCTAAATTTAGCCTCACATTAGCATGAGAGAGACCCTGCATCAGCAAAAATCTTTTTTTTAATCAACCTAAACCTCTGACTAAATTAATAAGAGTTTAGTTTGACCTTTAAAATGCTAAAAAATACAGTTCCCAGTATAATTCTTGTTCATCCTTAGACCAAACCATTCTCATAGTAAATTATGGCACTAACAGCTGGCTGCCAAAGAAGTCAACTATTAATTGTATGTTCACTGCACTGCCTGATATAAATCAATATGAGTAATGAGCAATTGTCCTCAGTCTATAGATACACAGATCCTATATTGCAAAATAATTTAAGGTTGGCTGTCAGCCTTCTCAAACTATGTGTCCTTTGATCTATACTGAAGATATAACAAAAATGAACACACACTGAAAACCACCTGATCCACTATCTCTGCAGCAATCTTCTAGTCATCTCTATGAAAATGACAGTGGAAATGATTTTTGATTGTGTATTCCAAATAAACAACTTCTACATTTTTACAGCTCCCAGCAAAATCTGTAGCGTGGGGCTCAGGGGATTGCTACCTTATGATCTCAAACTTGCACAATTCCCTCTCTATTCACCCCCCTTTACCTTTCCTACTCTCTCCTTTCTACCAAATTTGCTCTCCATCTTCATAAAGGCCACCAGCCTACCTGTTTTCCTAGTTCCATTCCTATCTAGTTTCTCTCATCTCTCTACCCAGTTTCAATCTCACAATATTCTCATTGTACATTTGACTATTTCCTCCTTGGGAACTACACTAAGCCACACCAGTGTTCCCATCTCTGATTCCTGGATGGCAGAGCACTGCTAGGAGATATAAGGAAATGACACTGACAGAATCCATCATAAATCCACTTGTTCCAATTTTGATGAGTCCTCTATACAAGTCAACATACTTAAGTGCAGGTTTTACAAAGTGACTTCTATAAGACACTCTCAGAATATATAGACAAGTATTTGGTGTGGGTGGAGGATTCTATGGTTATATAAGCTTGAAAAACACTAGTTTAAATGAAATTAAACAAGCTCTTTTCTGCCAAATTAAACAGAACCTGATGTACATTGTGGATTTCCAGATAGGGATTAAGTTTTACCTAAGAAACTACTTTTTCACAGTACAACCACAACTCTAGTATACTGTGAAACAAGGCAGGGATATACAGCATTAACTCAACTCCTAAGATAGCTCTTCTGAACTATGTCAAATAGGGTCTAGTATCAATTCCAATATGGGTAGGGGATCCCTACATGAATAAGCAATTCTTAGATACCAGCTGGGTGTCCTACAATTCAACTCAGTTCTGACACTATCTACCAGGAGGTAGCATCAAATTCCACAGGCAAAGGGTTCAGTCCTATGAGACTGCCCTCCCCCTTCAAAAGCCAGTCACAAGCCCAGGTTGTTACCTAAACTTCTGACTGGTTATAAATCAGAGGTTCCCATGACCTCCTTGAGTTTGATTAAGTTGCTAGAGCATCTCACAGAACTCAGAGACGCTATTTACTTACTAGATCACCAGTTTATTATAAAAGGATATAACTCAGGAACAGCCCGATGGAAGAGCTGCACTGGGCAAGGTGTGGGGAAAGGGTGCAAAGCTTCCAGGTCCTCTCCAGGTGTGCCACTCTCCCAGCACCTCTATATGTTCACTGACTCATAAGCATTCCAAAGCCTCTCCTTTGGGTTTTTATAGAGGATTCATTACATAGGCATGATTGATTAACTCATTGGCCATTGGCAATTGATGCAAACTCTGGCCCCATTCCTCTCCCCAGAGGTGGGGGGAAGGAGGAGCTGAAAGTTCCAACCCTCTAATCGTATGGCTGGCTCCACTGGCAACCAGCCAAAAGTCACCTCATTAACATAACAAAAGACAACCTTAAAACTCCCAAGTTTAAGAGCTCTATGTCAGAAATGAGTCAAAAACCAAATACATATTTTTATAATAAATCATAACATCACATACATTTACCCTAAAAACTCTTGACCCATTCTCGCCTCCCCAGCTGTAACGAATGACTTAATTTACATAGAAGCTGGAGACCTTACACATGCACTCTTCAGCTTCCCTCCTTTCCTCTTTCCTTTCTCTCTTCCTTCCTGAGCTGAGGAAATGATGAAGGTACATGCTGACAAGTCTCCCTCTCCACATAGCTCAAGACCCTGTCCCCTCACCCCATCTACAGAGCCCTCCTCCATCTTGGTTTCTTCCCTGTATCTACAAACATGTCAGCATTTTTTGGCATTAAAAGCCTCTCAACCAGCTATTGAACTGTTTACCACCTCTCACTGTTGCTCGTCATACTCTGGCCACAACAAAACTGTTCTCTGAATGTGCCCTATACTTTCTTGGCTCCAGGCCTTTACTCAGACTGTTAAACCCAGCTTTCCCATCATGAATGCAATTCACCCCAGAACATTCTACAACTCAGCCAAACAAAAAGGATCTCTTTTGCCTCTATTCCTTTAATACCTACCATATTCTATTTTGTTTAATATTTTTAGAGGCTCCATGGAAGTTTTAAAATCATCTTTACTGAGCTATAATTTACAAGTGGTACCTCTTTTAAGTGTAGTTTGATGAGTTTTGACATATATGCATTTAATCATCACCATAATCTAGATATATAATCTAGATATATTTCCATGACTCCAACAAGTTCCCTCATGACCTTTGGCAGTTATTCTACCCAGTCTAAGGTAACCACTGATCTGACGTTTGCCACTAAATAGAATTACTGTTTGCCTATTTTATAACTGGGCATAATATTCAATAAGTATCAAGTCGATCGATAGTACTGATAGTTAATGGTGTAGTATTTATGAAGTCCTCTATCATTACTGATTTTCTGTCTTTTCTTCTATCAACTATAATTATGCATATCCTATTTTTCCTTTTAGTTCTGTAGTTAGGTGCACATTTGCTATGTGTTCTTGAAGAACTAACCCTTTTATCATCATGCAATATCCTTCTTTATCTTAGGTAATATTTCTTGTCCTAATGTCTTTTTTATCCAACATTAACATAGTCACCTCAGCTTTTTTATGATCCTCTCACCTTTTCCTATCTGTGTCTATATATTTAATAACATGTGTTTCTTTCAGATAGCATACAATAGAATATTAATTTTTTTTACCCTAATAATCTCCGTCTTTGAATTAGAACATTTTAATTATTTATATGTAAGCTGATTATCAATATGGTTCAATTAGGCTGACCCCTTTGCCATTTTTACTCTATTTGTCCCATCTCCTGTCTTTTTTTATTCCTTCTTTATGCTGTTCTTCTTTTATTTTAGATAAATTAAGTATATTTTAGGATTTCATCTTATCTCCACCATTGGCTTGTGAGTTATCTCTTTTTGTTTTATCATTTTAGTTGTTGCTATATGACTTAAAACATGCATTTTAATTTATGACAGTCTTCTTACAAAGAGTTATACTTTGCATATAATGAAAGAATTTTAAAATTCTCCTACCTCATCCTTTATTCTATGGTTGAGATTTTAATTTGATGTTATGAATTCCACAATATATAATTATCATTTTTGCTTTAGACAAACAAATATAAATGATCTTTATTTCTGGTATGGATGAACAGCTACCATCAAAACAACTCCTATAAATGACATCTATAAATCATGGACAAAATATTTTTTTAAATGAAGGCAATAAAGAGTTAATAAAAACAGGCAAAAAACAGAAGTCAATTACAAGAAAGAAACATCACTGAATAATTTTCCCATTTTTTATTATTTTTAACTTGCAAGCAAGTCCAATCTACACTAGACAGAACTGATAAAACTCTGATGAAAAATCCTCAGTCATGCTGACTTGAAGAAGCAGAAGATGAGAATCAGGATAACCACACCTACTGAAAAGTAGTGAGGGAAATTTCAGAGAGGTGAAAGCCAAAAAATTGGGACTCTAGATCCTGAAATCTGGTGTAAACATTACTAAATATCTGCCTGATATTTGAGCCATATCTGTGTGAGACAGATTATACGTGACCCATTAAAGAAATCTTACTGGCCACCCACCACAGGAGAAACAGAAGCTGAAGTTTGAATTCAGCCAAGTTAACTACCTGAAAAAAAGTAAATATTCTTCAGAAGAACATAACAGAATTAAGAGTTTCTATAACATATCATCGACAATGTTCAGAATACAATTCAAAATTACTCAACATAAAAAAAATCAAGAAAATGTGATCAAGAGAAAAGACAATTAAAGGAAACCAATCATAAAATGTCCCAGATGTTGAATGAGCAGACAGACTCTATAGCAGTTATATCTTTATGCTCAAAGGTACAAAGTAAATATCTATGCTCAAAACAAATTAAAAGATAAGATATATCATAAGAGAAACAGAAATTATTTTTTACAAAGCAGATGGAAATTCTGGTATTGAAAATATAATATCTGAAATAAAAAGAAATCCATTGGTACATATTAATAGAATGGAGATGATAGATGTAAAAATCAGTGTACTTGAAGATAGAACAATAGAAATTAACCAATCTAAAACAGAGCAAAGATTGAAAAGTATTAACAGTCTCAGAGATCTGTGGTATAATAGCAAAATAAAATGTCTATAGCATCTATATTTGGATCCCAGATTGAAGAGAAAGAATGGGACGGCAATGACATATAAACAAATAATATCTGAAGAAGCTCACTGCAACTTAACCAGCACTAATACAAAAAAAATCAGATTGAGATATAATATTTTCTTAATATCTTTATAACATGTACAATTGTTTAAAGAAAAAGTACATTGTAAAATGGGTTTTACATTATAAAATATGTAATCCATCTACAGTAAAAATATAAAGGAAGTATATTTGTACTTCTACTGCTAAAGATTCTCTGTATTTTATGAGAACTAGTACAATAACAACTCTAGACTAAAAGGTTAAAGATGTATCATGTAATCTCTAGAGAAACTGCTGAAAATGAAAAGCTAAAAATCTAATAGATAAATTTAAATTCTTCTAAAATTTTAATTAGTTCAAAAGAACACTGAACACAGAGGAGCACAAAAAAAAGATGATAAAAAGGAGTAAATATAAAATGGTAGCCATAAATCCAATAATATCAAAATTGCACTAAAAATTCCAATTAAAAAGCAAATATTGTCAGAATGGATTTTTTTTTCAAAGCAAGGTTATCTACATATATGCTATCTACAAAAAAAATAGTTTAATAAAAGACATATTAGTTGCAAGCAAAGATATGAAAAAATATACACTATGCAAAGAGAATGTTAGAGGTGCAATATTAATGTCTACTAAAGTAGACTTCAAAAGAAAAAATATCAATAGGGTTATTTAATGATGATAAAATAATTATCTCATTAGGACATGAGAATCATAAATGTACACACATCTCAGATGTGGTTCCATAGTGTATCAGTTAGCATGTCTGCCTTACACTCAGAAGGTCCTGGGTTCATGCCCCATAGAACCATGATGCATGGTCTATGGCCATGCCACCCTGAACAAGCCCAATGTCTGATCTCAGAAGCTAAGCAGGGTCAGACTTGGTTAATACTTGGATGGGAGACCACCTAGGAAGACCAGGTGCTGTAGGCATAAATAATAATAAATAATACACACACACACACACACACAGACACATGGCTCACAACAAAACTGCAAAAAAAAAAAAAGAAGAAAAATTAAAAGAATAAAGAGAAATAGATATTTCCACAGTCACAGTTGGTGATTTTTTAAGTTAATTATGTTTTAAATAATTTTAAAATATTTGTTAATTTTTTAAGAAAAAAGTTGATAATATTTACCATTTGCAGGGCTCTTCATTACATTCTGTGAATCCGAGTTGCCATCTGGTAACGTTTTCCTTGAACCTGAAGAACTTTTAATACAGCTTATATTAAAGATTTGATGGTGACAAATTCTCTCACGTTTTGTTTGTCTGGAAAAAAAACAACAAAATATTATTTTGCCTTTATACTTGAAAGATTGTTTTTCTAGATATATAATTCTAGATCAAGAGCAGCACTTTAAAGGTATCATTTGCCTTCTGGCTTTCACCATTGCTAACCAGAAGTCTGTGGTCTCTTTTTTTTTAATGACTTTTTTAAAGTAGTTTTAGGTTTACAGCAAAATTGAGAGGATGATACATAGATTTCCCATGTCTCCTGCCCCCGCACATACATAGCCTTCCCTGCTATCAACATCCCCCACCAGAGTGACATATGTGTTACAATTGATGAACCTACATTGACACATGTAATCACCCAAAGTCCATAGTTTACATTACAGTTCACTCTTGATGTTGTACATTGTATGCATTTGGAAAAATGTATAATGACATGTATCCATTATTATGTAGTATCAACAGAGTTTTCACTGCCCTAAAAATCCTCTGTGTTCTACCTATTCATTCCTTCCCCACTCCAACCCTGGAAACCACTGATCTTTCTTACTGTCTCCATAGTTTTGCCTTTTCCAGAATGTCATATAACTACAAACATGTGGCCCTTTCAGATTGGCTTCTTTCACTTAGTAATATGCACTTAAGAGCCCTCCGTTTCTTTTCATGGCTTGATACCTCATTTATTCAGTGCTGAATAATATTCCATCACTTGGATGTACTACAATTTATTTATCCTTTTACATACTGAAGATATCTTCATTGCCTCCACATTTTGGTAATAATGAGCAAAGCTGCTATAAAAATCATATGCAGGATTTTGTGTGGACATAACTTTTAAACTCCTTTGGATAAATACCAAGAAACACAATTGCTGGATAATATGGTAAGAGTACATTTACTTTTGTAAGAAACTGTCAAACTCTCTTCCAAAGTGGCATACCATTATGTGTTCTCATCAGTAACCTATTGCTACACACCCTCGCCAGCATTTGGTGTTGTCAGTGTTCCATATTTTGGCCATTCTGACAGATGTGTACTGTTTTATACATGTGCAGTGGTTTATATAGTTTTAATTTGCATTTCACTGATGGTGTATGGTGTGGAGCATCTTTTCATGTGTTTATTTGCTATCTGTATATCTTCTTGAATGAGATGTCTGTTAATGTCTTCACCCATTTTTTAATCAAGTTGTTTTCTTATTGTTTATTTTTAGGAATTCTTTGTATATTTTGGACAATAGTCTTTTATCAGATGTATCATTTGCAAATATTTTCTTCCAGTCTGTGATTTGTCTTCTCATTCTCTTGATATTGTTTTTCACATAGCAGAAGTTTTTAATTTTAATGAAGTTCGGCTTATCAATTATTTATTTATGGACTGTGCCTTTGGTGTTGTATCTAAAAGTCATCACTATACTCAAGCCAGTTAGGTTTTCTCCAATGCTATCTTTTAAGAGTTTTATAATTTTGCATTTTACATTTAGGCCTATGATTCATTTCGAGTTCATTTTTGTGAAGGGAGCAAAGTCTGTGTCTAGATTTATTTTTTGCATGTAGATGTCCAGTTGTTTCAGCATTATTTGTTGAAAAGACTATCTTTTCTCCATTGCATTGTTTTCGCTCCTTTGTCAAAAACCAGTTGACTATATTCATGTGGGTTTATTTCTGGGCTTTGTACTGTTCCATTGATCTCTTTGTCTATTCTTTCACAAATACCATACCATCTTGATTACTATAGCTTTCCATTAAGTGTTGAAGTCAGGTAGTGTCAGTCTTCTAACTTTGTTCTTCTCTTTCAGTATTGTGTTGGCTATTCTGGGTCTTTTGCCTCTCTCTGCAAATTTTAGAATCAGTCTATCAATAAACACAAAATAATTTGCTGAGATTTTGATTGGCATTGCATCAAATCTATAAATAAAGTTGGGTAGAACTGACATCTTGACAATGTTGAGTCTTCCTATCCATGAACATGGAATTTATATAGTTCTTTGATTTTGTTCTTCAGAGTTTTGTAATTTTTCTTATATAGATCTTGTATATATTTTGTTAGATTATACATATTTTGTTATTTTGGGTACTAATATAAATGTCATTGTGCTTTACATTTCAACTTCCACTTGTTCATTATTAGTACATGGGAAAGCACTTGACTTTTTGCATGTTAACCTTGTATCCTGCAACCTTGCTATAATCACTTGTTTGTTTTTCTGTCAGTTCTTTCAGATATTCTACATAGATGATCATGCCATCTACAAAGACAGCTTTATTTCTTCCTTCCCAATCTCTGTATCTTTTATTTTCTTTGCTTGTCTTATTGCATTAGCTGGAACTCCCAGCACAATGCTGGAAGGGAGTGGTGAGAGGGGACATCCATTCCTTGTGCTTGATCTTAGAGGGGGGAAACTTCTAGTTTCTCACTGCTAAGAAGTGATATTAGCCATATTTTTAGAAATGTTCTTTACCAAGTTAAGGAAGGTCCCTACTATTCCTAGTTTTCTGAGAGTTTTTATCATAAATGGGTGTTGGATTTTTCAAATGCTTTTTCTCCATCTATTTATATGACCATGTAGTTTTCTTTTTTTAGTCTCTTGATGTGATGGATTACATTAATTGATTTTTTAATGTCAAACCAGCCTTTCATACCTGGGATTTAGAAACCTGATCGTGGTGCCTATCTGTGGTTTTTCTTATCTTTGTTTCACTACACATAATGTGACCTTTTTCTCTAGTTGCTCTTAAAATTTGATTTATGATGCTGGCTTTAAGAATTTTAATTAGAATGTGCCTTGATATAGTTTTCCACATGTTTATTTTGCTTGCCACTTGTTTACTATCATACCTGTGGGTCTGTCTGTACATTCTATCAAATTTGGAAAATTCTTTATGATTATTTCTACAAATTTTTCTTCTCCATTCTCTTCTTCTTGACTCCATTATATGCATGTTGGTTTTTTTTTAACATTTCAAGTTCAATAGTCACTGTCCAAATACAAAAATCAATTACAATTCAACTCAACACAGAAGTTTATGTGCAAAGTTATGGGAAACTGAGATATTGTATAAAGAGTTAAGTTAAAGATGATTCTGTGCTTTTGTTTTTTGTGTGTTTTATTTTGTTTTGAGGGTGTAACTCTTCCTTGGTTGCCTGAACTCAGCAAAGAAATGGTTATCCTAATGAAATATCAACATCTGAGCCACAATAAAAAGGGACAAATTCTAAAATTTTTTTTAAAAGCATAATTACCAAAAAAATATGTCACTGCTTCCTCCCTCCAATGTGCATGTTAGATTTCTTAATATTGTCCCATAGCTGACAGAAACTCTATACAGGTTTATCTTTTATTTTTTCCTTTGCATCTTTCAGCTTGAACATTTTCTGTTTCTAGGTTTTCAAGGTCACTGATTTTTCATCTGCAGCATATAAGCTCCTATTAAATCTATCAAATGAATTTTTCACCTTACATATATTTTTAATGTCTAAAATTTTAATTTTGTTCTTTTTTATATCTTCTATTACTTTCCTCATTATGTTTATGTTTTTTATTAAATCATCAAAATATTTATAATAGCTTTTTTTAAATCCTTGTCTGCTAAGTCCATTATCTATGTCAGTGGTCTCCAACCTTTTTGGACCAGGGACCAGCACTTATGAGAATTATGAGAATTTAATGCCTGATGATCTGAGGTGGAGCTGAGGTGGTGATGCTAGCTCTGGGGAGTAGCTGAAAATACAGATGAAGCATTGCCTGCTTGCCTGCTGCTCACCTCTTACTGTGCAGCCCAGTTCCTAACAGACCACGGACTGGTACTGGTCCACAGACCAGCAACTGGGGACCCTTGATATGTCATTTCCATCTCTGTGTCTGTCGATTGATTTTTCAGTCATGATTATGGGCTACACATGCTTTTAAAAAAAATATTATATATATATATAAAATATATATATATATATATATATATATATAGCTAATAATCTTGATGCTGGACATTGTGGATATTACAGTTAAATGCTGGTTATTTTTGTTTTTGAAATTTTTTTGATGATCAGATAAGTTATAGCTTAATTTGTTTAAGACTTTAAAAATTTTTTGTTAGGGAAAGTTTAGCAAAACCTTTACTTTCTGACTAATTTAACTCTGCTATTGAGGAATGACTTTTATGAGGTATCTACTAATTGCTTCGAGTGTTCAATGAGGTCTCTCTAATTTGACTAGATGGAATTTGATAATCTCTCTGCCTTGTGTGAGCTATTGGAAGTGTTCACCTTACAGCTCTCTTATGACACATGTTCTTTTCCTGGCGTCATGAACAAATAGTATTTATTCAAGGACTTTAGAGACCCTTGGTGCAGGTTTGTGAAATTCTCTCTCTCTCTGCATAGCTTTTTCCTCTCTAGGACTTTGATTTAAAATTAAGGCTGACTCAGCACCCCCATCTCCATCTACCAAAATCGGTAAGTGAAATGTACTATGCTTGAGTTCTCCTTCCCTCTGCTACTCTTTGAAAATTGTCTCTAGGGACTGAGGCTTTGATAGGGCTCTTATTTTTATATTATTTTAAGGATCCTAGTCCTGGACTGACTGTTGTCCCAATCCTGCAATGTCTGAAAAGATTCGTTTCTTTTTGTCCAGGTTTTTAGTTGTTTATGATCTGAGGGCAAGTTCCCTATCATGGCAAGTTTTATCATGGCCAAATTACATGTATAAAAGTTTTTTGCTCTATTCCATTTATGTCTTAAAAGAACAAATAGGTCCTTTAGTTTGTTGGCATACCCTTTTCAACATTTTTAATGTTCTTAATATGTCAATAAATAAATATGTGCATAAAAGAAGTATTTGAAGGCAAAGATCTGCTTAAGCTCCTTACAATGGATCTAATGTAGTTTTCCCATCATGAGTGCAAAAAGTAGGTCAAGACAATATTCTAATACTATCCTCTCTGCTCTCCACTGCAAAAGAAAGTAAGCGATTGGCTCTCCTTACTTGGAGACAAACAAACACTCTGGACTCTTAATCACCTTTCTCGGTTATTGATTAGCATTTCTGTGTCCATTTTATTGGATAACAGGGACTGAGGGAAGTAAAATTGGATGTTTAAATATACATGCACATTGGGAGATGGGATGAGGTAGGAATTGAAACAAACTGAAAAATACGTGGCCCATGTAAAGAGTTCCAACAGACTACTGACACGTGGGATGCAAACCAAATGTTTTCAGCTATTCTAATTATTTGAAAGAAGATAGAAATTTTAGAAATATAAATTTTGGATGAAACTCCCTAGCACATGAATTTTGCAAATTAATTGAAAATTTAAAAATACTCTAAGAACAGTGAAAGTTAGCCAACTGGTCACCACTCTGCTTTACTACTCCTCTTCCTCTCCAGAAATCAAATATTCCAGGTAATATTAACAATTAAGAGCAAAACCAATGCATTATAGAGAAGTTTCAAAAAAGGTTAAGATTGTCATATAAATGACACAAGGTTTCTATAAGATACTAATACATTTTGTGGGAAAAGAATGTTTATAAAGTGATCTTGACATTAAATTTCCAAAAGGCTTTTATATTCCCATGAAAATTGTTATTAAAATGGAGCCACTATGAGATTAATGGGAAAGAATAAGAAACTAACTTAAAAGAAACAGGAAAAATGGGTGAGAATTAGTGAATATGCCTTTAAGTGGAATATTTATAAAAACATTAAGGGAGGAGAACTCTTACAATATGAAATATCCAAGCTGTTAAAGGCAATGAACATTTAAAAATAGTGAAATAAATAACTGTAGAAAGTGAAGAAACTTTAGAACGACATCATCAGTGCATTAATCGAAGCGTGAGAGTGGAAGATCGCTTCAATTACAGTGAAACTTATGCTATCATCACTTCACATGTTCAGGTGTAGAAATCCAGCATTTCCACTCAATACTTTGTTTGCAGATAGAATAAACCTGATACAGAAGAGAACCCGTGCTTTTATATATGGAAGTAAAACTTTCAATTATCTAGGTAACCATAGAAACATTATCATATTTTCATCTCCTTTTAAATATAAAAGTAACAATTTACCAAAATAAATTGATATAACAATATTAAAGAATACTTTAAAAGCTATATATAATGCCCAGATTTGGGATAAATTAAATATCTAAATACAACTTAGCATTTACACATTAATTTGTAACTCTAGTCAACTACCTGGTTTTATGCACGAATTGATAAGAAAGCTCCTTTCTAATTCCAGGTCATTATCTGGGAGTCATGTCCTGTCCAAGGCCAAGTCCATGGCTCCAAGACCCCAATGCACTTTGATAACGAATTTTGTGACTTTTTCTTTGATTCTTGTTGTTTTTCTCTATCACAAAAAAAAAAAAAAAAGAATTATTTACACTTGACTTTCAAAGATAATTAAATGGTGATTCTTTAGCTCTTAGTTTTCCGACATTACAAGGAAAAAAACAAAAATCAAAAAAGTCATAGCAATGTAATATGAGTTTCTATATTTAATCCAATTGTTTTTTATTTCATTCAACACATTTGTTTTGTTTTCTTACCTAATGTTCAGGTGGCTGGCCTACCTGGACCCGGTCACTTGTCCTTTCCAGGCCTCAGTTTCATCTATTAAAGGAGAAATTTGAATCAAATTATCTTCAATAATCTATCATTCAATTAAAGTCTATAAAATAGCAACCTAACACAGAATCTAATTTGGATTTTTAAAAATATAAATGTATACCAGAAATTGTTCTCTAACGGTTATTACCTGTTCTGGGGAGGGGGGAAAGCACTTTCAAATAACATTTGTGTGTGTGTGTGTGTGTGTGTGTGTATGTGTGTGTGTGTAATTTAATGTGGTTTTTCAACAGATGTAGAATAATATTACCATAATAGTATGTTAGGAAAATTTCCAAACATCCATAGAAGATATAAGGCAGAACGTCACTGCCCAGGAAATGAACCTACAAGCCAATGTAAGTTTTTCTCAGGGTCCTGCTGCTATCAAGACTACAAAAATATTAAACATCAACCCAAGAGGCAAGGTAAATAAAATTAAGAAGCAGTATCTTACTTCTATACTCAATCATAAATTATGTACAAAGTTCTGGTCCCCACAGTTTAGAAAAGAGAAACTTGGCTGAGGATCCAGTCTTCGAAGTTAAACTTTCTAAAAGTAAGACTATTTAGCTTTAGTGACAAAGGGTGAAGGGGATAAAGTCAAAGTTATTATCATTTTAAATGAAATGGACAGCTTAAACATGAACTCATTAATCAAACTCTGGAACACCAGAGTACCAATTGCAATTGGAAAGAGGTTTTTATAGAGCAAAGGGAGGAAGATAGCTAACATGGAAATTCTTACTTTCAAGAAATGAGACAGGTCAGTGTGTGTGTGTGTTTGTGTGTGTGTGTAATTTCAGTACTATTTAACATAAATCGAGGTATAATTTAATGAAGATGCACCTGTTTATTGTGTCTGGACCAGTACTAGATATGAGAAAAATATTTAAAACATGGACCTTCTCTGCAAGATTTATAATTCATCCAAGAGAAGTAATTCATTCAATCCAATGCATGGATTGACAATTTAGAGTAAGCTACTAAGAGAACAGAGTTATGCTGGGGTTATAAATCTAACCTAAACATTTTTCGTGGCATTGTTAGTGAAAAAATCTAATAAGTAGATGATACTTGGCCTTATGGTAATGTTCCTTATGTTACCATATTCTCAATGAAAACCATAAAGAATAAAAATTACAATTTTCTGTTTACCAATTGCTTTAAAATTTCATTAGTCCAAAAAGTAACTTACATAGATGGACCGAAAAAAATAGCGTAGATGATAGAGGCTCTGTTCATCCCTCTGGTGACCAAATCAAAGTTGAGATGGAAACAAGAAGCAGAAGCAAGGAAAAATTGCTTGGAATTTAGAAGAACAACCCATACAAGTAGGGAGAAATCCAAGAAAGCACTCTGCAACGGCAGAAGGTAGGACAGGGTGAGGGTGCAAGGCTGCCTGGTCTCCAGCAGCTGAGTGAGAGTGAGGCTGCGGCAGCAGCAGAAACATCTTAAAGGGGCCGCGTACGAGCAGATTCTTGCAGTGACAGACCTGCTTGCTCTGAGTACCAGTGCCGATGCAACTGCGTGCAGGGGGCACCAGGGACTTACAGGGAGATATCATTGGCGTGAGGACCGAGGGGAGACTCGCTTTGTACAGAAGTGCCAGCAGTAGCCACTCTTCCCTATTGAGCCCTCCCCCCTACCAGTGTGCTGGACACAGCTCTACCATAGTTGTGATATCACAACTAGGTCGCTCCACCCAGGTGATTCCCTAAAACCCAACTTGCAGCCCCACCCAAGCCATTTCCAGGTGTATCCTCAGCAAGTCAGGTGTTCCTTGCTGAGCTGCACCTAGACTCACACTGGTGGAGGCAGCTGGCCTTGGTTTCTGGTGTGGCCTTTTGAGGCAACTGTAAGCACAGCATCTGTGGATTGCTTGCTGAATATTAACAGGTGGCCACAAAGGGGCAGAGGCTTGGGCTAAATTTGGCCTGCAGCTGAACCCCTCTCAGGATGTGCCACTGGACATCTATGTTCACAAATACACACTAATAAGACTGGGAGACTTAGGAGCAGACACAGAAAGATAGCCAAAATGGGAAGACAAAGAAGCAGAAGCCATACGAGAGAACAGAACAGAGATCCAGATATAATGGAGTCAAGTAATCTAACAGATGCAGAGTTCAAAACACTGATTATAAGATGCTCAATGAACTTTTGGAAAGTGAAGATAAATTCAGTGAGAACTTCAACAAAGAGATTAAAAAAAAACACATAAAAATGGAAATGGAAATTATAAAAGGGAACCAGTCTGAAATGAAGAACACATTATCTGAGATGAGAAGTATATTAAATGGAATAAACAAAGGAATAAACAAAGTGAATAAAAGGGATCAAATGCCCTATCTAGAGGATGGGAAAGCCAAGGACACGCAAGCAGAATGGCAGGAGATAAGATGCCAAGACTATAAAAATAATTTAAGGAGCATATGGGACACTATTAAGGGTACTAATATCCATCTGATTGGCATAACTGAAGAAAATCAAGATGTTGAACAGCTGTTTGAAGAAATAATGATGGAAAACTTCTCTAACTTGAGAAGGAAATGGACATAAAATCCCAGGAAGCTCAGAGAATTCCATAAATCAGGGTTCCAAAGAGGCCCACACCAAGACACATCATAATTAAAATGCCAAAGTTAAATACAAAGAAAGAATATTAAAAGCAGCAAGGGAAAAACTGATAATTACTTATAAGGGAACACCCATAAGACTGGCAGCTGATTTCCTAAAAGAAATTATGCAGGACAGAATGAAGACCCAGGACTACAACCAAAGATACTTTATCCAGCAAAGCTATCATTTAGAGTTGAAGGACAGATAAAGATCTTCCGACAAAAATAAGATAAAAGAATTTATCACCATCAAGCCAGTATTACAGGAAATGTTGAAGAGACTTCTTTAAGAAGAAAAAATACAAAAGACTCACTTCAGATTAGAAGACACACAGAGACTAAAAGGAAGGGGATGGAAAAAGATATTGCTTTGATGAACCTAGAAGCTATTTAAATCAGACAGAGAAAGATGAACACAATTTGATTTCACTTAAATGAGGAATCTAAGGAATAAAAAGAACTAATCAAACACAGACTCACAAATATAGTGGACAATTTGGTGATGGACAGAGGGGAGGGGGTTTTGGGGGGCTGGAAGAATTATGTGAAAGGTTAAAGAAGTACAAATTAGTAGCTGATGGATGGTCATGGGGGCATGGCATAGGGAATGCAGTTAGCATTAATATGTTGGCTAGGTGGAGGGTCAGGGGAGGAAGGGAGCAATTGGGGGTATTGTTTTACAAACTATTTAGATGTCTAACCAATGTACTATATACTTGAAACTATTTAAAATAAATTATTTTTTTTAAGTAACCTACATGGGAAAACAAGAGACATTAGCAAAAATGCAACTTAAGATCATAAAAACTAAAGACATACAGAAACCATAAAGTGACATGAAGCAGAGCATAAATGTGCACTAATGGCCGGTCTTTCTGGAAGGCCAACATGGTAATGATGACTTGGGGAAGCGTCAGCTTAGTGATGTAGCTATGGATCTCAGAGTCAGGATGCCAAGATTTGAATCTTGGCTTCCGCATGGAAAAGTTGTTTAGCCTTGGTAACTCTCAAGTTCCTCCTCTGTAAAATTAAGATTGATACAATATCAACCTTACAGAGTAGTTCTAAAGATTAAATCAGATAATCCATGTAAAGCACTCAACACACTGCCAAATACATTGCAAACATTCCTTATGTAACACTAGCTATTACAGAACAGATCCCTGCGGCTAAGTAACGTAATATAAAGACAGAGTCCCAGCTTTGCCATTAGTATCTGGTGAGTTTGTGGAGTCCTTTCATCTCTAGGATTGGAGCATCAGTTTGCATATCTACAAACAAATAATAATATCTGCCTCATAGTGAAAACATCAGTGGGAAACAGAATAAGAACATGTATGAAAAACTGCTTTGTAATATATAAAGTGCTAAACATGTGAATTATAACATGACAATCCCCTTGTGCCCCTTTAAGAGATTGACTGCCTGCATTTTTGTCTGCTTTGTTCACATATGTATCTCCAGCACTTAGAGCCATGATTGGCACATAACAGTGGTCAGTAAATATTGTTGAATGAATAAATGACTCTCACATTTTTATAATTATGAAGTTCATTTGGTTTGACTTTTTATCTCCTAGAAGTCAGTATAGATGAAGAATCTGTAGCCACAAGAGTAGTCACTTATACTGTATTAGTTTTCTATTACTGTGTAACAAATTACCACAAACTTAGTGGCTTAAAATCACTCCCATTTATGAGCTTATGGTTCTATACAAGAAGTCTGGTGCACTGTGCTGAGTCTTCTGCTCTGCATCTCATGGAGTTGAAACCAAGGTGTCAATCAGGCTGCATTCTCCTCTGGGGGCTGGGGTAGGGAAGAATCAACTTCTAAGTTCATTTAGGTTGCTGGTAGATTTCGGTTCTTTATGATTGCAAGACTAAGGTTTGCATGTCCTTGCTGGCTGTCGGCTGACTGCCCTCAGCTCCTGGAGGCTGCCTACAGGCCCTCTCATGCAGTCCTTCCACAAGCAGCTCACAGCATGGCAGCTGCAGAATCCTTCAAGGCCAGCGGCAATCTCCCTCACAGTGAATGCCTCTCATGTTCCGAATTTCTCTGATTTCCACTACTCATCTGCTAGAGAAAAACTCTTTATTTTAAAAGAAAACCGTGGTTCCAATCAAGATGGCAGAGTAGATAAACACCATGCTTGCCTCCTCTCGTGACCACATCATGATTACAAGTAAACTATAGAACAACCATCACTGAGTATGGCCTGAAGTCTAGCTGAACAGAAGTCCTAAGGACATACAGAAGCCACATCAAGACTGGTAGCAGGAAATTGGTATGGCCACTATGGAAAACAGTATGGAGGTTCCTCAAAAACTGAGAATTGATCTACCATATGATCCAGCAATCCCTCTACTGGGCATTTACCCCAAAGACTTGAAAACTCATATCCAAAAAGATATTTGCACACCGATGTTCATAGCAGCATTATTCATGGTGGCCAGGACATGGAAGCAACTGAAGTATCCTACAATAGATGATTGGCTAAAGAAGCTGTGGTACATATATACAATGGAATATTACTCAGTCATAAGAAGAGATGAAATACTGCCATTTGTGACAACATGGATGGACCTCAAGATAATCATACTAAGCAAAATAAGCAGACAGAAAAAGTTGAAAATCAGATGATATCACTTAGATATGGAATATAAACCTAAAAGCAACAATGGGCAGGACAAATAAACAGTAACTCGTGGTCAGGACAATAGACTAGTAGTAACCAGAAGGGAGGGAGCAGGGGGAGGAGGAAGTAAATGGGGTAAAAGGGGGTTAAATATGTGGTGATAGAAGGGAATTTAACTATGAGAGATGAACACACAGTGTAAACATATATGTGCCTTACTATTAAGGTGTATAGCTAAAACTTATTGGATTTTGTTAACTAATGTCACCAAAAAATTCAGTTAATTAATTAATTAAAAAAAGAAAAAGACTGGTAGCAGGGACAGAAATGTGGAATGGGCTGATCCCACACCCACATGTGGCAGTTAAAAATCAGGATGGATAGCTCAGCTATAGAGATCTCCCCTGAGGAGTGAGGAGTCCCAAGCCCAACCAGACTCCCCAGCCCAAGGTTCCAGTGCTAGAAAGAGAAGTCCTCACAACTTCTGGCTCTGAAAACCAGAATTGTGGCTGATTGAGACAGAGGGTGGCAGGGGTCCCAGACATTCCTCTTAACAGGCCTGCATGCTGACTTATTCACTGACAGACACTCTGAGGTCCAGTGCTAGGACAGCAGCTAGAAAGGTGCCGGGGACATATGGGAAAGAACTGAATTCTCTGTCCCTAGGGTGAGGGCTGGAAGGGCAGCATTCTCCTAGATGGAAGTGCTAACAGAGACCATTGTTCCTTTGTTGAGCCTTCCTCTCACCCAGTGTGTAGACATAGGCAGCCGGCATGTCTGAGTTTCCTACAACTTGGCTAACACTGGTCACCCTGCTCTGGTGATTCCCTGAGACCCTGCCCCTCCCAACTCGCTGGCCCACCCAAGCAGCTTCTAGTGGCTTTTCCATACAAACAGCCTGTCTTGGCTCATGCTGCAGACTTTCCTAAAATTTCGCAAAGGTTTGCAAAGCCCCAAAAAAGTAGTGTCTGGCTTCAGTGTGCCCCATACCTCTTGCTAAGCAGCCCCAAGTCTAGCACTTGTGGCAGCTGGCCTTGGTTCACAGTTTAGCCTTTCCCAAGCCCAGCACAAATGGCGACCATCTGCAGGTCACTTTGTAGCTCATACCAAGTGGTCCCAAGCAGGGCACAGGCAGTGGCTGAACTTGACCTTTGATAGAGTTCCTCCCAAGAGACCCCAGAACTAGTACACTTGGTGGCTAGCTTCAGACAACACCAGGGCACCACATAACCACCTTCACAAAAGACACATCCAAAGGGCAAATCCAGAGAGCACCAGAGCCCTGCTAAAGCAACTCTTTCTTTCTCTGTAGGGTCAGCCCCTGCACAACAGTGCCTCCACTGGTCATGGCCAATCCTCACAACCAACCAGCCTGAGGGTCGGTCCAACCCACTGATGTGCAAACAGCTACCAATGCTCAACTACAACAGGAGGGAACACATAATCCACACAAGGGACATATCTGGAGCACCTGTCTCAGGGGACCAGGAGACTGCACCACTGGGTCTTACAGGACATCTGTTGTATAAGGCTATTTTACTAAGACTGAGAGACATAGCAACTCTACCTAATACATAAAGCAAATTCAGGGAAGCAGCCAAGATGGAAAGACAAAGAAACATTTCCCGAATGAAAGAACAGAACAAAGTTCCATAAAAAGAACTCAACAAAATGAAGATGAGCAATCTACCAGATGCAGAGTTCAAAACACTGGTTATCAGGATGCTCAACAATCTCAGTGAGAACTTCGACAAAGAGATAGGAAACATAAAAGTGGAGACAAAAAACATAAAATAGAAGATTTGATGAAGCAGAGGATCAAATTAGCGATTTGAAAGACAGGGTAGCAGAAAACACCCAATCTGAACAATATAAAGAAAAAAGAATCCAAAAATATGAGGATAGTTTCAGGGACCAACATTCACACCATAGAGGTACCAGAAGGAGAAGAGAGAGAGCAAGAAATTGAAAACCTATTTGAAGAAATAATGACAGAAAACTTCCTTATCCTTGTGAAGGAAATAAGATATATAAGCCCAGGAAAGATGAACAAAACAAGAATCCCAAACAAGATGAACCCAAAGAGGCCCACCAAGACATATCATAATTAAAATGCCAAAGGTCAAAGACAAAGAGAATCTTAAAAGCTGCAAGAGAAAGGCCGTTAGTTACCTTCAAGGGAGCTCTCATAAGACTGTCAGCTAACTTTTCAACAGAAAATTTGCAGGCCAGAAGGGATTTGTACAAAATATTCAACATGATGAAAAGCAAGACCTACAAACAAGATTTTTCTACCCAGCAAAGCTATCATTTAGAATGAAGAACAGATAAGGAACTTCGCAGACAAGAAAAAGCTAAAGGAGTTTATCACCACCAAACTAGCACTACAGGACAAAGGAACAAACAAAACAGAAACGAGCACATAAACAGAAAGCATTTTGATGGTTGCCAGATTAGGGGGTGATGAGGGATAGGTGAAGGGAGGGCATGGATTAAGAGGTACAAATTGGAAAAAAAGAAAACCCGGATATTCCCCCTTCATGCTATATAATATAACATAATCACAGGAGCAATATCTCATCATATTCAGAAATTCCACCCATACTTAAAGGGGAGGGATCTATGCAAGGGATAAAGGTCACTGGAGTCATTCTTAGAATTCTCTGTCCATTCTCTGTTCATACAGTACAGTTCATACATACACTGTACTGTATGAACAGAGTAGAGTGTCATAATATATTGGTGAATTTTTTTAAAGCTGGTGATAGGAAAATCCTTTATTTTTTAATTAGTGTGTTTAAATATGCAATAGGAGGTTCCAACAAGCTATATGCTAAGAAGTTCACAGTGGTTATCCCTGGAGAGTGAGAATAAGTACTTCATGATAAACACACATTACTCTTAAGATTAAAAATAACAGAAAGAGGAACAAGAAATGGACCCTTTCACTTTATTTTTCATATTTTTTAAATGCAAATTTTAAACTCTTATTTCTCCTCCACTTTAAGTCAGCATACCAATAACGCAACAGAGTTTAGGAAAATCAATTCTTCCCCTTTAGGGTATCTTTCTTCAAAGTTTTACACATATTTCCTTACAAATCATCCCCAAGTCCTTGCACCATACACTTCCCTGGATTCTTTCCTTAAAGTTAACAAGGTTTTGTTTTTATGGTCCCAAAGGCAAAATGAGCTTCTCAGCTCTGCAAACCCCACTCTTCCACACTATGGACTTGACACCATCATTTTTATCAAGTAAGATAGGTCTCGTCAACTTTTTTATATCCAAGGAAGGGAAATAAACCACAGAAAACCCTTCAGTTTAAAGAAAACCACTGCACTGTAGCCAAGCATAACTGCACAAACCGTGTTTGCAGCAGTAGATTGGATTAGCTGTATATTGTACAATAAATGAGTTAGAAATCCAAGCAGTAGATGCGCTGATATTTTGTTGTAAAATTCATGTGTCAAGAAGTCTTTGACAAGCAGTATTTCCATACTTAAATTGAGCAATGGATTGAAGCCTAAAAAAAAGCAAAGGGAATATATTCTGCTGTTGTCTCTTAAATCGTGTTACCCATCGATAGTTCTTTTTCCATGAAAAAGCAATCCCTTGAATAGAGAGATTGAAAGCCAAGAGAACAGGCTCTTATTAAATCAGTTATATTGCATTTTATCATGTGAACAATGTGTGTCCACAGCAATCTTTCCATGAAAAAACTAAATGAAACATATTTATAATTCAGATGTACGTAAACATGGGCTACCTCATACATTGCCTGTCATCTGCTCAAAAAAAGCACTGAACTCTAAATATAATGGATTCTTGGCTGAGATGAGAGATACCAAAGAGATTTTATAACATTTAAACTTCATTATGATTTCTAATAGCTTCTCAAATAAGCTAGAAAAAGTCTAGAGTTAGTGGTCTTTTTTGGCAGTACCAATCATTACCATGATTGTGTACTCTTGTAGTTTTATAATAATTTTCTCACTGTGCCTCAGTATCCCCCATCTTTAACTGCCCACACAAAGCCTGGGTGGCACTATAGCAACATAACATATAAAGCAAAAGCAGTGTTGGCAAAGAAGAGCTGGTCACCTTGAGTAATTTTCCCTAGCTGCCTACTAAGGTTAGGAACAAGATATATTTTTCAATGTGTTAGCAGCATTTTATTTTTTTATTAAATGTATTGGGGTGACAATGGTTAATAAAATTATGTAGGTTTTAAGTGCACAAGTCAAAAATACACCATATGTGTACTGCACTGTGTGTTCACCACCCAAAGTCGAATTTCCTTCTATCACCATATATTTGACCCCTTTGCCCTTATCTACCTCCTCTTCTCCTCCCTTTCCATCGGGTAACTACTAAACTGTTGTCTGTGTCCATGAGTTTTTATTTGCTTGTCTTATTCATTTGTTGCTTTCAGTTTTATATCCCACATATAAGTGAAATCGTAGGGTTCTCAACTTTTTCTGTCTGACTTATTTCACTTAGCATGATAATCTCAAAATCCACCCTTGTCACAAATGGCAGCATTTAATCTTTCTTATAGCTGAGGAATATTGTATATGTATATGTGTATATATACACATATACATGTATATGGTATATATACCTATACATATATGTGTGTGTATGTGTGTGTATATATGTGTGTATATATACACATATATATGTATATGTATATGTGTGTGTATATAATATATATGTATGTGTGTGTGTGTGTGTGTGTGTGTATATCTCACATCTTCTTTATCCAAACATCCATCAAAGGGCACCACCAATAAGGGGCTAATATCCAAAATATATAAAGAACTCATAAGACTCAACACACACAAAAAAAATCCAATTAAAAAATGGGCAGAGGACCTGAATAGGCATTTCCCAAAAGAGGACATACATATAGCCAACAGACCTATGAAAAGATGCTCAACTTCACTAGATATAAGGGAAACAAAAATCAAAACCACAATGAGACACTACCTCACACCTGTTAGAATGGCTATCAACAATAAGACAAGTAATAATAAGTGTTGGAGAGGTTGTGGGGGAAAAGGAACCCTCATACACTGCTGGTGGGAATGTAAATTGGTACAGTCACTATGGGAAGCAGTGTGTGATTTTTGTTATTTTGACTGTAATACAGATTTTTCATTTAAAAATGCACATTTCATCTTCAGAAAAATCTCTTACCTAAATCTTTCAAAGAACTGAGCGAATATGCATTATACTGTGCATTATTATATGGAAATGTTTTAGAAAGTCAAAAGTGCTACATAAGCTTTAAAAATTATCAATATTCTTAGTGTTCAACTTCTGAAACATGTTGGATGCTGAGCAAAGTTGACTTTTCTAGTTTTCTAGTTACCTAGTAGGCAGCTCCAATGTTCTATCTAGAACTTGCATATGCATATGTTCACAAATATTTCCATCAATGCTCAATTTACTATGAGGGACTGCATTTAGTTAATTATGTAAGGACATGTAATTAGTAAAAATGGGGGACAAAGAAGTCAAAAGACATAACTATAGTAAGAAAATAAAGCAAACAGCAGAAATAAATCATATGTTTTATTCTTCAAAGTTCTATTTCTCATATTGAATAAAAATTTAAATAATAGTAACTAAGTTTCTTAAACAGTACAGAATCTGGACAATAAAGATGTTATTGAATTAGTTAAGATAATAGCTAATTATTCTCTAGCTGCTTTAACATCTGAAATCTCAGTGAGTTATCAAAAAGTCATTTATTTCTCATTTGAGGTTCAGGAAGAAATGGAGAGCAAGACTACATGCAGTCATTCAGGGACCCAGACTGATGAAGGCTATGTCATCTTCAACTATTACTGTCAAAGTTGCCCTAAGGATAAACATCCAGCCAATAGATAGAGTAAGAGGGAGAGTGGAACAACAGAGAGACAGTGCTTATGAGTAAGGCCTAAAGTGATATGCATTACTTCCATCAATATTCTATTGGCCTGAACTCAGTACCATGGTCGCATCTAAATGCAAGGATAATATGGTCTAGCTGTGTGCCAAGAAAAGAAAACTGGCTCAGTGGACTATGAGCTAGTTTCAGTCTACAAATGCACTCTTAACTCCATGCAAAAAAAAAAAAAAAGAGGAAAAAAGCATCAACAACTACAAAAAAAATGCATATTCTCTTTTAGCAAGGCAATTTAGATGGGCTTTTCTAGAACTTCCATTTTTCCAAGTTATTCAAACCTGAATTCTTGTTCTTCTATTGACGGTATATCCATTCATACAACATCAATAAAAAAAGAATCATAAAATATGGAAGGAATAAAGGGCAGAACAGAAAACTTTTGCCAATTTAATGCTCAGAAGTTTGTGGGCCAACTTGATTTGCTAATCCACAGTCTGTGCTTCTGGAGAGGAGAAGAAGGGGAGTTCACAATCCACAAACCAATTTTGTGTGTTCTGCAACACTGCAAAAGTGCGACTCATGAATATGCTAATGAAATTGCAATGAGAGTTTTGGCACTATTTCATCACCTCAACTAGATTAGAGAGTAATAACACTATGGGTTTACACATCTTCAGAAACTGCTGTGGTAGTAAAAGAAAAAAAATTAGATCTGTGATATTTATAATGTAACAAAAATTACAACCATGCTACAATAAAATAATAATTATTTTACATGTAAGTAATAGTTTGTGGCACATACACAATAATTCACTATTAAAGTTTTTCACTGCTTTCGATGTTGCTGTTTCCTAGTGTTAACGTGAGTATATATTTGTGAATGGGTTCACATCTCTATATACCTACTTCTAAAGATGAAAAAGAAATTTAAACAATGGAAATACTGGGCAGGGGAGGTTTATTGGCAAGGCAGGAATCAATTTTAGAACCAATTAGCACTTTTCTTTGATCACTAATTAGGGTTCTAAAAACAGAAGGGCACGGAAGAATCTATTCTTACTTTTATATTCCAATCACTAATATAATAATCAAGTTATATCCTGGAACTCTGGAATTGTCCCACAGATTCAAGCTTATTTAAGAATTTGTGAATGCATTGTTTCAAAGTGGTGACCTATTCAACAGGTAGGGTGAACTGTATAGAAGCGAAAAGATTAAAGATTAACTAAGAAGTCCTCAACAGCTTCACTAAGCAGCCTAAGCCACAAAGTGACGTCTGAGAATTTTTTCCAAATGGCATCCAGAGTGTGTAATTCGATCATTGAGCTGATCCCCCTGCAATATCAGAAATATGCTCGGCCTCCTCCTTCCCACTGAGTGTTCTCATAAGGAGCTACAAGAAGTAAAAGAAGACATAGGGAATAAAAATCCATAGGCGCAAGGATTTGGAATTCTCTCTGAAACCTAAGGGATGAGGATGTTGTTGGTTCCATAAACTCAGAAGAAGCTGCTGATTTTCTCGACGTGGTTCACAGGCTCATTTTAAGAAAAGATACTAGGGACTGTTCTTATATTTGCCTAATCAAGGAAGAAAAAATATTTTTCCAGACTAGAGAGTAATGAATTTGTTTAGAAAAATATGTAGTCGCTAAATACTTCTGAAGACATTATTTCCAGTAATGCCATTTGTCCATCAGTATGAGTCTAGGCCTCCACTTATTTATGTTAAATATCCCAAAATGATGAAATTGTAAGACTATTTATATAAATCCTCTCTCCTTCTGGTGTATCCACTTGGTTAATAATTTTCAAAAAAAAAAAAATTGTCATTGACTCCATTGACACTTTCAGAGTACCCCTGACCCAGAATGCCTTCATTTTGAGAGTGATTAGATACTATTAAAGAAAGATGATTTTGCTTATAAAGATTTCACTAAGACCTAAGAAAGAAAATAATTCACTCTAACTATATAAATAAGCGCTTTACACATTTGGGATCCTATGTACTTATATTTGTATTTGTACACACACACACACACACACACACACAAATTACACAATTACAGGAGAAAAATAAACAGCCAAATTGGAAATTATCTTATACGTGGTATGTATCTGAGTTATGTGCTTACTTTGGTCTCAGACACATACATAATTGCCTTTGGTGCTATGAAGTCATAAATAAGCCCTAGGCTGGGATTTAGGAGATTTGAGTTCTAGTTCAAAGTCTTTTTTTTAACTTGGGTAAAGAATAACTCAGTAATGTCAAAGATCCCTTCCAGCTTTAAAATTTGGACCCTCTGTCTTTGCTTTGTCTATGGAGACCAGGCCTCTGTGGCCATGAACACACTTCCACATCTCTTTGGATTTATTTTGCATAGCTATAAAACTCTCATATATGCTCTGTCTATCTCACAGGGATAATCTAGGGATGTAAGTGTTCCTGCTGCATTTGTCAATCTGAAACAGTTGGGTAAATATTAGATAATTCAGGAATCTTATAATCTAGATAAAAGAGATTAGGAAGAAAAAAAAATAGTACCAAAAAAGATCATTTAAATATAGATTTATTTTTTTCCTTGTTCCTTTTTATTCTCTTTTCAGACCCATTTTATTTCACCAAAAGCTTCTGTGACTTGGTATCAAAAGTGAGTTCAAAAAATAAAGATAGAAAATTAAAACTTCAAAAACTACTGAAGGTGAAAGAGCAGTCTAGAGAGGAAAGCAATGAAGAAAAATTCAGGTAAATGAAAAAGTAGGATTTTTTAAATTTATATATCTAAAAGCAAACTAAAGGATTCATTAAAAAGTCAAGAATTTTTAGTTCCAGCTGGATCATAAATAAGTAGCAGAGTTTTATTCTAATTAAGTAACACTTTCTGAAATATAGAGAGTGTAAATGCGATTTGATTTAATATGACCATCTAGAATATTTATACTATGTTATAGTGGTTAGAATCTTGGTGGTGAACCCCTTTGAGAATATAATGAAAGCGATGGACTGGACCCTCTCTCTAGAAAAATAACATGCATGAAATTTTGTGTATAAATTCAGGACCCTACTGGGCCATGGGCCACAGGTTAAAAACGCCTGATTTATAATGTAACAGTCCTGTTTATAAAGTACCAGGGGCTCTTGGATCAGAAGAGTCTGAATTTGTAGGGTTATTTACATAAATTTACATACTTGATTCAGTCTGCTTTACCTCTTTGTTTATAAGATAAATTATTTAGTCTAACCTACCATAATATTCAAATTCAATACTAGTGACATGATATACATAAAATCTTTTAGCAAATTTTTAAGCCAATCAATTTAATCACATCTCACGACCAAGGCACAGCTAGGAACACCCTGGATGAAATGAAGATTGTCATCCCTTGGGCTTTCATGCAGTGAAGCCGGGCACACCATGGCTTGGTCCTACCACAAAAATGTCACAGCCCCTTTGTTGCATTGCCTGTACCCTTTGCAGCCCTAGAATGTGATCAAACTGCCCTTGGTAGTTTATTTACTAACTATCAAAGCTATTCTTTCATTACCTTCAGAATGTAATGGTTATTTTATGAAGACTCATTAAATTTAATGAGATACAGTCCTGTTTACAGCTATCCTATAAAAGGAGGTGGGGATGGGAGGACCAGTCTTCAGATGACTCTTGCAGAGTCACAAAAACAAAATGTCAGCCACTGCACTGTACTCAGAGAAGATGCTTCAGAACTCAGAAGTCATTCCCAAGAGTCAAAACAGTTAGGATTATTATGACTATTGTTGTTCTTATTACAATGTGGCCTTATTAACAATAACAGCAAACTCACAACTCAATAGCAAAAAATACAAATAATCTAACTAAAAACTGGGCAGAGGATCTGAACAGACATTTTTCTAAAAAAAGACATACAAACAGCTAACATACATATGAAAGGTGCTCAATATTACTAATCATCAGGGAGAAGCAATCAAAACCACAATAAGATATCACCTCATACCTGTTAGAATGACTATTATCAACATGACAAGAGATAAGTGTTGGAGAGGATGTAAAGAAAAGGGGACCCTTGTGTGCTATTGGTGGAAATGTAAATTGGTACAGCACTATGGAAAACAGCATGGAAGTTCCTCAAAAAATTAAAAATAGAGCTACAGTATGATCCACTTCCGGGTATTCATCTGAAACAAATGAAAAGACTAACTCAACAAGATATATGCATCCCCATGTTCGCTGCAGCATTATTTAAATAGCCAAGACACAGGGGAAAAAACATGTTTTCATCAGTGGATGAAAAGATAAAGAAAATGTGAGATACAGATATATAATATTGGGCACATTACATATTATCTCACTGAATTTATTTATGCCATTTCATAAAGCCAGTACATGCTACATTTCAATGTGCAATCTAGAGCCTTGGTACAGTCTAAAGATTGTAAGATGAGATGTAGTGCCTCACAAAAGTTCCATAGGAAAGGGAGATGAGCAGGCCAAGATCCCAAAGCAGACCAGGAGAAAACTTAAGAAAGGAATCCAGATCCACTCTTAGGGAAAAGTTTTGCCTTGTAATTTATGTGCAGATCTCACAGTTGAAGCATCTTGTCCTAGAGACATCCAGCCTGCCAGTAGTAACCAAGAGCTGAAAAGTAATGGCCAAGAATCACTCAAGTAGAATCTGAACACATGGCATTTGGAAATAGGATTTGCTGCCTCTGTGGTCCATCAGGTTGGAGTTGAAAACTTAGCCGTCAGCAGTGATTGGGAAACCATAAATTTCATATGGCAGCCTTTACATAAGCCTTTCAGTTTTATCATATTTAATATATGAGAATTAAATTCCATGTTAGAAGCTATGATAATTCCAGAATCTGAGGGATAGGTATATGCATTATGTAATCTTAATTTTGTCATTCATAAAGAAAAGAAAATTCCATGTGAGGCCTGACATTAAGTTATTTGTCTGTCTGACCTTGCTTGTTCCCTCTTAAGCATTCTTTATTTTTAATGCTGTTTCATAGGGTGTCCAGCTTCACAGGAACTCAGAGAAGGGCAAGACTGTTTGGAAGGCAGAACGGGGAGCTTCCATTGCAATCTGAGCTCAGATTCATTCTACTTAAAAATCTTCCACAGTGTATAATGAATAAGGAGCATCTTGAAAATAGAAATACTTATATAAATACTTACATTTTCTAATTATTTCTAAATATACTTCTAATTAATCCTAAATATAAACTTATGAAAAGATTGTTCCTACAATCTATGGCCTGGAGTATCCCAGAAAGTTGCATTTCAGAGGTCAGGTAGAAAAATAATCTGGGTGAAGAAAGACTAGAGTAGAATGTATATTTTTCTCTTCAAAAGATTTAGCCTAACCTACATGGAGAAAGGAGGTTAATAACCAAATAAACAAACAGAAAACACTACAGTGCTGTGGTATAGAATCTAAATAATAAATTGTCCCAGGCATCAGAAAAAAGTAAAAGTATCTCTAAAGTAAGACACTTAACTGAAAATTTCTAACTACTCTTAATCACACTGAAGGTTACCTTATCAGGGTTTTGTTCTGGGAGCCCCCATGTGAGCTAATATAATTAACAGTCTACCAGTCAATTTACTAGGAGAGAAGTTTCTCTCTAGGAGTGACAGAGTCCCTTAGGAAACCGTCCCTTGGAGAGTGCAAATCTTTTTATTCGTGAGCCATAAGGAATTGTTCAGTGAAGTCCTTTTCCAGGGCACTAACAGGCATCCTGTGCTCTGGTGTTACATCTTGACACTCAGTTGCCTTCCTAACTGCGGAGATCAGGTAGGCCATTTACATTCAGTGGTGTTGACTGTCTCACACACTGTGGGACAGCAGTAATTAACACTAATGTATCATCGTACTCAACACTTGTTTCTTAACCTGTTATGTGAAGTAAGTACAAAAGTTCATTGTTCTTAGAACCAAAGTAGCTCTATATGTTTCTTAGGCCTCCTCCTTTTGTCGTATGAAACCATGTGAAAGACGACAGCTGCAAATTAAGATAAAAATGTCTGCAATTTTTAAATGATGTGTAATATGTTTCGGGAAGGCAGCCATGTGCAGCAGTTAAGTTGAGAGCCTGTGTTTGAATCCAGACTAATCTTAGTCAAGTAAGTAAACTTTCAGGGTCTCAGTGTCCTCATCTGTAAAATAGGGATCGTAACAAATTATTATACCTACTTCATAGGGTTATTGAGAGAATTACATCAGGTGATGTAAAGTACGCGAAGATGTGTAAAGTATGTTACACAGTGCCTGGTACACAGTAAGCACCCCATAAATGACAAATATTACTAAAACCTGGGAAAGGAAAACTTAAAACTTATATTTACAAAAAGTTATTTTTACCATTCTAAGAAATGAACTAGAATCTCTAAGGAAACTTTAAAAGGTAAGGTAAGCTTGTCTATCCTTATTTAGATGAAGTTGAGTAAAAGTCTATTTCTGTTTTAACACAGTAATCTAATTAACCTTTGCCAGTATTAAAATGACCTTGAGTTGGTCTTGTGACCTCAAATGTTTCATGTTGTTGACTTTAAACAGGCTTTTTGGGATAGTCAGAAATAGCATCTGGTGAAACGGGCAAAAGGTCAAATTCATTTACTTTGTAATAAATAGCAAATATATATTGCATTAGCTGCTTACAAATAGGAAGAAATGCATAAAATTCATTAGTCAAAGTAGGACGGTAAGATATTACATAAAGAATTCAGAATAAATCAAAAAATTCCAAAAAGCATCCAACATTGATTTTTGGTCTTACACCACTTATTTTATACCAAGAAGTGATTAAATTATTCATTTTTATAAACTAAAGAAATACATTTCTGGCTAACATTAAAATGAAGTAAAGATGAATCTAATTAAACAGCACTGATTTATCATCATAAACATTCCTGTCTCAGGCAGAGAAATCACTGAGCTAGAGTGAAAGGGAAAAGATAAATGTAGCTTGTAAAATGTCAGAACTGCACAACTGTATGATTTCTAAAGCGCTTTCTTGTTTACAAATGTTTATGCTTCAAAAACCAAAACTCCAGTGGCATCTTCCACATTACCCACAAACTTTAGGGTGAATGACTCAAAAATAGCCTATTTCACCAACACAACCACATTGGAAAGATTAGTTTCAAAAGAGAATCCCAACCATGAATACTATTACATTGTTTATCCAAAATCAGTAAATACAACTACGTGTGAATTTTGTGCCTCTTATTGAAATATTGGTAGGATTTTTTTTGACTATTCATATAGCAGAAGTCTTTCCATTCATATAACTCTAAGTTAAGTTCCATTGCTATAAAATAATCATAATTACTCTTGATATAGCAGAAGTAGCCATATCTTTTTATTTACATTCATCGACTTAATGTCCATTTCTGTTTCAAAAGGACACCAAAAGGAGGCATGAAAGCATTCAAATATACTGTTAATACGTGTGCAGTCTAGAGTCTTTTTTCAAAATGAAATCAAGTTCAAACGGCTGCCTGTCCAGCATTGTTAAGAAAGATTTGTAAAGCATCTCCTTATTGTAAATACCCGGCTTCTCCTTCTTCCATGTAATAATTGTTAAGCTATTTAGTCAATATTTGGCTTCTGTGTGTATTACCCACATTATGCAGAAGCACTTTATGTGATCATGTAGGGCCATCACTCCACCTTATATTCCTTTAAGCTCAGATGTTTACTTCTGCAGCAGGCTCATTCAGTTACCATTTATATCAGTTATTGGTTACAAACTGATCACTCTAATTCCTCTGTTATTAATTTTTTATTGCTGCTCAGATCATGCCCCATTTTTCAAATGGTGTTTCAGAGCCTAAATCGTTTCTTTCTGCAAAAACTCAAGCCATAAATGCCAACTATTTGTAGTGCATTATCATTTGTAATGTCCTAATTATTTTTACATAATCAATAACATCAAGTCCCTTTTCGTAGGGACTTTCTGTTTATTTACATTTTATTCTACACACGTCAGTTTCCATCAAGAGCAAAACCAATTTTCTTGTCCTGCATCTGCTCTCAAGACAACCTTAATTCACCATAAATCTATGTGAGTTCACTACCTAGTTACATCTAGTTGGTTATGTGGATGTGATCTTGGGGCCAAACACGTCCTGCTCTGCAAAACAAGACCTCAGTATGGCTTGGAACGCTACCCTGAAGAGAATCACAGTGACTGGAAGTGGTGTTTTGTTTCATTGTTGTTATTTTTGCAGAGGCCTCTGTTTATGATGTGATGCATTTGGACCTAAGCACATTAGCTGCATTATTCATTGGGTACATTTGTCAGAACATGCATGTGTATAAAGAACTAATGATCCATATTAAATTAATGGTGCTATAAAAAAGAAAAATACTCCATACAAGCAGCTATGTCAGAAACTACAGACTTTGATAAACCACAGAAAGGACCTAATCAGATGAAGCATTGGACTGTTCTATCTCCAAAATTACATTTCTAGAAATGTACTTGTACACAATGTTGGTTTTATTAAAACAAATTAATTCAGTCATTAAGGAATCATAAGGCAAGTGTCTCATAAGTCAGGACCTCCAGTGTAACAAATTGATTAAATGACTGTGTAATAGTCTCTTTAAACAAATCTAGTGTAACAAAAGTTAATAGATCTGCTCAATTACCATGCTGGGGTGATGAGGATGTGGGCGACTCTCTCATTAAATCTGGGAGATTGTTCTTAGTTGTTTCCCCTTTTCTCTCTATTTTTCTGTGAGGGCTGTGTTGTGTTTTGGATTTGAGGTTTGTTTTTAGGACTCTTGAAATTGATGGTTCTAATGGCAATAAAAATAAAAAACTAAATTTGATGCTGCTGACTTCTCCAGCAGATTTGTCAGCTGCTGTTTCCAGTGGGTTCTCTCTCTCCCTCTCTCTCTCTCTCTCTCTTCTTCTCTTCCTTTCTCCTTTTTCCCCTCCCTCTCTCTCTCTCTTCTTCTGGGCACCACCAGACCCCCTCCTCCCCCCCCCACCCCCACTCAATCCTGGGAAAGTTAAAAAAGGAAGTCCTTCTGGATCAGGCTAGACCTTTCCCTGGCTTAGCAAGTTATAGGAAAGCATTACAACCAGGGAAATGAGCGGCCCCACCGGGAGGCAGGGTGGAAAGGGTGACACAGGGAAAAGACACCAACGTTTCTTCTGAGTCTGGGATTAAAAGATGTCCCCATTATTTATTCATGGATTGACTTAAATATGAAATTTTTCCATAGGCTTCTATACATGAGAGGAAAATTTGCCAGCAGGTCCCCAGCCTTCCTGGCCTCCTTTAGTCCTTCTCAATCTTCCCACAGAGAGGGAAGAGCATCTCAGAAAGTACTGGAGGTGGGGTAGGCTTTCGGTGGTGGGAGGGAAGGAAGGGTGAGGAGCGAGAGAAATGAGTTCAGCCAAAAACGTTTCATTGACATTTCTCTCTGTTGAACGTTGTAATCCTCCAACCGAAAGATGGAGGCCAGATACTGGGGAGCTCTGGAAGCCCTCTTTCTCCTAACTCCCAGGATGCCTACCCGGCACCGGTTCTGGGGTTGGGACAAGGCAGAGTAACTTCAAGCCTCTTTCCCCTTCCGAGATGTTGATGCCCATAACACCCCGCTCCCAAAGATCCAGGGAGAAAAATCTATTGCCCCACTGCCATTTTGTTAAGTGTTTGCTCCTGCGATGTGACCCTGCCACTTTATCTGTTGGTTTTTATTTTCTGAGTGCATGTTGCCCATATGTTACTCTAATAGTTGCTATAATTCTTGAGCAATGGGGCTCGTATTTTATGGGGCTGAATTAAAAAGAATGCACTTTAATAAAAACCTGAGCAATACACTAATGGCCTGACATTGATGTATTTGCATAGAGATGAATTATACGAGCCTGCTTGACACGACTTTTAATAAATGATTGAGGAGGTTATTATAGGGATGCACTTCGGTGTATGTTAACAGGTTATTTTAGTGCATCTGTAACCAAACCTAGGAGCAATACAGTCCCTCATACAGTTACAGGATACCTTCTGCTGCATATCTTGTGACTTTTATTGGGACCACTCCGTTCACATATTACGGTCTCAAACTACTTTTTATTAACCATTAGTAACGTTCGCTGTGAATGGAATCGTGAAAATGAAAATGGAAAATGAAGCCGCCTCCTCCCCCATATTTCCCCCACCCACATTAGCCATCAAGATAGTCAACAGTGAGCGTCTGACACCAGGGACCCTCACTTCGGAAGTCGCAGAGGGCTGGCTACGCTCAACTTGAACCCGGTAGGAAACGGGCCGCTCTCCCAGGAACGGCCCGGCGAACTGGTGCTGAGCAAGGGCGCTCGAGAAACCAACGGGGAAACTGTCAGCGGATGTGGACGACTTAGGAAACATTCCGCCGGGTCTGCGATCACATGGACCCATAAGGGTCTCTGCGTCCAGAGAGCCAAGAGCTCAGACACTCCTTAAATAAGGCACCCAAGAGCGTATACTCAAATACCTGTTTAAATGTGCATCCTTTTGTCCTGTTTGAATTTTTCACTGTGTGCATGTAGCACCTAGTAAAATAGAAATAAACAACATAAAATGTATTCGTATGTGAAGGCGGTCCTGCCTTCCCTCCCTGTCTTTAAGACCGCTCAGACGCTCTCGCTCGCTGGGATTTTTGAGCTGGGGACGCGGGCGGCGCGTGACAGGCAGCGCCCCAGCTCTGCGCTCCCAGGGCGCTGCCACCGCGCCTCTCCCTTCCATCAGCACCCGGCTGGCGCCCTCGGGGGATAGAGAGGCGGGTGCAAACCTTTTCCTCCAGCTGACAAGGAGAGTGGAAAGCCCCCCACCCAAGCCTGGTGGGGTGCAGAGAGAACAAAGGTCGGAGTGGTGGAGCAGGTCGTGGGAGACCGCGGAACGCCGTCGCGCGCGCATTTCGGGTGGCCTCACGGTGCCCTTCAGCTAGGGGTACCTGTGATCTTGAAAAGCTTTTCGACCGCCAGAGGTCCTCTTCCCTGGCGCCGCGCCGGGGTGCTGCGAGTCCTCGCTGCGACACCGCCGCCTTGGCTTCCCAGCCTCTTCCCGAGCCAATGTTTTCGTCCCTCTCGGAATTTGTAACGGATGTTGGGGACAGATGGCGGATGGTGCCAGCAACCTATATATGTTCTAGAACATACCTGGAGGCAGCTTCAGGGGAGGGGGGAGAGTAGGACTGAGAGAATAGGCAGGAAAAGAATCAGATGTGTGAGTGAATGTGAATGTAAGTACGCACGTGCACACTCACTTCTCCAAATGTATCGATTAATAGCTTTTTTAAATGATGAGGCCCTACATAGCTGTAGTCGCCTTTATGGTTTCATCGTAGTAACCAAGCAAGGGAGAGAGGAGATGGAAAGCTACTCCCGGGAAGTGAGCGCACTGCGCCCCGCTGGTTGGTGCCAAGTAGCTCAGGGAAGAAGTCGGCCTGTGAGTACGAATTGCAAGACCCGGAGCAACGCTCGGGCGTCCGCCTCCAGGGCGCTGCAGCATCTCGACCCTAGAGACCCAGTGGAGCTGACCCTTCCCTGCCCCTCCCCGCCCCCACCTCCGGCCCGCCACCGCGAAGGTGCGGCGCGTGGGCGTCAGAGACCCTCCCCAGCCTGCAGGGGGCGCGCCCGGCGTGGGTGGGCGCAGCCAGCGCCTGGAGCTGGAGCGCCAGAGTAGCCCACCCCGCCTGCAGGGGGAGCGCCCGGGCCGCGGTGAGCCGCACCATCGACCACCGGCAAACGAGGCTCATAAACTCGAAGCTCAGGCTAAAACGCTGGGAGATGGGAGGAAGGGGGAGCGGAATATCTCAGTTCTGCCCTGCGCACCCGAGTTTCATTCCTCTTCCAAGTAGCGCAGTCAAGTGCCACAGCTGGAAGGCGGGCAGTTCTGGAAACCGCGGGCGGGGGTGGGTGGGCCTCCCGTCGAGGGCCGGGAGGGTGGCTTCTCTGATTTCGGCGGGATGCTGTCCTAGGGAAGGGAACCCGACTGGCCGCGCACGGGTGGCAGCGGCGAGTGGAGCCTGGAGGCGATCGCCAGCCATGCGCCCAGCGTCCCAGGCTGAAGCTGCAGGGCACACCCTAGGCCCACGATCTGGGGATGGAGCCTACCCCCAAGCACAAGAGAACTGGGGCCAGGCGTGGAGACCAGCACCCCGAATCCCAAACAGATTTTGTTGGCTGGGCTCAGTGAGGAATTTTCCAAAAGGCAGAACCGGGCTCAGAAAGGGAAACCTGATGCCCACCACTTCCGAACGCTCGCATTTCCTGGGCCCTTCCCGTCATCCCTTGAAGAAAACGGAGGACGCAGGAGCGAGAGTCCGATGATGTGTGGAGAGGAGTTCCCTGGACTCTCCGTCCAGTGACGCGAGTTTAGCGCAATCCAAACCGTGGGAGGGTCGCAGGAGAGAAACACGAGAGGAGGGGGTCTATAAAGCAAAGGACAGCTGGACGACGGAAGGCAGCGACCATAGGTGCCCTTTCCTGCCCTAGAGGGACCTCCGTTTCTCTGGGGGTGGGCGTGCTTCCTGGGCAGGTGTGACATGCGAGGCCGGTGTCCGCAGAGGCAAGTCCTCTGGGCTTAAAGCCGTCTATAAGCAAAACTAGAAAAGCAAACCCACCCAGTGGGCTCTAATGGTCTCAGTCCCAGCTTCACCCACGCAGCGAGTACCACATGAAGCCCACCCTACCGACACGCTCTTGCCCTCCCATCCTTTGCAGCCGTGGACTTGAGGACCCAGAGTGTGCCAGTTGGAGAGAGAAGAGAGGACCCAGCTTGAGCCTATATGTAGAATTCCCCTGTGAGAAGCCCCTTTGGGGGCAAATGATAATGACGCTGACAAACGGCGTTTTTTAATTCGTCTTCGCATTTAATCAAGACGAATTCTGATTTGTCTCATAGACAGCCTTTGTGATTCAAAGAGCCCCAGTCCTATAAACGTCGCATCTTTTCTTTCCGGGTCCTTTTTGAACCGGAACGGCCGCTGAGAGCTCCGATCTTCAGGTTCTGCAGGGCGTCCCCTCTTTTCTCACCTGGAGCGGAATTTCTGGAAGGCCCAGGCCAGACACAGTCTCTCCAGGCATTGGGGAGATTACTTCAGCCCCTGTCTGTAGGTGAGACCGCAGAGCACATTCCAAACTTTTCCCTTAGGAACAGTTGTCCCAGTTCAGAAAGTCGTTCCTCAGCAGATGCAGCCCATCTCGCCCGGAGGACGCCGAGTTCCCTCATTCTCTGCCTTTATACAGACCCAGCTCTTTAAAGAGAGCCTCATTTCGTGCCCTTATCACAGGAAAGACTGCATCTGGGAGACAGCCTCTTTAAAGGGAAGCGAGTTTTCTGCCCAGCTGAATAGAACCAGGTGAAATAAGAAACCCCGGTTTCGACTGTGGAACTGAGACCCATTGACTGCAACCCCCCTCCCCCGGTAAAGGACGCCCGACTTTGCAGGAGCCAGGGCACGGCACACAGTGCTTTTTTAGGCCACCCCTAGCCGATAGGGCACAGTGGCTGTTGCTGTAAACTAGCATGACATAAAAAGTACTGAAAAAAAGGCCTTGAATGATGAAGCCTTACAAGTGGAAGACCGTACCCCTTTGGGGGAAAGGGGAGGTACTGCTAGTTTTATAACTATTTTTAAGAGGCCTGAGGTCTGGACTTACTCATTTCTCCTGCCTCCTTGGACTCTAGATTTGTTCATGACCCTCTCTCAGGAAAAAAAAAAAAATGTTTTAAAAACCTTCCCCTTGGAAACAGAAGTGGTCATTAGCAGTTGACTTATACAGAGGCTAACTGGGAAAACAAAACAAAGACCTGGAGCTCCTAAATTCCCTGTAGTTCTAGGAGAAAAGGAAATGAAGTGGCCTAAAGAAATACCACCCCACCACCTCCACCACCCCCACCCCGCCTTAATTGTATTCTTGGCCAACAGGTCAAGAAGTTGACTCCAGCCCCTCCACCACCACTACCACCACCTACCTACCTGCAGCAAATTCTGTAGCATGAGTCTCAGACCTCACCTGGCCTCCAACAACCAGTTCACCACCAAGGGGCTCTGAAGATGCAAAGGCCTTCACAATGCGTCTTGACTTTTCAGATACTGAGAACAGCATGAGACAGACAGGGAGGGTGGTCAAGAGAAATGGTTCCAAGTCTTATAGAGAGAATCCTAGAACAGCAGGAAACCCCAGTTAAAACATATAGGAGTTGGTTATATTAATTTATATCATCCCAAATTTTTGACCCAAAGAAAATATTGCTGGGCATCTAAGTTTGATATTGCAGACCCTCTGATGGAATCGGTGAAAGAGACATGAATCTCAACTGCAGTATTTTAAATAGACAATAAGTCCTCTTACTTATTGTTCTGTGCATAATTATAACCTGTGTACCTTGGAGAGTGACATACAAATGATGATGTGCTGAAGATTTTATTTTTAAAGTAACTATGTTGTGAGCTGATATATGAATGTATTATAAATTCTTACTTCATCTTCTATTTTACCCAAAGAAAATCTTTACATTTAACTCACTTATTTGCTACTTAAGCTGTGCATGCTTCTTTTTACAGCAATTTGTCAGATGTTTATATATATATATATATATATATATATATATATATATATATATATACACACACACACATACATACATACATACTTGGAATTAGAAGAGACTCCTGATAGCTTGGAGATCATTTCTCTGCCTCAGGCTTGGAAAAGGGAGCCAGCTGCATTAAGGGTTTATCATTTTCTTTAAAATATTCCAGAGAATGCAATGCTCTCTGTGGCTTAACTGTGTGTGTGTGTGTGTGTGTGTGTGCACATGCACGCACATGCTTTCAGGAACTATTCCTAGAATACCCACTACGTGCCAGACACTGTGCAGTGTGCCAGGGATACACAGTAAACGAGGAGCATATGGTCCTGTGCCTTTGTAGTTTGACTATCCTGTGTTTCAGTTTTCCAAAAGGTAGTACAGATGCGGTTCTGTTCAAAGTGTCACCCACTCTAACCTTTCAAGTGTCTCTGAGGCACTATACTAAAGGGAGAAGAGAGGGAGGGAGAGATGGAGGGATGGAGGCATACTGTCCACCTGAAAATCACTGTGACTCTTTGAGGTAGAGTATGAATCCCTGGCTGACAGTCACCTTATGTATGCTGAAAGCGAGGTCCCTTGAAGTCATCAACTTCTGCCTTCCTCTCTATCTCAGAGATTAATGACAATGTGCTGATTTCATATTTGCCTTTGCAGTCCCTTTTCTCTTCGTAATCAACTTTATCAAAATACCTAGGCAGGCGCCAGGATTGCATCTTACACTAGAGGCAGTGAAGCCCAACTCTTCAACTGTATTTGCTGTTTTTACTGTTTCCCTGGTACACTGGCTTCTCCCTGCTTCTGCTGTATTGAGACGTGTAAAAGTCGAGCAACAAGCAGGGAAGAAAAAACTTCTGCCCATCGACTTCAAATTTGTAAGTAATGCCCAAGCTCACACTGGAAGGAGCAAGGTCCAGAGCAGCTTTCCTCTCAATCAGGAGCCAGCTCTCCTGACTATTTTCCTAGGAGCTTGCTGCCTCCCTTCCTTCTTTCATCCAAAGTAGCCAACAGCAGCTTCAGCACCACTCACTCACTCCCTCTCCCCTGCCTTGTTGCCACCTCGAAAACAGAGTTATGTTCCTAGTTCTCAAAGAAAAGTAAAGGGAGCAATTCCAAACCCTCATCCTAACTCAAAATCCAGGGTTCCTTTTCTCCTTTGTAATTTTTTTCCTTTCCTTAGCTTTTTATTCTCCCTAGCTTTCCTAGCATCCAACCAGCCAGAGTAAAGTTGGAAATGTGTGTGTGGTCATGTGAAACCAGAATTTCTCCATGAGAAACAACAGTATGACATGCTCAGCCAAACTATATATCCCTAGTACAGATACAATCATCACCTATCATATTTGTGTACCACTTTAATTTTATAAAGCCCTTTTTTGTTTATTTCATGACAACTTTGCAAGACAGTAATTATTATTAAGATAATTGTATAGTGAGGAAATGAAAGATTATCTAAGTTAAATGACTTGCTCAAGTTACAGTAAGAAATAGAAAACAGCTCTAGAGCTCAAGTTTTCTGACCCAAAAGAAGTCAACCACTTTTTCACACCACATGGAGTCATCACATTGACATTTTCAAATCACTAAGCAATCATGAAAGATGCCTTCCTCAGAATTTTTTACCTTCAATGCACTTACTCTTTATCCAGAGAACAGAAGTAGGTCTGTTAGATACTATATGTTATCTATGCATATAATAAATCATCTCCAAATATAATGGCTTAAAACAGCAAACACTGCTCATCTCACACAGTTGTTGTGAGTCAGGAACCCTGGAGAGCTTAACTGGGTGAATCTGCCTCAGGGCTTCTCATTAGGTTGCAGTCAAGATGTTGCCAAGGATATAGCCATCTAAAGGTTTGACTTGGGCTGGAAGATCTGCTTTCAAAGTTTACTTAAACTCCTTGCAAATTAGAACTGATTGTTGGCATAGCCTCAGTTTTTTACCAAATGGACCTCCCTATAGGGGTGCTTGATTGTCCTTACAACATGGCAGCTGACTTCCCCCAGAGCAATTCAAGAGAGAGAGAAGGAGAAAGCCACAATGTCTTTTATGACCCAATCACACAGCATCAATTCTGCTACACTCATTAGAAGCAAGTCACTAAACACAGCCACATTGAAGAAGAAGGGGATCAGGCTCTATCTTTTAAAGAAGAAATATCAAAGAATTTTTAGAAATATTTGAAAACCACCACAGGTATTAGGCATAAGTTGATCATAAAAGAAAATATGCTTTGCTCCTTCTTCTCTTTCCCATTTCCACTTTTCATAACCTTTCTCAGTGGAATAGTTATCCTACACAAGATATCAAGGCCTGAGCTAGAAGCAACTTGAGATTGGGCCTTTCATGATGATGTGCACGATGATGGATGATTGATGATTGATGATGATGATGATGATGATGATGATGATGATGATGATAATGGCTAAGACTTTCATAATCTGTTCCAGGCACTGTTCTAAAGAACTTTAAATATGTGTGTGTGTGTGTTCATTTATTTCTCCAAGAACCCTATAAAGTAGGTATAATTATCATCTTTATTTTACAGATGAGAAAGAAGAATGAGGCACAGAGCAGTACACTCATTTGACCAAGATCACACAACCAGTGAGTGAAAGACCAGATAATCTGGCTCCACAGTCCTGATCTTCACAACTGCATGATCTGTTGTGGAAAAGATAAAAGATTTCTCAAACGCGTTCACTCACTTGGGACCATTTGGATTTGGCAGAAAATTAGACAAATCTTTACATTCCAAGAGCACTGAGAGGAAACAAAAAACCCAAGGTGGAGAAAGGTTTACAGAATTCTTTTGAAGAGCTGAGCCACTGCATCAAGCTCAAGGGTCAGAGCTGCTGCTGATGACTAGAAAAATTACTACAAACCGTGGACCCACATACAGGGCTCAGATTGGAGGAATGAAATTGTTTAATGCCTTTGTTTGAAGGTGATTAGAATCTGGTAATAACTAAGTTAATGAACTTTCAGCAACCTTGCCTTTCTGTGGTCTATATGAGCAGATTGGTCCCAAGCAACTTACTGATGACTGATAGGTTTTGTTTTTTTTTACACCTCTCAAAATAAAACTATATCATAGTGGCATGCTGGTTTTTCCTCAACTTAATACATCTGTCTCCCTTGTTATAATGAAATGCATAGAATAATTATACCTCAACATATCCTTTGGCTTTGCCAAGATAGACATAGGCAATTATGAGATGGTAAGCTCCTCTACAATAATAATATGCACTTATATAAATTATGTAGTAAAAACTCTCCCTAGAATAAGCAAGGGATCTGTTTTTGAATGTATCTTCATCCAAGCTAGCCCTGATTATTCAAAGTATACTAAAATAGAAGCTCTGAAGCTTCTACTTCAGAATTCTGGCCAGGCTCCAGTAGATATTAAACACCACAGAGATACAATTTCACTTATATGTGGAATCTAGAAAACAAAATAAACAAACAAAACAAAAACAAACTCATAGATACAGAGAACAAATTGTTGGTCAACAGAGGGAGGAGTGTTGGAGGGATGGGTGAAAAAGGTAAAAGGATTAATTAAGAAGAAAAATTGCCAGTTATAAATATAGTCACAAAGATATAAAGTACAGCATAGGGAATATAGTCAATCATATTGTAATAACTATGTATGGTGTCAGTTGGGTAATAGACTTATCATGGTGATCACTTCATAAGTTATATAAATGTCTAATCATTATGTTGTCTACCTGAAACTAATATTGTATGTCAACTATATTTGAAAAATAAATTTTAAAATAAACAAACACCACAGAGACATTATGCTCTACTTTTTAAAGTCTTTAAGTATGATATTCAATAGAAATGCCTGGTTTAGGGCAGAGAACATATAATGCATATCTAGACATTTTATCTTTGGACTGACTGATCTACTGGATCAAAGAGAAAGACCGAAGAGTGAGCTGAAGCTCTCAGATAAACTTTGCAGTTTCTGGAACAACCCCAAGACAATCCATGGAGTACGGAAGGCTAAATTGCAGGAAAATACTCCATCGCTTTGGTCATCCTGCTCACATCACTCTACTCCCCAGTCATTTACACTAATAAATGAGTGTTTATATTACTGTGTTTTCTGCAGATATTATAAAGGGCTACAAAAAGAAAGTGTTTCTCTATGAAGCTTACAGTCTAAATGCTACAGAACAAAATATATACTTTCCTGTCAAAAATGAAACTGTACTGAGGAACTGGCTTTTAAAAAAAAGTCACACTGAGAAGGGAAAGAGTACTTTTTTCCATGTGTGCAGTAAAAGGGAGGAAATTTAGTGCAGAGAACGCTGTTCAAAATGGCCTGAAACAGAGTTTATAGATGAAACCTACTGCTTACCTTTGTTGCTATTACATGATCCTATTGTTAATGATTAACAAAGGAGTCACTGTCTCTTTAAGCTATTCAGTGCTAGGAGTTCCCATGTGGAATTTCACCTCTCCTGTGTGTGTGTGTGTGTGGGGGGGGGCCATCACCGATGATGACCAGCCAGCTTAAAGGACAGGACACTGTGGACCTACTCAAGTCTGTGCTGTTCTAATAACATTCTCATGCACAAGATACTAGGCTTCAAAAGGTTTCAAATGCACCCTTAGACTCTTGTTAACTAGTATAGCATTTCCACGAAGAGCTGTCCTCCATTCCAAACTGCTGCGTGATGAGGAAATGTGCATCTTTTCAGAGAAGAATGAGTAATTTTCAGTTGCCCTTCTTCCCACTGTCTACAAAGGAAGGAAAAGAAAGTGGATGAAAGTGTTCACAAGCTTGGAAAGCTGCTCAGTAAACCACAGCTTCTGGGAAAGAAGGTGCAGCGCTTAAGCTACAGGCTCCTCTGAATGTTAACCAAAGAGATTGTTAATGACCAATGAGGAGACCTGAGCTTGGACTGTGGGGCCTGGGAGGATAACTGGGTAGGCGCTGTGAATTGTGGATGCTGCTGGGCCATCTGAAAGACACGTACAGGCACCTTCCCTTCCACTCCATATCCCTCAGCCAACCTCACTGACTTTCCCTTTTTAGGAAAGAAACACACACGCGCGCACACACAAACAAAGAAAAATATAAAAGCAGTTTTACCCTTCCTTTCATCACATACGCAAATCTGTTTTTCTCCTTTTGTTTTCCATGCTGACATTTTGCTGCCTGTAAGCAGTTTTAAAAGCAATGGTCGTAGGTGGTGAGTGAAATAGGTAAAAATGGTCAAAAGATACAAAACGTCTGGGGATGGAATGTACGGCATGGTCACTAAAGTTAACAATAGTGTATATCTGAAAGTCACTGAGAGTACATCTTTAAAGTCCTCTCCACAAGGAAAAAAATTATAGCTGTGAGGTGAAGGATATTAACTAAACATTGTGGTCATCATTTAGCAATATTTACATATATCAAATCATTGTGTTGTACATCTTAAACTTATACAATGTTATATGTCAATTATATTTCAAAACTGAAAAAAAAAGTCACTTGCTGTTACTTTTTGATTTAAAATCATGACACCTATGCTGTAAAGACTGCTGGCAGCCTTAATCAGATGCTTATGGCTGGTTAATTCCATAAAAATTTTGAGCCAAAATGAAAAACAATTTTCAATCTCCCTTGTTTGAGCTATAGAGTAGTTCTTCAGCCTCTAACTATGCCAACCTCCCCATATTAACTCTTGTGAAAAACATTCTTGTTATACTTACACAGAACTAAATCAAACCAACCAGGATAAGGGAACACCTAAGTCAGGTGTCCCCCACCCACTTCTCCCTCACTCCCAGTTTTATGGGGCCAGTTGCAACAGGTGGCCAGCTGGAATCCTGGGTGGAAGTAAATTAACTGGAAACCTTAAGTCGCTTTGGCAGTCAACTGAAAAAAAAAAAAAAAGAGGGAATGCTACTGCAGCATGGCCCCAGAGCCCAACTCTGGCTGCTATTCACGAAACTCGGAGCACTTCAGTGCTCAGGCTGGCAACCATGCAGACCCTGTCTGCCCTCTGCATATTTGCCTATGAGTGAGGCAAGGCCACCAGCTTTCACACTTCTTAGATGCTCTAAATGCAAAGGTTAAAAGCTCAGGGGGAATGCTTCCTAAAGAATTGAAAGAGGTATATTTCTACATTTCTAACTTGGAAGAAATGCTATAACCTTATTTCCTTGAGAAAATACTTCCAATTGTTCTATGACTGATACTACTGTATTACCACCACCACTACTACTACTAAGTTATTTCGAGAATAGTTATTTCTAATTATATTGTCAATTTTTGTTTTCTTAAGGAGGAAGGAATAAAGTAAAAGTTGGTTGGCTTTTCAAAGCAGAAGAAAGGTAAGTGAAGGTTAAAAAAAAGTAGAAAAAATGACTATCATTTGTTGCAAATAAATAATAAAGTGAAGTTTTAGAATAACAGACTTGCATTTTCTTAGGTTCTTGCATAGAGAAAGGGAGAGAGAGAAGTAGGGGGAAAGAAGGGAGGAAGGAAGGAAGGAAGGAAGGAAGGAAGGAAGGAAGGAAGGAAGGAAGGAAGGAAGAAGGAAAAGGGAAGGAAGGAAGGAAGGAAGGAAGGAAGGAAGGGAAGGAAGGAAGGAAGGAAGGAGTGAAGAAAAAGGAGGAAAGAAAGAGGAAGGGAGGGAGGGAAGGAAGGGAGGAAGGAAGCAAGCAAGGAAGGAAGGAAGGAGGGAGAGGAAGGAAGGGAGGGAGGGAGAGGAGGGAGGAAGGGAGGGAGGAAGGAACTGTTTACAGCTAGGATTTAAATTACATCATCCCAGTACCCCAAAGCCTCTTTTGAAACAGTTGCTCTCTATAGGACACAGCTTAATCTTGCTAAGAGCGCAGAAATTCACAAGTTTGACATTTATTGGGAAATTCACAGGCGAACTAGAGAAAATAGGGCAGGTTTGCATTCTTTCTACTAAACCACGCCATCGGAAATATATTCTACACTAACTTCCTTTAGACAATTTCATTCCTGTTTTCACAATGCTTTTTATTTTCAAGGGAACAAAACAGACGTATTCTTTCTTTACCTAACACTAGCCTGAAGAATCTACTGGGTTCTATTGATTTTTCTGTCTTTGAACACAAGCTCATTAACCTGAAACACTAAGGGGATAACTATATTTCACTGAGCCTATAACTGAGGATCTGAAAACAAAAAGATCTCAAGACAGTGATACAGCCCTCTCCTAGTGATTCCCATTTTAACATTGCTTCCTTAACCCTAAAGACTTTCACATCAGAAGAAGCTTTCTTTAAATTCATCCTTCTTTATTCTAACGGTTAGCAAAAATCAGAGTTTCTGTGTTTCCGCCTACTTCGGCATTTTTACAAGGGAAGGGGAGCGGAATGTTAGCAAGGAAACAGCAGTACCGCTGGACCAGCGGATTCCTCTACCTCCGCCAAGCTAAGTGAGCAAGCTAACTTGGATATATGGAAATGAGGTCTTCCCAAGCCCGCCCTCCCCCAGGACTTTCTCAAAAAGGAAAAGGCCATCAGGAAAAAATTAGACCACACAGACATCAGAAGCTGCCTGCTAGACAAGTCTCTTCAAGAAACCCTAGGAGTGGGGCTGCATTTCTTATATCTTCCCAGCACAGGAGAATGAGATGTGACCTGACTCTTCCAAATAATAATAATAATAATAATAATAATAATAATAATAATAATAATAATAATATGCTGCTGCTGATGAGGCTGATGATGATAATGATGTGACAACTATTTTGACCCAAGAAACCAATGTAAAATTTTTGTGGTCTTGACTTTTATTTGAGATCTCTGATGAGATCAGATTATCTGCATCCTTTCATTCAAGGCAACAGACGTCTTCAAACTTTTTAATTGGATTTATCCTTTGAAACAGAAAGTGCATTACATTTAACTGGTCTTGCAAAGGGGGTTTCTCTTACAAATCGAATTCCTTATATAAATTAATAAAGGTTAAGGATGCTAATAATCAACTGTTATTCGCTTTAAAAAAAAACAATTTACATAGTCTATAGTATCCTTATGATACAAAACACTTCAAATTCAATTACAGCAACTAAATGGATTTTTATGTTTCTGACCCAGAGCAGTTGTAACAATTCCCACCATCTACTTTAACACGCATTTTTATCAGAAAGGAGTTAAATTAAATACAAGCTATTGTAGCCCCTCCCTCCCCAATACTTTCTTTAAATCACTAATAAATAGCAACAAACGACTGTGCAATTTCAGAGAGGAACAGAGAGGCAGGTCTGAGGCCTTCCATAGTTCCACGTCTTCTACTTCAAGTCCTGGAGGCGGGAGGCGGGCGCGAAGCCAGGGGGCGGTGGGGGACGAGATGGAAGGCGTGAGGGAGAAAGTGAGATCCAATAAACCCAAATCCGGCAGAGGAGCGAGAGAAGGAGGCCGAGAACATTCGCTTCTACGCTTCTCAAGTTCAAAATAAAAGGGGGACGAATGGTTCGAATAACTCTTAAAAGGGGACGGGTAGAAGGAAGGAGGAGGTCCATCTTTTTATACGAAATTCAAAAAAGCACTTAACATTTTAAATATTCACAATAAAGTAACTTCTAGTCAGTGTGACTCACGATTTATTTACAAGGGGCCTTCAACAGGTTACTTTGGTCCGCACAGCAGTTTGAGGGGGGAGAAACGTCCCTCTCCCGTCTGCGGCGGCCGCCGGCCCGCGAAGCTCCGAGGTCCCGCGCGCAGTGGGTGCTGATCCTGGAGAACCCGTCCCTGCGCCCCCCACCCCGCCGTGCGCGGGGTCAGGGTCCGTGGGGACCCGTCAGGGAAGGGGCGCGGGGCTGGGGACGCTGAGGCCGCTCCCTCCCGGTGGGGGGAGGGGCGGGCGGGCCTAGAAGACCCAACCCAACTGGGAGGGTGACCCAGCTGCGAGTTTCGGGTGCGTTGTTCCCACAGTGCATATCATGGTGTTCTCAGCCTCATCAACCCCCGAGTCTCTCTCCTCCACCCCCTGAACTTCTAGGTTAAAAAAATAGATATGTACATCTCAGAAAATAGCAAAGGGCCCCCCGGGGGACGGGCGGCAAGGCCGGGCGGCGGGCGCTCAGGACGAGCCCTCAGTCTCGGACGCGTGCAGCAGGAGGCCGCCGCCGCCGCCGGACTTGTGCTTCTTCAGCAACTGCGTGATTTTCTCGTCGTCCGAGTTGGGGTCCAGTGGCTTGTTGTAGTCGTCGTCCTCCTCCTCGTTCTCCGAAGCCCCCTTGAGCCGCTCGGTCTCCGAGTCCTGCTTCTTCTTGGCCGTGGCCATCTCCGCCGCGTGCTTCTTCCTCCACTTGGTCCGGCGGTTCTGGAACCAGACCTGTGGCCCGAACCAGGGAAGGAGGGGAGACAACGGCGGCAGGAATTTAACGCGAGCAGATCCCAGCAGTGCTACTTCCCCCGCATCCCGATGTCGCGCCTGCGGGCCCCTGACAGCTAGCCACCCTCCCTCAGAGACCTCCCTTGTCTGGGCCGTCAAATTCAGTCTCCATCGCCCCGGGTTCCTCTGAGTAACAGGCGGCAACAAACTGACTGCCGTTGCCATAGCGATGGTAACACAAGAGTATTGAGGTTGTCAGTGAGCCATTTCTCAGAAGAGAAAAAAACTTGGAAACTTAAAATGAGTTTCCCCAAAAATGAGTGCGCTTTCCTACTTTCTAGTTTAAAGTAGAAAACTTTTCCCCTTTGTAAAGCTGCCCCATAATAACGGTGATTTTTTTCGTTATATTATTTACTTAGATTAAGGTATTCCAAATAATCTCAGTGCACTTGATTTTTCGTGTGATTTGCGGGAGAAAGCATAGCATGTATCCCAATTACCTTCATTCTCCTTTTCACTTTTGGATGTGTCTGTTTCACTTAATCTCAGGCCTGAATACACACAAACGTGATAAGTAAACACCCCTCCCAATTTACCCTTGCAGCGCGTGATGTAAAGTTTTTTTTAAATCTGCCAAAATAGAAATTTCACATCACTGACAATAACCAATATAAATGCATGAAAATATTTAATAGCCCAATCAAAATCATCACAGTGGTGGTGGCCTTGGCAGTGGTGTGTGTGTGTGTGTGTGTGTGTGTGTGTGTGTGTGTGTCTGGTTTAATGTCTTTTATAAAACCGAAGTCAAGACTAGAGTTTCATCAGTTACTTTTTTAAAAGTGAAATGTTGACAATTACACTATTTCCTTCTATTAGCATGCCTAGTCTTTCAAATATTACTTTAATATTGTTCCTCTCCAACATTCATTTTATATAAAAATATTTAAGCATATTCACGATGTTTTGACATGTTTGACACACATTTAACCTAAAGCATCAGCAATAAGCAACCAATTTCCCAAAGATATTGAATTATCCTCTCTTTATGATTCTCATCCATTTTCCCATCTGTTATGTATTTTATCTAAAGAATCAGAATTGTTAAGAAAGTGATTTTGATTTTCTTTATACTGCTATAATAATTCACCTCGAGCCATTCAGACATATTTACGGTGACAAATGGAGACCTCCTGATTACTGTGGCAGGCTATGTACCAACCACTGCAAAAATAATTTGAACTGTGATGGTATTCTAATGGTCACATACAAAATCACTTCTGAAATGCATTTTGTGATGCTTGTCCAGGGAGAAATACACTCTAACCAGAAAACATTGTTAACAGTTATTCCTATTTAAAGAGCAATGATTAGACTAATGAAAACAGAGACAGCTCCCTAAAAAAACCCAAATGTAACAAATGAAGAAAAGAAACAAAAGAGAGTACTGGAAATATAGGAAACCACTAGATTTAATTTACCTAGCTGGTTCAATGCCTTTGTTTTTAAGGAAACATTTCTAAATTTTATTCCCTGGAAATATATTGTACATCTCGATTACAAGCAAAGTAAAATTTTAAGTATAAATGTTGTCATAAATGATAAAATACTGTGTATCTGTTGATAAACTTATTTTAAACAGGATTCGATTTCATAATAAATAACCTTGTCAATTCATTTAGAAAATTACTATTCCAAAGTGATTGCCTTCAGTAAACTAAAAGCAGAGTCATCCATGCTAAGTGGTTAGATCCTGTGGATTTATTTTTTTAACCCTGCAAGTTAATATAGTAGCACTATAACGTTGATCTATGTTAAGAAATTATATAACTAGTGGAGTCTGAATTGACCAACAAAAGACTGAATTCTTTACCAACAGAATAAATAGAAGCTATCTAACTGGCCTGAGCTATTCTTAGGGCTGATATTTATGTAATGCTTTTATTCTCTAATAATGGCGAGTTCCCCAGCACATGCTGCTATCTAGATTAACCTAATTTCAAAGGGGGGGGCGCTTGATTCCTTTTGTTCATCAACAGTTTGACCTCCTGGGAGTTCCCAGAGCCTTTGTAACCCCACCCCGACCCCTTTGCTGATCCCATCTTCTCCCCAGACTCCTCAGACCCGCACCCCAGGCGGATGTTTGTTAAATTGGTGTGTACGTGTGCGTGCGCGCGCGCGCGAGCTTCGGGCAAGGGGGGGGTCTATCCCTGGAGGTTTGCAAGGTCTACTCACCTTGACCTGACTCTCCGTCATCCCCAAAGAATACGCCAAGCGAGCCCTCTCAGGCCCCGCCAAGTATTTCGTTTGTTCGAAAGTCTTTTCCAGAGCAAAGATCTGCTGGCCGGAGAACGTAGGTCTCGTGTGTTTTCTCTTGCCGTCTTTGTCCAACAAAATGGATCCTTGATCTGAAAGAATGGATAAACAAGAACAGAGTGAAAATAACCGGTTACAGGTGGCTCCACTGAAATGAAACAAACTCTCAAAACAATGTTTTGGTGGGAAAGTAAAGCTTATTCTGCGGCGGGTACCAGAAGCGTCGTGATGCTTCCAGTCCCACTTCGCTTCCCCTTTGCCTTTTTATCCCACCTGTTTTTTAAAAATCCGGGTATATCTGGAGCAGTAGTAAATAACCTTCTGCCCAGCACCGACGTCAAAGATCCAGGGAACACATTGGTAAAGTTTGCCGGAGCCGAACAGCTAGGCCTCAGTGAATTGAGGAGTACGGGGAAAAAGGCCGCCCTAGCCTTCTCGTCTAGCCTTCTTGGCCCCGAAGCCTTTGCAGGAAGATGACTAGTTTTTGTTGTTGTTGTTGTTGTTTTTTCCTTGAACGCTTTCCTAACCTGTGCCCACGCAACAAAAGGAGCCTTGTATTTTGCACACAAGAGAGCGAAATCTCCCCTAAGTCTAACGCTGCTGCGCCTGAGGGGGAGGGGGCGCAGCCTTTGTTGGCGGTCCCTACTTGGCCATCAAAACGAATACAATAGCTTCTCCCCACACCCTCATCCGCCTGGACCGCCCTCCACCCCGAGGCTTCCCAAGGGAGCCTCCACTAGGCTCCCGCAACTTCCCTTAGTTACGACTGCTCAACAACACTAAAGAGATCCGGAGACCTAGAAGAAATTTCAGGCACTCGGTCAAAAGCAAAGAACAGAGCAAGAAAAGGACCCGGGGCTGGCTCCCAAACGCCACCTGGGAGTCTGGGAGGTTCCAGGGTGAGGTGGCAAACCACCCAGATTAGAATGATTCAGGGGCAACTCGGCTGGTTTCAAGCAAGGTCTCTGAGAGATGTTGCATTTTTCCCGGTTCTTGTCCCATCACCTTGTTCTTCCACTTGTTCTTTCTCGTATTAGGATGCTGAGGGCCACTATGCCTTTCATTTTGCCCGGGCCCAACGCGCCCCTGCCCACCAGGGCCAACGCAGGTAGGAAAGCGAGGGCCCAGCGGTGGGGAACCGCGCGAAGTGACTCGAAGCTTGCGGTCCTCTGTGGGCCGCAAGCCTGTCTTCAATGGGTTCACCCGCGCCTACTGTACTCGGGGGTCGAGAGCGAAGTGAGTTGGGGCCACCGAGGGATGAGACGTACGTGCAAACACACGCGCTCCGCTCAGGGCTGTAGAAGGCTCGCCGCTGTGGGTTCCCATCGATTCGCAGAGAGGAGGCCAGTTAGGCTGGCGAGGGTGGAGCCCTGGGCCGAAGGCCGGAGCCGGGAAAGCAGGGGTGCGGGCAGGGTGCAATGGCCTCTCCTGCCCTTCCCAGTTCTTTAACCCAGCCGGGCCTGTGGTTCAAGCTGGACTGAACCAGGAGCGGCAGGGGCCTCGGGTGAGACAAACGCCCGGCACCGCGTTGTGTTCCACGAGGACGCGTGCACACCCGGTCCGCGAAGCATGCCCAAGACCAGGAGAGAGGGGAGCTTGAACGCAACCACGCGAGCTCGGGAAAACGAGAATCCCTCACTGAACGGCCTGGCACAGACTAAATCGTGCGATTCCGGCGTTGCCAAACTACTAGAAGGCAAGAGGGTGGACCGAGTGCATGCACACCAAGGGCCCTGCCCCGAGAGCGGGCACAACGCGCACAAACTGGGCACGGGCGATCGTACTCACGAGGGGTGCAGGCCAGGCGCGCGTCCCTCCAGGGCGGGCTCTGCATCACTCCTGGCCAGAAGATAGGCGTCCGGCCGGGCAGCTCCGCAAGCGGCTTGGGGTAACGACCCACGGCGGCCACGGCTGCGGCACTGGGGCTAAAGTAAAGCCCCGGCGGTGGCGGCGGCGGGCTCAGGCTGCTGAAGCGGGGCAGGCCGGCCAACAGCCCCGCCGGAGAGGAGGCAGCCGCTGCGGCGGCTGCGGCCGCGGCGGCAGCGGCCGAAGCGGAGGAAGCGGAGGTGGACGAGGAAGAGGAGGAGGAGGAACCGGAGGGCGAGGCAGAGGGCAGGGCGGCCCCTGAAGCCACGGGCATTGAGGGCCGGCTCAGGATGTCGTTGATGCCGTGTGGAGTGGCGGCCGAGAGTTGCTGCGGGGGCTGCCCAGGGACGAGAGCCCCCCCGCGCCTGGGGGCTTAAGGCTGCCTGGGTTGTGGGCGCCCAAAGGCGGAGAGGGCGACGATGAGGAAGACGAGGAGGACGAAGAGGAGGCGGGGCCGGCGGGTAGCGGGGGGTACGCGGCGGGGTACAGCGGGGTCTTCATTTCGGCCATGCTATGCAGGGCGGCTAGGGGCGGGCTACTGAGCAAGAAAGCGCTCTGCCGGGTGCCCTCCATCGCCCCTACCGCTAACATCCCACGGCCAGGCCTGAGCCTGCAGCCACGCAGCGAGGGCTCCGGCTGGTGCCCCCCGCGGGGCTTAGGAGAGCGAGAAGCGTGGAGGGCACGAACGAGGAGTTGCTCCGCGCACCCAGAGGCGACCTGCCAACTGGGCCGAGAACGCAGCAGCCGAGAATTGCTCTCCGAGCTGCGCAGCAGAAATGTCCAAGGCGGTGGCTCACCGAGACCAGCGGGCGCCCGGGTGGGTTTGGCTGTCCTTTCACTACTAGTCCTGGATTCAATCTCGATCTCTTCTCTCTTCCTCACTTCTCCTCGCCGCTCGAAGTGCGCTACTTCTTTTCTCCCCACAAGAAGCAAAACAAACCCAGGCCGGCCCCAGAGAGTTTGTAACAAAGTTAAGAGTCACCAAATCTCCACTTTGATGTTGGAGGATAGCGGCTGGCTCGGTTTCTTTAGCGAGGTTCAAAGGATGCCAGGTTCCGCCCGATACGCTCCTCTAATCTTACTCGGCAGCCCTGCTCTTTCCTCCACGAGGCTGATTCGCACTCGGCGCTCGCTGCGCTCAGGGAGAGAGCGCATCCAGACCGCGGGAGTATCTAGCCTCTGGGCGGGTTTCCTCCGCCAGCGTTGCCCAGGGCAGCTGCGCCAGAAAGGGCAGTGCCAGCAATCCCCGCGGCTCCCAGATTCCGCGCGCAGACCCGCCTTCCCCTCTGGGCTACCGAGCACTAGAGTTGCAATATTGAAAAGAAGGGGGAGAAAAATACACACACACACACACACACACACACACACACACACACACAAAACAAAGACTACGTGTGAAAAGTCTGACGGCTGCGGTTACGGCTCTGCTTGTCTGTCCACTTCTGCAAAAAGGCCTGGCGACCCCTGCCCCACCCCCCAGCGCCCTCTCCTCCTCTCACTCGCCGCTTTTGCCTCTCCTCTCTCGCATTTTCTTCGCAGCTTTACAGGCTTCACTCTTCTAAGTCCTGTCCTCTGGCCAAGCTGACCCTCTCCGCGGCTCTCCACTCTCCTCTCCTCTCTCCCTCCGGGCCTGACAGTTCAGATGAAGCTCTCAAAGGTAATAAAACATTTGCATCACTCCCTACCCCTCTTTAGAGGAGGAACGAAAGGGCGGGGGAAGAGGGGGGTCCAAAATAAGAACTTTGGGGGACGTCACACCAAGTCGGCCAGGAGGGGCGGGGCCGAGGAGCTGGGTGCAGGCCGGGGGCGTAACCACCGTCTCCAATAGGGTACAGCCTTAGGCCTCGCGTCGCCCCTGGGGCGCGCCCACTCAGGAGCGCCGCGCCTTCTGATTGGCTGAAGAGGGCGCGCCGTAATGCCGCGCCCGCCTTGTCCCCGCCCTCCCACATCCTTCCCTCCTGTGGGTGGAGCCAGGGGCGCGGCCTGGTGAGTGGTGAGGTTCGGCCGCGGGGCCAGTAGACGCCTCAATTAATTGTGTTAAATAAAATGGGCAAAGGGAGGGGGGAGTGGGGACGAAGAGGGTATTACTTTTTAAAGAGAAGAATAATGAAAACCCAGCCCTTTTATGGAAAAGCAGTTCATTTTCTTCCCTCCTGCCCCTCTCCTGCTCGCGCCACCCTACCCCCTTTCCCCAAGAGCTTGCGGCGCCTCACCTCGAACAGAGTCTGGTCTCTTATAAAATGGAGCTAATGGAGCAGGCAGCCGGCGCAGCCCTGGCCTAGCTCCTTCTTTTGAAGGGATTAATTAAAGGCCATCTGGGCTCTCCCAGAATTGTGCAAATTAATTTGTTGCTTCTTAAGCCTATAGATGTCTTTAATCCCCTTGTAGGCTGAAGTAAGCGTCCTCTTCCATCTTTGCCACCTCCCGCTTTCCTTCTCTGTTCTCTTACTTTTCTTTTCATTCCTGGGTCTTCGCACGATCGTTATTATTTATAGTTTTACTCAATTCACTGGTAACGGGATCAGCTTAATGGGAATGTTTATCTCTCGTGTGATGTTTAGCCATGACAGCAGTGGGCTTTTTTCTTTCTTTTTTACTTTTCTCCCCTTCAATTATTATTTGTTTTGAATTTACACGGGAGCAGAATCACCAAGAATGAGGTGGAGCCTTTGGATACCGAAATATCTGTTTACCCCCAGGGATTGTAAGATCTTAAAACTGTCTCCGAAACTCTAGCCCATGCCCTCAACTGCACGGTTGTTTTGAGAGAGGGAGATGGCCCGACTTCTGACCTGTGGTGATCGGATGCCTAGGGTTTAGGAGTCGGCCGGTGGTTTCCTTATTCCCTCTCAATCTCTTCCATCCCTGGTGGCTCTTTAAATTCCCGGCAGGATTGAGCTGTATACATCAGGAGAAAGAACCTTGCAGGATTTTGAAATTTCAGGATGTTAAGGCAACACACCATTTGGTGTGGTCACTACAGCAATTTGGGTGAGATTATTAAGACCAAACTTAATTCGCAAGAAATAGAAACAAACGGCTCAAGAATAAAATGTGAGCGGCACCACCCATGGATGGAGTTTGGCTCTGAGTGCCAAAGCGCTTATATAGGTCTAAGTCGGAAAAGCTGGGAGGGCTTAAGCACTTTAATAACCTTCGTTTCCAAAGCACTGACCTTTAAAGGGTGGCCGCTTGAGTTTGCATGTGAGGGGGTTTTTAAAAATTTTTGTTTATCTTTTGCCACTTTCATTATTCACTTCTGAGATTTAAAAAAACCGTTATTCTTATTTGGTCCCCTTCTTCCCTCTTCACCCCTCTCCATTAATTTCCAGACTGGGCTAAATCCATCACTTCAATAGACCTCAGAATCTGACCTGGGAGAAGGTGAAGTTCTCCGTCTGCGGGAATCATGCTGAGTTGAGGAAGAAGAGAGCTGATGTAGATCTAAACCCAGCGCCCTGCCATTTCCGCTGGGAGGCTGAGGCAAGAAGGTGGGGCGCAGCAGCCTGGCGCTGGACCGGGTGCTGCGCCCTCTGCCTCTCACTTCGTTACAAACGAAACTTTTTCTTTCCTCAGGGGACTCCAGCACGGCGATGGCACACAATCTCCCTCCTGGACCTTTCACCTGAGCTACCAGTAACCTGCTGACACCCCCAGGCGCCGCATTCTCAAGGTCTGGGTAGAAATGGAAAATGGAGAAGGCTAGTGATCCCCAAAGATTCCAATTTCAAAAAGCAATCCCTCTTTATTCCATGTAAATATTGTGACCTGGGAAAGAATTGAACATTTTGTATCGTAAATTTAGTGTCTGATATGGGGTGGGATGGGGTCAAGACAGAGAGAAAAATCGGAGTGGGGGGAAGATTGATTCAATTCAACCCAACTCCAGGTTAATTGCCATTGGGAAATAGTTGTAAAACAAGGTGCTAGTAAGAAGTCTCCATCGTTAGCTTTTATTCACAGTGCCAAATTAAAATAGCAATTGTCTCAATTGTGACAATAAAAAAGATGCTGGGATCTGTGTACCTCGACCCCCGAGAGTGAACTGAATCGCGCGCGGGGCAGCGTGTATTCTCGTGCGGCGCTGAAGGAAGGCGGGTGCTTTCTGCTTGGTGCTGCTCGTCATCGATCTGGTCCGTCTGTCTCCACTGGGAACTAGGAGAGCAAGGGGTATATTCGGAGAGGGTGGGCTGCCCCTGTCACTTGCCCAGAGAGACGGCCCTGCCCCTAGGGAGCTAAAACCACCCTGGGGCCGCGAGTCCTAGAGAAGCAAATCCCAACGCTGATGCGGTCTGGTTTCTGCTCTGGGCCATCTTACACGCGGCTTACAAACGCCCTAGAGAATCAGAACTTACTCTCCCTCCAAGAAACCCCAGTCCACACGCTTTTCTGTCCACAACCTAAGAAAGTCGTAATTTCTAACCCGCCTCTAGGAGTGGAAAGTGTAACACATGGTCGCGACGCGCCCGTCGCATCTCTGCACAGTATGTATATTTGGAGGGGGCTGTGTTTGAAAGCGATTGATTCGCTTTTTAACTGAAAAATAAATGAAAGCCATTTGGCAAATTTTGAGGTTGCAAAAAAAGGCTAAAACTGTAGGGGTGAGGAAGGCGACGGTGCCCTCAACTGTCTTTCAGCCCGCAAACATTCACACCTGTTTGCAAGTTTCTGTTTCAGCCTGCGGCACCCATTTGACCCCTGCCCTAGGTCTCACCCTTGACTCAGAAACATCTAGTGCATTTTGATACTTGTTTCAAGTTGAGGGAAGAGCTACTAAATTCAGGGTAATTTACAGAAGAAATGCAAATTAAATCTCAGCTAAATGTACTTAAATCCAGTGGTCAGGATGAATGATAACTATTCTTCCCCAAATATATTAATGTTGAATGTCAGGATATTCAAGTGTAGCCACAGGAAGTCAATTTCATACCCAAAAAAGTGTGTGTATGGTGTGTGTGTGTGTGTGTGTGTCGCGCGCGCGAGCGCTGCATAGGAAATTATGTGTGTTTCAGGCCAAAAACCTCTCTAAAATGTGTTTGCTTGAATTGTCTAGATGACTTTAATAATTCCAGTTCTGCCTACGACTGGAGCCTGTTTGGGCGGAACCTAGATGACTTTAATAATTCCAGTTCTGCCTACAACTGGAGCCTGTTTGGGCGGAACCAGAGGCCTGCTGGGTTTACGTTAATGGTGTAAGGGGGTTGATTATGGGGCTAAGTAGAAACTCAAAGGAGAAAAAAGAATCTCCAGAAGCTTGGAACAGCCCGTCCCAGAGAAGGAAAGCATAGGAAGAGGGAAAGCATATCTGTTTGCCTCCTGTAAACTAGACCTTGACTGCTGCTTCTGTGGATCAGGAATTAATAAGACATTTTGGAAGAGTTGGAGTAGAGAGGGGCCAACAAATGACTGCTGGCGAAAAGTGCTGTGGGGTCCTGTGTTAAGTGCTCTCCCAGGGGAGGCCAACACAAAACTGGTGAGGGAAGTGACAGCCTTGTAGGTCATACTACAGAGAAGATCTCTAACCTCAAGCCTGGACATCCCTCGGGGTCTTCGGAGTGGCAGCTTGGCACCCCTGCTGCAGAATCCATACAGAGCTTCTCTTGGGGACTAAGTGCCTTCGGAAGGGAGGAGTCTGAAAAGTCCAAGAAATGGAAAATATTAAAGTCTGGAAATGTCTGCAATGTCAAAACCCAAATTCAGAAATGAGAGTAAATACAAGAAAGCACCAATGACTGGTCTTGAGTTTCAGCAAAGCACTTGTGACTTCAGCGAAGCACATATATGTATTATCATCCCCACCCTGCCCCCCAAGCATTTTCTGCACAGACCCCTTTGCTTCCAGGGAACCCATTTATATTTTGAAGTATATTCTGGAAAATGGGGTCCAGTGTGGAATTATGTGCTGGAAGGAATGTCTGTGGGTTGCTAAAATTTTCTTACAAAATAAAATGCTAGCCCAGATTGGTCCACCAGATCAAACAATATCTTATATTGGATGTATGAAAACAGCCATGAAAAACTTATACCTGGATGCATAAAGTCCATTGAACATAATTTAGGTAATGTTTAAGTAGTCTGTAAAGTAGTTCCTCTTTATGTCCTGATAAAAACTGTCACTTCTGACTTGTGTGTGCATGAGTGTGTCAGTATGGGTCCTTTTGGCCACCGCACGTGTGTGGCTCCCTATTCTTTAGTGAGAAAAGTTGTTTTATTTGTGTCTCTGTTCTGCTTACAGTGTCTGGTTACTTCACACGCCATACTTTTAAAGAAAACCTGAGCAGTTACCGCCCTCTTGCGGAAAAAACTTCTAAGCATTTGGTCTAGAGAAGACAAACTGGTCCTGTTGTGTTAATGGTACATGTTGTATTTATTTTATTCATGTTGGGGTCTGCCTTTGTGTAACTGCTGTGCTCTTTGATTAACATTTGCTTAATTATTATCTGAAATTCAAAATTCATAAAGTGACTGTGGGTCTCGTAGTTCTTGGTTTAATTCCATAGCAAAAGCCCTTTACAGTGAACATTTAGATTTTAAATATTTCTTCCTCACCCACCCCTCTTTACACTCTATTATTTGATTCAGATGTGACAAAACAATTTCAATTTTTATTGGAATAATTTTGTTTTCCTACTTTTTCCTGATTATCAAAATAGTGCTATGCTCAATACAGAACATTTGGAATGTACAGAGAATTATAAAAACACAGTCACCCACAATCCTACCTTAAGTTGCAAATGCTTCTGATATTTTGAAATATTTGCTTGCTCTCTTTTCTCCATTCTTTAGTCTATACTTTAATGGTTGATATCATATTGAGTATATTATAATATATCCTTAAACACATTTTTTTCAGCCCATTTTTATAACCTGCTTTATCACTTCTTGAAGCAGATACAGATCTGGCATTGAAGTCTCCCAGACTTAGCCTCCTGTGAAGTGAAAAGGGCCCCCTGTACATGTGTCAGAAGACCTGGGTTCAGGTTACTCCAACAAATGACAATCTTGCAGAGAGGTACTATGCTCCAGTACCAAGGTTCTGGCCCTGATTCTTCACTTACCACTATTCCCTTCAGGTCCTCAGATACTTTGCCACTAGTTCTCAGAATTTTGTGACATAATAATAATAACAATAGCTAACACTCAGTGTTTACTGTTTTGAGTACTTTACAATATTAATCCAAAAACAACTCTAAATTAATGGTTGTCTCATTCTAAAGAGGATGAAATTAAAGCACAGAGAAGTGAAGTAACTTGCTGAAGATCATACAACTATTAAATCGGCAAGCTGGGACTTAAACCTAGGGTAATCTGGCTCCAGGAGCCTTTCTTTTAACCACTATGTTAAACTATTGACAACAGAAAAAATTCTTTTTAATGTTTATGAGAGCAGTCTCAAATTGTAAATTAATAAGTAAATATAAATTGAAACTTTGCACATTCCATTACAAAAAAAATGCAATCACTTTTTTTAGATAAGATAAATGTTGAAAAGGCTTTGGGGGCTGATCGAATTCTCTTAAAAATTATTCAAATAAAAATTTAATTTCTGAAAATAATGTTAAGCCTCTCTTGGTTAGGATTAGCCTAGATTAGGATTTAGGGGGTCCTAGAATAGTTTGGATTTAGGTCAGCAGGTAATTTAACCTGGTGAACCTAATTTCTCTCATTTTCAAAATATTAATGGGTAAAGGAGAAAGTTGATTGAGGTCATTTGTATGGTGCTTTTCAATGGGTCTAATCATTGATATGCAAAAGGACAACCTAAAGGCAGATATGAACCAGGCTGTGGGGCTAGAACTAGGAAACCAGTGAGGAATACTAGCAGACTCTAAAGAAGGGCATGAATGGAAATATTGTTAACCCACTGCTGTGGGTCGGCTTCCAGAGCACTGGCTTTCTGAGAGGTTGCTACCTGCTGGCTGTACTCACTATCTGTCCTTGGAGCAATGCAGCACACTTGTGATCACAGCTTATTTAGGCACTCAATTTTAATTTGACATATTTGGAATTATGTTGATTTGTTACCACCAAGTCATTTTGCACAGCATCCATTTCCTCAGCATTCTAATGCCCATAACAAGGGTGGTTCATTCCAGAACTCTCAACAGAATTCCTTTACAATTATTTATTATTTAAAAAAGTTGTATTACAGCCAACGGATCACAAAGACTTACTAGAAGGATGGAATTACGACCTATCTGCAATTTGGGTTACAGATACATGGGCAGATACAAAGGTGTTAAAATATTTTGAGAAAAAAAATCAAATAATGTTCCTACATTCTGGGTGCAAATCAAGTCCAGAAACAGAAGCAATATGGAGGTTTCAAAATAACTTGTATTTCTAAAATTTCTGGAATTTAATGGGTAGAAAGAGTGCTTTATTAGGAATCAGAAGCTTAGGTTCTAGTACTATGAGTCTGATTTTCCTTGTCTTTAAAATAACTAAATTAAAACACATGTCTGTTAAAAACTTTTACACTAGTGTTCACAGCAGCATTATTCATAATACCTCAAAAGTGGAAGGAACCCAAATGTTCATCAACTGATGAATGGGTAAACAAAATGTAGTATGCCATATAATAGAATATTATTTGGCAATAAAAGGAATTAAGTACTGATTCATACTTCGATATGGCTAAATCTTGAAAACATTAACTAAGTGAAAAAGCCAGTCATAAAAGACCGTATATTGTATAATTCCATTTATGTGAAATGTGCAGAATAGGTAAATTCACAGAAACAGAAAATGGATTAGTGGCTCCTTGGGAATAGGTTGGGAATGAGGGGAGCAGGAATGGAGAATGACAATAACTGGTACCAGAGTTTCTTTTAGAGATATTTAAAATGTTCTAGATTGTGGTGATGGTTGTATAGCTCTGTGAATATGTTAAAACCCTCTGAACTTTACATTTTAAATAGATGTATTTTATGGCATATGAAACATATCTCATTAAACTGTTTTTTAAAAAGAGAGAGAATATGAAAAACACCAAGGGCAAAATGCTCTATTGGGTAGAAAAAGTCATAATTATCTTCACCCAAGGAAATTTTCTGAGAAGGAAGAGACGAACTGACAGTCACTAAAAGAATAGATGCCAGAGGAAAGCATAGTGATAAAAGGATGATTACATTAAAACATAAGCAATGTGAAAAAAATGACATCGATTTATGTATTTTTTCCTGCAAGTTTGCCTTATGTTTCATATGAAAACACACTGTAATTGGCTTATAGAAAACAACAGTGATACACTTCAGATAGTGTTTGTCTCGGAATCATGAAGTCCGTACATCATTTTTTTTTGTCTGTCCTAGATACAAAGAAAATATATGTAGAGTATTCAAGCCAAGAAATTTTGACGTCCTACTGGGTGTTGATTCTACCTCTTAATCAGATGCAGTTACCAAAAAGGAAAACAGAACATAAAAATGCTATTTAGATTTAAATTTTTTTCATCCCCTTCATAACTCACACTGTAAATGTTTCATTATGACATTCACTAGAGCCAAGAAAATGGAGATGTTGTTGCAAGATTCAGTACAGCAGAATCTCTGCCAATTATGGTGAGTAATCCAAGTCCATATGCTTGCTCTATAAAGCTCTATAATACCAAGGTACTCCAACTCTGCACTGCTTCCTCAAACACACACTATATCCAAAGAACAGTAAAAGGTAATTAAAAATACTTAATAGCTTAATCACACTTAGTCTTATATTTGTCCAGTGCAGACACAGATTGCTGGTGATATAGATATGTCATTATCTTGAGCCAAGTAAATGAATCAGATATTTAATGGATATGTGGAAACGGAAATTTTCTTGTAAAATTACAAAAATGCAAGCCAATGATACACTAAACTATAATAAAGTTTATCATTAAAATTCTGAGCAGCAGTGCTAGACACTGTATCCTTTTTCCCTGAAGGATTAGGTATTTTGCCAAAGAATGCTTCGATACCATGTTCATTCTTTTATAGATAAATATATCTCATAGGCTGGTCTATAGATATAGTGGATGACTTCCCCATTTCATTATTTCTATACATTAAGGGTGTAAAGCAAGAAGCGAAATCCTAGTTACCAACTTACTGGTTTCATCTAGATCTCTAGATCAAATTCAAAAATGTTGTACAGCAGACTATCAGATCAGAAGCTTAAATCCCTAAATAGTCATAGGAATAGTTTACATTCTATATAGCTCTAGTGCGTGTTATCAATTATTCTTCTTTAAAAGTAAAGCTTTGTCTTTGGTTAACATTATAAGTCCTTGAAAAGACTTAGAAGTATACTTAGGAATCATATAAGTCCAGGTATAATGAGTTTATCAGATTCTTACCTAAGAGTAAGCTTTAGTGATAGGAGTGGGGTGTAAGACCAAGTGACTACATCGAACATCAAAGGGCCAGGAAAAGGGACAATGCTGGAGCAAGGGATCTACACAAAGCTGGAGTAAAAATATGGGAGTGGTTTTGATAAGTTTTGACTGCCAAATACATAATAGAATGGAGAACATAATCACAGAGTTTCTGGGTTCCACGTCAGCCAAGGAGGTATACACAGGAACTAGGAATATAAAACCTTTATAAAATTTCCAAAAGTTAATAACTTAAGCATACCTGGTTTTTGTCCCCACTCCCCACCCCACCAAAATCTAGTAGTTCTGCGTTCTTATATTTTGGGTGATACCTGGGAGAGTTCCTCCCACTCTTGAGCAGGTGTGGGTCCCAGGCCTGGCAGGTCCCAGGTCTGGCTGTGACCCAGGCTCGCAGCTAGAAATAGGACCCTGGATTTAGAATGTTACACTAGTGTAGTAGGGCACCTGTGCCTAAAATATGGAAACATAATTCAGCTTAATGTATCACGCATGTATGGCTGAATGCCACTATTGTACTCTGATATGTGTGGAGCCATGCAGTCCCCTGGGGAGCAGAAGGGGAGCACAAGAATGGGAGCAAAAGAAGAGCAGAAGTAGAAGCCGCTCCCCACAATAGAACTGCACTCCCCACGACAGAAGCGCGCTCCCTGCTGTAAAGCTGGTGCCTGCGGTTTCATTCTCATGTCAGCTCCTTGTGCCTTCTTCCACCCGGGAGTCTCGCCAGCCACCGAAACTTTTTCTTCTCATCCAGCTCTGCGCTGACAGGAAGTCTTGGGGAGCTTTTATTTCCAAATGGAGCACATCGCCTGGAATGTGTGTCTGTGTGTTTGTGTGTTGCGTACAATGGAGGAAGCAGTGTGCAGTGCTCAGAGCTTATTTGGCCTAGAGCTTTCATACACAAAGGGCCTTAAATTTAGACTTTGAAAGTTACCTCCAAGGAAGAATATGCACACAATCACAGACAATCACATACACTGACCAGTAGAAAGAAAAAGATTATCCCCTTTCAATTTTAATCTTGTGTTCCAATTACACAACTACAAAGTTTTTATAGGATCTGCATTAATATTTTTAATAAATCCTATAATTATTCTGTGAGTAATAACAGTGCATAGGTTAAAAGTGCTAAATTGTTTAAGGTAAATATCAGAATTTTTGTAATCCTATTTTGGAATTTATTTATCTTTTAATATACCAGGAACTTCAAAAAATAGAAGAAGCCTGGGCCCCTCTCAACCTTTGACAGTGTCTGATTCTAAGAAATTGTATGGCTGGTGTCAGCTGCTAAGAAGAGAAAGAAGTAAGTAAACTTAATTTCTAGGGCCTGAAGTAATGAAAAGAGGAACAAGCGAAGCACTGCCCCGGTCTGAAGAGAGACCCTGAGGCTCTAGAAAAAGGTCCTTCTGAGGGTCCCTGGCCTTATTATTCAGACACTCCATCGCAATCTACTTCTGCTTGAATTACCTTAATATTTTTAATAAAAGTAGGGTTCTTTTCTTTGATATGTCTGGATAATCCAGAACATCGAGTCCTTTTTGACTTTAAGACATAAAATGTAGTCTTAATCTCAAATCAGCTAGGTGCTGAAAAGTATAACAAAAACCACTAAGTTGCTTCATAAAGGAGCCTACTGATAACGTGGTTCTCACATGTAAAAAGATAAGGAGCAGTGCAAGGCAAAGACTAACTGAAAAGTATCTTGTGAATGGCCAGGTCAACCAGAACTATGGTGGGAGTTCACCTAAAAGAGAACCTCTGGTCCGAGAGAAAGCTGCAGGTGAGCCAAAATCTAATCTAAACTGGGACTTTTCACATCTGAGTGTTCTCCATGTGTTTTTCCCTAGACCAAATATTCCTGTGCACATGTAGTGAGCCAGAAGGGAGAAAATGCAATAGAAGAGACTGAAGATTCTAAAAAAGGAGAAGACTGCATAAGAAATGTTCAAGAGGATGAGAATAGGTGGAAAGGTAAGACTTTCTTTGGAACTGAAGGAAGTATGCTTAGGTTTAAAGAAACATAGATATTTAGGATAGGGGTAAGTATATAAGAAAATTTCTATTGCATAGGCTGGCAATATCCATTTGATAGAAAGATTCAGAGAAGAGTTGGTAATGTGAGAAGGGAGAAAATTCAAGAAAGTTGCCAAGATAAACACACCTGTGAATAGATCAAGAAGAGGTGAATAAAAGGGTTACTCGGTAGCAGCGTGGAGCTACCCAATTGACTGCATGAACTTTTCAAGACTGGATGGCTGTGACTCCAGCAGTTTCCCTTAGCATCGTCCGAAGCTGGACTGTTGAGTGATTCATAAATGGCGACACCCTGAAAGCAAAGAGGCTGACCTTTGAATTATTCTTCTTATTGGTCCACTACTTGGTTTAGGGTAGAGATATGGGCTTGCTAAAGGAAGACAGCCTTCTCTCTCTATTCCAGTCCATTATATCTCAGGTTTTATAGAGACTAGAGATGATCCAGTAAATGTGATCATTTTTATCTACATTTCTTATAAGAAATAAATTTGTAAGTAGCTTATGGCTATAACCATTTCTTCCACCAGCTAAAATACAATTTTCTATTTTTACTTTTATTATTTTGGTATAGTTTAAAAAGTAAATCTGTGTCCCAAATTCAGAATTGCTGACAAAGGAGTTACATTTAAACCAATTGCTCAGGTGAAAAACCTGTTGGTTTCTCTTAAAGAGCTTATTAAAATGGTGAATCAAGATAGAAATTCCTAATACCCTCTCTGTCTCCCCATTAAGATTCAATTAATAGGAAGGAAGATGAAACATAAAATAACAGCTCTTTAACAGACTTGCATTGCCTTAATCTCTATACTTAATTGACACATTGCATAATTTACCTATTTAAGGCCCTGAATAGTTCACTTGCAAAAGACCAACTCTGGGTACTATGTTTACACATGGCACTGATCACGATGCATATTTTTTTCTTAACTAAAGAGAAACAGATACATTGATTCTGCGTGACTGACGCAGCCTACTCTGAGTGATCCATTTATATTACTTCTACCTGACCTCTGCTTCTGAGGCCTGCTTAGGAAAGCAGCACCCTCTTTCTACAGTTAGGAGAAACTGCAATTATATAAAAAGACATATTTTCTTGTCAATTGATTCAAGCACATAAAAAATACAGTCACCCAGATAACTAAAGATGCCAAGTCAAATATGATTAAATTCTGAGTAAAGTGAAGCATTATTTAGGCATAAAATACATACAACCAAGACCAGTTCTACCTCATTTGTCAATAGGTAGAGAACTATCACTGGAAATTTCACCTGGATCCCTCGCCAGAGTCTCCAAGCAGCGGGTGATATGATTTATATTTTTTAGCCCTGACTAATGCCACAGTTACTTGAAAGATGGTATGCTTCCACACAGCCATATTTGTATAATTAATATTTTCCCTTAACAAAGATAAGATATAGTTTATACCATGTAACTCGGTTTAATGTTAGACTTAGAATAAATTAGTTTTACAAATGGAATTTTAAGTAAGAGTAAAAGCATTGTGAAAAAAAAAGGCACAAAGAGATTCCTGCACCAATAGAATAAAATGTAATAAAGACAAGTGTGCACAATACACAGGAGAAAAAAGCTAGAAGTATACACATTCATAGTTCCCCCTTATCCACGGGGATATGTTCCAAGACCCCCAGTGGGTAGGTGGGTACCTGAAATCACAGATAGTATTGAACTATGTTTTGTTTATATACATACCTATGATAACGTTTAATTTATAAATTAGGCACAGTAAGAGATTAACACCAATGACTAATAATAAAATAGAACAATGATAAAAATAGACTGTAATAAAAGTTATATGAATGTGCTTTGTCTCTCAAAATATCTTATTGTACTGTACTCACCTTTTCACTTAAAAGAAGCACTTTATGGCTTCTCTTAGGCATATCCAAATTTCTAGCAGAACTACTCTTGAGCTTTGGGGGCATTATGAAGTAAAATAAGGATTCCTTGACACAAGCACTGTGATACTGTGATAGTCGATCTGATGACCCAAGCAGCTACTAAGTGACTTATACAATGTGGAGACATCAGACACTGGCAGATGGAGTGACATATGGCAAGATGTCCTCACACTACTCAGAACAACACATAATTTAAAACTTCTTGTTTATTTCTGTATTTTTCTTTTAATATTTTCAGACCTCGGTTTGCTGCAGGTGACTGAAACCATAGGAAGCAAAACTGGAGATAAGGGGAATGACTAGTACACAGACTAGCGTGGACCAGGAAGGCACGGACACAGCCCAAACAGGCCTGCACACATGAACTGCCAAGATCTCTCTGGGGCCCACCTTATGCTGAGCTGATGGTCCTTGAGTAGCAGGAAGTAGCTCAGATTCACCTTTCCCATTTCTGAGTGGCTGGGGTGGGGTGGGGGGGGGGGGGGAACTGCTCTGAAATTCTCCTTTGAATGTTCCCTCAGTACAAAGTCCAAATTCTCAGCTTTAGAAATGTTCACTGTGACATTTTACGTTACAACCCAAGACACATGCACACATATATGCATAGAGATGATATTCTCTCATGTTTTCTATTCTATTCTATCCTGTTTCATTCTTTTAAAAATTATGATGAAGACACATGTTATGAGTTGAATTGTGTCTCTCCCAAAGTTTATATATTGAAGTCTTAACCCCCAGTACCTCAGAGGGTGACCTTATTTGGAGAGGGTGTGTTTACACAGGTCATCAGTTGAAATGAGGTCATTTGGGTGGGCCTAATCCATATGACTGATATCCTTATAAAATAGTAACATTTGGACACAAAGACATGCACAGAGGGGGGATGATGTGAAGAGACATAGGGAGAAGACAGTCATTTACAAGTCAAGGAAAGAGGCCTGAAACGGTCCGTTCCCTCACAGCCCTCAGAAGGAACCAACCTTGCCAACACCTTGATTCTTGGATGTCTAGACTCCAGAACTGTGAGACAATAATTTTTTGTTATGTAAGCAACCCAGTGTCTGGTTCTTTGTTATATGGCAGTTCCAGCAAATTAATACAACACGAAATTGATTTCATGACCCATTAGCGGGCCTTAGAGAGCAGTTTGGAAAAAATGCATCTGGTCCCACATCTCTCCAGCATCCTCTGTTCGTCTTGAACACTTGCAGCGACAGAGAACTCACTACCTTCCAAGACAGGACATTTTATCTCTGGGTATCTCTGGCATAACTAAAATGCCTATAACTTTGTCCCACAGCTCAACTGTCATCCTTTGGAGTCATATGGAGAAGTCAAATTCCTCCTCATCATGACAGACTTTGAACCTGGCATTTGTATTCTGGAAGTGACTTTATTTGTCCCAGTAGTCTCCTATAAACTCTGCTTTCTTCCAAATTATCCTCTCTCAGTCCCTTGAACAGATACAGATTCTTTTCTTTGCCTTTCCGCTGACCTCTCTCTCCCGTAAACTGGAATGCCTGCCCTCCTTTTCTGCCGTCTAAACCCCAGCCTATTCTAAAGGCCTAGCCCATCCTCACCTTTACAAATAATTTTCTGATCCTGACAACGCAAAGCAATCTCTTCCTTCTTGAATCATCTAATGCACTGTGCTGAGTAGTAATTAAAGACTGACCCATATTCACTGCTACTTAGGAAAACTGAGTTTTAACCACATTTACTAATTTTTCATTTAATACAGGGATCTTGATGAAACAACAGTTTCAAGTGTCGATCGCTGGCTGACATACCTAAATTACTATCTTTGAAACTACCTTCCAACCTTTTTCCTTCATTCAAACCACTTTTTCTCGAAGTCTCTTCTAACCAGCTTCCTCTTGAGGTGAGTAGATGCTCCGAATCAAAAGGCCAGAAAATAACCGTAGATTCTCTTGCGTATCTTAAAACAGGTTGCTCACAGAGGTTTGCAGCCATCGCCAAAGCCTCTTATCTCATCTACTTTTCCCCATCACTTCTTTCTCCCTGCCTTGCATGACCTCTGCCACCTTTATGGTTGTAAATACAAGGGAGACTTGGGTGATTTCGTCACCGACTTCTCCGGCCTAAATCTCTTTCTTCAGCTGTACATCTGTCTATCCAATAGCTCAAAATCCATAGGTCCAAAGTCGAAACTGGCATCCTCCTACCTTCTCCAGTATTTCTCACCTCAGGGAATGACCTCACCCATTTGTCCGAGCTAGAACCATGGATAGCACTATCACTCCTCCCCTGCAGTCAATCAAGCACATCCAGTGTGGATTCCACCTTCTGCACATCTTTTAAATGAACTTCTTTTCACTTGAAATCGTGGTCACTGCCTACACTCCACCTCTCAGCATGTCTCGCCTAGGTTAAGTGCATCACCCTCAGTTGGTCTCTCTGCTTCTATCTCCTTCCATGCACTTCATTTTCCCTCTACAATCTGAATGATCTTTCCCAAATGTTAATCGGTTATATCCTTTTGGTTTTTATTGTTGTTGTTGTTTACCTGTCAGGGTCCAGCCAGGAAACAAACTACTCTGAAAAGCAGATGTGATTTCATACTGAAAATTGGTTATGCAGGTGATGAAAGAGCTAAGAAGTCAAAGAAAGAATGGAGAGGCAACCCAGAGATTAGCAATAGCAAAAGAAAGGGTCACCACCACCCCAAGCAGGGAGGGACAAAGGGAAATATGGTTATTGCTGGAGCCCAGAGTCTGAAGTCACCCAGCAGAAGTCGGAGCTACATCCAGCCTATGCAGAGAGAGTTGAGGCCACAGGCAGATAGAGTTGCAGGTGGACATGCTTTCTGAGGTGGAAAGAACATGGAGAAACACCCTGATTTTGGCCTTCCCACCACCATCCGATTTTCAAACAGTACCTCCCTTTGGCCAAACCCAGCCAGAAGCCAGAGGTTACAAGCGAGTGGGAAATACAGCCTGCAGGGTCAGACAGAGCAAAAGAAAGGAAGGGCTATGAAAGGGGCTGGGGCAATCAGGCTCAGCACTGGATGACCTCCCTTCTGGAAACTTGACAGTATCCCTGTCCTAAAGCCTTCAGCGCAAAGTGCAGCTCCTTGCTACAGAAGACAAGGTTATGTACTCTTGCTCTGGCTCCTGCTTGTCTCTCTAGGGCCACCTTTTACCAGCTTTACCAGCCCTTCCTACCTCACACTCAACTCACTATTCCCAGCTGACTACCTATCTGCACTTTTTTCGAACATGCTAAACTCTTTCACTGCTAAGGCTTTACACAGGCCTCTCCCTAAAAGTGGAATCCACTCCCTACCTCTTTCTGACCTTCACACAACCAGCTCCTACTCCAACAGCAGTTGTGCCTCAGTGCATTTGACAGCTTGCAGGAGGCTCTGGGCCCAGAGCCTCCCACCTCCCACCGTCCCTTGTCTTTTGTGTGTCTTTCTGTGTGTTTCTCTGGCACTCTGTACTCACCTTTGGCACAGTATCACACACACACACACACACCCTTACTACAGTTATCAGTTTTCTGATCTTCCTCATTAGAATGTGAACTCCTTAATAGTAGGGACAGTATGCTATTCTCCTTCTCAATGCAAAGCATAGTGCCTAGTACCTTTAGTGAATATTTATTGAATAAATGAATAAGTTTGGTTTTAAGGGAAGTTATACTTCACTTAGGATGGCAGGACCAGTTCTACTCAAAACTTATGACTTCATTTTTCAACCACAAGCTTTATTTTAAAATTTTACTCCAAATATTTTTAATACTGGAAAGGTTTCCTTTCTGGAGACCAGTGAATCCCTTCAAGATATTTTTAGAATATGACTTTAAAGCTGAAAAATCATCTAAAACTAGGAGGTACAAAACCCGAAAAGTAAGCAGCATTTTAACGTCCTCCAAACTTTTCAAAGGTATCAACTTTTTAAATAAATAATGTTTTATTTAACAAATAATTTTTGTTCAGAATCGTAGTAGAGCAGTGGTTCTCAAAGAGTGGTGCATGGAACCCTGAGAGTGCTCAAACTCTTTTCAGAGTTTGGAGGCTTTGGAAATAATACAGGAGTGATCAGAGTGGTACCCATGGAGATGGTAAGAGGTAGATAGAGTTTGATGTATTTTGATGGTAGAAACAACAGGATTCACAGAAGGATTGGATGTGGGTTATAAGGGGAAGGGAGGATGATCTTAGGATTTGGCCTGAACAACTGGAATAATGGAATGGCCTTTTACTTAAATGAGGGGGACTGCAGGCAGACCAGGTTGGGGGTGGGTGGGAAGATTAGCAGTTATTTTGAACATGTTAATTTTGAGATGCCTTTTTACATCCAAAATGTTAAGGAGGCGGTCGAATATAAGAGTCTGAAATTCATGCGGAGAGGTCTGGACTGGATGTAAATTTGGAAGCATCTTCATTTATGTGACATTTAGAGCTAAGTTGAGACTGTATGATATTATCAAGATAATAAGCATGGAGAGAAAAGAGAAGGATTCCAAGGACTGACAACTGAGCCTTTAAAATCAAGAATCTGAGAAAGAACCAACAAGAGGTTTAGAAGGGGGGACTAGTGAAGTATAAGGAAAACCTGCAGAACTCTTGTGATCTGAAATGAAGTGAAAAAGTGTATCAGGGAGCACAGAGTGGTCAATCATGTTGAATGTTGCTTATAGGTCAAGTTAGGTGGGGACCAAAAATTGACACTTGGATTTAGCAAAGAGAAAGTCATTAGTGACTGACAAAAACAGAGTAGAGGTGACAAAAGCCTGAAGAAAGTAAGTTCAAAAAAGGATATGAGGAAAGTAACTGGAAACAGCAAGTACAGACAAATCATGGTGTAAGAGAAACAGAGAAATAGAGGCGGAAAAGGAGAATTGGCATTGAGAAGTTTTCTAAGGATGTATTGGTGGTTTTTTTTTTTTTTAATGAAGATGTCTATAGCCATTTCACTGTATTGGTAATTGTTTTATGCAAATACACAAAGAACCAAGGCTGGACATAGATGGGTTCTGCTCTTGATTTCTCTTTTCATAAACATGGTTAGCAACTGTACGAAAAAAGAAAGAAAACACCCAAGCCTTATGAAGAGACTATTGCCCTGTCCCCTGACACATGGCTAAGAAGCAGATCTTAATTGGCTTCAGACTTTGAGCACAAATGAACCCAAATGGATTCAACTTCACTGAACTATGTATCGTTTATTTTGTTACTGAAATAAAGAGTATCATGCAACTGGAAATCAATGAATTGATTTAAATATTATGCAAAAAATGGGGCTATTACTATGGGCACATTTTTATGATTTAAAAATCACATTTCAGCATTTTCCTTATGTCAGGGGCTATGACAGGGCAGCATTGATTAACACATTCAGACCCAATCATCAAGAAAAAGACTTGGAACTGCAAATTTCTCTTGTAAAAAATGTCTTCTTAGGTCCACACTAAGTTCAAAGTTATTAAATAATGACAGTTGGGTTTGGGAGGTTTTTTTGGCGTGTGATTTGTTTTCAACTTTTTACTATGAAAAATTTCATAATATGCAAAAGTAGAGAGAATAGATAATGACCTTCCCCCCATCTACTCAGAACCCAGCTTTAATAGTTAACAGCTCAGGGCTAAGCTTATTCCATCAATATCCACACTCCCTTCTCTCTCCCCAAGCACTGGGCTATTTGGAAGCAAATCTCAGACATCATCTCATTATGTCTATAATTATTTCAGTGTGCATGTCTAAAAGAGGAGAAAGTTTTTTTTTAAACACCCACCTAACTACATAATCATTTTCACACCTGAAAATTAGAGTAGTTCCTTAATTCCCTTAAATATTCTTCAGGGTTCACATTTTCTCAAATGTCTCTTAAATGTCTTTTTGCATGTAGTTTTTGGATTTGGGATCCCAGCAAGGTCTACAAATGCATACATCATTTTTGAAGGGGACAAATCGGAAAATTTAAGCAGTTTTGGTTCACAAGCAAATTACCAGAAGCAATTTAATGTTACGGTTTATACCATAAAATCAGTTTTGATCGAAATAGGAACTGTGTATTTTTAAATATAATTCAATAGGATCTAAAAAATCTTCCAAATGCTGAAAAGCATTTTCTTAAAAAAATAAAGAGTGGGGAAAGGATTTGGGACTTCTAATTTTAAATATATTCACAATTGACACAGAGTTTTAGTTGAAAATATAAAATCGTATTTAAAAAAATGCATATTTCTTCTGTTGGGTGACTTGGCTTTCTGTTGTAAACTCTAGCTCATCCATTCTTCTAGCTGTACTAAAATAGCCAACTTAGACATTCTTCAGCTCAGTTCAGTTCTAAGAAACTATTCTCTTGCTCTTCAAAAAGAACCAAACCAAAACAAAAAACAATAATCACACCTGAAAAATTTTTACATAAATATATTTTGACTCTGATTCTGGTGTTAGGACTTGGCTGGGGCAAAACAAGGACCATGTGACTATAACACTTAAGATATTAAAAGATAAGCAAATAACTACCATAAACATAATTACACTGGTTTACTGCTTTTTATTGTCAGTCTCTTAGAGTATTAGAACTCAAAGGAACCTTGGAGCCCCAAGCTCCTCCCATTAGAGGTGAGGTAACTAAGGCTGAATGACTTGCCCGGGGTCAAACATCAAGAAAGCTGGTCCCCAAACCCAGGTCACCTGACTATCAGACTGATCCTTTCCCTGCAGTTATGTCACACCGAATTGCCAGATTATTTCTGATTCAAAGTCATTCCTCTTCCGTTAAAAGTTTCCCCTCCTTTGGTGGAGCAAGACTTAGGAAAACCATTTTTGTCATTATTTTTTTTAATTTGTATTTTTCAATTAGAGTTGACATTCAATATTGCTTTATATTCATTTCAGGTATAAGGAGAACCACTTTTAAAGTGTTGTTTGTCTTTTTTTACTTCCAATAGTCATTTCAGAGAATGTTTCTTTTGTTGCACTATTTAATGTGAACTTCATTTAACTGAATGGCCTTACTAATTATTTAGCTCTCGCAATTTCTATGAAATCTATTTGGCCAAGATGGACTAAAATCCTAGTGCAGTTTTTAAATATTTTTTCTCTCCAAATTATATTGAGATTTATCTTTTTAAACAGTCAGCTGTCATACTTCTAGCCTGCATGAGTGTACACCACAATACTTATTAATTTTCACTTTACAGCAAAGATATAGTATCAATAAAATATTAAAAGTATTTTTCAAAGGAACACTACATAATTTGTTATAATAGCTCCCCCTAGTGAGCATTCTCACAATTGTTTTCCGAACACCCTTTAAGGTTATTAATTTTAATACTTGTTATAGTTTCCTAGAAATTTTCTATCACATATATAAACAAAAGTTATGTCACCACAGGGTCTTTTCAGCTCCATGTATACTCATAAGAATTAACTCTATCAGCAGAATGGTTTTCAACTGAAAAGGATAGTTATTTTTGTCATTCAACCTGAATAGGAAAAATGAAAAAGAACAAAGAATCCAGCAAAGAGTATTGATGATAATGAGCATTCACTATGTGCTATAGATTCTGCTCAGTACTTAAATGGATTATTTAATTTAATCCTTATATCACTTTGTGCTTTTAATACTATTACTAATCTCATTTTACAGATGAAGAAACTAAGTCTTTGACCTAAGAACATACAGCTAGCTCATGACTGCTGAAATTTGAATCCAGGTAGTCTGACACCAGAGTCCATGCTACAAGCCACTATTGTACTCTATTAACACAGCTACAGGATACTTACACTCCAGATCTGGTTTTTCTCATAATAACAAACCTGTGTGCCAGATTATTGCATTATTTATTGACCCTACTTTGCCATATAGATACCCTGCCCCGGGTTTTAATTCCCCCTTTCAGCATTTTCACATGAGTAGCTGCCACCTAGGTAAGAAGTAGTAGTAATTAATTTCAGAGCTGGGACAGGATTGATAGATGAGCCCCAAACATCTTGTTATGTCAGAAAGTAAGGAAGTTCCCCCCCCCCCGCCCACCCCACCCCCGGCAAAATGACAGGACAAGCCACAGGGACAAAGATGCCAGCTTGAAGAGACTTTTCTTGGCCAAATCTGGGACAATTTGAGCATCAAAATAGTTTATTGTGAATCACTGAAAATTAAGAATTCTCAAGTTCATATTAATACAACATGATAGCTAGAGAGAGAGATGACAGACAGACAGACAGAGAGACAGACCAAAAAAGGGAAGGCACTTGCTGACAAGAGAATATTGAGAGCAGACTTGAAAATGTAGAAGGAGTGATTGATTATTTTGCAAAATGATTAGTTTGTAACCATCATAATGAGATTGAATCAGGTGAGAAATATCAACAGTGTTCAAATCTAAAGGGAAATTTTGATGAGGAATATTTAAATGATCTTAAAGTGTCTTTTCACCTATTTCTTAGTTGCAAGGGAGAAAAAATAGCAATTATACAGTGAAGAAATATGACAATACCTGGATCTGGTGATCAAACATAACATCACCAGTGAAGAACAGCTGGACATGATGTGCCACCAGATGTGAGACCCTCAGAAGAACATATAAGATGCGTTATATTCCAGTTTAGAATGCATAACCTGACTGCAATCAGAAGGAACATCAGGGGAAAAAATGATGAATGTCTTTCCCTTGTAAAGGGGAAGAGGGTATATTATTTAAAATAGTCAAAATAGTAAAAGATAAAGAAAGGCTGTGGAAACAATCCAGATTAAAGAGACTAAAAAGATATAGTGACTGAATGCAATACCCGTCACTAGATTTGATTCTGTGTAAAAAATGCTATGAAGGGCATTAGCAGATCAACTAACACAATTGAAATACAAAAGGGACCAAAGTATTGCATCATTAAAAACTCACTCAAACTTGAGTACTATATTAGGTTATGTAAGATAATATCCCCATTGTTGGAAAATATATATGAAAGTATCTAGGAATAGAGAGTGATGCATGTAATTTACTCTCAAATGGTTCAGGAAAACAGAGTGTGTATTGTTTGATGGGTACATAGTTTCAACATTGCAAGAGGAAAAGATTTCTGTAAATGGATAGTGATAATAGTAGCACAAGAATGTGAATATACTTAATGCCACTGAATAGTACACTTAAAAATGATTAAGATAGTAATTTTACATATTGTATATTTTTAAATTGATGTCTTTTAAAAATGATGTCTATAGTAAAATGTTAACAATAGGTGAATTTGGGTAAAGAACATTTGAGTGTTTTTTGTATTATTTTCATATCTTTGCAATTCTTCTGCACCGTTGAAATTTATCCAAATAAAGTTTCATACGTAAATAAAGTAATAGTGACCAGTCATGGCCACCCCATGGCTCCGCTTACCTTCCAGTAGAGCCCCCTCTGTGAGTGGCAGGATGGCCTCTGGGAACCACCATCTGTGGAAAGCTCCTGTCCCTCCCCAGCTGGACCCTTACTTTGAAGACCTCTGTTGTGAGGTTTACAAGACCAAACTGACTACATTCTTTTAATGAACTGCCTGTGGCCTGCATAAACTCAGGAAGTAGGTATGAGGTAAAGAGCACCAGACAAACAGCAGAGGAGTTTGCATGCATAGGAGCAAGTCAGGCTACCTCTGGGAGATGAACACTCTGACCTGGAATTTACCTATGGTCTCTTCTGGTGTTAGGTTCTTATGCTGTACATCCACCATTTCTCAGAAGAAGGCCACCGATTAAGCAGTAGGCAAGGTGTCTCTAATGATATAACCACATGAACTTAAAATGTTGACACGTTATATTTTCCTCTTGTTTACTTTACTTTGAGTATTATGTTGTTACATCGCATTCTAGGGAAACTAGAAGTGTGTGTGTGTGTGTGTGTGTGTGCGTGTGCGTGTGTGTGTGTGCGTGTGTGTGTGTGTGTGTGTAGAGAGAGAGAGAAGAGAGGAATGGAGGGCAGCGGGAAGACAAAGATAGCATTATTTCTATCAGGAAGAATAACACATACAAATAATGACATTTAAAAATTGGTAGCACTGACTCACAACTTAAATGCCTTCATTTTGTATAATGCCTTGAGTTTTAAAGTCCTGACTCCGAAAAGGAATATACCTGTCAAAAAAGGCTCCTTTTGATGAACTCATCCTAAATTCATAATCAGTCTGCCAGCCATTGTTTAGCAAGACCTCTCACACACACATTGCAAATCAGGGAAAAGGCAAGCCACAGGCTGAGCTGCCAAGTCTCTTGCACAGCATTTCTGGCTCTGAGCTAAACCTTATAAAAGAGTTTCTAAAATGGTATTTCCACCAAAGGGCAGGGTAGCTGAGACTTGTCTTGTCTAGTCCATTCACAGCTGCATAGCTATAGCCTCATTTGCATCTTTACCAACCAAAGTGGCTCCAAAATGACCAATCAGAATGCATGATTCTGACCACTCAGAACCATGTATTTAGACCAAGCAAACTGTGCAAATTTGGATTCCTCATTTGCATAAAAATGGGCCAATCAGAGATCAGGGCAGACACTTTATAAATGAGCCTCCACTTTGTCTCAGTTTCCTCTTTTGCTGTTTATCTAGTTTGTAAACTGTTTACCTGAATAAAATTTCTCCTTTTCATTGGACTCCTGTTGGAACTGGATTAGTGGCAGCAAACTCTTGTTGACAGAAATAATTCCATACCTATTGTCTCATTTTACCTTCCGAAGAACTTGGTGAGACAACTGGGTCAGGCAACATTATGACCATTTTAAAAATGAGTAAACTGGTTGGAAGAAGGCAAATGGCCCACAGCTAATTGTGGTGAGTCATCAATTAGAATCCCAGTTTTTTGACCCTGTAGTATGCTCTTCCTAATCAAAAATTTTAAAATCTATGAGAGTTTTTCTATAAAACAACAGGCTTGTAGCTTTCAAAAAGTCACTGTAATGAAAGGCAAAGAAAGGCTGAGAAACTGCTTTCTAGCAATCCAATACTTTCTCATTTCTGCCATGAGTCCTGTGGGAATTCAATACCCAATGAAGCTACTCTTAACCAATAAGGGACTGGTAGATAAATATTCTTTCTTCCATCCTCAGGTAGCTGATCCTGAGATTCCTCCCGCTGAAATCCTTAAGCCCTAGTCCAGTCATCCATAGCAAGAATCAACCCAAAATGCAATTTGGTATCAGCTTTTCTTTACTGTTTCGCTCTGACATTCCCCCACATAAAGTGCCTGCACTCAAGCCCTTGTCTTAGGCTCTGCTCTCTGGGAGGTACCAGGCTGAGATTCTTCCTAACACTGAGTGTTACAAAGAAGACCGAGACTAGCCGGATGCTTTCATTGCTTGTGGATAACTACTTTTTCTGGATGCTCATAGGACTTCTTTACCATTAACGTTTTAAGATTCTGTCAGAATACGTTTAGGTATACTGCTTTTCTCCAATATTTGCCTGGTATTTGGTGCCTGCTCCTAATTTCAGATAGGGATCTCTCTTTGAACCAAGAATTAATCATCTTTGATTGCCGCTTCTGCTGTGATTCTGCGTCCCTCTGAAATTCCTCTTACGAGCATATTGGATCCTTTGCACCTGTCCCACTTGCAGCTTTCATATTTTCATTATTTTGTCCTTTTCCTCTGAGTTCTGGACAGTCTCTTAAGTTTGTCTTCTGCTTGACTAACTAGATTTCCAGCCGTTTCATTCGAATATCTAAGTAGCCCTTTGGGGTAGCCACATTAGTTCAGGTTCCCTGCTCACTCCCATGAGCAGATAGAGATGGCATGCCGCACCCTTTGGTACTTAATGATTTCCTTTGCCCAGATGGAATTCTCCTCCCTGCCCAGGTTTTTGCTTATTGTGGCCAAAAGCCCTGTGAGCACTATAGTTCTCTGGTCCCATGGGTGGATTAAAATGCTGTTGTTAGGAAAGAGCTAGCAGTAAGTCCAAGTTGAGAGCCCAGCTCCCACCCCCACATTCCCATAGGTTGCTCTCACTTCGGGGCCTCAGGGCTGACACTTGCTTCACAGTGAAGGTTACAGAAATAATATACATAAGAGTGCTTTGTAAACATAAAAATGCCTTTCAGTTTAGAATCGTCCCGTGGTGAGACCATGAACATGCTCTAGTTATGGAGCTTTATGTAACAGCACTGTCATCTATCTCAGAAGATTTGGGAATGGGCAGATTGAATGTCTGAGAGAAATGGGGGCATTAGCCCCTTCCTAGTACATTTTTCTGAACTTTTTGCTCCTTTTTAAGGACCATGCCAAAGATATCTGCTGCCTTTAATCTATCCAGCCCTCTTTTTAAATGTTTTACTAACACTAGCACTCAAATTTCCCTTTCTAGATGCATATCCTCATTACCAGAGGGCACAGTACAGATGGAACTAACTCCATATTCATTCCAAGGGCAGGCATTTGAACCAGTTGGGACGAAACAATGTGAGTTTCTTTTTTCTAGGGTTGATAATTGGTAGAATGTAATCCTGGAGTTATTGGTGGCCATCTTTGTCACCAATGGAAAGAATCTGTCAGAAAATGGGATCAAAAGGAAAAGATTTATTTCTGTCTGCTGAGATCCTGCAGTATCTGAGCATGACCTACCCCTGCACCTATTTCCTAACCCTACAAATTCCCCTTTTTAATTAGACTATTTGAGTTGATATATTGACATTTACAACAAACGATCACTAACAATAAAGGCTACATATAGATTTGGTCCTTTGTTGAGATTGTATTTGCAGTGTATAGTGGAAAGAAAAGAGTACTTGAAATTAAGACTAGTTTAAGTTTTAAATTCTGTCAATTATCAGTTAGTCGACATTATGCTATGGTCTGAATGTTTTTGTCCTTTCTCAAATTCATATGCTGAAATCCCTCCCCCCCTCCAAGGTGATGGTATTAGAAGGTGTGGCCTTTGAGAGGTGATTAGGCCACGAGAGCGAGCCCTTCTGGATGGGATTAGCACCCTTATAAAGATGTCTGCCCCTTCTGCCATGTGAGGGTGCAATGAGAAATCTGCAACCTAAGAGGGTCCTCACCTGGCTGGCCACTCCGGCACCCTCAGCTCAGACGTCCAATCTCTAGAACCATGAGAACTAAATTTCTGTTGTTTATAAGCCACCCAATTTATGGTATTTTGTTATAGCAACCTAAATCAACTAAGACACATCGAATAAATCATTTGAGCTTTATTCATTCTCTTTAAAGTGCAATAAGATCCTACTTACTTCACAGAGCTGTTTGAACATCAAATGTGAAATCTATTTGAAAGTGCTTTGAGAATTAAAAAGCATTCTGAACAAGTAAATGATTAATATCCAATTATGTTATTTTGCCTCATCCTAAAGGAAGATACATTGCCTGTTTTCTTTTGTTGTGGAAATTGGTGATAATTGACTATTCCTCAAAATCATTTTGTTTTGGCCTTCTGGCTAAAATTTAAGTATGTCTTTAATTCTTCCTCATTTTTCCCACTGATGTTTCTAAGGAAAATAAAATAAAGCTTCATTATCAAAACATGTCCTGAAATAAATGATATGAAGTCTGGTGTTTGCAGGATGGGGAGTAGCAAAATAGTAGGTAGGGTATAGAAGCAAGAAAATTGGCCGTGAGTTGATAATTGTCAAAGCTGGATAATGAATACATGGGTGTTCATTATACTATCTTCTCTACCTTTGTAATCAAAACACCCTCTCTCTACATTATCGTTTGTAAGATTGTCCTTTGGAAGACAAGTTCTTCAAGATATTAATAAATGCTTTACAAAAAAGGTTCCAGAGCTTAATTTGTGAAATATTAGATAATTTGATGTTAAGCAGGATTGCTTACAGAGAGACGTCTCAAAACTTTGGACCAATATACTATTAGATCATAAATCAAAACATTTGACTACAAAATGCTTATTTTAGTACACAGACTCCAAAGCCAAATGCTCCGTAACTGTGTCATCTTGGACAACTTACTTAATCATCTCATGCCTTAGTTTCTATATGGGAAAAGTGAAATAATAAAGGTAGCTACTTTTTCAGATTGTTAGAAAGATTCAATAAATTAACATATGAGGTGTTTGGAGCAGTACTTGGTTCATAGTAAATACTAGAAAAAAGTTAGCTATCATTATATTGTTATTATTATTGCAGTTGTTATTTTAAAGGACTACACATTAACATCTCAGTGATCTAGAACAGATGTAGCAACTTGAGAAACTGCTCTAGGACAGTGGTCAGTGGTTATCCAAACTGTTGGATCTGTAAAGGACAGATCGTCGCCCTCCCCCTTGAGATTCTGATGCAATTGAGTTGTAGTAGGGTCCAGGAATTTGCATTAAATTTAAAAGCACCTCGGATTATTCTGCTGATTTCTCAGTTTGAGGATCCAGTAATCTTACCACTTAAGGCCTATATTTAAAAACCTCTAGGAAACTTTTCCCGTCAACGTGTGCAAACGTTGGAGATTTAACGGGAGACAAGAGAGACAGACTAGAAACCCAGCATGTCTAGTGGACTTGTCTATGTTACCATCAAAGCAACCAGACTGTTAACAACCCACTCAGGTGTTTTAGTGGTTTGAGGCAGCTATAAGGAAACCTGAACAAGATCTTCCAAAAGTCTTAGCCTCTCATGGTACCGAGCACTAAAAAGATGGGCAGGAAAATAGATCAGGATTAAGGGATGAGATGAAAATAAAATAAATTGCACAAGAGGCGAATGCGTTGCGTTGTTTGAAAAAATGTGCAGTTTCCACGCCACACATTAGAACATTTTGCAGTCCCAGCGGCAAAGACTAGTAGTGGTGACTGTTCCCCAAAGTCTACCCACAGGATGGATTGTCAAACCTTTGGGTTTTTTTGCCTATCAAGATGAAATATGGTATGTCAGGATAGTTTTAATTTGCATGGTTTTCTTCATATGCTTGGAAACATTTGTATTTATTTTTCTGTAAACTATAAAGCTTTGCATTATTTCCTTTGTCACGAAGGTAAGCTGCTCTGCCTAAGTAAATAAACCACTGAAGAAACTACAGGAAGTGGAATGAAGTGTCCCCATTTCCATGATCACTTGCCCTTCTTAATGCTAAAAGAAGCACAGGGCACCAAGGAGATCTTACAGCTGTCCCTGACTACAGGAGACCAGGCTGTTCCCTGGTTTACCCCGGAAACAACAGCCAATTTTTTCTTTATCAATTGAGCCAAAACTTCATGTTAAATCCTCTTTTTTGGAGAAATATATTGGGTCTCCACCTTTAAGGAATCTATGTTATCTGTCATTCTCTTCATCTTCGATGGGAACAAATAGATTGACATGAAAATGTTATTTTCTTCCCGTGCATTAAAGAGAAATGTAATAATGCTTCAAAAGATTGGTTTCACAACATTATATTGTTTGGTAAACTGAATATGGCTATTTAATATATTGTAAAAATTAAATTGATTGTGGAATTTGGATATCAAATTGATTAAAATTACTCTAATTCAAAATACTGCCCATCAGCTAAACATATTGCATTTATATAAGGTTTGAAAAGGAGTGCCCTTGTTTTTAAATTATATTTTGCCATTATTGTGCTAATTACATTGCCCCCCAAAATTTGTTGTTAACTTAGTTGTTAAACTTTATGGAGAGAGTGTGTCACCTACAGCACAACTGGAATTGGACCAAACATAAGGACAGTCATTGGCTTCGGCTAATATGGAATTACTTTATCCTCTGCAAAGCTTACCAACTAGAAGGTACTTGAAAGTTATTATATTGATTGTAATACCATAAATAACTGTAAAATAATGGATTTTTTTCCTGGATTTTTTTATTCCTAATGCAGGGGTAAGCACAAAGGATACTTTCATCCAGCCACTTCATATGGGCTCTCATCCAATAAAAGGGACACAGACACTAAAGAACGATCATACAAAATACTAAATATATCATTTCCCATTAGCACAGCACACATCCTATTCCTGGTAGTGGAAATTAGGCCGTGCTAATGTAAGAGCCCAATAATGAGAGCATAAAAATTAATACACATCTCTAAGATGAGTTTCAAGTTTCCAAGAATCAACCTAATTCTCTTGTTAATATGCTAACTGGGAGAAGAAGTTAGGCAGCTTTTTGTTAAAAAAGAAAGAAGTATATGATGGTTAATTTTATGTGCCAAATTGGCTAGTCCATAGTACCCAGATGTTTGATCAAATATTATTCTAGATGTTTATGTGAAGGTATTTTTTAGATGAGATTAACACTTAAATCAGAAGACTTTGTGTAAAGCAGATTATTCTCCACAATGTAGGTGGGCCTCATCCCATCAATTGAAGGTCTTAAATTAAAAAAAGATTGAGTTTTCCCAAAGAAGAGGGAATTCTGCCAGCAATCACTTTTGAAGTTAAACTGCAGCACCAACTCTTCCCCAGGTCTCAAATCTGCAGGTTTCAGACTTGCCAGCTACCACATTGCATGAACCAATTCCTTAAAATCAATCTCTCTCTCTCTCTCTCTCTCTCTCTCTCTCTCTCTCTCTCTCTTCTCCTCCCCCCATCATCCATCTATCTATCTAATTTGTAGCTGTAGTTATATCTATATCTATTTATCCCATTGTTTCTTGTTTTCTGGAGAACTCTGACTAATACAAATAGTTAAGGGCTTGCAAGTAACGTGTGGAAGCAGGAATGTAGGAGGGAGTAAGGAGTGAGCTTAAGAAAGAAGAAATGACCCACTAGGCAGCAAATGTATCTGTAATGAGTTGGACAACCACACAAACATCAGACTAGTTCAGGCACTTTCTGGTTGTGACATAAGCTTTATACTCATGCCAAACCATTCATCCACCATACAACCAGCACACAGTAAGAGGGAGCTCAGGGTGACTCAGCCTCTGCTCAGTACAAAGGTTTGAACTCTCTAAAATTGTTCCTGTTTTGTTTCTCGAATGCATTCAACTGTAGGGAGGAAAAATAATTTTCCCTCTATCCTTCTAGGTTCTTGGCTGAGATCTTCTTGTAATTAACAAGAGAAAAAGAACTAAATTCCATACACAAATATGTACATACAGGAGTCCCACAAAGGAATGAGACTCAAAGAAGTAACTGGAACAGGAAGCTCTTGTATCTTTTAGACAAATAAATAAATAAATTTGTGAAGAATTGACAAGACAAAGGGTTTGGGTTGGGGCAGTAAAATGGAGAAGAAGAAACAAGTTTGTTTATTCAGCCTTCTCAGCCCCCAATTCCCTGACTCTGGTGATAAGGATGTCTTTTCCCTTCTGGTAAGGGGAGTGTACCTCTCATATGGAGACTTCAGGGGGATAAAGGAGGGTGAGATTGTCCTTTTAGTACAGCTGTTTCTCAAGTATCTAAAATTAAAGGTCATCAATATGCTAAAGTGGCATGTTTTGGAGTGACACATTCTAAACCCCTACTCAAGACAGCCTCTGGTTCCATCTCCAGATGCTTCACCCGTCATTGTCACTGTCATCCCTACCACCTGATGATAGATTTAGTTTCTTCAGCTTAACCCTTGGCAATCTTCCATGGACATGATTTGACATGTTTCCTCTAGCTTTCCACTCTTGACGTTTCTCCAAACAGGTTCCAATCTCTAGCCCCATCCCTAGGATGCTGATCATTCATTAAGGAGAGACTCATACCTGCTCACCTAATCTTAGCGGGGTCTTCTTTCATGATAGGCTGGTGAGGCCCTCTCAGTCCAGGCCTCTCATCTTTTTTTAACAAATCTATAGAGACTTTATAAAAGAAACAAAAATATTACTCATAAAGAGCTAAACCTACAAGAGGTTATTAATATAATTTCCTAGACAGCCAACTAAAGTATATATATTTTTATAAAACTAATAACATATAATAGATATGACTACAGTTTATCTCAATTTTACTGATGAGAACACTGAGGGTCAGAGTTTTCTCCAGATTTGGCCAGAGACCCACAGCTGTGTTCTAAATACATATTGGTTATCAAATTTCAGAGTTGATATTCTTAACCACTACAGAAAACTGTCTCCAAGACTATGAGAGAATGTGATACAAAAAAAAAAAAAAGAAAGAAAGAAGAGAGAGAGAGAGAGAGAGAGAGAGAGAGAGAGAGAGAGGAGAGAGAGAGAAGGGAGAGAGGGCGGGGAGAGGGAGAAACTCCAATTATGTTGGAGAGTGGAAGGAAATTTGATATTTTTATGAATCCTTACAAATGACTCATGGAGGAATGTAATTGACTGTTCAGAATATATAAGGCATTTATTAGTAATTGATAAGACCAGAAAAGCAAAAATGAGCATTTGTCTGTAAGGAACCATGACTGGTATTGCCATGATGCATTCAGTCATATTATTAGGTGGATCACATGATTTAGTGTGATTAGTTCCCAAAGTAGATTCTGAGGAACAGCGATCTTGAGAGTCTCCTTTCCAAAAGAATTCTAGAGTTAAACACATTGGAAAATATTGCATAATTTTAGAAAGTCACAAAGCGCTTCAGCATGCAAATGATTTTGGAAACTCAGCAATAAGGACAAGTTTTTAACTGTTTAACTATTAACTCAACATGACGCATATTTATCTGACCATGGAATATATATATATATATAATTTTTTTTTGTAATTTTTTTTTAATCCTTTAGGATTCGTGTCACTCAAACACATTTTGTAAAATGCCATTGTATAACGAAAAAAACAAAAGTAACACTTACTAAACACTATTATTCATGTTACTTACTCCTTAGAACAACCTCATGATTGGTATTGTTGGATTTTGGCCACTCATTTCTGTTTAAGATTTCATTAAACAACCCTTAAGTTTTCAACTAGGGTACTGCTGTCACCACTTGAGTGCTATACATAGGCAGTATAAATAGCTGTTTATGCAAACATTTGTTTTAACTACAGTTCTGGTAATTCAAGTATTATCAAAATTTGAGACTCAAGGCAATTCAAAGAAATTTTACAGTATGCAAACAAAACTAAATAACAGCAACGGAAGACTCAGAACCTTGGAGCTGATGTTGTGGTTCAATAATAATTGGATTTTTATCTTTATTCCTGATCTTCATTTTATAGGGAGCCTTTGATCACCTCTCTCATTCTAACAACTCCACGTTAACAGTCTTCCTTTCTGCTTTCTCCTTTCCTTCAAAATCAAACTCCCGAAAGGAATATTCTACTTCTTGTCCTCATTTCTTATCTTTCCTTCTCAGCCCACTGCAGTCTGGCTTCTGCTCTAATAACTAACAAATTTACTCTGACAAAAGTCATCCATAACCTCCTAAAGCAATTTTATGGCCATTCTAATGCTTTTTAATGTGAGAAATTTTAAACATGCATAAAATAGAACAACTAATGTAATTAACTATTTGTCCTCTGTACCCATCCCCTATTTTAAAACAGTTATAAATTCATGGTCAAGCATGTCTCATTTAACTATACCATCATTTCCCCCCCTCTCATAGTATTTTGAAGCAAATCTCAGACATTGTCATCTCATCCTTAAATATTTCAGTATCTAACTCTAAAATATAAGAACACTTTTAAAAAAGCATAACCACAACATTAATGGCCATTTTCTATTTCTTCCTTCATTTGACCTATCTGCACAATTTGATAACACTGACATTTCCTTTCTTCTTGAAAATTTCTCCTCTCTTGTTTTCCTTGTCAATTCTTTTCCTGGTTATTTTACTTCTACTGATGCTCCTCCTTCCTCTCTAGTGCTCTCCCTCTACCACTGTCACTCTTTTTTTCTGCCCAACTTTTGAATAGTAGCCCTCCCAGCTCCTCCACCCCCACACCCCATCAGTACTATCCCAGACACTCTTATCCTTTTTCTCTATCTCTTGGTTTCTCACACTAATGTTCACACAAGTCACCTGGGGCTCTGTTAAAATGCAGATTCTAACTCCTTAGGTCTGTGTGGGGATGGAGAGTCTGAATTTCAGCAAGCTTCTGGTTGCAGCATGGATGCTGATGTATTACTTAACTACTGCTGCATACAAATTATTCCAAAATTTAGCAACTTAACAGTAAATGAATTATTTTACATAGTCTCTGAAGGGTCAGGAAACCTAGGAACTGGATGGTTCTGGTTCAGCATCTCATATAAAATTATAGATAAGATGTTGGCAAGGTCTGCAGGCATCTGAAGCCCAAATAGGCTGGAGGATCATCTGCTTTAAGTATAGATCACCTACATGACTGTTGAAAGGAGTCCTTGATTCCTGATCACTGGGCACTAAGTGTCCTCAGAACATAGCAGCTGGCTTTCCCACAGAGCTAGTGATTCAGGAGAGCTTTTATAACCAGACATTAGAAGTCACATTCAATCATTCACAATATTCTGCTAGTTACACAAGTCAGCCCTATTTACTGTGGGAGGGTACTACATACTACGCAAGTCATGAATACCTGGTAGTGGGGACCATCTTGGATGCTGGCTTTCATACTGATCTATGGACCATGCTCTGCGGAGCAAGACTACACAATATCCTTGGAAACATTTATTGTTATTACTTCTATGGCATCAGATTTTACTTACATGTGAATAAATCCTAAATCTTTTTGTCACCATCAATTTTTTCCTGAGTTCCATATCTATCTTTCTAATAAAGCATATCTTACTATTTGAGAAGTATCTCAAACTCGACATGCTCCAAAATGAATTCATTTCTGCCCTCAGACATGCTCCTCCTTATGAGTTCTCATCCTCTCAGGAAGAGATGCAGTATCACTATCTACAAAGGTATTTTCAAGTAAAGAATGGGAGACAGTGACTCCTCTGTGTCATCTTCATATATTTAGTAAGTTTCCAAGTCCTGTATCTTTGCCTTCTAATTATTGCCCTTTCTCACAAACCTCATAGCTCCTGCCATAGTAATAAACCAATTGGTCCAAAAACAATTTCCCTTATTCTAATTCAACTGATGCTCAAATTGACATAGTCACTTAGAAACATCCTATACATAATAGGAAAGTGTCAGCTCCTTTTAAGAATTTTTTTTATACTTTCTGTATGTTTCTTCTAGTTCCTACTATTTAGCCTTAAGAATTTTTTTTAAACACATTTGTCTCAGGACATTTCTAATGAATGTCATTCTTCTAATATGATTTTACATCATATTAATGTATTTTATATACATGACGATGTTAACCTCATTCTGAATATTTATAGTTTTTCTTGTTTGTTCTGTTTTGACAATTTCAAAGACTTGTAGCCATCCAATGATGCTTCCACTTTATTTTCAAATTTTTCATGTACTTATCAAATCTATGATGCTCAGATACAGTATGTCAAATATTATTAATGTTCTTGCCTTTTTAAACTCTTTTTTTCAGATTGTTCATATTTTTACTCACAAAATGGATTTATTTCATGAATTAGCACATGCTTAATGTTCATCTCTGATTACTTCATCCTAATATTCTGTAACTAGGAGTAAAAAGGTATTATGAATACATCTGATACTTTAACGTACTCTCATTTTTTATACTATCTAAATTGTAAAAGTGATGCTTGATTTGAAAATATAAGCAACAACATCTTAACATAGCTTTTAAACAAAAATTTTTAAGTAAAAGTAATACAGTTCATTTTTAAAATTTGAAAAATATATATAAGGTAATAATAATAAACCACGATCGGGGCCAGATTATGAACACTAGAGGCTCTAAACACTGAAAACATCGTCTATCCATTCTTACTGTAATTCCATCTTAACCATAGAAACAAAACTTACATATGTGTTGCTATTGAATAAGTTATTTCTAGATTATTTTTCAAGCACTATTTTGAAGCTGAACTTTTATCTACTCCCTTCTCTCTCCCTCCTCCTTTTTCTTCATTTTTGTGACCTGTTTCCCTGCTGTCTTAACTTCAAGTTTACTTCACTTATTGCAAAATCCATCATTTTTCATGGCCCCACTCCTTCACTTAAATATATATTAAGCATCTGCTATGAGCTAGGTGTTGTTTTAGGTGCTAAGAATATAATGGTGAACAAAAGAAAAACTGCCTGTGTTCCTGAAGTTTACAGGAAGGTGTGGGAGGCGATTGTTTAAAAAATGATCCCATGATTAAATATAAAATTTTAGACTATGATAAGCCCCTTGAAGGGACAAGGAACAATGAGACTTGATATCAGCTAATTTAGGGTGACAGGAGACTGTGCTCTCCTGAGAAGAAGAAAATTCTAAGGGGAAGTAGGAGCCAACTATTTAAAGAGGAAGAACTGAGAGCAGTCTGCCCAAAAAAGCAGTGTGTGTGAAGTGCTGTGGGACAAAGGCTCTTGCACTCGATGATCAGAAAGGAGGCTGGTGTGGCTGGAGAACTAGGAAGAAGGAGAGCTGGACAGGCAGGGGAGGTGAGATCCTTCAAGCTTTTGGATCTTGAGAAGGGTCTTGGTCTTTGTCTTTGGTTAATAATTGAGAAACCATGGAAGGAGTTTAAGCTGGGAAGTAATAATATATGTCTTTTTAAAACATGCCTCAGGATGCAGTGTCATGAATGATTTGGAAGGGAGCAAGAGTGAAGTAGAGGGGCCCTTTAGGCCAAAATTGACCAGATAGAAAGGTAGCTTGGGCTAGGATGGTGGCACTAGAAGGGAGATGGGGGACATGTGATGCATTTTCAGGAGGTACAGTAACACCGAAAGGGACAAAGGAAGAAGGAGGTGTCAAGGCAGAGAGCCGAAGAATGATGAATTGGAGAACAGAATCTAGCAGAGTCCAGTATCTAAATATAATGATAAATTGAGTGTCAATTTTACAAACTTGGAAAGCGGGTTATCATTATCTCTGTTGTTGTTGTTTTTTTTTCCTTCCAATCAGGTCCTCATGTTGTCCTCTAACTGCTCACTTTCTGCAGATGACCTGATGATCTCCATCTTTGAGAAAGTGTAAAGTATGGTTTCCGAGCTCCCTAAATTGGCTTTATGTCTCCTCTGACATACCTTTCTCTCCTTTTTAAATTCCCATCTCACCATTCCCCTCCGCGTTGGCATCCATCAACTTGTCTTCTATATCTATATGTCAGTTTCTATTTTGTTTTGTTTATTCTTTTGTTTTGTATTTTTAGATTCCATATATATGTGGAATCATATGCTATTTGTCTTTCTCGGTCTGACTTATATCACTTGGTACAATACCCTCCAGGTCCATTCAAATTTTCCAAAATGGCAAGATTTTATTCTTTTTTAGCACTGAATGATATTCCATTGTAGATATATACCACACCTTTATCCATCCATCAACTGATGAACATCTAAGTTGCTTCTATGTTTTGGCTATTACTAGTAGTGCTACAATGAATATAGGGGTGTATATATCTTTTCAAATCGTGTTTTTGTTTTCTTTGGGTAAAAATACCCAGAAGTGGTATTGCTGGGTCAAACGGCAACTCTATTTTAATTCTTTGAGGTATTGCCATACTTCTTTGCATAGTGGCTGTACTAATTTATAATCCCACCAACAGTGTATGAGGGTTCCCTTTTCTCCACATTCTTGTCAGCACCTGTTATTTGTCGATTTATTGATGATAGCCATTCTGACAGGTGTGAGATGATATCTCATTGTGGTTTTAATTATCTGTTTCTTAAGAGTGGAAAGTGAGGCTTAAAGAGATTTGTGCTATGCAGTATGATAGCCACTAGCCATACATTGTTATTTATTTTTAAATTAAATAAGACTAAAAATTAAGTTCTTCTTTCACACTAGCCCCACCAAAAGTACTCAATAGCCACAGTGGTTAATAGCTACTGGATTGGATAGAGTCGAATTATAGTAAATTTCCATTATTGCAGAAGTGCTGTCGGACAGCTTGGTCTACATGACTCCACCTGATCCCACAGCTGATAAGGCATTGAGCAATGGTTTACGAGCACATTTGTTTGACTGCAAAGCCTGTTCTTTTGACTGGCAAGAGAATGAGTACCAAGAGTGTGGTAAGATTCTGAGCTCAAGGTGTCCTAAACAAGGATTCATGGAGGATGGCCTGATTGGACAGAATCATTCTGAGATGCAGATGAATGAGCTTAAACCCTCTTTAAGAGGCCAAGCAGGTAGTCTGGTTAAAATAGGAGCTGGTGTTGTAGGAAACAAGTAATTGCTGATTTGACTTGGTCTGCTCACAGTGGACATATAATTCATAGTCTACTCTTGAGAGTGAAAGGGAGCACTATTAATAATCATGCCAGACAACAGGCAAAAAGCAGGACTATACTAAGCACACCTGGTCACTCTGCTAATTAGGCATCATGTGAGAAGTAAATACACAAAAGTCATTTTAATTTTACCTTTATTTTTTGCAATTCTTATAAAATTATTCCTTTAGAATAATTAAGACCATAAGGAAATTAAAAACATAGTCCATTATTCAAGGAATGATAAATAACTTTAAAAATTAAAGATTTCTTATTATTAAGAATCTTTTTATGTCATTAACCCAAATGAAAATGCCTTCATAAAGAGACCAAGGAAATGTGACAGATAAATAATGCAAAAGTGAGAAAGCGCACTTATGATCTTTATTTAGCAATATCACTTTCTTGCTTGCTGAGTGTTCTTAAATGACTCACTAGACTTGTCAGTACCTCAGTTTCCTCATCTGTAAAAGTAATTTTCTATTGCTGTGTTAACAAATTACACCCCCCCTACCCAATCAGGTGTGGTTTAGCATAGTAGATCTAACTCTAGGTCTCTCACGAGGTAGCAGCCAAGGTGTTGGCTGGAGCTACAATCATCTCAAGCATGGCTGGGCTTGAGGGTCTGCTTTTAAGCAGGACGCTTTAGTTCTTCACTCCATGGGCCTCTCCATAGGATTGCTCCAGACATGGCACTGGCTTCCCACAGAGCAAATAATCCAAGAAAAAATGGAGAGAGCAACGAAGATGGAAGCCAGAAGGTCTTTTATAACTCAATCTTGGAAGTGATATAATACCACTTCCACTATTTACTATTGGACACACAGACCAGTTAGCACATTGTGGGAGAGAACTACAGAAGGATGCAAATACCAAGAGGCAAGGATTGGGTGCCATCTTGGCAGCTGGCTACCACAAGTGCTAATTTGTTTTGTCCAGCCTTTTTTTTTTTTTTTTTTGCCTCAAAAGCATAACAAAAGCAGAGTGGAGAATTACCAAATGATTGATGAGTGGATTCAGATAGATGTTTGCATTAAAAGGAAAGGATCCTGATGAATTATACATTGCATTGTGCATCCGAAATCCTAGAGAAAGAAGTCATTGCATGCAAACAAACTGCCACTGCACTCAGTTATAAATCAGACTCTGAGGAACCATTTTGGGATGTAAGAATGAAAGAAAATAAGTAAAGCCATATATACTACTTGAACACATTTTCATTTGGTTGAAATGTTAACTAAAAACATTCTTCAAAAGAGTCTTACTGAAGGTTGGGCATGTCTCCTTTAGAGGTATCTCTTTTTGAGTGAACACCACACAAAGAATCACAGAAATGAACAGGATCCATCACACCCAGGGAGTTTGGAAGACTTCTTCAAGATACATAACTGGTTCACAGTGGAGGCAAGAGAACAAAACCTCCTAATTCCCTTCCCAGAGATATGCTCTCACCAGTAGGGTAAACTTGAACCACTTCCTTAACTTCTGTTGCCTTAGTGCCTGCATCTAAAAATGGAGATAATATTAAAGCTTGCCTTCTTAAGATTGCTGTGAGGATGAAACTAGTCAAGGCATATGTTTACATTCAAAAGATGCTTCTTTTCATTATTACTATATCATTCACCATTGCAAATGTAAAAAAATATATATAAAAAATAAAAAAGCATCCCTCTTTAACAAGGAAGTTTATGGCCTGGCTTATTTGCTTATTTCTAAGCCTGGTGTTTGCTATTCCGTAGGGATAGATGAGCAAGGACCTTACCCAGGTTAGTCAGGTGGAGCAGAGACTTAAAGAAAACAGTTAAGATCAAGCCAGAAAAATAAGTCCAATGCAAGCCTCCAACTCAAAGGTGTCTAAGAGAATATCAGGAAGCATCATGGGAGACAAAGAGAAGCTGATTCAAGTGGACAAACAGGAAATAGGTTTGTCATCATTCCTGAGATGGGGTATTAGTCTCTGGAATGGTTTTTGCATATTCCCCATTCATGCTTTTGTGGGAAAGCCAGATTTTTTGAAAAAAAAATTTAAATATTATATTAGTATTCTTTTTATTTTTACATAAGTAAACGTTATGTGGCAAAATATTGATTTTAATCCTAAGTAGTGATTTTTAAAAAGTGATTTCTGGTGGTAACTAGATGACATTCTGGAAAAGGCAAAGCTAGGGAGATGGTGCAAAGATCGGTGCTTGTCGGGGATTAATGGGCTAGAGAGAGACATGAACTGGCAGAGCAAAGAGGACTTTTAGGGCAGTGAAATTATTCTGTATGATATCATAATGGTGGATATGTGTTGTTATACATTTGTCCAGACCCATAGAATGTATGCCAAGAGTGAACCCTAGTGTAAACTATAGACTTTGGATGATAATAATCTGTCAATGTGGGTTCGTCAATTGTAACAAGTGTGCCACTGTGCTGTGGGAGGCTATGCGTGAGGGTATGGGGACAAACAAGGGATATATGGGAACTCTCTGTATTTTCCACTCAATTTTACTATTCTCCAAAACTGATCTAAATAATAAAGTTCATTTTTAGATACATTTTTCTTCTTTTAAAATTTTATTACAAAAAGATTTTATTATGATTTTTTTCAGAAATACAAAAGTAGAAAGAATAGAATGAATCCACCAAGCCAGCATCAGTAATGATCAACACATAGCCAATCTCCTTTAATCTATATACCCATTCACTTTCCTCCACCCACTCCACTGGGTTATTTTGAAAAAAAGCTCAGCGGTTAAACCATCTCATCAAACCAGGTTAATTTCAAGGAGCTGAGAAAGATTGAACTAAGCAGAGCAGGGACTTGTAACAAAAAGTCTCAAAAGTCTTCACCATTTTTCTTGTGAATTAGTTTGACATCAATTATTTTATTGTGTTTTGCCTTTATATTTCTTCCCTTTATGTCTAAACATTTCTGAATAGTTTTTCCCTAAATTCGTAGTCTCCATTTTTCCCAACCTCTAAATTTATTTTTTTTCTATACCATCTAAACAAAATCTGTTTGTAAAAATTGGGAAATATCATGACCATTGTACTGGCAAAGAAATAGTTTACAAAAACTCTGAAAAAGTAAAACACTACAAAATAGTGTCTAAGTTTTCTTATGATCCTTTAATAAGTTTTAAGAAGTAAGTAAAACCCATGCTTTTATTATCATGTTTTCTTTGGCACCAACACATCTCTTTTTGGGCAGGGTTCTCATTTACCACTCAAGTAAGCTATTATGAGGCACAGCTTGGCCAACAGTTCTGGAATGCTGGAGTCAGTGACCTTAGCTCCCTCAGGGACTAGCTAAGTAACTTCATATGATATACTTAGGAATACTGAGAACAATATCACTTGATAAATAAGGGCAGAGCCAGAGAGCTTCTTCTTGGTAAATATTATTGTAGGTCATATTACAATAGGGATCTCCATTTAAACATGATATTTTTAATACCATGTTTATTACTGCTACCTACCAAGACTCCATTAAAACTACAGTAAGGGAATAAAAAAGATATACAGACAAAAGAATGAAGAAAATGGGAGATTAAAAAAGAAAAAGAAAGAAAATTGAGATGAAAAGAGAGTAGATGAAATGTCAACGAAATTTTGGAATCTAGAAAGTAGATAGGTGAATAATAACTATTGAAGCAGACCAAAGAAAGCTAAAATTAAGTAGTTGCCAGGGAGAAAAACCAATAAAAAATAAGGTATTTCTCACTACAAGGCACCTCCACCTTTTACCTCTGCCACTGGTGTGGAAGCACCAGGCCAGTCTGCAGGTGGGATGTTAGAAGTGGGGCTAAAACTTGGGGGATTGAGTGAGATTCCATATGACAACAAGTATAATTATAAAGAGTTCAAGATCCTCATGCCCTTTGGAGCCAAAGTCATACCATTCCCCATGCTGGTAGAAGGCGAGCTGATTTTCTTTGGGCCATGGAGTCCACAGACTTGGAGATACTAGATGCAGCTGTGGAAAGGAACAAAAGAAGAAAGTATGGAAATCCACATTTTCAAAAGTGAGACTTCCAAATCTCCCCTCTACCACCAGCCTCCACAGGGTTTCTAGAACATGAGAGGTAGACTTAAGTCTATAAGCAGAAGCTTGAGAATTTCTCTCTGGGAAAATGGGCCAAACTGAGAAAAAAAGGGGGGGGTGGGGGGAAAGTATTGGTATTCAGGAGCCTCCCCTTGATCATATAGTGCTGAAGCGCACTGGTCAGCAAGGCGCAGGGATTCTGAGCAGCTTTTTAGGGGAAGGGGTGCTGGCCACAGAGCTTCCGAGATTGGCTCTCTCATTGTCCTGGCAATTTCTTAAGCCACCTGATGGTCTTCCACAAATTCTCTGTTTAAACCAGCCAGAGGATATGCTGTCATTTATAACTAAGAATCTAGACAAATGAAAATGGAATGAAAAATGGAATGCTACTCAGACACATTCATTGATGTGTCTTCATATATGAAAAGCTGCAAGGTATATTGTTAAACAAAGGAGGAGGAGGAGGAGGAGGAGGAGGAGGAGGAGGAGGAGGAGGAGAGGAGGAGAAAGAGAGAAGAAAGAAGAGGAAGAGGAAGAAGAAAAAAGATGCAGAGCAGTGTGTGATATTCAAAAAATAAATAAAATAAACTATATAAGAAGGACTCCCAGATTAACTGAAATAAATTAATTTGATAGGCCTCTGAAATATCACCATACATTAGGTGTCAGACTGTCATAGTGGAAAAAAACAAAACCTTAGCTTAAAACGGACCTGTTTTTAAACCCTAGTTGTGGTGATGACTAGTTATGAAGCTTTTGGCATTTCCTTACCTTTTCTGAAGCTCCATTTAGGCACATTTAAATAATGACAGTATCTGTTGTTATTTTGAGAATGCAAAGAGAATGTGGGTAAAGCTCTGAGTGCAGTGCCTGGCCACGGTGGGCTCTCAGTAAGCGGTACCCTATTTAGCTGCTGATATTCTCCCCTCTCTTACCACATGATAGAACACCCTGAAACTTGCTTTGGACCACATTGTGGGACATTTGAGGGAAACAGAAAAAGGCTGGAATAGGCATTGGGATTTGCTATCCATCCGGCATCAGAGCTGAATGTGAATAACTGGCAATTACGCTCTCAGCTGTGGAACCTTAGTATTTTGAAAAAGAAACTTTGCTGGCATCTCTTTCCTCCATTCCCCTCATTCCCAAGAAGGCCTGGCAAACACACATATAAAAATGAATATCCCACCTAGTTAAGCAGGTAGGCATGGATGGCTGGAGGAACAAGGATGGAATAGCTAAACTGACCAGGCTTGAGGCTATGTGAGTCTAAGTGCCCACTTAGGATGACAATGTGCTGGATAAACTGGAGAACCAGCAATGAGTGGGTGGGTCTCACAGACACCAGCAGACTTTCCACAGCCCAGCCACAAATGTGATATTGCCACAGTGAGCCAGCTGCTTGAGGGTCTGCTTCACAGAAAAGTAGAATTGGGAGGAAAAAAATCCTGTGTAATCCCTGTTTTTAAAATTGTGCTTCGGAAATCCTTATGCTATGCTAATAAGTGAAAAGAAAAAAGATTAAAATGCAGGATATGGAGATGTGTGTGTATGTATGTGTATGTGTGTATAAGAGAGAGAGAGAATCTCCATAAAAGACTAGAAGCGACCATGCCAAAAAATCAGCAATAATTTAAAATTTAAAGCAAGATCTCAGAGAAATCTGAAGCCTGGAAAAGAATATAACCATTCTGAAGGGTAAGAATTAATAAACAAACAAACCAAAACACCGCAAAATTCACTTCGGTTTTGGCCAGAAAAAAAAAAAAAAGTCAAAGTAGTCATTCTAACAACACTGAACTAAATAACCCTTAGGGTGTTCATGTTCTTTTCATCTTCTCACTGGTGAGGCATCACTGATTTGTGGACTTTGTTTCCCTGGTTTAGATAAGGATCTTTAAGATTGTTGCTGGGTGTGTCTGAAGAAGCCAGCAGGGTATTGAAAGTTATAACTCCAGAGTCCTACAACTCTTATTTTTGTTTCTCCATTACACAGAAAGCTGATACTCTGAGTTCAGTCTTTTCCTTTGAATTGCAATGCTAAAGAAGAAGAAAACAAATAGAACTTGCTGATAAATGTATGGAAATGAGCTTGGAAAAGTTAGGTTATCATTATGTGCTTGTAACTTGCTCCTGGGAAGAGAAGCAGTTTGTGCTTACGGATTTTCCAGGCCAACAAATTATTTGCAGCATTGTGAAGGACCTATGCAAACAGAAATTACATGTTAGTATTCTACTAACTATAATTAAAATAACATTTTCCCTGCCCAGAGGAGCCAATGATATTCATAATTGGAATGCCTGAATAAAATTGCTAATTAGAACAGTAACAAGTCTTAAAAACTAGAGTAAGTAGGAAGTATTACTTTATAAATTTCATACTATTAGATGAGGAAATAGGCTTTTGGAGATTAAATAGCTTACCCAAAGCCACAGAAACCAGGGTGGCCTGCCTGGCAAGCCAATGCTGCTAGCCACTGGATGACATTTCCCACAGCTGGCTGTTGGAAGCCAACCACCTCAAATGGCTTCAATTGTCAGATCACCTCTTCTTCCCACCTCTCAGTCTTCCAGTCCCCTCCCTCCAACGCCTCCATGACTATCTGCGACATACCAATAGTGAAGGCCAGGGCAAGTCTAAAACCATTGAACAGTTTGACTCCACTGAAGTCAGACAGACTGAGATCAGAAAATAGATATTTTCTTAAAGGAACGAGTATTTAGGACAAAATTTTAAATCAGCCAGAAAGAATTTGCTCTTTAAGGTAATACTATAAATAATTCATTTATAAGGCAATTATTGTGTGTATATGGATGTGTGTGTGTGTGTGTGTGTGTGTGTGTGTGTGTGTGTGTGCATATGCATGTTTATTTGGGCAAATTTGGATTTCTTGATATTCAGTTTGGATTGGTACATAGAACACACTCCCACAAAATACATTCCATAACTGAACATTCGGAAGATACAGAATGAAAACAAAATTAAAGAACCATATTGGATTTATTATGAAATGGAGAATATTTTATTTTAAAAAAGTAAATGGAGTGGGAGAAAGTCTAAATATTACCTATGAATGAAATACAGGAAAGCTACTTTAAGAGGTCTTTATAAAAAAATGTTCAAGGAAATCTGATTAAGATGGTTATTCTGAAAGGGATGAAGTGAATTATTCTTGGTAGACAAACAAACCAGGTAGTTATGCTGCACGGCACATCCAGACAGACATTCAGTTCGCTAGTTCAGTTGCTTTGGATAAGTAGGACTGATTGGTTTCTGAGAAGTGGAGATCTGAATCCTAAGAATTCTTAACACGAAAAACAGGTGAGCAAGTGGTAAATCGTAGTTTATTAAATTACCTTAAGCGTTTAACTCACAGGTATTTGTAAAATATTTTTTTGCAAAGGTGCTACAATAGTAAGAACAGTTTCATAAAGAGCTCAGATTGATCTGTATTCCAATATCTTCCCAGACTTTTGCTCATATTTTATAAACATGCATAATAAAACATAAGCAGGTTGGACTAGACTATAATTACTGGGTATTTTTACCATATCTTTAAAAAATATTACTTCGCTATAATGAGATGAAAAACAAACTCTTGCAAATACATATTCATGTGCTTCGAAAGTTAGTGGGCATATCCGCCTTTTATTAATTAATGTTGAGTTTTGCACACAGCGGATACTTCGAAGGAAACAGCATCTGAGAGTACTGTAAGCTCCATAAAGGCAGAGGCCATGCCTGTTCTGTTCACTGATAAGGAAATATGGGCTGTAACGCTAAAGGGCCTGGGTTTCAACCTGTCAGTGACACTTTATAGGAATGTGACCTTGGGCAAGTTATTCAACTTCTTATATATCCAGATGGGTGATTTGTAAAATGGGTGATGATTACTGAAGTATCTACTCATAAGAGTGAGGTGAGAGTTTAATGACTTACATGTAAAGCACCTGGGCCACTGGGTGGCACACATAAAGATTAGCTACCATTCTTCACAGCTGTACTGCCAATCAAACTCAGATTTAATATTTGTGAACTGTATAAATATGTGAAAAAAATCTATGCCTTGTTTGGATTTGTTAATAGGTATAAATTATATAGCAATTCCATGGGGCTGACATACAACAGGGACTCTGCACTGTCAAAATGTGTAAAGATATTAGATCTACCAGAGTAAAAGATGCCTAAATTAGGAAATCACACCTCAGGACGTGATAGTCTATTCATCTCAATTGCAATCACAGTTGTTTCTGATTAGATAGCTTTAATAATTTATAGATAAGAAAAAGGACCTGAAGTTAGTAGATGGCTATAGAAAATTAAAAAGTGGGCACCCCAGTAGAAAATTAGGTTACCTCAAGAGTTAAACCAGACATTTAAAACTAAAAAGAAGAGGCTTCAGGGGCACTTCAAATAGTTATTTACTTGATTTAAATAAAGTTGAAAAGCACAGAATTGACACTAATTTACAGTTGGATAGATTTAGCCAATGAATGCTCAAATTCAGTGTGAGTCTAGACAGCCATGAACCTAGACTGAAATTGCAGCACAAACCCAATTTCCTTCAGTGTTAGCTACATCTTTATGCTTCGTTCCCTGGGGAATGTGGGGGTCCTGCCTCCTGTTGTCCATAATATCAGAGTACTCAGGAAATGCACTTTATAAATACTTTCAGGTGAGTTTAAATGGTACCGACTCTCAGAGGCAACATTTTGTACTATTTCTCACGTTGTGTCATTGAATTAGTGAGTTGAATTAATCTGAATTGCCAAGTCAGAAAAAGATGTTTGAATTCACAATCTGGTACAGTTATCAGTAAAATATAGGATACCTGTTAAATTGCAATTTCAGATAAACAGCAAATATTTTTTAGTACAAGAAAGTTCCAAATATTGCATGGGACATACTTACACTAAAAAAGTTTACTTGTTTTTATTTGAAATTCAAATTCAACTAGACATCTTGTATTTTTATTTGCTAAATCTTGCCACCATACATTCTGCTCATAATAAACACATGAACTTTCATTTTAACTACTGTACCCTATCTATTCATGAGTGAGAGGAGAAAAGAATACTAGCTGAAGAGGCAGTAGAAAATATTTAATATTTGTCCTGGCTTTGATCAGAGAGAAAAGAAACGGAGGGAGGGAGGAAATAATACCTACAAAATTAACATTTTTACCACATTAAGGCAGTCAGCTATTTCTATAAGCAACTCAAATCTGTTCAACTGAGACGATTGGGCCCTTCAAAAACTTCAAGTCCTCTGCTATGGCTGAAAAAGGGAAAAGGTATCCGGAGACCATGAAATGGATAAAATATGATGGTTTTTTCAGAGACTGAGCCCGTAAGGTAGACACAATACAGAGAGATACAGTATAAGAGCCCTCTAACAGAGGTTAAGACAGAGGCTTTCAAATTTTAGTTTATGGAACACATTGCAGAGTGAGAAGGGCTTGATGTTTTTTAACTTCTAAAATGGAATAATGACTATTACTCCCTATTGACCATTTTTCATATAAACCCTAGAACAGACTGAGTTCAAGTCCCAGTTTCATTATCATGTGGTTTAGGGTGAGATAAATAACACTTCTCTACACCTTATTTGGGAATAGTAGATCTGAAGAGTGTGTGAGAATTCAATAAGTATATAAAAAGCATGCAACAGAGCCTGGTACACAACGAGGATTGTGTAATTGTACTCAAACTCTGGATTCTCAAATGCATCCTACAGAGTAGTACTTCAGGGGCTGTATTCTAGCATCCCCTAATCTTGCTTTGATTACCAGCTATGTGACTCCAGACAAATGATGTAAGTTTGTAAGTTAGTTTCTTATCAGTGAGGAGAATATAATAACAGTATTTTGGTCATTTGGTTATTGAGAATTTAAACTGAAATAATGCATGCTGTTATAAGGTTTATAAATGTTAGCTATTATTGTTGTTGAGCATTTTTCTTCTTTTGCTTCCATAATGTTATAACATTCTTATTCTTTTCTTATATCTTCATCTATTCTTCTTTTCTTTGTTCTTAATCATAGGATACCCATTATTTGTTTTTTATGCCTTTTTTCATCTTCTTTTAAAATTTATTTTAAATTATAGTTGACATATAATATTATATCAGTTTCAAGTATACGATGTCATAATTCAACATTTATATACCTTACAAAGTAATCACCATAAGTCTAGTAACCATCTGTCACTGTACATAGTTATTACAATATTACTAGCTGTATTCTCTATGCTGTTCATCCTTGTTTTTTGCTTGTTGTTGCGCTGGATTCCCTCCTTTTTCCCTGCACCTGTCAGTCAGCCTTCTGCACACTCAACCTCTGAGGGAGGTTTACCAGCCTCCTCACCATCCCCCACCTCCATGCTGACAATTTCTGTCTTTTATCTTCTGTCTTGTTCCCTCAGTTAGATCACAATCTCATATGCTTTCCATGACCTTGTTTTATACTGTGAAATATGCATGTCCAAAATAAAATTCTCAGCTCCCACCCACTGCTAATCTACATGGGAGTTAGGAGGAAGTGGCAGCTCTTTCCAATTCCCTTATGTTTGGCAAACACAGTCATTCTCCGGTAGTCCCCAAGGTCAAAACCTTGGCATCATCCATTCATCATCCTCCATGTCTAATTGCCAAAGCACTAGGCCACTTAGCAAATACCAGGAAAAGAGAAGTAAAATCCCTGAAAAACAAAAACAAAACTAACCTCTTACAAAGACACATCTGACAGGAAAACAAAATTAGTTATTATTTAATCCCCCCTCTTCCCACCCCATATACAGACTCCATCCATCCTCAGGAGAGTGGATATTGGTTGGTAATTACAATATCTTTTGCTTGTCATCTTCGGGATAAAGACTCTTGAAATATTAGGAGTAGGAAGCACAATTGAGAGAGCTAGGATAAAGCTAATTTATAATGTACGAGAAGGAGGAGAGATGGGGGGATCGAGAGAGTGGAGATGGAGAGGTGGAGCTGCTGCAGGAGACCCCTGCAGCAACAGGTAGGTGAAGATGAATTGTGAGAGCAAAACAGAAGCAATGCTGACAAACTCTTCCTTTAGGAGTGGTGGTTAACTGTATGTGTCAACTTGACCGGGCTAAGGGATGCCCAGATAGCTGGTAAAATATTATTTCTAGGTATGTCTGTGGGATGTTTGGAAAAGAGATTAGCACTTGAATCCAAATCTATCTATGACTGAGTAAAGAAGGCTTCCTTACCAATACAGGTGGGCATTATCTAATCTTGTGAGGGCTAATTAATAGAACAAAAAGGCGGAGGAAGGGTGAAGTTATTCTCTTGCTTGAGCGAGGACATCCATCTTCTCCAGCCCTTCGACATCGCTTCTCCTGGTTCTGGAGCCTTCAGACTTACACGGGGACTTATACCTTCAGCCCCTGGTTCTTGGGCTTTTGGATTTAGATTGTGACTTAACCCATTGGCTCCCCTGGTTCTCAGGTTTTGCATTTGGACTGGAACTACAGCACCAGCATCCCTAGGCCTCCAGCTTGTAGACAGCAGACAGTGAGACATTTTGGCCTCTGTAATCCCATGAGCCAATAATTTATAATAAATCTCCTTCTGGAGAAATATATCTTCTTGGTTCTGTTTCTCTGGAGAGCCCTAATATATGTACTATTGAATAATTTGGAGCTTTTGTGGAGGTTTTTTTGCTGCTTAGATTGCATATCTTTGCTTTGCAGCACACTTTCTTTAAATGTCTGGCACCTTTTCCCCTTTAATATTAAAGAACAAGGTGAAAATATCTGATTGCAGTACTGACTGTAGGAGTGGTTGGTAAACTGGAGGACTTTGCTTTAGAGACCTGGTTGAGATGTAGGAATAGAGAATTTCTTTCCTCTGCAACTGGTCCATGGTCTTTAGAGAAAAAGTCTTTGATATTTGCCAAGCATTCTGTGCACAAGGACGAGGAGGAGATGTGATGGGAAGTCAAGGATAGAGCCCTAATGAATGGGATTAGAATCTTTATAAGAGTCATGAGCATGTTTATCTCCTCTCTTTGCTCTCTCCCAAGAGAGGATACAAGAAGTCAGCAGTCTGCATCAAAAGAGAACTCAACCATGCTGGTGCCTTGAACTTGGACTTTCATCCTCCAGAACTGTGAGAAATAAATTTCTGTGGTTCACGAGCCACCAGTCTGTAGTATTATTGTATGGCAGCCTGAGCTGACTAAGACAACAGTCAGAGGGTGCATCCTTCTATAGTAACAGATAATCTCCAGCATGTACTGCAAGGACAGCCAGGAATCTCTTTTGCTCATTTCCAAAGCTTCATCATTTTTTCCAGACACTGCCCTGTTAGCAATAATCTGTTTTCCTGGTGTTTTAAAACACTTATGAATCTCTTTAGTATATGTCAATGTACACAAACATATAGCATAATTTCTTTAATCTATATATATATATATATGTACACACACACACACTGTATATATATATATACACACACACTGATTCTATAGCATAATTTCTTTAATCCACATATATACAGACTGATACTATTCAGGCATTCTCTCTACAAGATTGCCAGTAACAAGGTCTAAATTTGCCTTGCAAGTAAGATAATTCAAAGGGTTGCCTTATAAAGATCTCCATGTCCTTTTATAAAATGTTGTCATTGCACCAGTAATCTCCTCCTCAAATTGAATGGAAATAACTTGGCCAAACCCAGTCATTTTGGCATTTGTTCCCTAAATACAATAGTACAATATTCACAGTCTGAGTGGTATGTTGCTGAAGTCAGGTTTGTTGACAAAAACAAAAACAAAAACAAAAATGCACACTGCAGTATTAGGCCTTTCTTAAACATCTTAGATTAACAACCTTCCTGATCCACCCAAAGATACGTTAGTAGATTTGGTGTTTTAGGCTCCTCCCAATGCCTGGAAGCCACAGTGAAGACAACAGTCCCTTTTCATTTCCCTACATCAATCCATCTCAGTTAAATGCAGAAGAAATGCATAAGATACTAAATGATCAAGGCATAAATTTTGTTGTTAATGGAATGGATGAGATTAATCTCTGTAATAATTTGGGATACTTATATTAATTTGGTAAGCAAATCAATTAAATCTCTTAAAATAGGTGCCTTGGCTTCCATCTTTAAGTTTTTATACTGCGGCCTTTAACCAACTTCATTGTCCTTAGCATTGTCCTTCTGTGTTCCTTAAATTTATACAATATATCCATAAATATTTTTGTTAGTAACAGGCTGAATGGCATGACAACTGAGATAAGTATCAAACTGGTGATAATATCAATTATAAACAATCATCTATCATAAGCCCACCAGGAGGTATGGCCCCTGATGCTACTGCATTCTTTGTTCCTTTGTCTTGTCATCATTAGTACTTGAGTTATGCTTTTTAAAAAAAGTACTGTAACAGGTCTGTTAGAGAATAATCTGCAGATTCTTGGGTTGTCTGTTCTCTCTGGCCCTACATCCCTGTAAGTAAATTACCCTACAAAAAATTCTGTTATATTCTATAGAGTTGCCTGCATAGTTTTTTGGTCTTAAGATACTTTCTTGTTATGGTGGCCATTATACCTTTGTTCCTCCATCAGATACATATATAGTTACATATTTAATAAATACCCTTAATTGAAAAGAAAAAAATGTATACATCATTGGGACCATCTAGAAGAATCCAAGACATTGATCTTGCTAACAACAATCAATCTTTAAAGTGCTATCTTTCATGACCCAATTAAACTGTCTGTTTAAAAATGCAACATTATTGTATGTACTAAAAAAATAAAATGGCCAATTAAAATGTGACATAGTGTTTCTTATCACATCAACTGTAAGACACACTATGATTTTAGAGAGGTTAAAATGAATATAAGAAAGGTTTCTTATAAGTGAAGAAATATGGTATTTGTTATGTCTTCCAACAGACATGAATTATAGCTTTTATTTCTCTGATGAGCAAGGCTTTTTTTTTTTTTTTTTTTTTACAAAGAGATTTTATGGCTGTTTTTGCATCTTATAAGGAAACAATCCATTGTTAAAGTATAAGTAAACAAGAATTTGTGATGAAAAACCTCAATGGAAAAGGGTCTGTAATGGAAATTGTGGCATGCAGTGGCTAGTCTCCATAGTGATGTTGCGAGCTGTGTTAGCCTGTCCCAGTGGGTAGAGCAATGGCGGCCTCAGTTGGCTGGCTTTGGGGATGACTTTGACTGTGGTCTTGGTTGCTGCTCAGCATCCTATGTTTCTACCAGTTTTCTATGCTGGGTTCTTCAGCTCTCCCAAGAGTTCTGTGAGCTTCTTATGATTCTTTCAATAAATTCTTGTCTACCTAAGTCAGCCAGACTTGCATCTAAGAATCTTGATTGATATCTTTGGATTTCAGCAGTTTGTTAAACAGTGATAATTTATATAATTTGAAGCAAATAGTCATTCAGCTTTTCTAAGGACAGTTACCAATTTCTTCCATTTCTCTGAATGACCACCTCCCCAAAAGATATAAATCCAGTCATAATCAACATTAACAAAATAGTTGAACCATGCGGTATCAAAAGCACACATATACCCATTCTTTTAGAACATAATTTATAAAGTTATAGAAGGAACATGCTGCTTATTTTACAAAGGAATTAAAACACCAAAATATAACTTGCTCAAAGTTACTAGAATTCAGAGGAGAAGCTAGAAATGAAATTAATTTGGTAGTCATCATACTATATACAAGATACAGGATAGTAACTGATTCCAGTTAATTACAGGAATCCCAGTTTCATTCACCTTACTACTGCTAAAGGGTAAAGCAAAAATTGACTTGATAGGCTGATGATTTCTTTGTACTTATTTTGAGAGTTGTCCTACCTTATCTCATAATTTCAGAGCAACGTCAGCATATCCATTTTTCTTCAAAGTCCTGTGGGGTATTGTATCTTCAGCGAGTTAGAAGTTGAATATTACTCTCCTTAAGAAATGCAGCTTTCAATAATATAAATGGTAATAGTAACACTTGCATAGTGCATCACTCCGACCAGACACTGTTTTAAGCATTTTATGTATATTAACTTTAATCTTCATAAGAATTCTAAGAGGAAAATATTATAGCCCTAGTCTTCATGATATATGAGGATACTGAGGCACAGAGAGGTTAAGTTACTTGATTGATGGCCAGTAGGTGGCAGAGCAGGGACTTGAACTCAGCAGGTTGGCTCCGGAATTCCTGTGCTTAGTTGTTAAGTTGCCCCTTCTTAGAAGTTACTTGGTAGACCTGGCAGAATTTGAAGTCTCAAAATGTAAGTTTCACCCTAAATTTCCTCTGCTAACCTGGGCAGTTTACATACTAAACCTCAGACTTTGTTTTTCCTTGTAAAATAGGAAAAATATCTGACCTGCCTACCTTAGAGTTTGTTGAGTAGAATAAATAAAATAATGTATGTCGAAGTGCTTTGTAAAGTGTTACATAAACTTTGAATGGGCGTATCAGTTAGGATGTATTCTTAGCTGTATGTGATGAAACGTTCCATTAAGTAAATTGGGTCACAGCTGGAAGATGACAGAACTGTGACTTGAATACAGGGCAAATATATAAAACCCATACTTCTAACTAAACCACTGCACCCGCTCCTCTGATATTGGGTCACCATAATACTGGAAGGTATACCATTGTTTTCCTGTTCAGTTTCATTAAAGATAAAAATGTAAACATAAGTCGTTCTCAAGAATTTACCACAAAATGTTCTTCTGGTAGATCTAAATCAGAAATTCCTACCTCTGACCTACAAATTAAACTAACAGAGAGCAACAGAGAAAGACAGGCCAAGAGAGAAAAGCTATAACATGGGTGCCTAAGCAACTGAAAATGCTTGGCTGAGAAAGATTTCTTCTTCCTCTGACAAGCTGGGGACATTCCAGTCAGGGGCCTTCGAGCCTCTGATGTGGAAAACAGCTCAAATTCTCACACAAGATGGGAATGTTTATCAATTTGGGAACATTCTGGGAAAGTCAAGGAAGAGAATGATAAGAGGTCCTTCAATCTCATATGCATACTACTTTAAGCAAAGTCTCTCCATCTTTGCGCAAAAGAGAAGGTAAAATAATAATAATAAAATTAAGAGAAAAACCAGATAAATAAATGTTAGCACTCTCCCTTATTCCCCTCTAGCAAATCCCTCACTAAGAGTTGTAAATCATTGCCATGTTACTAAAGAAGAAAATCCTAAATCAACCAAGAAGTATTGGCCAGGTATCCCCTATATGATTAGCCCATGTATATGATTGGGGGTTTACATGATGCCCTTTAGCAGATTAAATTTTTGTAAAATTAACAGGTAAGGCCTTAGAAATCATGACATGCCAGATTTTATGTCATTGTCCATAAATGTAATAAACTTCAAGAATGTAAGTTCCCTGGGGGAAGAAAAAAGAAAGATAAAAATGAAAAAGAAAGGAAAAAAGGCATTGAGAAAATTTGAGAACATAGAACTCAGTAGGGCCATGTGGTTGACTATATTAAAATATATCTTAAATAAAATGTGCAAATCATTACTAGAACCTCTTTTTAATATACATATTAAAATCAATCTCTCACATGGAATAAAAAAATAAAGAGAAAGGAGTACCTAAGTCCAATACAGACATTTTAAGAAAAAAATCACAAATACTATAAATTTTTCCCTAGTTGTGCTATACCTCTGCCATTTATCCATTTCTTTATTCACTTCTACAACGAATGAGTTGACTATATGGGAGTGGGGCTAGTACTGTGGAAAAGACTAGGCCTGTGAAGACGAATAAACAATGGTTTCTGCTGTCTGGGCTTAGTGTAATCACTTGGTGAGTGGCAATAACTATAATTGAAGAGGACAGAAAAAATTACTATCTCAGCCAAAATACAGGAAGTACGTAGGCAGAGCTTAAAGAAGGGTGAAGTGAAGTAGTAAACCATTCTATTTTGCCAGTCTCTGCACTCTGGCAAAATTGGGTCAGGGGATACTAATTCTTCTGTCAGGCACTTACGTCCTCTGTTGTTACGTCCTGCTACTTTTCTTACTATCTTTTTTTTTTTTTTTTCTCCTACAGCAAATAGAGAAGAAAGTCAAAGGAGCTATTGGGTTGACTAGGGCAGGGAGATGGAGGAACCATTCTGGCACCTTGCTATGCTAGATCCCTTTTTCTTGAGGTATGGAGGAAAGGAAGGCTGGACTCTGATGAAGCGAAGCTTTCGTTGCTGCGTCATCTATGAGCTGGAAGGGAACACAGTATTCTCCTTGCTGTCCATTCTCTAGATGGGAACATCAAGGTTTGATGACTTGCCCAAGGCCACAAAGCCAATTAGTGGCATTGGTGGGACTAGAGCTCAGACTTCTCAACTTCCATGAAGGTTAGAATGACCAGTGGGGAACTTTTAGTGCCCCTTTTCAGTGGGTGGGGTGAGGGAGCCAGAGATGGAAACTCCACTACTGCCTTCAGCAGCCTCCTCAGCCTTATGTTCTTGACAATGAGGTAATCCTTAATTTCCAATCTTCCAAAGAAATGGAGGACAATTGATTAACCTAGTCCCCCTCCACGGTCTTCTGTTCCTTAAGGAAAATCACTCAATAATGGCCATTACCCAAATGAATTTTTTTTATATCTTTATCTTTTTGTTTCTTCCCCAGACTCATCCATTTCTCTATATCCTTTTGAAAATGTGGTGACTCAATTTGAACCCAGAGCTTTAAAGATTTGTTTGGTGAAGTAAAATGATACCCCAATGCTCTGCTTTTTAATGCGTCCTACTTTGACTTTTTGGTTTTGCTTGTTATTAAATTTTCAGAAAAACATTACTTATTTTAGATGTTTCAGTAATGACTTGGAGAAATTTATATGGTTGAGTTAGTTCTATAAGGGTGGCTTCCTGAATGTTGTCCTGTTTGTGTGATGGCCTCGTTCTCTCTCTCTTTAAACAACAACAACAACAACACAACAACAACAACAACAACAACAACATTTATCAGCTTCTCAGTAATGACCAGGTGACTAATACATGTCCAGAAAACTAATCACCTTCTAACAGGATTTGGAATGGAATTAAATGCGTATCTTGCGCCCTTCCTGTTCCAGAGTTAGCAGCCCAAGGTCCATGAACGCTCAAAAATTATTAGTTGGTTGGCAATTGAACCCCACAGAATCTTAGAGTCCGGGTTCTCTCTTTGGAACTTAGGCAGTACATTTTGTGAGACTGAATACTCTATATTCTTGGAGACAGAGCTTGGGTTTGTGACTGAAACGCGCCAACCCATCCCGGGACGCCCAGTAAACAAACGTATCTCCTATTTTCAAGGTGGTGACACTGGGCTAGCTGCCGCGAAGTCAACGAGTCCGTCCTGCTAGACAAGTTTCCGCTTCTGAACGCCTCTGAACCTCCGACACGCCGCAGTGTGTCAAGCTGATGGAGCCGTGGCGCCTTTTGAAGGGGTAGTGCTGAGTGCTGTCAATATCGATCTACCAGAAGTCTGTCAGCCCTCCCAGTTTTTCGGTGACGAGTCTGTAAGTTCTGTCTCCTCATTTCCGAGCACGATGCACATTTCTCCCGAACCTCTCTGCTCCTCCCCTTTTCTCCAGCCCGCGCAGGTCTCACCTTTCCTCCAAGCGCCCACCTGCGTGCGCGCAGAGACGGAGGCGGAGCTGTGGGGCGGGCTCGTGACGTCATTCCTCCGGAGGTCGGGAGGGGGGAGGCGGGGCTGTGGGAACCGCAGTGCAGCGCAGAGGGGAGGGGCGGGGCGGGGCGGGGCCTGCGGCGGCGCGTGACCTGGCTGCGGGAGGCAGGAACCCGGAGAAAGGTGTAGGGGGCGCCAGCCCTGGCCGAGTCCCCAGGGCGGGGCAAGGAGTGGCCGGGCCCAAGGGGCGGGCGCCCGGCGAAGCGCTAAATCGGGTCACGCTTCCTTCTCTCCTCGCCCCTTCTCTTCCCACCTGGGCCTCTGCGTGCAGACGCGCACCTGGCAACCGGCTGCCGCGCCGCGCTCCGCCGAGTCCCGCCTTCTCCGCTCGGGCCCGCACGCACCCTGAGCGGGTCCGCGGAGCCGCGCTCGCTGGAGGTGTCCTCGAGCGCTCGCTCGTTGATGCCGTTTTGGGGGTGACCTAGTGCGGCGGCGACGCCTCCAAGGGGGGGGCGTGTTAGCGGCCGCCGCTCTGCTGGACGTCTAGTGCGCGGCTGCGGGGTGAAGGGCTGCCAGCCAGCGAGACCCCTCGAACAGTTCAGGTTTCGGGGCGCTGGAGGCCGCCACGGCAGCTCGGGATCGGGAGATGTTGGAGCTTAGACATCGGGGAGGCTGCCCGGGCCCCGGGGGAGCAGTGGTGCCGCCTCCACGCGAGGGAGAGGCGGCCGGCGGCGACCACGAAACCGAGAGCACCAGTGACAAAGTAAGTAGAGCCGCAAGAGGCGTACGCCCGGGCTGGGTCCTGGTTTGGGCCGGGACACCTGGGAACAAGGGTGGGGCTCACGGAATGCAGGTGAAGCTGTGTACCTGCCGTGCCTTCCTCCCGGCCTGGGATTATTTCCTCCTTCCTCGAGTAGGGTCGAGAACCTGGACCCCAGTGATGGTGCGTTTCCCAGGATGACCGCGGCCGCTGCCGGGACGGCTGGATGATTCACCTTGACTACAATTTAGTTTCTTCCCATTCCAGTCCCTCCCTCTCCGCGGGGTCTGGGACCTGTGCTAGAATCTGGATGGAACCTGGTATCCTAGGAGCTAGCGGCCACTTCACACCTTCTTGGCCGAAAATAAAAGTTGGTAAGGACTAAACTTACGACAGGCACCTTCAGTTCCAACATGTCATTGGATCCTGAGGCTGGAGGCTTGTTTTCTGGCGCTCCGCCATCAGCACTTTCGTTTCCTCTGTCCTTTTTCGGTATGATAGATTTTAGAGATTTGAAGGTATCATACACCTGACACAATTGTAATTCTCCTGCTTCTTTTGAGTCCACCGCAGACAGTGCAGTTCTTCTGTCTGCCAGTAGATTTCACTTGACCTGACAGGTTAATTCATGAGGACTTATAACTCTCATTTGTGGATTACCCTTGCTTCACATTTAAGAATAAGTAGATGTAATACCATTGTTATGTTTAAAGGTCGACAAAGATTCAGCGGTAGGCTAATTCGATAATGCAGTGGTGCAAGTAGGAATTTTTTTTTAAAAATGCAGTTTTATTACCTTTTGGACTGGATGGTTTAGGTAATTGGGCCAGAGAATAGACCGTTCTATAAAATTTTCTGTTACTAAAATTCCATTTATTTTAGAAGCTCAAAGCACTTAAACTATTACTGGAAGCGTTCTTTTTTGGAAGCAGGTATTGAAGTCTGAATTACAGAAGTGAAGTGGATTGCCCAATGTCAAGCCCCAGGAACTAGAACCTGTTTCCTGATTCCCTCTCTTCTGGTTTGTGCTGTTGCTAAGACTCACTGGCAGTTCTGATTTGGGGAGGGTTCCACATGGAACTTGATGTTGATGAATGTGATGTAACCCAAGTTACAAAGCCCTGGCTAAAGCATGTCACACTGTATCATGAAATAATAAATTTAATTTTAACAGTGATTTCAGGAATGAACCTTTAGAATCAATGAGATGACATCTCCTTTACTTTTTCCTACCTTTGATAGCAGGTAGAATAAAATGAGTCTAATAGAATATGTGTCAAGGAACTACACAAAATATAACAGTTTCCAGCTACTGAAGGTTAATGTTACAAAGCTAGTAACAGTGGGCTGAGAATAGTCTTTATGAAAACTGCCTTGGAAACTAAACCAAAAATAGAATTAATTAGATTAGGATTTGTTTTGTTTTAGCACTGGTATAGTTTAGAATCAAGAAAATACCAGCTTCCCCAAGTCAACTTCCTTAACCAGAAGAAGCTAACAAGGTTTTAATAAAAGAAAACATGTTCAGGAAGCCATGCATAATATAACTTTTGAATTAATTTAATTTCTTAATACCCTAATGTATTTAAAATGAAAACTATTTCTGTGTTTGATTTGACACATTAGTACTGTTATCTCTAGCTATCTGTGACTGCTTACCTCACTGTGTATTTATTTGTTTATGTGAAATGCTGCCATGTTGGTTTTCTTTAACACATATCCAGCTGTATTTTGTTTTCTGAGAGTAGGCATTGCCATAGGTAACTTGTTTTGTTAGGATTTCTTAGACATGAAATTTTCAAACCGTGCCTGAAATAGTGCTGTACTTTTTAGAGTTTATCACAAGGAACTCTTGACTTAGCAAGCTTTGAGACATTGAACTCTATCCTGTCTGTCCTTTCTTATCAGGGTGTATATTTGAATGCACCTGTATTTTCAGGTCAAGGGCTATTTTAAAATCAGAGGCTGGTTAATATTTGGTTCATTTTTACTCTTTAAGTGCTTTCTCTTTTCGCTGAGAATATAAGAAGTGGAGAAGATATATCATATTATGCTATTACAGTACACACTCATGCCGCTTTGTAGTCTTTCCTTTAATGGTGTTATTAATGTGACATTCTCATTGTTCAGGACCTGGAGACTTACGCTGAGAGAAGGCTCCGGAGAGTTAGGAAGTGAAAGTGATTCGTACTTGCAGGGGAATGTTCCCAGTTCTTTACATGCTGGAGTAATACCTGAGAGATGACAAGACCACCTCCTCAAAGAACCCCCTAGGAGACAGATGAGTTAGATTTATTAGAAGTCTGAACAAGGCTCATTGCTCACATCTAGGGTGTAGTGGGATTCTACGTAGAAAAAAAAAACACACAGAAAAGCTTTAAAGGGAGGTGAAGGTTGAGCTTGGAATTAAAAGATGTCAGGGGACTCTCTAGGTAGACAAGTATTGGGGAAGGACATGCTAGGCAAAGGGCATGTGGAGGTGTTTCTTGAATCAGCATTCTAGCAGAGACCTGAAATTAGTTTGGTAATCCTGGAGCATAAATTGCATATTTGGGAGATGGAATTGAGAGCTTCATAGTCTTGAAGGTGGTTAAACTTTAGTCCATGGACTTTAGGAAGTCACTGGGAAGTGTTTGCAAAAGCATTAAGTTTATCACGATAGCAGCAGTCTGGAGAAAGTGTTGGAAGAGGGAGAGACTTGCTACAAAGAATCCAGATAGGAGCGTATGGCAGATGCTATTGATAAGAAATGATGAGAGCCTGGAGTGAGTCTAGTAGGGGCAGTGGTGTAGGGGTTGAGAGAGAGGATATATATGTTTAGATAATGGCGATGGGCTCTAGATTAAGGTGACCAAAGACCAATAAAATAAGACGTGTTAAGAGACATATTTTCATCCATAACTTAAGAGTCTTTTAGGAAAGAAGAAAACATTTGGGGGGCAGTTTTGCAGGTTGGGAGTGAGAGTGGGTGACTTGGTATGGACAGGGTGTGCTTCTTCAAAATAGGTGGTTCAGGGTGGTGATGGAAACTGAAATGAAAGTTCAGATCTGGACATGTCGACTTTTGATTCGGATAGAGAAGGGAGGGAACTGAAGACAGCCTTGGGAAGTGCCCATGTTTAGAGCAGGGGGGTAGATGAAGGAAGCAAGATAATGAAATCCTGGGAGCTAGAGAAGAACCGATTGCTTAGAGCAATGGTCTCCAACTTTTTTGGCACCAGAAACCAGAATCTGATGCCTGATGATCTGAGGTGGAGCTGGGGAGTGGCTGCAAGTACAGATGAAGCTTCGCTCCCCTGCTGTTCACCTCCTCCTGTGTAGCCTGGTTCCTAACAGGCTATGGACTGGTACAGGTCTGAGGCCCCGGGTCAGGGGCCCCTGGCTTAGAAGATACTATCAATAGTGTTTAGGAATGAGGGTGAGGCATGAGCACAGTTTAGCAAAAGATCTTAGTAGAAGCCAGGTTTTAGGTTGAGGAATGTGAGAGGTGAATTTTTTGGTGGTTATTTTCAGGAAGTGCCAACAAAAGGCAGTACAGGATAGTAGCTAGAGAGGCCTGAAGGATCAAAAGAAATTTTCCTTTTCAAGGGAAGGAAGATAGAAATTTGTGTGAAAGAAGTCAAATGTGAGTGAAGATGCTGATGAGGATGGACAGGCCCTAGGGGGAAAAAAGCAGGCATGGTGTGGACAATACGGGTGATTGGGGCATCCAAGGAAAGGAAGGAAAGAATGGAGGGTGGATGCAGAAACATTTTGAAAAGCAGCGGAAGGAAGAACAAAGTGTTTAACTGATGCTTTCAATTTTCTCAGTAAGCAGGGTCTCAGAACCATAAAGCTTCAAGGGATCTTAGAAACAATGCAGTTCAACCCAATGTCTGTCTGTCTGTGTCTGTCTGTCTGTCTGTCTACCTACCTACCTACCTATCCACCATCTCTCTCTCTCCCTCCTCCTCTTCCCCTTTCCCTCCCTTCCTCCTCCTTACTTCCCCTCCTCTCCCTCGTTTATATATATTTTAAAAAATAATAAACTTGCTCTGGAGCATGGTCATTATTGCCCAAAATGACCCGGAGTGAGAGGCAAAGCTGGAATTAGAACTCATCCCTGACAGAATACCTTTGGAGTGTTATTTTAGGGAATGACATGAAATGGCCAAGAGGCAAATAATAGAATTATCAAACTCCGTGGCGATTTAAATTAACATAGTTCTTAACTTGGTAGCGGTAATTGTCACGATGGTTGTAGAGTGATTAGAGTTCACAGAGTACTTACATTTTACTTTCTTTACTCCTCATGACAACTATATATGTTAAGAATATCCCCCATTTCATAGCTAAGAATAAGAAAGGCACTGGGAGTCATTTTGTCCTGGGAATGCCAGGTTAAGGATGCTAAAGAAATGAAGTGAGTCAGTGAGGCCAGAATTGAAGTTGCTGACCACAGGTTAGGGGAGGCAGGGTAGTGGACTCAAGACCAGGTGGGCTGTTGAAGCTCTAGGTGGGTTGAGAGAGAGCAATTGCAAGTGAAGCTAAGATCTGATTTTCTGGACCAGAAATAGGAGAAAATGGGGGTTGCATATGAAAGCTGTGGCCAGGGAAGGGCAGCACACCTGGAACCATGTCCCTAGTGTGTTTTTTATGTGAAGCTGTTGCTTTGATACAGATTTGGTTTGTGAAGTTGAGCGTGAAAGAATCCAGAGGTCAGTTAATTTCTGTCCTTCCTCGTTTGAGATGTGTGTAGTTCTTTCATGGATACTCATTAATTTTTAAAATAAACTTTTTAATTTTGGAGCTCTTGTTCCTGTAAATTCTTTTTGGCACATTTAATTATGTGTTATCTTGGTGCCACCTGTAGGTATAATAAACATTTTCTATATATTTTTTTTCATCTAAATCTAGGCCATTAATAAAATACTGATGCTTAAATCTAGACTTTTAGAATAGCATTTTGGCTGATAACTCCTCAATTGTTGATCAATTGTTGATTAATATTATCACCTAAGCAATTGATTCTTTTGTCATTTGCAGCACATTCATTTTATTTAATGATGTTTTTTGAATGCCAGCTTCCCAAATATCACCAACCAGCCAATTGATAGACAGAGTTGAGTTAATGGCTTTGTGCAGTGAGGGAGAGCATGCCCTTGACAGAGCTTCAGCTGTCTTGGAGGGGGACAGGCAAGGGTGGACTTTATTGAGAATTGGAAGTTTGATTTAACAGGTGTGTGTGTGGGGGGGTACCTTTTAGTGCAGGAATTTGATTAGGTTTGGGTAAGGATCGCGGTGTGACAGTTTGGGATTGGTGGCAATAGCCAGGAAAAAATTTTGAGTTTCAGGAAAAACTTGTTGGTTGATGCTTCCTATTGAAGAATTGATGTATCTTTCACATGTTCTTGTGATAAACGGTAAACTCCTGAGCAAGTCTCCAGGAATAGTAAAGTTATACTAATGAGAGTCAAATTCTAAAGTCGTTAATGTAGGCAGTAAGCTTTGTATATTATACTTGGGAATGCTAAAGAATATCCTATTATTTTTACTTACTGTTTGTGATCTTGACTTTAAACAGTTTATTTTCTTAATGTTGAGAAATTATACATAGGATGTCGTCAGCTATATCAAGCGTTGGATGCAGTGTACTTTTTGATGCAAACGATATTTTGTTTGTCATAAAAGTACTAGGGAAAAGTGGGACAATTTAAAAGTAGTCCTACTCTGGAAAATTATCTCATAAAGAAAAATTATAACATGCATGTATAGCATAATTATTCTTTGTATTTATGCTTATATGCATATGCTTTTTTTTTATAAAACAAACTCACATTTTTTTTCATGGTTAGCATAGCTAAATATCGAGGTTTTGTATGCTTGTTTTCCTTGAACTATTTTGTTTGGGGCCGTCTTTAAAAAATACAGGGTTTAATTCAGTATAAGGAAAATAGGTCATTTAAGAATTTACAGACATTTTGTGAGACTTGGCTTGGTTCTGTGTATTCAGTAAACTGTTGTTGAGTACCTATTATGTTTGAAGTTCTGATTGCATGTCACTTTTTTTGTAGCTCTTTGTACATTGAGAACAAGGGGTGAAGGCAGGATTTGTTTGTTGCTCAGCAACTAATAGAAGAATATACTAATATCTTGGATTGTGGACTTGAACTGCATGGTTCAAACAAAAATTTTAACTTCCACAGCTGAAAGCCTTTAAAAGAAAGCATTTAGTAGGCCATTACTAGCAACAATGTTCAGTCTTGGGGCATGGAGTCCATACCACCAGCAGCATGGCTAGGCAGGAAAGACAGCATGTCTATGTCTTGGAGTTTGCAAGTGTTTTTACATCAAATAGAAGAGAGGAGAAAGAAAGAAGTGAGCCAGCCTGAAAATATTGACGTTAGCTATAGTCTGGAAAGCCCAATTGTAAACAACAAATAGAGGCTCCTGGTGTTAGATGGTACCTGGCTCAAATAATCTGTGTAAATAGCCACCAGGAAATTAATCCAAAGTCTCAACAGGCAAAACGGGGGTGTGAACAGTCTTTTGTCACAGCCATTAACTAGCTAACTGTTCTGTTCCTTTCTATCACTCTCTTGACTACTCTCATTTTAATTTAAAACACCTCAGAATTTTCTCCTTGTCAATGGAATAAAGAGAATAAAGCAATTTATAGTTTGCAAAATACTCACATGTTCAACACCAGTTTGAATCTCTTTCACAATTGTGTGTCCAAGGGAAATAGACTTAATTTCTACCTGAGAAAACTTGTTTGGAAACCTACTTTCCTTTCCCAAGGTCACACAGTATTTAGAGCTGGGATGTACCCTAAATTTTCTGAGAACAGTAATGTAAAGGAAATTTAGGTATGTGGTCCTAAATTTATAAAGTTAACTAGAACATTTACTTAGGAACATTTTTTTTTTTTTTTTTTTTTTTTCTGTTACTACTTTGTGTGATTTTTGAACTCTACCGGCCTTTCTGAATTTGGCTAGAAACCTTTTGTTGAAAATCTTTAATTCTGTGATTTCAGGCACCTGGATTGAAATCAAATAAAATTGTTTTTGTATTCTCTTGCATGTTTTATGATTAATTAGGTGAAGAAGTCATTAGTTTTTATTTTATAGCTGCTCACACTTTGATTTGCTTAGTTGTGAGATGTCTTGGAACCTATTTAATGAAATGGAGTCCCATTTGAAGTGACTCCACAGGAGCAGAGGAACTCATTTCCTTAATGAGTGGCTGGTTGTTGATCATGCCCGAGGTATGCCAAGTTTAGTTATCTTTTGAAATGTTTATTTTCTTATCTGCAAGGAGAGGTCAAAGTTATTTTTCTGGTCATGTCATCGGTGTTTGTTTGCCTAAGACTTTGTCAGATCTATGAAGATTTTAAAAGTTTCTTTTAAATGTAAAATTGGGACGGGAATGCACCGGAAGGGAGAAACAAGAGTCCAGTCCAATGAGAGGAGCTCCTCACTTCGGAAATGTAAAGCCGCTTATTGCAAATGTGATGGCTAGGAACGGAGTACCACTTTTAGGCTTCCTGACTATGCTCACAGTCCCCTTTATTTCCAGGAATGTGTGGCCAGGAGTTTAAGAGCTTTGTGAAAGGCTGGTAAAGCCAAACTGACCTCATCATCTGGTTGGCCCAGGTGGAGCCAAACACTTTGGCAATTAAGATTGGGCTGACTGCTACCTTTCTACTCCAAGCAGGTTATTTCAAAACAATATGGTGCTGTGGGGAAGCAAATGCTCATTAAACCTATCTGGAATTTAGTATTTTACTCTGAAATACAAAAATTCAAATCTGGAAAACGAAATTAGACTCACAACTCTTTCAAGGTTATGGTTTTTATTTTCTTTTTACCCCCTTACTGTGTTCGTACATGAACTGTTTCTGGATTGAGGCTTTGAACAACTCTGAGACACAACTCATGTATATAGTTCATTGAAGATGGTGCCCCTGGAATTTTGCATGTGGTCGTACTACTTATAGTAATTTATATTGCTATCATTAAATATGGAATCAGTACAAAAGGATCATGATACAAGGAACCCCTTGGGCACCTAGGTAATCTCAGCTTGAATTTTATTCTCAATATTTCCTTCCCTCACACGATTGGTTTATAACGTATTGTATCCCAAACAGTATGTTGTTTTGCTTTGAATTTTTCTGAGCTTTTATTATAAAAGTTCTTAATCACATATAAAATTTAAAAGGTTAGTACAATGATCATCAGCACATCCAGCACTTAGATTTAACAACTCTGAAGAATTTGCCAAATGTGCTTTATCTTGCCATATATGTATATGGTTGGTGAACCATTTAAAAAAGTTGTAGAACTCATGGCCCTTCACCCCTGATATTAAATCATGCTTCTGTTAAAGACATTCTCCTAGACATTATTATATCTAAAAAAATTACTAGTAACTTTTTTATCTACAGTCTGTATTCTAATTTTCCCAGTTGCTGCCAGAAATGTCTTCTAGAGCTTCTAGAGGTTGCCCGTATGCCTTGGCTTGTGGCCCCTTCCACCATCTTCAAAGCTGGCATCATCCGGACCCCTGCTTCTGTCATCACATCTCTAAGTGACTTTTCTCTCTTTTTTTTCACTGTTAAGGACCCTTGTGATTATATTAAACAAACTAACCTGGTTAATACAGTATAATCTCCCATCTCAAAGTTAGCTGATTAGCAAACTGAATTCCATGTTACTTTAATTCTCCCGTGTATTATGACATAACAAATTCACAGATTCCTTGGTTAAGACATGGATATAATAGGGGTCAGGGGAGGGGGCTTATTTTGCTTATGACAGACTTCCTGAAGAAAGGTTTTCTGGAAGTGATATCGCAGTTGACCTTAAGACTAAATACTAGTCAGCATATCCAGGCTCCATGGGAAAAGTGTTACAAACAGCAAAATATCGAGAGGTCAAGACTGTGTTAATTCTGGGCAATACAGGAAGTTCAGCCCTGCGGAGCATGAAGTGTCAGGATGGCATATGGGCGAGAGCCCAGCCGGGAGAGTCAGAGGAGGTCGATCTGTGCAATGGGAAGCCCTTGGAAGATTTTAAATGGATGATCAGCTAATCACATTAGCCTTTTACTTAAGGCATTTTATGTGCTGCTGACGCACATACTGGGTTTCTCTGATCCCTGCATTGGGATCCACTATATGATGTAGTGCCTGATCAGACTAGTTTGGTGGTACACTGGACCAACCATCCAATCACCCCTTTCCTTCAGTGGGGATTATTAGAACAAGGCTGCAGAGAAGGATGTGGAGGACCAATCTTTTCCTTCTCAGTTCAAATTTGAAAACAATGAGGAGGCTTTATCAGTCATAATACGTGTAGGAGAGGACCATAGAGTTGACCCCTGAGATAACCTGTCTATGGAATGCATTGTCACTAAATCCTTGGGTCTTCCATCATCATCACAGGGGTCTTGAAGACACCTGCACTGCTCTCGTGGTTCACAGCACTGCTGACTCACTAGGAAACACAGACCAGCTTAGTTCCCCTCTCCCGCACAGACAGAGGCAGTTCCGTCCTCTGCTCACTTCCTGTCCTGGAAGAAAAGGAAGGCATCTGTGTCTGTATGGAAATAGTGAAAGAACAGAGAGAAAATGCTGAAATTGGGAATATAACCTAGTGCTTTTTCAGGTAGGAACCATTTAGCTTCAAAATTTTAGAAAGGCCTCCTCCTTTTAGGCACAGAGTTCTTTGTCCTTTGAGGGTTTCTTTTTGCTTGGTTTACAATTTTAATGCTGAACTAGATACAGGGATCAGTGTGACTCTCAAGGCACCCACAGTGGAGAAACCACCTTGGTTGTCTGACTCACATGTGGGGGGACCAAGTGCAAAGGAGGTGGAAAACGTGAGTGATTTAACGTATTATCATTTGTTGACTTCTAAACCACGTTTTACCTTCATTCGTTCAGAGGCTGCTTTGAAGCCATCCTCTGAATGGCCTGGTGCGCCCATGCCCTTGTCCTTGTCTTTCAGTCTCCACTGTTAGGAAACAAGCACCTTCGTCCTCTTTTTCCTGACCACTGGCTCCTGTCGCTCCCCAGGAGTCAGCATGAACTATACATGACTTATGCTAAATCGACCATGCTTACACCGCACAATTTGATAAGTTTTGACACACATATACACCCGTGAATTCATCGCCGCAATCAAGGACATATCTAGAATTTGCTCCTGCCCTTTGTAATTCCTTCCTCACCTCCAGAAAACCACTGATCTGCTTTCTGGCACTCTAGATAAATTTGTGTTTCCTAGAATTTTATATAAGTGCGATACCATTCATAACACGTATGTATACACACATATATATATACATACTGTATGTACGTTTTGTCTGGCTTCTTTTTGCTCAGCATAATTATTGTGACATCCGTATTGTTGGCGGCATCAATAGTTCACTCATTTTTATTGCCAAATAGTATTCCATTGTATCGTTGTAGCCCAGTTAGTCCTGTTCCCTGTTGAATATTTGAGCTATTTACAATTTGGAGCTGTTACAAATAAAGCTGCCATGAACATTTGTGTTCAGTCTCTGTGTGGCTGTATACTTTCATTTCTCTTGGCCGATAGTCTAGGAGTAGAATGACTAGGTCAGATGGTAGACACATGTTTGACTTTTTGAGAAACTACCAAAGTGGTATGCCATTTTCTATTTCCACAAGCAGCGTGAGAGAATTCCAGTTTCTCCATATTTTTCCATCACTTGGTATGTTTCAGTTTTCAAATTTTAGCCATGCTGATAGATGTGTAGCAGTATCTTCTTGTGGTTTTGATTTTTCATTTCCCTAATAACAAATGATGTTGAACATTTTCTCATATGCTTATTTGCCATGTGCGTATTGGCTTTGGTGACATGTCTGTTCAAATATTTTGCCCATGTATTTTAATTTAGTTGTTTTTTTAAATTGAATTTTGAGAGTTTTTTTATGTATTCTGAATGCAAGACCTTTATTTCATATGTGATATATGAAATATGTGCAAATGTATTTTTAGTCTATGGCTTGTTTTCTTATTCTAACAGTACCTTTTGAAAAGCAGAAAAATTTGATTTTAATGAAGTTCTGTTAATCAATTTTTTATCTTATGAATCATAGTTAAGAAATTTTTGCCTAATACACTACAGGTCATAAAGATTTTATAAAAGTTTTATAGTTTCATGTAAATGCCTATGGTCCTTTTTTTGTTTTTGTTTTGGCATGTGGGTATCCACTTGTTTTACATTGTCTATTGATTTACCTTTTCAACTTTGTTGACTATCATTTGACCATTTTTATGTGGTTTTATTTCTGCACTCCTTATTTTGTTTTTCATGGATCATTTTTTTCTTTTATGTCAGTACCACAGCTTGATTACAGCTTTGTAATAATTCTTGAAAACAGGTAGTGTAAGTCCTTCAACTTTGATCTTTTTTTCCAGGCTATTTTGGCTCATATAGGTCCCTGGAATTTTCACACAAATTTTAGAATTAGCCTGAACATTTTCTACAAAAAAATGTAAATAAAAAAAAAAACCCATTGAGATGTTTATTGGGATTACACTGAGTCTGTAGATCAATTTGGGAGAGAATCAGCATTTTAATTTCCCTCCAGTTTGGTTTCAAATCACAGCTACATTACTCAGAACTGTGTAAGTGTGAGCACTTTATTTAATCTTTCTGAGCCTAAATTTTTTCACCTATAAAACAGAGGCTGTTATTTCCCTATCTCTATGGTAATGCAAGGAATAAATAAATCTATACTTGTAAAATGTCTTTGCTTATTTTCTAAGTACACTTTCCCGGTAAGAATTGTATTTACACGTTAATAAAGAAACTTGTATTCAACTTTAAGTCATCATTTACCAGACATTTTCATTATAGTTTTATATTTGGAAAAGAGTCAGTCCTCATTTTATGTAAGTACAACTGAAGTCCCAAGTTAAGTGACTTGGTCAAGACTACTTAGCTAGCAAGAACAAATGGGAACTTATTTTAATCTTAAATGTCAGCATGAGTTGACAGACTCAGCTCATTCAACACATATTTATGTATCGCTTAATAAATGTCAGCCACTGTACAAGGTCCTCTGCTGCCTTCCTGGGATTCAAGAGTAAGGCCAGCGGATGGTATTTCCTCTTCTCAAAAAGTTTGTGAATGACTAGAGAATACAGACAAGAAATAGATAATTTGAATATAGACTAATAGGTACCAATTAGGGATATTGTGGAAACAGAGTTGAAGAGCAGCTAACCTGGAGCTGGAGGTCAGGGAAGACATTTCTAAAGGAAGTGACCTTGAAGCCAAGGTCAGAGGATGAGTGAGCAGTAGCCAGGTTAGAGGGATGGGGAAGGGAGGATTGGAACCAGGATGTGGGCAAGAGCGAGAATGTATAACTTGTGTATTGTGGATAGAACAAACATCTGGATGCAAGAGAGAGAGTGACATGGTCCAAAAACGGGGAGGTCACCAAAGAGCAGTTGGAGGCGCAGGGCCCTGTCATTAACAGTATAAGCAATGCAAAGTAATTCAACTTTTTCTTGTGTTTTTGTGCTGGGGAGTGTTAAGATCAGATCTGCAGTTTAGAAAGGTTATTTTTTATGGTGAAAATAACAGCGAGGGCAGGGGGATGAGGTACTGAGGCACGGGGGAGAGGATGTTGAGGAAGGGTATAAGTGGATGAGGAGGGACATGGGGGAAAGACGAATGACAGTCCTGGTACAAAGTGAATGTACTTTGGTCAAAGAAGATGCAAGAGTGGAGTTGATAGCCAGGTTTCTGATGGGAGTTAATTGGTTTCCTGTTTTGATGGTGGTGTCTTCACCTCAGTAGGACGTACAGAAGGGGCAGCAGGTTTGGTGTGGAAAAGAGGTCAGTTTGCTTATGTTGAATTTCAGGTGATGGTAGGGAAAACTCACCTGGAGATGGCATGTTGGGAGCTAGAGACACAGGTTTGTGGGGAGTCGTGAGTCTATAGAGAGATGGAAAGGAGGCTGTGAGGGTGCATGAGATCACCTGGTAGGTAGTAGGAGAGCATGGACTTACAATGGAAAGCGTAGGATTATTGTCTTTAAATTATGGGTTTGAGAAGAAGCTCCTAATTTGCTTTTCTTAAACATCTTGAGTACCTTCATTTGGCATGCACAATGCCACATGACTCTAGTTGATCATTAAAGTACTACTTTCTTCTTTCCATAATCTCTACTCACACTTATTTTCCTTGTCAAGTCTGGCCTCTTTATAACAGGATCTGTACAATAGATGCAGAAACACAAAAGTCTCTGTTACTAATTCCAGTAGCTGAGTAAAATTGTTCTAAAATGCCATCATTCTTTAGAAGAAGCCTAGTTAAATCTTTTTTTTTTTTCATTTTGCATTTCTCTAAGGTATATGAAATAGAAACCAGAAGCTTAAGTATTTAAAAGCAGGACAGCTTTCTTGAGGGTGGGAGGAGAGGGTTATGACACATCACCATTATTGACAAGTGGGCTTTGAAGTGGCTCGCTGAAAGCATAGTGTTTTGAGGAGCACAATATGAATTCTGGTCCAATGCTCTCATTTTATGAGGAAACCAAAGGCTGAATTTTTTCAGGATCGAGTTATTTGCCCTTTGTTACTCTGCTGGGTAGAGTAGAGGTAGAATTAGCACCGGCAACTCCTGATTCCTAGCCTAGCGCTCATTTTCTGCAACATGGCGATGTCGTCTCATGGAGCCACTCCCATTAGTCACCAGTTAGTGGAGACCATCATCACTCACACCCCTCCTGCAGTGTTCTGGGTTATTGGTGAGAAAAAGAGGAGCATGGAAAAGAAAAAAAAGTGTTGGGTTCCATTGTCAAAGACCTGCCTGGCATGTCAGACTGACAGCAGGTACCCTGACGTTTTCAGGGAATGTTTTATCTGGTGGTTTATTAAGTCAATATCTTTCTTTCCATTTAAACTGCTTTAGGGCCAAGTGACTCTCAGTGCCACAGTGGGAATTAGACCTGTCTGTTTCATTTGTCATTTGGGTGTAATGACATTTAATTTCATAATTGTAAGAAAGTTATAGTTAGTAAACAAAAGCTTGTTTTTGACTTACGAAAACTGAAAATATTCCCCTAAAGCTAAAATTTTACTTGGTAAGTTACTTAATGAGGAATTGGAAGACTTGATTCAATCATAGTAATAGCTCACTTCTCTGACTTCACTAACTCTTCAGCATTCAATTAAATGCTTCCATTTTACGGAAGAAGAAAGAGTCAAAAGGGGCGCTACTAAGGGCTTGGTTTGAGACTCCTGAACATTCTGAATTCCCAGGTGCTTTCATTCCTAGGCCTAATGTTCTGCTCAGTGTTCCATCTTCTTGTATTTGCCTCCTGCAGACATTCACTCTTCTACTCCAATTCGGCCCCCTGGCCCCAATTTCTCTCTCTGTAAACCATTCTCCCAAAGTATATATATGTGTAGCAGTCTTTATAGATGGTTACTGGGGGTGGGAGTATAGGAGTGGAGACTGTTACATTATAGCATAACAAACAACTTCCAAATGGAGTTATATATATTTGTATATCATGCTCTGCCAGTGTAATATATTACATTTATTGATGGTTTGATTGTAAGCAAATAAAAAGGGACTGTGTAGAGATGATAAGAATCTACATGGAATTAGCAAAAGAATAAATATTTGATTCTTTTGGTAAATTTCTGATTTAGACAACATAAGAGTTTCTTTTTGTGTCTTTTATTTAAATGAATCCTTTATATTAATAGATTTTAGTAAATATAATCAAACTTTCCTAACAAAGAAGAATAAGAGTGTGTATGGATAGTATAGTCAAGTGAAGTTAATAGTTGTTTCTTTGTTTCAAGTTGTATAACTAAGATTTGACACGCTGAGCAACAGATACATGCATTGGCAGGTCCAGTGCTTTTTTTCTGTTTTACAAAGTGATTTTCCTTTTTGTTAATTTTTAGGAAACAGATATTGATGACAGATATGGAGATTTGGATTCCAGAACAGATTCTGATATTCCAGAAATTCCACCATCCTCAGATAGAACCCCTGAAATCCTCAAGAAAGCTCTATCTGGTTTATCTTCAAGGTATGATTGGGTGAAGATGGATATAATGGGCGGCGCACAAGATAAGTTACGAGGTTATCCTGGTCCATGTAATAGATTTCACTTTTTCTAAGTTTTGGAACTCTGACAGAGAAGGCGTATACTTTTTCACTGTATGTGAGTCACAGTACTAAATGCTTAATCCTTTCCTGTAAACTTTAAAATCTGGTGAAGTCTGAGAAAACCAAGTCTGAGAGGTTAACTGGTGAAGGCAGAGCTAGTAAGACGCAGACCTGAGATTCTGGTCCTAATTTGTCAGATTTCTGAAACCAGTGATCCATTTACTACACCAGCTTGCCTTTTTAATGTTGGAATGTCTAATAGGGAAAATTCTATCTTCTCTGGTCCCCATTTTTCAAATGCCAGACAGAACTAGGCCATTTTTTTCCCTTTTAACTGGGGTTTATGTTAGTATTTAAAACTCTATTCAATTTTATATTTGTGCTACATTTTAAAATGTGTCATCACCACCAAATGTCAGTTAATTTTATATTGCCCTGCATTGTACGCTTTAGTAATATGAATTATACAATTTATAAAATAAATGTAAGCTTTTATCCAGATTAATATGTGCAATCTTAAATGTTGGTATAAGACAGGGTTTATTCATCTTTTTTTGACTGTGACAATAAGAGATATATTTTATACCACATCCCAAGAGACACCAGATGTATATTTTAACTCCTGCAAAATGTTATGAGCAATTCTTGTGATTACTGTGTGTGATTTCTGTTTGATATGGTTTTATGTTATTGAACAAAAAAAGTTAGATGTGAATTACTAAGTTGATTTTAGTATCCATGGGTCATAATGAAAAAAACTGGTTTAGTCATATCTAGTAAATATAATATGAATTTTTCTGTTTTTAATTTCTAGAAGATAGCCATAGTTTTTTAACTAATAGAACAAATTTTTGCTGTCCATTATTAAAAGCGTGATTATTATTTTAATAGTCTAGATCCCAGTTGTTATTATGATCTAGTGCACAAATGTACCTTTGCTTTAAAATCTTATCAAGTCTATCTCAGATTTGAAAATTTCTTATGGGAATTTATATAAGAATGATGCTGGTTTCCTATGTGTCATTCATAATAATTTCTTAATAATGAAGGCTCCCTTCTTCCCTATAAAAGTAGCAATAGCAAATAATAGCAGCTGATATTTATTTGAGCATACACTATGTGCTAGGCATGGCTTCAAGCACTTTACACTTACCAACTAACTTACTCACACAGCAACTGTGTAACACAGGTAGTTATATACCTATGTTATAAACAAGGAAACTGAGGCACAGAAATTTTAAATATCTAATGTCATGTAGCTGGTAAGCAATAGAATCCCATTCTGAACCTAGTCATCATACTGTCTGTGAAAGAATTTGTTTTGAAAAATGAATAGATGATATGAGACTAGTTTTAATTTTCTCAGGAAACTTCACAATAAAGATTACGTGACTGTTTCACAATCTATATTTTATTCATTTTAGCCTCTTTATCCAGTACCCAAAATTGTCTGCCTTGCAATAATTTAGAAGTTTTAGATGCATAGGATTAAAAATACCAGTTACATAAGAAATTTTCATGAATTGCAGAAAAACTCCTATAATCCTCCCACCAAGACACTGATATTTAAAATGTTGTGATCTTTACTCTGAAGCTTTTTTCTTCTTCATATTTTGTGTGTGTGTAGTGTGTGAGGTAAAAATAGCATTGTTCTGTTTCCTGCTTTTCCCTTGTCAGTTTCATTCTATGGTATTAGGAACATCTTTAAATATACTTAAATATTTCTAATGCGTGCATAGTATATTCCTTTGTATGACTGTAGTTTAGTTTACTCAACTAAACAGCTATTGCTGCGTATTTAGGTGATTTCTAAATTCTCATGATTAAAAATAACTCTGCATTAAACATTTTTTTCAAAGTTAACTTTTATTTAGTATCCATAATTATTTCCTTGGGATAAAATCTTAAAATTAAAATAGCTTGCTCACTTTTAAGGTTTTAGTATATAATGTTAGAAAGAGCCTAAATTGTTCATTGGAAGGGGCCCGAAAGGTCTTTAGTCACTTAGTAAGCTGTCTCAATTTGTTTCTTGACTTGTGTATATGAGTATTCATTAGTCAATTAAATCTGGCTTTGTGCTTTAGTGAAGCTCTTCAGCTATGAGTCTAGCTTAGTAGTCGTCATCCAGGGAAAATGCCTGGGTTTTGCCTCTTCCTCCCCCACCCCTCCCACCCACCAATTAGCCATTTGACAAGGTCTGGAGACCTCTTTGGTTGTCACAGTGAGAGGCGGTGCTACTAGCATCTAGTGGGTAGAGGCCAGATATGATGCTAAACACCCTACAATGCATAGAATTTGCAACAAAGAATTATCTGGCACAAAATGTAACTAGTACTGAGGCTGAAAAACCAAGGCAACATCCAGGCACAGCTTTACTAGTGCTTTTATACTCCATAATGCCATTTTCCTTCTTGATGGGAACCTGCATGCTTCCTGCCACTTTCTCCAAAGGCTGATAGATAAACATTCTCAAAACTCATGCTCTTTGCCGGATAGGCCAGTAAGTTCGTGTTTATTCTTGAGGGGCACCTCTGCACCCCAGTTCTTGGCTCAGGTGAACTGCCTTGCTAGCCCAGGTTCTTGATGACTCATGATGCTTTTGGCACTAGGAAATAGGTTTCTTTCTTTTTTTTTTTTTTTTTTAAAATTTAGTCATTATTGAATAGTGGTAGTAATGGTAAATCATTGTACATTTCAAAATTGATGTGAGCGATAAGTGTGTAACCACTTTAGAAAATCTCTTTTAAGGGCACTACTTAATTATATACCTTTTAGAACTACCAGTCCCTGCAGTTAGAGGCCAAGCATCTAACCACAGTACATGTGGACACTGGCAACATCTACTTAGGGGTTGATTTCTGACACGTAGTGTCCTCTTCCCTAGAAGAGGTTCTCGATTCTGAGTCTGCAGATCATTTATAAGGGAGGGCTAAGCACGTTCTGGGTTTTGTGCACGCCGGACAGGATTATCAGGAGAGTGGCTTATGTCCTTTATTTACCTCTGTGACCTAGCCCAGTTTCCTAATCTCTTCTTTAATCCATAAAGGGTTAGATCTATGACACTAGATGGACCCTTTCAGCTGTAGCATTTTTGATGCTACACTCACTTCAGTTCAGCCCCAAAGCTTACAGTCTATGAGAAATTTATGAGTTTACATAGTTTGTTCAACAGTAGAGGGCAATAAAGTCGAGTAAATAGTTTGATCACCTTATGAAAAACCTTGGAAGCTAGATAAAAGTGTTTGGACTTAATGTTGTTGGCATTTTAAATCTTGAGTGCAGAAATGACATGATAAAAGAATAGTTAAGAAATATCTGGACTATACAGAGAGTGGTTGAAAGCAGAAAATGTAATCAGTATTTGATAAATGGGTGAAATCAGCTAATATTTCTTTTATGGGAAGGAGAATAAAAACCTGTGCTTAGATATTGTACATATATGTTACTATACTTTAAATTGAATACAGATCTCTTGTAACATAATTTAAATGCTATCATTTAAATTCATAAAAATTGGAAAAGTCTTAAAAACTTTACTGTAAGTATAGGTAAAATGAGTGTAGAATGAATAAAAGCAGGGACAGCAATTTTAGATTCAGAAACTATCGTCCATATATAGGTAGAATTAGAATCATTTTGCATGTTTCATACAGTAGCTTCTGACATTTTTCATAATATGACCACATGAAGAATGACAATACTTGTAAGGTACACTAGGGGTCAAGTATGAGGCTCCATGGCGGAGTGGGTGAGGGAGCAGTTGGGTACCACAGGACCTTCAGCCTGAGGATTGAGGGAGATCAATTCTCAGCCTGCCAGGGACGAGCTGGTCAGGCCAGCAGGGACAAGCGATGGCTCAAGGATAAGAAAATACTTTTCCACCAATGGCCCAGCCTCTAACCAAGGAAAGCCAGCAGCACACTAAGCGATAGAGGGAAGTGACTTTCAGTCTGGCCTTGTCCTCTGTGACTGACTTCCTCATGCCTTCTTTGTTTCAGTGAAATCACTGAGCTCTCCACTTTCAGTTCTGTATCAGCCTTTCTTTACTCTTTCTCTCTGGAAGGCCGTGCTCTCTGTCTCTACCACCTTAAAACCATTCCTTTTTTCTAACACCCAAAGGATTATTCATCTTTCTAGAGGGCTTTTTTACCTGGCTCCTTCTTCCTTTCCGAATGACCCCAGCGGGGATGTGCACACATCCACACTGACCACCTCACTGCCTGGCTTCATGGTTCATCTGCATTCACAATGTGCAAAATTTAGTTTCTTTCGTTGGCTAACTTCATGTTTACATTTCATTTAGCTCTTAGTGAGTGATAAATGCTGTTTGGTTGCTTGGTTTTTATATTTGTGGTTACTATGTGAGACGAAGTAAGAGATTTTTGAAGTATAGTTAGGGGAAATCCTTAAGTCTGGTAACTCAATACTGAAACCACACACACACAATAGGTTAAGAACTCATGTAATGCTAATTGTGTAAACATTTTCTTGTAGGTGGAAAAACTGGTGGATTCGTGGAATTCTTACTCTAACTATGATTTCATTGTTTTTCCTGATCATCTATATGGGATCGTTTATGCTCATGCTTCTTGTAAGTATTTTACATTTCTCTAAGTATCCCTTGCTTTGTTTTTCAGCATTGATATGATTGAAGTAATTTGAGCATGGCATAAATAAGGTAATTCAAGACTTCGTAACAGCAGGTTTAGTTCCTTTAAGCGTCTTCTAGTTTATGAAATGGCCTGGACTAATCTTTTATGTTTGCAAAATGGCCATTCAATGTGTTTATTCAGTAGAGCCCAGGTAAATGTAATAGATACATGCCCTTTTGTTAGACATTGTGCCAAGCAGTAGATATAACAGAAACACACACACACACACACACACACACACACACACACACGACTTAATATGTGACTGTTAGCTAGATCCCTAACTTCAAGGAACTCAGTCTAATGACAGAGACATCTAAGTAACCATATGAATGAATAGGATAGTAAATAAGCGGGATAGGTCCTGCGCTAGGAGTTGTTGGGAGAGCACAGTTAAAAAGCACCTAATCCAGCCTGAGAGAGAGATGAGGGCAGACTTTCAGAAGAGGCGGTGCCACGACTGAATCTTGAAGAAGGGCCTAGGCAGGGGAAGGCATTCTGGGGTGGGACATCATGGGCCAGGCATGGAGTTAAGAGAGAATGTGGTCTTTTGGGGGATTTGCACATTGTACATGTGGAGGGTGTTGGATGAGACCAGAGAGGCAAGCAGAAGCCATTTCTAGGACTTAGGGATTTTGTTGTGTATGGGAAGCCCAGCAAGTCATGAAGCCAAAACAAGTGGTTAAAGCTTTTTAATTGGTTCATTTAACCAGTGCTTCCAAAATGCCTGCTATGTGCCAGGATTGTGCTATTGCTGGGGTATGATATGGTGATATTGAAGAAAATGCACCTGTTTCTGTTGTTACAGAGTTTACTATCTGTACTCTAAAGAATTGATCAGATGTATAAATAAAAACTGCAATAACCATTTTGAAAAAAAAACAAAAACAAAAACGAGATACTATAAGAGCAAAAGGGGAGCTGGGAGACTGTCCAGAAACATGTTTGCAGCATTTGCACTGCGGTCTGAAGGCTGAGTAGGATTAGTGAGGTGAAAGGGAGAGCTTGGGGGAAGGAGGGTCACAGCAGAGGATTCCTGTGTATAAAAGCTTTCAAAGAAGCATGACGCATTTGAAGCCCAAAGTGGTGAGAGTGAGAAGGGGAAATGCATTTGTTCAATAAAGTCATTACCGGGCACTGAGTGTGGTTTCGCAGTGAGCAGGGAGAGTGTGCTCTCAGGGACAAGCACAGTGTCCCTCTTTTTTATTATTTATTTTTCTTCATCCGATGTCAGTTAGTTTAGCCTCTCTTTATATGTTCGCCTCTGTTCCCTGGCTGTTCTTGCCCACTTAGAAGTCTGTTTACCTGTCTCGCCTGTCTTCCCCTACTCCATTTCGTCCTATTCAGAGTGCCAAGCTATGGGCAATATGATATGGTTTCCCTTTATTATGTCAAAGAATAAGTTTTAAGCTGAAATTAGATACGATTGGAAAAAAATTCCATCACCTACTGAAACCACTTAAAATAGCTCTTCTAAGCACCATAAAGTCTTTTCACTCTTCTTCTTGTCCTCTCATTAATTTTGTATTTCTTTGGGGATATCAAGGTCACAGAAATGAATAAGAAATTACTTTCTCTGTTCTATTAATTTGCTGACATCTTATAGAGCTGTTTTTACAAAGGAAAATGGATAATGTATAGGACTGATTTAATGTAAGGGCAGAACAGTGCTGAGTCTGAAAGCCAGGTAGCAGGGGGTGAGCATTATCCAGATGTGACTCGAGGGAAGGGCCTCAGCCCCCATTCTTCTCACGCTGAACCCACTGAGTGCTCTTAGTGCCAGTGACCACCACCGACCTCAGGACTTGGACATTTAAGGAGTGAATGTGTACAGAGCACTTTTTAGTACGGTGGAAGAAGGGATTGGATGATAGCTCAGTGAGGTTTTGTGGATGAAGGAACTTGTGAGTGGACCTTGAGAGTCTCTCGTGGTGGAGTGAGTGTGCGCTGTGAGCAAAGGTCTAAGTGGCTAGGTATGTCAGGAAAGGGCAGATGATGGCCTTTTCTTGGAGTGCAGGGCCTTTGAACCTGGGAAAATAATTAGGGATCTGATTCTGGAGGGTCTTGCAATACGATGTGAGACAGTTTGGGATTTATTTGGAAAGCATTGAGGAGCCATTGAAAATATTGAGGATCATTTGAATTATGATTCCCCTTTAGAAGATAATTTTGATCTCAGACATCACAAAACACCAGTATCCTTGATACACTGACTCAGGCTGGTTTGGTAGGCTCCACGTGAATAAGTGACATTGTCTCTAAACTAAACTATTTGGTTTAGTAACACCAATGGCCAGAATTTGTAGATAGAGACTAATTTTTAACTACCGTTTTCTGGAAAAATTCAAAACACCTCCTTGTGTATTTGGATTTTATTTTTAAAAGAGAGATCACAAGCATACCTAAAGTACTGGGCTTTTTTGTTCATTTTTTTTCTATTATGAATGGAAAATACCATTTTATTACAAGTTATTTCTTTGGTGAGCTCAAAGAAGAAGAATAAATATAATAAAATATAATAAAATAAAATATAATAAAATATAAAATATAATAAAAATATTAAAGATCTCATTGAAGTAGATTTGAACTATTATTGCTCTTATTTAGATTTATTGTATATGCATGCACACACATGTATGCACATGTGCACGTGTCTACATACATGCTATATTTATGATATTTGTGTTGTGTATGGATGGATATACACATAGACACATGCTATTAGTACTCAATTGATATTACTTTTATGTGTTTTAAAGTCTTATTTATGTTCATATCCCTAACGAGGTCATTCATATTTTGAGTCATACACATTTATCTAGCACGCAGTCAGTTGCCTTATGATACCAGCACTTACAAATGACTAATTCAAGAGAGTTTTATTATAAACTTACTTCTAGGAAATGATAGCTATTATTTTAAGATGAAATTCATACTCATTTTCCTTAAAATGAGCTTTTCCCCCTCAGCCTCTATTTATAGTACTTTAATTGTTGCATTCACAGCTTGGAGTCACACTTTCTCAATGATGGAGTTACTACAGCAGATTTTGATATAAAGGCAGATGTGAATATATAAAAGATATTATAGGAGTCCTTCTCCCCCAACTTTCTTGGAAACTCCTATAATTGTTTTAATATACATCATATAATTTACTTTTAAATAGTGTGTTTGCTTTTTTCCCCATTGTGAGTTATAAAGTTGAATTAAAATTAATTTGGGAAATAATTTTTAAAAATCACCCCTAACCCAGTCAGTCATCAACCACCCAATTAATACATGTATACATACATATGCTGTATTTATGATATTTATGTTAATAAATTAAAAATGCCATTTGATATGCTTCCTCTCATCCTTTTTTTTTATGTTTTAAAAACCATGATGGTGCTCATGATGTGACTAAAATTTTGTATCTTGCTTTGTAAACGAAATATCGAATGTTTCGTGTCGCTCCACAGTCTTTACAGCCATCAGCGTTCATCTACTCAATGCAACGGAGTACATCGTAAATTATTTGAACCTTTATGTTATTTTTAGACATTTGGGTTATGTTCTGGTTTTTATTGTGAATGACACTATCCTAAACATATTGGAATGTAAATATTTTTCACATGCAGGATGATTTTCTTTGAATAGATTTTCAGCGTGAAAATAGGGTTATTTGTATAACCCACAGGTACCATGGTTTAGACTCAACATGTTCAAATCTGAACTTATATCCCATGCCCAGCCATTACGTAAAATCTATTTCCCAAGCCTTCCTAGTGTTATTCTGTGTTCCCCTCTATCCCTTAGCCCCCCAGTTTCTTCAGCCACCAAATCCAGGCAGTTCCAACTCCTCAGTGTCTCTTATGCCTTGTCTTCATCCCCCTGCTGCTGTCCTATTAGATGCCTTACCGTCTCTACGTTTGCTGCCTCTCTAGTCAATTCTTTTCACCTCTATGATCCCCAGACACTTCTGTTTAATCATGTCCTTTCATGATCACAGACTCCTTTGGGCAGCCTTTTATGTTGTTTCCTATGTCCAGGCTTGTCTCCCTGTACTTCTCATGCCCACCTTAGAATTCTACCTACTCTGAAGGCCTTGGCTCTATAAATAGCACGGCTTGGCCATTTTATCTTAACACCTAGCTTTGTTCCCTGTCTGTGATTTTTGCTGTTCAAAAATAACTTTTGATATTATGTACAAAGGTTATTTGAAAGATAGTATTTAAATTTCCTCTTGCCTTTATAACACATTTATGACTTTTTCTTGAAAGAACTATTTATAGTAGTTTGGCATAATTTTTGTCATGTGGCTGAGGGGACACGTTACTTTTTTAAGTATTTGATTGGGCATGTAATAGATATATTGGGAAAAAATAGCTTAAGAATATGAGCAGTAGGTTTGGGAAAGCTAACTTATGGAGATCATAAAAGAAATCCAGTTTGGGAAGCTTGTTCTGTAAAGGAACAGAAGGCTTTAAGGAGCTACATATGTATCTATCACATAATCTTTATTTATTTATTTATTTATTTATTTATTTATTTATTTATTTAATGCTTTAAAAAATATAAAACCCATTCTCAGCACCAGGGCTGAGTACAAAAAGTGCTTTGGTGTATACTCTTAGAGGCTGAAAAAATTAATCTGCTATATTCACAAATATTTTAATCCCTTAGTACATGGTAATAAGTGTTCAACTTGTATTTGCTCTTTCAGTCTTGGAATTGACCTAAGCCAAGCACTGGATATAGTGTTACATCCTTGGGAATTACCTTTACCCAGATTAGCGGATGCAGCAGTTTGAAGAATGGACCATCAAAAAGGGATTAATAAATATAAACTAAGTGTGTATATAAAACAGTGCACAAACAGAACTGCATAGACTCAGCCGATTGGCCGAAGTGGCTGCAAATGTAGATGGCTACTTATAATTTGCCAAGGTAGCACCACTTAGATTGATCAGAGATGTATGTAGCAGGCTGTGGGAGAGTTGGCACAGCCAAAAGGATGAAAAGACCATGCCCAAACCCCCAGGTGACCAGGTAAAGTTATTTTAGCTATTTATCCTGATAGCAAGTATACCGGAATGTATGGTTAAAAAATAAGTATGTACAAGCAAACTTTCACATATGATTATTTTCCTAGGGTAACTCAAGAAACAAAGTGGACAAAAAGATTGTCTATCTTGAGATGGACAACCTCAAGAAATGAAGTGGTAATGAGGGATTAAGCCTACTCAGCTGTCACCAACCAGACAATATCCCTCAACCTTTGGCTTACTCTGCCTCCTCCTACCCTGGGTAGGAACTCTCAATAAAATATCGTTTTGCTTACCCCTTTGGGACATCACTTGATTTTAGAGATGTTGAATATTGAAATTTTGCTACTGACATTTAGAATAATTAAAAATAGGTAGGCTACAGACCCATTTATACATACGACATACATACATATGACAACAAGCTACTTATTAACTGATTAAGCACAAATGTAAACATTGAGAAACGTATGTCAGTGTTTTCTCTTGGTTTCAGGTTCTAGGCATCCAAGTGAAATGCTTCCACGAAATTATCACTATAGGTTACAGAGTCTATCGTTCTTATGACCTACCATGGTTCAGAACACTAAGCTGGTAAGTAACTTAAAACTTCCAGATATAAAAATCTTGCTCTTTTCTAAAGTTTGTAATGGGGGCATCCTGATCAGTCAGTATGCACATAGTTGACCTTCTAGATTAATTTTGGAGAAAGATGAATAAAAAGATGCAATCGAATTTTGAAAAGAAGAAAATGATCTTTAACTCTCCTATTCTGACACAACTATTTTGATGTCTCATCTTTCACTCTGTAGAGATATCTAATTTATATTGAATATGTATGCCATTCTTGTCTTCTTTAAAAAATACCTCAATATTGGACACATTTCTTCTCTCTTATGATTACAATTGCAGGAAAAGTTTCATTTATCAAATGTTACAATTATATGTAATCTTGTGCTTTATTTCCCCGTCGTTGACACGAGACCACACACAAAATTAGATATCCCTACACAGACTGGAAGATGAGATTTGAGAATAGTTATTTTTGTTTGTTTTGTTATTGAGTGATCAATGGTTTATTCAGGAGGGGGAAGCCCAAGGTGAACATCAGTCTCCCATCCTTACTCCAAGCAATCTGGTCCACCCTGCCTAAGCCCCCTTAGGCCCAGGGTGGGGAGGGAAGCAGTGGGAGGAGGGATGACCCTACTTCAGCTGCTCCCCGCTTTGGTATCCTGTCCAGGCCCTGGGCCGCATGACGTGCAATATGAAGGGTAGGGAAAGAGGAAGGCATTTTGGTGGGGATGGTGTGTAAGTCACCCTTGTAAATAGCCCTGGCACTTACTGCCCATGAAATAGTGTGTGTGCAAAAATGCATGTAAAACTTAGTAAAAAAAAAATAATAAAATAAAAAAATAAATTTACCAAATGATTTTAATGTTTAAAGTTTTATACTTTTTTTTAAAACCTTTAGGTTTAATCCTTAGTTATCAAGACCTTGACTAGAAGACATGATAATATGATAGTTTATAATTAGCCTGACTGGCCATGCCTTTGAATACAGTTGTTTGATTAGTATCCATCAGAGGGATCCCTATCTTATTAAAACAAATGTATCACCTTTAGGGTTTAGAATAGTCAAAAATTAGTTTTTAGATTTTGGTAATAGCTTTCCTTCTAGCGATTTCATGAGTGGTAAAGTGTATAGGAAATGTTAGGTAGATTAAATAATTGGAGAATAATTAAATACTAAACCATGCAGGATTGCTTCTAAGAGTAGGAAAAAGGGGGTAGGTCAGGATGGGCTGCAGTGATTATAGAGGGCTTCCTGGAGGAAGTGAGAGAGAAATTGTCATTTGAAATAAAGACAAGCTTTGGATAGAGAAAATTCTGATTTGGGGAAACAGCAGCATCGGGTTCTATGTGTGGGGCTGAGGAGGCATGTGCCACAGATGGTGAGATATTCCTGGCCCTCCTGAGCAGAAGGTATTTGTTAGGGAAGAGTAGGCAAAAAAAAAAAAAAAAAAAAAAAAAAAAAAAGGATTGGTGGGGTGGGGTAGGCCTTATAGCTTTACAGAGGCCCAAAGTTTCCACTGTAGAATAGAAAAATGATAATGCAGCTGATAGAGATGAAAATACTTGCCCTTTACTTTGAGAACAGTGGGATCTAATTCCATCCATGTGCACCAGAGGGGAGCCACCCCTTCCCCTTCTTCTGCTCTTCTGGCTCCCCAGGACCCTGCCCTTTGAAGGAGGAGGCACAGAGTAATGGGAAGGCAGTGAGTGTATGGCGAGTCCTTTTCCTCACACAAACTCCCATCCACGAAGTCTCCTGAGTTCACACTCTCCCTAGGGGAAAGGATGTCCCAGAATTGGGAGGAAGGCCAGGCGATTTATATAGTTTTTAAGTTACTTATAGAGATTTTTTTTCCTGCTGCTACCTCCCACCCCCCACTGCCACCCCTTGAAAAGCCCTGCTCAACAGGAGTCCATCTGGAGCATCGAGGAGAGGGAGAAAGATACCAATATGTGCAAGGCAGGTGGGAATTTGGCTTAGGATCTCTACTATTAAAAACAGTAGAGCCATGAATGAATTTTCATTTGCGCACACGCGTGTGTGTGTGTGTGTGTGTGTGTGGTGTGTGTGTGTGTGTGTGTAGTATTTTCTGTATTTCCTAGTTATCTGTCTCTGGTATTAGATTTTGAGCTAAATAAAGGTATGAACTATATTGAGTAAGCTTTTGTCAACAAATCTAAGTGTGACATTAAGTTTAAAACAAGAAAAAACAGCATTTTGATGAATATATCTAGAACTTGTCTTTGGAACTTGGTTTTGATCTATGTATCATCATCGAAATGTAGAGAATAGTTTTATGGAGTTTGAGGGGAAAAGAACCTTCAAATATAAAAAAGCCAATTGTTTTTAAATTACAGGTACTTTCTACTGTGTGTAAACTACTTTTTCTATGGAGAGACTGTAGCTGATTATTTTGCTACATTTGTTCAAAGAGAAGAGCAACTTCAGTTCCTCATTCGCTACCATAGATTTATATCATTTGCCCTCTATCTGGCAGGTACGTTAAGGAAAATATTCTGTATTGATATGTAGCTAATATATTTTACATGTTTATCTTTATTTATGTTATTTAAATTTATAACATTCTTTATTTGTTACATTTTAATCTAGTTTCTCTCTTTAATCATCCCATGTATAAAGCTATTTTTTAGTTAGGGTCTTAGACTGCAATTTCTCCCTAATAGTGGTTTAAAAAATTACTCGCCTAATAGTCACTCTATATATTTGAAATTTTCTTTTTGCAAATTTTAGTAAAGAAACTTTTAAATATATTTTTTACACTATTAAACAGGCACCTAAAATATCACTTTCTATGAGCCAAGTAGCGTCTATGATTACATTTCAATTTTTTTACATTTCTATTTCCTGAACTTAATAACCGCTTCACCTTTTTCCACATTTGTGAATATCTGTGTAGCAATCCTTAATTTTCCTTCAGGTCTGTCCCAATAGGTAGTAGCTTTTTAAGATGTTCACATACATCAGTGCATCAGTTCCCTTTTTTCCTGGAAACTCTTCCTAGAAACCTCTGTGGTCCTGTTCCTATTTGGACTGCTTACCTGTCCTCATGATTTGGCCTCTCCATTTCCTCCATCCCGTGCCTTCCGATTTCTGGGTTAAAACCCTCCTTTTGATGAAGCGTGACCCCCAATAGTTTCCCGTAAAATGTGCTTAGAAGGTAAATACTTTGTGTACATACATTTCTAAAAATATCTTTATTCTATTCTCACTGTTGACTGCTTTGCTTCAGGCTCACACTTAATAGTAGACTTTTGCTTAATACTGTCGAAGCCCAGGCCTCCCCCATGCCTCCCATAAGCCTTTGCTGTTCAGTTTTTTTTTTTTTTAAGAAAATACTACTAACTGTCCCTGATTTCTCAGGTCTGCTAAAAGTTGTCCAGTCTGTTTTCCAGCTTCCAAATTTTGCAGCCATTTCTCTTCTGCTTTCCTTGATATTTCAGTTCTCTTTGCTCTGTGGGTTTTTACCTTAATTTCTTTTAACATTATTTTAGTGGGCTACCAGGATGGTGTAGACAGAAATGCATGTGATCAAGCTGCCATTTTCAGACAGAAATTGTTAACTAGTTTCTTATGTTTCCTTTGGCTTTAAACAATTTATTATTTTCTCTCATGGTCCTGGGATTGACGGGGCTTCACTGGGCAGTTCTAACTGAGGGCTTCTCCTGTGGGTACAGTCAGATTGAGGTAGTGCTAGTCATTTAAACTTTGAGTGAGCTAAGTGTCCAAGATGGCTTGCTCTCATGGCTGCAGTTAGTGCTGGCTGTTGACTTGAGCACCTGTGGAGTTTGGATGGCTCAGAGCACCATGGATGGGTTCTGAATTGGGAGTGTGTTTCAAGAGTCCTTAACTAGGCTTTTTGTGTTTTTGATTTTTTTTTTAAACTAGTTTTCAAAACTGAAAGCATAACACATGTCCATAATAAAAGTTCAGACAAAAAAAAAAAGGAAAGAAAAGGACTAGTCAGTGAAATCTCCCTTCTACCTCAAGAGCCTTAATTATTATCTCCAAAGACTATTACCATTGCAGAATTGTTTTTGAGTATTCAAGCTTATATGTTTACATTGTTCGTTCCCCTTCATTTTTTTTTTTTTTTTATATATACAACTGAGAGCGGACTGTTTTGTGCCTGCTCTTTCCACTTGATGTAGTTAATGGAGGTTTCTAAATTGACACATCTAAATCTATCTTATTTTTTTCCATATCGGTAGTTACATCTATACTGATGTGCGTATAGGGTATCAAAGTAAGGTGACTACAGTTTCCTTGGCTTACTTTCCCTTTGTGGTTTGCTGTAACTTATACTTGAGAAACTTCTTTCAATTCAGTGGGTAAAGACGATGTGATTTATTTTGTTTTTTCTTTTTTATTACATTTTATACATGATAGCCTTCCAACTAACCCTTTTTAACAATTGCTTGCTTCATACACTAAACTTTTGACTGTAGTTTTATAAAATAAAATCAGTATTTGTTCCTTTTCTGACTTGTTTCTGTCAGAGAAATAGCTTACCTCTTGCTATTTTAGGCTCTTAGAATCACAGAAGCTCATTGAAAGTTATCAGTGTCATTCTTTGAACAAACATTTGGGTACTTTCCAAATGCTAGGTATTATGATTAGTGTTGAGGAAGCAAAGGGAAATAAAGCCAACAGCTTGCCTTCCAGGGTCTTGAAACTGGCGAGACATGAGTTCCTGAGTGTGTTGCTGAAACTCAAACTAGGACCTCTAAGAGCAGGAAGAGGGCCTTGCTTGCTGTGGGGTGGGAAGGCGTGAAGGCCTTTGAGATGACAGGTGTCATGAAAAGTAAAGAGCAAATAAACATTTGCCAGGTGGGTAGTGGGAAAGGGCATTCCAGGCATGAAAGGCTTAAAACGAGAGAGAAATAAATGTATGTTCTGGTGGGTGGCAGGCATTAAAGGTTGGAAGAGTCGGTAGGGGCCACATACAGAGAACCTTTACATATCATGGGAAGGGCTGTGACTTTATCCCTTGGAGACCATTGGAGGATTTTAAGCCAAGAGGTGATATAGCTGGATTTTTAATTAAATGAAGGATGACTTGGGAGATGTCAATAGGGCAGCTAGATAGGAAACTGTTACTGTACTTAATTCATACTAATTAGAATGAGGGCCTGAGCTATTTAAATTTGAATTTAATACTAAGAGGGTTATAAATTAAATTAAAATACTGTGGGCTGATCTTAGAAACCACCTGCTATTTATGGCGGTCCATGAAAAATTGCTTTGTATCCCAAGTTATTGGCTTAAAATGTACTTTTTGTTGAGATAATCTTGTCTTTACATGCAGTTGTAAAAAATAATAAAGACATCCCTCATATACTTTGCTCAGTTTCTACCAATGTAATAATTTGCAAAACTACTATATATTATCACAATCCTACAAAATATACTTTTAAAATGCAACTTGTAGTAAGCTAGGAGCTACTGAGTAAAATGATGAAACTTCTAATATAAATCACAAGTAGTATTCTATATGTTATATGTGGCCTAAATATGGTCCTACTAGACCAAAAGCACCAATTTGTGAGTCTCTTGTTTTTTTTAAATTCCCAGGGCCTAGCGCAGGGTCTGGCATTTAAATTCCCAATACATATTAGGTGGATGAATGGTCAAGAAACTGAGAACGTGCACATCCACACACAGTGCTTCGTAGAGCAACTTTCTCAGCATCTTTGTTTTGTTTGCTGAGTCTTGAGGCCATACTGGTAATCATTGAAGTGGTTAGCAACATTCATGAGCTTACTCTAGCAAATGGGGTTAGACTTTAAAACAGGAGTGAGGAAAAAGAAAGTGTGCTATGTTGACATATTTGTACCTTTCTCTCAGATCTTTGGAATTCTTTTTGCTGATCAATATTCCAAGGGTCCTGTCAAAATTTTAGTTCCGATTTTGGAAAATATAGGTCTTAGTAGATTTAAAAGGCAGGACAGCCCGAGCTGTTTCACTGACATTAAATTTTATTAAAATAAAATGTAGGTGTCCGCAGGTCTGACCCCTAACCAAGACCCATGAGATTACATGACTTGATTAATATCATACAAAATGACTCACTGACTAGGACCTGGAAGTCATTCTGATGTTTATATAATTTTGTCGTGAAGTGAATTTAACTGATACCAATGAGAAAAACAGTGACACTGAAAATACTATTTCAAACATTTCCTCTAGAGTCTAGATATATTTTCAAAAGACCTTGGTGATTTGGATTTGAGGCTCTTTAGAAACCAGAGCACCCATGTGATCACATGTCTAGTAGCAATGGATGAATAAGCTTAAGATTTTTGGCCCTTAATGTTGTTAGCTTACTGTCTCTTACCACCAACTAGTGGTTTTGTTTTGTTTTGTTTTGCTTGTATTTATGTGTAGCTAATGCTTTTGATTTCTTTTTAAAAACCTTAAAAAGAAGGTGTGACTTAAATATAATACTTTGATTTCAAGAAAATCAATGGACATATAAAATTAAATTATAGTATATTAATGCATAGTCAAGATTTTCCTCTCAAACATCCTGAATATCTTCTACTTCAAAGTATGTTGATGAAATCTTAGAAAGATGTCACAAATAACTATTTACAAAAAGACTGTCTCCAAAACCGCTTGCAGTTTTTGAGTTAAAAAGACTATTAGAAACTATACACTACTGTTATTCTGCACCTGAAACTCGCATGAAGATTAATAGAAAACTTGTAGCTAATATAATGGTTGGTTTGTGTGACAAATTCTGCATGCATATTCACCTAACTTTTTAAAAAACAACTCAGATATAGTCTAATGTCTGAACATGGGCACAGATAATCCTGGCCCTTCTGAATTTATGTAACATGATGTTTGAAACACTTTGGAGTTGTGATTAAGTATAGAAGTATAGTGAAAACTACAGCCACAGGAAAGAATGAGGGCTGAGTCAGTAAGCTCCAGCATTTAATCCTGAGTCCATCTTCATGCCTGTTTTTTGAATTAAGGACTATATGTGTTAATGAATTGGTTAATCACCAATAGTAAATTTTTAAAACCTTATTATAATTTTATATATTTCTCTTCAACTAGATTATGAATTGATATGCAATAGAAATTGAATAAAAATTGAATAAAAATACCTATCTTAGTTTTTATAGCTTGTGTATGGTGCATCTTAAATGCTTAATAATTTTTTGATTTCCATTTTTTCTGAAATTCCATATTTTGGAATTTTCAATGTCTCTTTCCCTCTTTACTTCTTCTGACTACTTTAGAAATCTTTTTTTGCTCCTTTTGAATATACCTCTCTTTAGTCCATTGGGTAACTGGATCTGCCCAACCACCTGGGAACTCCCTGATGCTAGGCAATAGGATGTATACATCTTTGTATGGTGATCAGTCACTGTAATTAAGCATAATTAGATATCAAGAACTGTATGTTAGGAAGCATTTTCAGTGAATACTTTTATTTACAATACTGTAACAAACCTTATGATTATTTTTGGAATTATAACCATATAAATACTCTGTAATTAGGGGAAAAGTAAAACTATGGATTCAAATATACAGTTATCTTTTCCATAGTTTTTTAAAAAATATAATATATGTGTATTTTTACACATTTAAACATAAAATATACACATAACTTTATGGATGCGAATGAAAAAGCAAATTCATGTGTTTCTTTTTTCAGATTCTTTTTTTCTTTTTGTCCTTAAATAAGAGTTTATTGAGCCCAGTGCTAACCAGAAAAGGGACCATGTCCCAGGACATACAGTCAAAACTATCAGCAGCAAGATTAGATGGGGAAGATGAACATGTCCCATATTGTTTTCCTTTAAGGAAATTTAAGTTTAGATGTGCTAAGAAAATACTTGACACCCTTGCCTCCCCCTGCAAACTGAGAGACCTGTATCATCTTAATGTGTCTAGGATCAGATAATTATATCTTCTATTAGAGCACCCTAAAAAGCTGCATGTTACTGGTTGATTTGATAGTGAAATTGGATCAGGTAAAAATGAATTGCCCAGACGATCCTGGATAAAACCACCATTACAAAAATATCGAATGATTCTGCTGGTAATTTTGTTTGAAGAAATGCTTAAGAGGAATGTTTTTATATGATTTCAACATAGAGAAAACCATACATGTCGGAATAGTATATGTGAGGAGATAATTCATCGTTAATGAAGTTGAGAAGTGCCCAGGCTTGTGCGGGGAGTCAGAGGGGTCCTGTTTGGATAGAAGGGGAGCTTCTAGAGGCATCTGTCTTGTCTCTTTGCTGTAATCCCATTAACCTCGGAACCAAGTCCAGTCTGTATTCGTCCCCTTAAACATGGGCCAATGGCATAAAACAGCATAGAAATTACATTATTACGTGAGCCATAAGATAAGTCTACTTGCTATAGAAGAAAAATTTTAAAGCGGTTATTTTTAAGAGGTCTTTTGAACTGCTGATTTCAGTGCCATGAATTTCACATTTTAACCCCACCCTTCCCGCTTTCTTTCAGTCTCTCAAGAAAATGACATTTGGCTTTCAGTTGTGCCTCTACTCAGAAAATGGTTTCATATTTCTTTTGTAGTTCGACCAGTCAGATTATTTTTTAGGTGACGAGTAGGAAGTGAGATAGGATCTGGGAACCAGTCTGCATTCTCTCCTTTGTCACTATTTGTTACACTGATATTTCAAATCAGTCATCAAAGTATCACTGAAGGCAGCTTCTCTTTTATTCTTTGCTCTGGTCGGGGTAGTAGCAACCTTGCTTACTCTAGTGGGTAGAGTTGCCTTGGTAAGTAAACTTGGATATACAAAGTGTAGTATTTAATTCGTATGGGATAGATTAGTTGACAATTCGTTTTCTATCTCAGAGAACTCTCTGAAGATCTTGCAAAAACAGAATGCATGGTGGCTGTTAACCTGATATTAAACCTGGTTTATGCTTTTCCAGTATCTACCTCTGTAAAAATATTCATCTTTAAAATTTTACTGATATATTGCACAAAAAGTGCTTCATATTGCCTCCCATTAATATGTGATTGTTAGATTTTACTTAATTAGGTAGAACGTTATTTAGTAAAATTTTATTCTCATAAATTTCTAGGATATAAACATAAATACAAATGCTGTTTGTAAAATTTGAAATTAAGAGTTTATATTTTACTATAATTATTATGGTTCTGAGAGATTTTTTATTCTTAACCTGAATCTTGCTGATAAAGGTTTATGAAACTGCATGATTGTTAAGGGTCAGTAGTATCTGAGGGTTTAACTGCTTTTTAACCCTATGATACTCAGTAAATTAATAAAGTCCTTTTTGTTGTTGTTTTTCTTTTTCATCTGTAAAAAATGGAGATAATAATAGGTACCTACATCATAGGGATGTTAGAATGATTAAATAAGTTAACACCTGTAAAATGCTTAGACATGAACCTGGAACATAATAAGTGCTCAATAAATGTTAGCTGCTATCATAATTATTAGTTTCTGTATGATGCAGAGATTGAAACATTCTGTACATATACTTGATGGATTGCTATGGCAAATAAATTTTATTCAACTGAAACTCAAGGTCTATTTTTCCATGTCCACATGTTATCAAGGACTAATTCACTTAATGTAAGGGATGTTTATTGAATTTATGCTATGGAATATATTAGGCATTTTGGAGCATGTAAAATTTTTTCTCTCAAGAAACTTTTACTTAAAATGCTTAATATAAGAGTAGAAGAGATGGCATATGAGTAAGTGGCTAGAGTATACCAGATGTGGTGTAGAAAATTGGCTTATTTGAGCTTAATGAATCATACACTTTGTAACAAATTGTACGAAAGCACGTGATTTTGTTCTTGAACAGGTTTCTGCATGTTTGTGCTGAGCTTGGTAAAGAAACATTACCGACTGCAGTTTTACATGGTATGTATTAACCATTACTCTTTTGTCACTATCTATCATAAAAACCCTTACTTTTTTTTTTTTTTTTTTGGTGGTCGTTGATGCCTAAATGTGAGGGACATTTCAATTTTGGATGACTATTAAATACAGAAGGTTAAAGTTGAAACATTTTTGAGAATTTAAACATTTTAACTGTTTCTAACGTTTCCTAAGAACAGTTTCTTTGACTATTTTCAAAGGCTATAAAATTAAAACCAAGTATTTGGAGTCCCTAAGTTTGTAGAAATCTGAAGCATTTTCATAGTTTCCTGAACAGTAAGTCAGTCTGGAAAGCATCCACCATGTTCTCTACGGGGAGTTGCTATGTTTTACTTGCTCTCAGTTCAGCATTAAAGGGATCGGAGTATATATTTTCTTGGTAGATGTGGTTAGTCATACAGTTGCATAATTCTTTTTGGTCTAAGGTATTTTATTCAGTTTATCATTGGACAGTGTTCAGTGTTTTATGCAATTTATCCCTTTGTATGATGAACTTCTCTTATTTTGTTAAAAGGTAGCTAATTATAAGACTGTAAAATGAAAAATATAGTATTTAGATTTGTGAATTCATGAATCAGTAAGGCCTTGTTTTGGGTTTGAAATATATTTTCCTATTATTTTATGCTCTGCTTTTCTCCATCATGACTTTCTGCTGAGTATTAGTGCTGAGAAGTTATATTATTACATTTCTAATTTCTGGAGCTTTTGAGGGGGAAAGAATACAATTCTCTGTGAAAAATCTAGAAACCATCAAGACAAATTAGAAATAATAAGATCTGCAATAAAAATATAAATGGTGCCTATTGGGGGAAAATCATTAATGCATTTTTAAACAGCTAGAGTAAAAGAGAATTGGATCCTTTAAGCAGATAAAATAAAACACCAATATGTTATTTTCTGAAATAGAAAATAGGTTTATTATGACTAAATCAAAATCCTAAGAATGTCAAAGAGTCATTTTATAAATTCCAATCAAGATTATAACACCGGTATGTAGAAACATTAGCTTTTTTTTGTTCATATTTTACTCATACTGATGATGCTAGAAGTCACTAAAGCGGCCATCTCTCAGGCAAGGTCAGATTGGAACAGAAGAAGCCTTTGAAAATTTGAAATTGAATTCTGTCATTGAACAGAGAAGTGAAGATCAACTTTCAAGTATGAAAAGATGGAGTTTAAGGGCAATTGATCTCTGCTGGTTTGAATCTTTTGAAGTTAGAAATAACTTGTTGGGTAAAAGCTACTAAAATAAACCCTCCAAGAAAAATAGAGTTTAGCATTTTCTAATAACTGTAGAATGTAGCCAGAGCAAAATGTTCCTCTCTAAATGCCATTACACAGTTAATTTCTCATTATTCTAATGATTCAAAGATTATGGGTTTGTGATTTTTAAAATTTATCTCAGTATTATTAACATTATATTTGTATATAAATTAAGATTAGTTTTTAAAAATGTTTTCATGGTTGTAAGGTTCCAGTAGGCACGAAAATGAATGTAATTTGCTAATACCATTTATTTTATATGGCCTCATCTTACAAAATTTAACCAAAAATCATGCTAAAATTTGTGTTTAAAAATTGCTATTGCTTTCTCGACCGCACTGATCAGTTGTGTTAACTTATTGTTGTGTTGTTGGGCTATTAACAGTTCGCATGGACTCATGTCACTTTACTGATAACAGTTACTCAGTCACATCTTGTCATCCAAAATCTGTTTGAAGGCATGATATGGTAAGGGAGCGGTCTAATGCCGCTTTATATTTATGTTATAGCACTTTTAAAGCTCTTTCACATTGGACAGCGTCTTATAGATTTCTACTGAAAGGTACTATTTGTTGTTGCTCTGTTCCATTTAAATACCTTACTGAGTTTTGTTTACTATTTGACACCCAAAGACAAACACTTTAACAAGTGGAAATCTTCCTTATTCAGGTTCCAATTAAAATGTAGAAAGTCTTTATAAAAGTGCCAGACAATTGCATTTTCAGGTTTCACTACATTTTAATGTGAGTTTTCACAAAGCATAGCTTTTAAAAAGAGCATGTTATTTATGTGGAATGCAGAAACGACATGCAAGTCTGTTTGCAAACAGTGTGTTGGCAGTGCATTTTCTCTAGGTGAGAGTTAGGTAGGTTCTGTCTACTCTACCCATTGTGCATGTATGTAGGAGTAGGTGTACAGATTTCAGATATATAGAGTTATTTGCTATATTGCAATGACTTGCAGATTCAGAAAGCATTTTTATGAGTTACAAATTAGTTCAAAATTATAAAAATTATTATTACTTAAAAATTAGAGTGGAAAAAATGATTTTAAGAAATCTGACCATATTTTTCCTGCATTCTTCTAAAACCTATTAAAGTCCTTTACAGTTGATTGCTTTTGTAAAAATAAATTATTCCCTTGACAGCTTTGTGTTTTTTACCAAGGGCGTGTGTGTATATGTGTGTGTGTGTACATGTACATGTAAACAGAAACATTTTAAGATTGTCTTCCATATACACACTTTTAATTGATATGGGGGTAGTTACTGAAATTAGTTTCTGTACAGTTAATAAGGTTTAATGCAACTATAGGCTAAGATAGAATTAAAATTAATAATTTTTACTGAAAGATTTTGTGTAGAGCTCAGTATAAATTTGTCAGATTACAATATTTAAACAAATGACTCATTTCCATTTTGAAAGGCTGCTTTTTAAAAATTCTTTATACTATTATGACTTATTCCTCATGAAACTAAAATTTTAAATTCCATAGCTATAGAAATTATTTAATATTAAAATTAAGTTATTTAATATCTTTCTTAGCAATATTTTCCTAGTATGTTTATTTATAAATTTTGCTCTGCTTAATTGCTAAATGCACAAATTTGGTTGATATGTAATGTTCCTAATAATGTCGGGCAAGTGTTACATAATTCATGGGTTATTTTATTGTTCATTATGAGCCATACCCATATAAATATTATCACTGCTTCATATGAACTATTTTCTGCTTTATTTTATTTTTTATAAAGTTCCTCTGTACTGCAATATATCAAGTGTTATCTGCAATGACATAAACTGCTTACCTTTCGGATTTTTTTTTGGAGAACTCCATTAATTAAGTAATGGAAAAAATACTACTATCACCTTAAAGATTAGCCACTAGAGGAAATTTCCAACAACTTGGTGCTGTTGCACATTTTTTATTTCCAAGGTGCTGTGATTTTCGTTAGCTGCACTTAGCAGCCAGAATGTAGGGGCAGTGAGCCATATTTCCCAATGATGCCATTTGGGTTGGGTTCTTCATCAAGTATTCTGTTGGTTCCTCAATCAGGATTTGACTCTATCGGTTATTCTTTCTCTCACGAAGGCTCATTATCTTGCTGCCGGTTTCCTTCCCTCAGCTATTGTGTAGTTCTTCTTTATTCTACTCCCCAGCAGCTCTATAAAAAAGCCTTTCTTTAACCCTGCTCTCCCTCAGCTGTCTCATCTACCCCATCTTTTTAACTTTCTGAAAGTGTACATTACACTATTTTTACATACTCATGTCTATTTGTAAGACTTTTACACCCAAATTCATTTCAAAAAGGAATTGAGGCCCTACAATAGAATATTGATAATGCAATCAATGAGAAAGGGTTATGGGAAAGGAAAATACATGTGAGCAGACCATGTTGTTTTGCTTCTTTTTATAGTTAGTAGAGGCAAAGAAGAAAATTAATTATGTTATAAGTTCTCATTTGGGGGGAAGAAAGAAACAAACCAATTCTTCATGAAAAATTAGACCTTGTCTTTCAAAAAATGTTCTATAAATGTTTACCTGCAAAGGAGTCCAGTACACAGCATCAGGCTGAGCTGTAGAGATACAAGCAAGCTACATATATTTTTAAAAGTTTCTAAAACTGCTTCAGCACAAGAGCAAGTAATTAAGTATTCAAGGCTTCTATACCAGCTTAGGAAGCCTTCAGAGAGGCTGTTAATGGCTGTAGAAAACTCTCACTGTCTGATTTTGAACATAGACTTCTAGTAGATTTACCAGGCTGGATTACTTGTATAATATACTCGGATGTATGTAATTAAGTAAGTTCACCCCCTCAATCCATATGCTATAGACCAACTTAATTTGATAAGCTATCTTTAAAATAATCAGCAGGCACATTTATATTGCAGTCAGCTCCCACTTTGTGACAGTAATACTGAATTATCCTAGGAGAAGGTATATATCAGTCCCTTTGCTATGGCAGAATTGTCAGATTTGTTGAGAAACCATTTCTGCCAACCCCCTTGGCTTTGAGCGTTATGAACATCATGACAAGAGGTCTATGAAGAGGTCGGTCATACAGCTTAGCTATCACCTGTTTCTATCTGCAGAAACTTCTCTCGAATATTTATTTGGCTTCTGTCCTGTTGTTCCACTGAAAGAATCCTCACAGAAGCCATCAGTGATCTCCAGATGACCAGCCCCCTACATCAGTCCTTATTTCACTGGGCACTCAGGCAGACAGTACAGTCCACTGCTAAACTTCCCCCTGCCTCTGCATCACCAGTTCTAGACTTTCCTCCAGCTATCACTCCCGAATGCTCCATCAATGAGAAACAATAGCTCTAATCTGAAACACAATATCTATTCTCAGAAGCACACCCTTTTCCTTTCTTCATGGAGACAAACATAGATTGCGACCAAAGGGAGAAGGATATGTGAACACTTGTGGAGCACATACCGAATCTGAGATTGTGGACCATTTTGCCGTTTCAGGAAGATGTCTGATGTTTGCATGGCCTTTTGGGAACATATGGAAATCTGGCATGCTGCAATGTTCATACTTTGTTATACTCATTCTGTTTTTGGTGTATGTCAATGTTGAGGGCCTAATGTGTGTTAGATGCTGCTAGAATGATTTGCACAGATAAATCGGGGATCTTGGAATGAAGGGAAAAGGGCTGCAGAGCCATTCCAGTAAGAAAAAAGTCAGGGGAGATAGATGTAAGAGGTATTGTGGGAATTCATTGACATAGTTTGCATATGTATTATGTGTTTTGTGAGTGCAGTAAATAACTCTTTTTAATTTTATTTGGCCTTTTCTAGTTGTCTCCTAAAAAGACTTGGGAAGGATTCATTGGTGGTTTCTTTTCCACAGTCGTGTTTGGATTCATTGTGAGTTTTACCGGGATTTTTATTTTATTTATATTTTGAAGAGTGGTAGCAAGGTTTTATCAGTCTGTCTTAAACCCAAAAGATTAAAGAATTAAACCACAAAATGCTAATAAGGCATTGATTGAAGCCCACTGAACAGAGCCTGTTCTGTACTCCAGTAGCTCTCATCCTGGCTTCGTATCAGAGTCACCTGGGGAGCTTGTGCAACAATCTCTTCCAGCCTTATCCCAGGTCAGTTACTTCCCCCAGTGGGTTCTCATATACAACTAGGCCTTGAGATCGGCTGCGGGGCTGTTGTGTTTTGGTGGATTCTGACAGCCGTTCTGCTTGGTGGGGGCACGGTTGCTGGACTGGTGGTGGCCTGGAGTAAAAGCAGAGAATGCAAATGGTGTTGAAGAGCTCTGCCTCCTTAACACACGCTGCTCTTGGCTTAGCGAGGGCTCCCTGCTGCGAGTCCAATTTGCAGGGAAAGTTGGTTCAAAATAATTGATGTTCACTTTCAGCCATGAACAGCGGATCTCAGTGTTCCGAAAATTAGTGTACAGTTAAGGAATTCAGGTTTTCATTAAAAGGTATTTCATGAGAATCAATAAAGGTACATTAACATAGCTGAATATAAGATAAATAGACAAAAAAAATTACTGTCAAGAAGTTTAATTTTTAAGAGCCTAGTTCCTGACAGTTCTAGAATATATTCCATAGCCAAATGTAGAGTAACTAGTAACAATGGAACTTTGAGAGGGAGCAAATATACAAATAAATGAAAATGTATCAGGTTCCTGGATGGGAAAACCATCATAATTCCTGTTTAATTTAAAAGCTTAGTTTATTCTCAATGAAAATTCTAATAGAATTTGGTAAAATCAATCTAATGTTTATGTTGAATATTGATGAGATAATAATTGATGTATAGATAATGAAAAAGGATCTGGTCTTGTTCAATGTTCATGCCTTACGAAGCAGGGATAATTATAACATTGTTAAGTTAAATAATACTATAAAAATTTGGTATTAAAGACTAATTTAGAAATACTATGAGAATAGTCATATCATTGGAAGAAAATAAAGAGCTACCCTATAAGAATGTAATGCATGATGAAATAATGAGGGAAATTATATATATTTTTACTAAGTGATTTTGAGTAAACTGGTTGTTGGAAGCAAAATTAATTTATATCTATTCCTAGTGTCATATTTGCACTTCTGTTAACCATTTTTGAGCAATATAATGGGGTGAATGGCTGCAAAATAAAAGAGAAAAACCTGTTATCTAGCGATATAAGTTTATAATAAGATATTTTTTTAAGTATGTTTTTCCATGGCTGAGGACAGCTGTCTTAAAAATTGCGGTGATGTGGCCAGGGAAAGGATAAAGTTTTCTGGGTTGCTCAAGAACAATAATGTTTTCCACCTATACTTAAAAAAAATAATAATAATTTTAAATCACTGGTTATTTATTAATTGATAAAATATAACCTATGCAATGAACTTCAGTCCTACTCTCCCACACCTTAATAATTGTTAGCTTCTGCTAACATTATGTGTACTTTGGAAAAGTAAAACCCCTCCGTAATGCTTACTTAAATGTTCAAATCAGCTTTTTTTTCCTCTCTTACTTCAACCTATTTTAATCATGGTAATATACAGATAATCTCATTGACTTCCAGTGGCTTTTCATGGTCTTTTATTGGGTCAGTTATGACCATCTAACTTTGAGAATACATAGCAGAATATGAATGCAAAGAAATTTTGGTATTCTATCTCTGGCCTTTCTGCTGACACACACACACACACACACACACACACACACACACACACACTTTTTCATGAACTCTTGCTTTGTTATTCAGGCCGCCTACCTGTTGTCCAAATACCAGTACTTTGTCTGCCCAGTGGAATACCGAAGCGATGTGAACTCCTTCGTTACAGAATGTGAACCCTCAGAACTTTTCCAGCTTCAGAGTTATTCACTTCCTCCCTTTCTAAAGGCAGTGTTGAGACAGGTAAGATAAATGTGGTTAGGGACCCTCTATCTCAAAGATTCAGCTTCATTTAAAAAATGGAATTAAGATTTTTTTCCCAGGAATTGATTTCTGTAGAATTTTTAATTCTGTGATATAGAAGTGGCTTCACTGTCTTCTTAGCATAAATAATATGTTCTGTTCCTTTGTAATTTTCCTGTCTTGAACATAAAATTAATATTACTATCATAAACCAGCTGTTTATTAGGAATTTACTTGCCTAATGGTTTGAATGCTGATGGTAATTTATCTCGTATTTGTTTTAAAAACATTTTCAATATTCCTTAGATTTCTACAAATTGAATGTTACATTGAGTTTCACATGTCAAGGGCATGACTTGACTCAATTTAAAAATTAATTAAAATTCACCCAGCTCAAAGATTTCTTAAGTTTTAGGGGACCTTTACTAGTAGAGAAAGCTGTTGCTCCTAAAAATCAATTTCTCTTCCAAAAGCACACTGCTGCCATTTAAAGGCAACATTGAGGTCTCACAATAAAGGATGCTGACATCCTGCCCAGTAGAAACCCTGCTGATCCATGCCATCAGGACTAGTGGGTGGTTAACTGAAAATGGAGAATCAAATAATTGTGTGTACATACCCATGTGTGCATGTGTGTATCTGAAACATTTGATTTTTAAGTAAAGCCCATAGGTTTTGAGAATCAGGTTAACCAACAAATTATTTCTCTTCTTGAGTGTTCAATACCTGGTTTCCAAGAATTTTTCAATGTCCAAGCTATCTGTTATCTGCTATAAAACTTTTTTGATGCTGCCAATCTTGGATTAGGGGCAAGGCCGTTGTTTTGAAAACAGGTCCAAAGGTTGGTGTTCTTAACAAAGGCCATGAAACCACACCCGTTATGCATTCTGTACAATTTGTAGTTTCAGTTTATTAAGAGCAAGAACTTAGAATTCACCAAATAATTGGCGGATAACTCAGTTTCAATGAGCTCTTCTGCAAATCTTTTATAATCATCTTGCTGATGCTCATTTTGATAATCTTTTTTAAGCAACTTATTTTCGTGTGTTTCCACGGCATTTCACTTAGTTTTAAGGGAAAGCCCAATTTCCCCCTCACTTTGCCACATAGAATTAAAGTGAAATAAAATACAAAATCACAACGTTATATAATTACCAAAAAAAGTACTACTATTAAAAAACAAATACAGAAATTAACTCAACTGATTCTTGGTAAGCTTACAACTCAAGTGTTGAAAAAGTTTCTAGATGAACTGAAAAGTAGCCTATTAACTGCAAGATTTTAGTGTGCCAGGTGTGGTCAATATGCATAGAGAGGGAATGGAGAATGCTGGCTAAGTAGAGGGTGATAATGACAGCTTACAATGTATTTTTCTCTCATGATTCTGAAAGTTTGTGAAATTAACAAAATGTGATATATGATTTGACTTACTGTTTATGTCATGGTTCTTAGTTTAGGTAGCGTGCTCAAATACAACTTTAATTCAGTTAGCTCCAACCTCTTTTCCCCTCTTTTCCCCTCTTTAGGAAACAGTGAGCTTGTATCCCTTCCAGATACACAGCATTGCTCTTTCAACGTTTGCATCTTTGATTGGTCCATTCGGAGGCTTCTTTGCCAGCGGATTCAAAAGAGCTTTCAAAATCAAGGTGTGTGTTCAGATGGTTACATTATTAGAGAATATGATTAGAGAATGAAATAGCTTGGAATTTGGTTCTCCATTTGCCTCACACATTAAGCCCCTGGGCAAAAACTTTTACATTCTATTTGTTCAGCCTCATAAATGTTTACTGGCTGATTTAAATGTATTCTTTTTTATTAGGTTTTGGTCATGCCATGTTAACACATTTTATGGTGTCACGTTAGCTTCTTTTATAGAAATGGCATGTGTCACTTAATGTTGGGACAAGCACAGGATCTTGGTCCTTCAAGTGCTCATCCAAGAATCCAGTCATGAATTGTCTGAGGTTTAGTGTCTTGCCATAGTCTCACTTGAAGGGACATGCAGGAGTGCCTTTGGATATGTAACCGTTCATTGTACCAGATCAGGGTCAGCAAACTCATGCTCTAAAGGGCCAAATCATATGCTAATTAATCATATTGCAACTACTCAACGCTGCCATTATAGTGTGAAAGCCCCATGGACAATATATCAATGAATGATGAGTTTTAATAAAACTTTATTTATGAACACAAGTAGTGGGCTGGATTTGGGCCATGGGGCATAGTTTGTTAATCTCGTCGTTTGTCCCAGATACTTAAAATGACCTTTTTAAATCAGATTCTCGTAAAGCAACATGTATTTGCCATATTATCTCAGCTCTGTTCACATGGCTTCACTAGGTTAAGATCGAATGCTGTGCCATTAGAAGTTAGTAGGTGCTGAAGGTTGAGGTGGGGAAGGTCAGGACCAGTCTCTTGGAGGAGGTGGCACTTGAGCAGAAATCTGAGAAAAGGAGAATGAGCCCTGGAGAGAAATCTAAGGATGAGAGTGCCAGTGAGTATAGAGCAGTGGAGGGACTGAGCCTGTTTGAAGGGGAGCAAGCACAGTGTGGGTGTGATAGAGAGTAGATCCAGCTGCAGAGGTTGGTGGGGTTCGGTCAAGTAGGGACCCAGAAGCCAGGAGAATAAATGAACTCAGTTACGACTTGCAATGGGGCAGCTACTCTGTTAGGTGGGATGCAGTACTCAAAAGTGTGTAAGATGTCCTTGTCCTCAAGATGCTGACCACATACTAGGGGAGATTGTACACGTCTACAGAGACCCGTGGCAGTAGCCGTGCATGAGGAGTGTCCTGTAAAGGCTGTCCACGGCAGAGCGGAATTGAGTTACCATGGCTCTCTTATGCTTCAGTTAGTATGGAAGAGAAGGAAGGAAATGTGTTGGCAAAAATTAACCAAAGAATTTCTCAGTAACTGCTTTGAACAGAGAGGTGTTATATTTAGAATGATACTTTAATGGTCTCCAATCCAAGGTTTCTTGTTCAATAGTAAGACTTTTTTCTGCATGTCTAAAATGAAGGTGTAATTGCTGTTGCATTTTAGATGTTTTCAGGTTGCCTGAGTAAACTAGAAGAGGAATTAGTCATTGCCATTTCTTGGGCACTCAGACATGTGGTTATATCTGTACAGTCTATTTGCAGAGGCTTACTAACCATTTCTGAATTTGTCCATTTAATAGACTGTGTCCCAAGTGAACTATCTATTTTGAACTATCTATTTTGATTTTCTTTTTACCCCTAAACACTTAAATAAAGAATATTATCATAGTAGTAAGATGTTTATTTCAGAGTAAGAACTATGAGTTAAATGTAAGTTAGAACCAGTTGTACCTCTGTCAACAACCCTAAGATTGCTCCCCAAATAGCTTCTACTTAAATAGAAAAGTATGCTATTGTTTCAGTAAGTTTGTATTTGGTGGGGAAATCCAACAGTAAAATATTTTCTGTAGTGTCTATGATGCCAAAGAAACATTTACAGATAGGAATTTTATAGCAAGTGATTTTTAAAAAAATTGTTAATATGTTTTTGTGTTTCTGAAGGATTTTGCAAACACTATTCCTGGACATGGTGGGATAATGGACAGATTTGATTGTCAGTATTTGATGGCAACGTTTGTGCATGTCTACATCACAAGTTTTATAAGGTACTTTTAGATTTTTAAAAGCTGTTTTATTCGATGATTTCTTGAAATTTTTCATTTCCACAGCCATTAGTTTGAATGAGTTACTTTTTGTGTCAGTGGTTATCTGTAACAGCAAAAGGGAATGGGTGGCCCCTGTTCTATCACACCATGGCCCCAAGCAGTATGGTTAAATTATACTTATTTTACATACATTTGGACAACTTAAAACAATAGTAGTTGTGTGATGGTTTTTATAGGGCCAAGTTAAAATCCATTTAATATGGATTGGACAGCCAGATTTAATTTCTCAACTCTGAGTATGACAGTGATAATGAATACAAAAAAATTAAAAAGGAGATCATAATTCATCTAGTCCATCAATTATTGCTTGAGGGCCCATTATGTGTTGGGAAATGTTCTAGGCACAGATATAGCTAAGAACAAAACAAACCAAATTCCTGCCCTCAGGGCTGACATTCTTATTAGAAAGTGGAGGGAAAAAGTGCAGAAGTAGAAAATAAATAATCAATATAGCTTGTTAGGTGGTTATAAGTAAGTACCACAGAGGAAATGGGCCCAGGGATTATGGTTGTGTGTGTGGGGGGTGGGGTGGGGGGCGGGGTACTGAGTGGAGGAGTGTTGCTATTTTTATATAGGGTGGTTTATTCTTGTTTTATAACCTTAATGACTTGGATCTGCCCGAAAATGCCAGTTTGGGATATGAAAGCTAACCACATCAACCACATGCTAACTTTATTTTCCATGCTAGTGCCATAGAGAATATGTGTTTCCTTCATGGTGTTATTTGGATTGAAGCTCTAGATAGATAGATAGATAGATAGATATAGATAGATAGATAGATAGATAGATAGATATCCCTAAATATACATTTTAAATATGTCTAAAGCAGCGTGAGAATTTTTATATTAACAGTTATTTTTCTTGAGCAGTCTTTTAGGAATTTATAATTTCATTAATCTTTTCAAAGAATCAAATTCTGACCTTGTCAACTTTCTTTGCTGCATATTTTTTTTCTATTTCACTGATGTCTACTCTCACCTTTTATTCTTCTCTTTAGGTTCAATTTGCTATTCTTTCTTGAGCTTCTTGAGATAAAGTTTATTTAGCTTATTAATTTTCAGGCTTCTTGTCTAATATACTCATCTAAGGCTACAAATTTCCTCTTAAGTACTGCTTTATTCTCAGCCTACATGTCATATTTGTATTTTCATTGTTCGTTACAAATATCTTCTGATTTCTAGTATTATATTCTCTTTGACACATGCATTATTTAGAAGTGTATTGATTAGTTTCCAAACAAATGGAGATTTTTCTCATTCTCCTTCCATTGATTTTTACCTTGATACCAGTATGGTCAGAAAACATACTCTTTATTATTTCAATATTTAACATTTGTTGAGATTTGCTTTATATACCAGTATATTGTCTTTTCAGTTATATGTTCCATGTGCATATGAACGATGTGCATATGGCATGTTGTATATGTCAGCTGAGTGAAGTTTAGCTAAACCTTCTGTACTGATTTTTTGGTTTGTTTTTTTTTCCCTGTCCACTCGTTCTATTACAATTCAAAGAGAGAGCTTCGTCAGAATCTCTCACTATGATTGGAAATTTACCTAGTCCTATTTTTAATTCTTTTTGCTTTATGTATTTTGAAGTTGTATTAAGTGTACATACATTTAGGGTTGTCGTATCTCCCTGTTGAATTGCTCCTAATGTCATATATATAATGTCCATCCTTATATACTATTTGCTTAAAACCTGTTTTGGATATTAGAATAGCTACATCAGCCTTCTTTTGGTTAGTGTTTGCATGGCATTTCTTTCTCTATCCTTATCCTTGTATTGTTTAGTATTCTTTTATCCTTATAGTGACAGCAAATAAGCATAAAGCTGGATTTTGTTTGATTTTATAAACCAGTTGACAATTCTTTGTCTTTTTATTTGGAGGATTTAATAGATTTATATGATTTATTATACCGATATAGTTGAGTATTAGTAATTAGTGGTTAAATCCTTAGAACTCTTTAAGAAGATGGCAACTTTTAGGACCCTAATTCCTACTTTTTGTTTTTGATGTGCTGTTCTCCCAGTAGAGAGAAGTCATGCTGAGCCATGTCGTCTGCCATTTGAAAGCAAATATTTAGACTCTTAGAAGTACAGCGCCAGGATGCACCTAGCTGGGAGCACCTGCTGACATCATTTTGCATTTAGCTGAACTTGCTAGAATAGCCTTCCTTTTCTCTGTGGGCCCTGATTCTGGGTTTATGTTACAAAGTTGCTGAATCTTTTGAAGAAATGTAAGGCAGCCGTGTCCTGACTTGAGTAGACGTGGCTGAGAGAGACATCCAACTGGCTGCAGGTTTTGGCAAATGAATTGAGCCATGTGCACGAAGGTGACTCATGGGATGGTTAAATCCACATATTGTGCAATTTTTTAAATCCAAGATTTTCGTTGTGAGATCACTTTGTAGCAGGCATTTCTTTGTTGCTGGGTTTTCTACTTCCTCTAGTTCCATTTGAACTGAATAGTCTTATTGTGAGTCATAAATCTTGCTTTGTCCCACTGGATTTTACTAGTTGCTCTTCCCAAAGAGGAAAACCATGCTTTTCGTATTCAAGTCAACTTAGAAATAAACAACGAACAATACCTATAGATTCACCTCTGATGAGGTTCATTCTGAATCTGACAAAATAGCACTTTAGAAGATCACGAAGGCGATCTCCAGTTTGTAAATGGGTTGAGTTCTAGAGCCCAGGGGATAGGAAACCGCAGTCCCTCGACTGTAATCGCCTCACTGCAGGGAAAGGTGTGAGGGTAGGAGCCCTCGGCCAGACTTTTTCTGACTCAGAGCAGAGCACACCACTGAAGTGTGGCAAGAGAAGGGCTGGAGCAGAGCTGGCAGAGGATCTGACAGAAAGGGAGAGAGTTCCCTGCGCTGGCTGTCGAGTGCATCGTGGCGCTGCCTCTAGTTACTTCAGTTCTACCTGGGTTCATTCCCTCCCTCCCAGGACTGCTGGGCAGGTGGGTGAGCAGAGCAGGGCTTTCCTCCTCCCTGTTCTCCTTTCAACTAGAGCAGATCCATTTTTGTTCCTTATATTGGGGGTTACCTAAGACTTTTCTTTGTCCAAAGTCTGTGGTACCTGTAGTAGATCGCAGGTAGGAGCTAGGCTCTGAACCTTTGTGTCCTGTCTCTTGAACGTTCCTAGTTCCTCAGGGGGTATTTCTTCAACAAAATACACTTCCATTGTTGGAAATTTCTTTGAATCTAAAAATTTTAAGTAGATTTTCATGTCTTTTGCTTTATCCTCACGCACCAGGAATTTTGCTCTTTTCCAGACAGGATAGTTTTTGTGTCTTGTCCAAGCTCTGGATTTGTTATCTATCCCCACCTCCAACGCAGGTGGCCCTTTTAAGAATTTTTGTAGAACTTAAATCTGCACCCCCTATCTTGCCTAGAATTTTTCCCTTACCATTGACATTAAAACTGGGCATTAAAGTGAGCTCTGATCAAGAGCTGTTATAATTCTGTGAAGATTGCTTCTCTATAAATGTAGAGCTTACTTTAAATTGTGGGTATATGCTTCCCTCAGCTCTCTGAACAGCATGACTTTCACTTTTCTGCGCTTTTTTTTTTTTTTAAATCAGGGGTCCAAATCCCAGCAAAGTGTTACAGCAGTTGTTGGTGCTTCAACCAGAACAGCAGTTAAATATTTTTAAAACCCTGAAGACTCACCTCATTGAGAAAGGAATCCTGCAGCCCACCTTGAAGGTATAACTGGATCCAGAGAGGGAAGGACTGAACTGACAATAAGGAATTCTACAGAAAAGCACTGACAGATCAAATTTCGTAAATGTATGGAAAATGATTGAAAATGTAATAGATCGATGACTTATAGACATGAATGTTTCTTCTCTGAAATTGCTGTGAATATTTAACAAACACTCGATCTAAGTTATGAAATAAGTAGCAAATTGTCATCAAAATATTGTGTACTTTTTCTAAAGTGTATTTTCTGACGTTAACTCCTTCCCCTTACCTGCCATTTTCATCATTTAAAAGACTTGCATTTAAAGAGTCAAACACCATGAAATGAGTAAATTGAGGATGTCTTAAGATTATATCTGCCAGTGTGCCCTTTGCACAAATATTTACTTTTGCACTTGGAGCTGCTCTCAATTTTAGTAAGATGTTTTATGTAAGGCACAATAGAAAGTTAGTTCTCCTGCACTTCCTCTTTTTTTGGTCTGAAGTATTTTCTGAAAGGCTGAATTGGATCCAAAAAAAAAGAAAAGGTAAGTAATCATTTGTCAGGGAAAAACATTCCACTTTTAGGTAGGTCTGAAATTCAAGAGAAGGAGGCTGAAATTTCCACCATCGTTGGCTTGCTAGAAAGGGCAGACATCAGACTCTACTTCTGATAAAGTTGTTTGTAAAAACAAACCTTTTCAAGAGAAACAAAGGAAATTTTGCTACGAAGAACATAACATATACATACATTGTCTACAGATTATTTCCACAGGTAACAATAGCTCAGGAAACAGCATAAAGTCATGTGGCACAGCCACCTCTTGGTCAAGTTCTCTGCTTGTCTTTGTTTCCCAGTGAACTGGTTTCTATAAGTTCTATAGCCATAAGCACAAAGGTCAAAATGTAGGGTAGTGAGTGGGAGTGGTGGCTGAAGCAGACAGGGGGGCCTGCCAAAGAGAGTGACCCGTCTCTGGATAAGGCTGTGCATGCCTGCATCCTGGGTGCCTTCCTCCTGGTTCCCTGTGCAGCCCAGTGGACACTCACCTGGCAAGAAGGAAGATCTGCCTGGAGACCCAACCCCAGACTGACTCCATGGTAGTGTCTAATCTCTGTTCCATTCATCTTTACATCATGTCATAATACCTGAGGACATCGGCTGATGAAATTTTTCTTCCAAGAATGAAAATCAAGCAGAAGTGATTCCCACCAAGAACAAAAAGCACACAAACGCCAAAGCTTTCCTCTGGTGGACTGGACACTGTAACCAGATGAGGAAAAATTTATCAGTGAACGTAAATAAGCTACTGTAGCTGTGTGCTCTGTTCAACCGTGTTTATTGTATTGAAGAGTCAGCAATAAACCTTTGAAAATTGCCTGTTGCTCCTTGGCTAAATGTTCAGAGAGGAGAAATACATATATTTTAAAGAATGTTTTGCTAATGAAAAGAGTAAATATTTTTGTTTAAATCAGAAACAGATTTCAATTATTTTGTATTTTTGTTCTACTAATATACCTACAATAAAAGATTGTAGATATGCCTGGGTCCACGATAGATATTCCTGGATGTAATCTGTAACTAGTGACTTCATCATGTGCAGTACACGATTATGGTAGACACAATGAAACTCAGTACCAAGAGTCTGTTATCTTGATTTGATATGTATTCAGTCAATTCATTACCACTGGATGTGTTCAGTCAGTGTTGTTTCAAACTATTTCATAAAACCTAGAATTAGCATTGGAAATGTTACTACAAAAGGTAATGATCACTTTTAAAATCAGGCTACCTACAAGTTAATTTTCAGCATCTCTCTGTATTTGCCTCATGAAAGCTCCAAATGTTGATCATAAAGGAATCTAACGTACCAAAAATTTTTTTAAATGAAAATTGTATAATAGGAATTTATGTGAAAACCTGTGGTTTGCACAATAAGAACTCCTTGGAGATACACAATTCTGTCCACATTTTTCTTTAAACTGATTGATGAGGCACTGCAATATAAAATTATAAGAGAGCATTACTGAATACATGTGTTATAATATCAATGTTATAAACAAAATATTAAGCTAGAAATATTTGGGGCCACAATAATAGCTTTCCTTAAATATACTTTGAGCTGGATGTACATTATTCTATATATAAAAATAAATTTTTAACAGAGCTCTAAAGTACCTTTTAGTGTACTTTTATAGCATGTATATTAAAATAGAATATATTTTACAAAAGATAGCCATAAAACCCTGACTTTGATCATTTTTTATATTTGCACTGTGAATAGGGCTTAAATTTCAGTATAGCAAATGGGTAGCAGAAATATGAAAGACTAGGAACTTTCTTCACAGTAATGGCTAATTGTTCCAAATTTGCTATTTTGGGAGGTACCGTAATGGTACTCTAATTGCTTGTCTTTTTAATCCGTAGGATGTAAATGCTTCCTCAGGACTTTTCCCCTGTGGTGGTGCATATACATTTACTGTCTGAGAATTAAAAGACCACACCCACTTTTCATTTATAGTATCTCTTTGTACTTTGGTTTAAACAAAGTATCACCATGTTCAGTGAAAAAGTAGAAACTATATATTTATACTACTGTATACAGGCAGGAGATAGCTAATGCTATGTGTCAATCAGTTCTCAGAATGTTTTACTGAAGCAGATAGGAAAATAAAACAAATAAATCACATTTTGACTCACGTGCCATTTTCTCATTGGAGAAGAAACATTCATTCAACTGTGTTTCCAAAATGATGATAGATATACAGAAGTATTGTACATTGTGTATTTTCCATCACTCACACTTACAGTGACATCTTCAGGGATAGGATAATTAAGTTCTGGAGATGACTGAACATCTGTGTTTGTCAAGAGGTATTACCTTTATAATAGAAAAAGTACTGAATTTCTATGGCACTTTCCACAGTTTATATATATTGTCTTCCTGTGCAGAAGGGGAGGACCTTCTTGAATCATCAGGTAACTTCGAGAGTCACTGAATAAGGGCTGATGAATGGAACGTTATCTGACGGTGACAAAGTTAGTTTCCGAAGGAGGAGAGAGTACAGTCTGGTTAATGTGTACAAAAGACATGATGGGTGAGTAAAGCAAAAGCTTTGTTGCCCAGAGAGAAAATTATTGGGAGACAGTCTTCCCGAGGTGTCCGCTCAGAGAAAGAAATCTCAAATTGCTCTTTGTCAAACTTATAGCATAATGGGGTATGTACAGGACTTGGAATTCAAGCGCTCAGATCCTCCTTTCCATTATGCAATCAGCTTGAGTTTAATGGATCCAGGTGTCTTTTTTGTTTGTTTTTTATTCAAGAATGTGCAATGTTAAAACTTCAGACAAGACCTAGAAGAGTGATAACTTTGGAGCATATTCTTGAGCAATCTAGTAAGTTTATTTTTGGTCAGTTTTAATTAATCTCAAAAACTTGTTAAGAAAAGGAACCAGAGGCTAGCACAGGGCTGGGTTAAAATGGTGGCATAGGTGGATGCTGAGCTCTCCCTCTCCCCAAAACACACTAGATGTTGTACACCTATATTTAGAGCAGTTCCTCCTAAGAGGCAACTTTGAGCCAACAGAACAGCTGCTGTACAAAAGGAACCACAGAGAAATGGTTGAAGAACCATGAGAGCTCTCCGGAGCTGAGGGAATAATTCAGGACCAGAGGAACTGGTGAGCGCCATGTTTATATTTGCCTGACGCGTGGATAGCAGGCAGGAGCTCCATCCAGGTTCCACGGCCCACTGGCAGGGCACTGTAGTGCATCCCCAGATCAGCAGATCCAGCAGAAACACGAAGGGACCCCATAGTGTGCATACAAGGAGCCCCTCTACTAGAGATGGATCCAACGGGGGGGTTTACAGCAGGTGTTGCTTTGCACACCCACTAGGCTGAGGGCATGTGGGGCTCCCTGCCTGGAAAGAGAGCAGAAAGAGCAAAAAGCTACACAGCACCTGCCTGCAGGGTTACCATGTCCAGAGAAAAGTACGGAGGTAGTGGGGTTCTCCTAGGTGCTGACATAGGGTTGACTTTCCTGGGAGGGTGCGGAGTTAGCAAAACTGCAGTCCCCACACGCAGGGCTCCTGTGCGGAGTAAGTGGGGTGCTGCTGTGCATCTGTGGGGCTGCCCTGCCCAGAGAGTGTGGAAAACTAGCACAACGAAGCTCTGCCTGCACAGAAAGCCACCCTACCCAGAGAAAGGGTGGAGATGGTGGGTCACTGAGATAAAGGCACACAAGGTGGCCCCATCCAGACCCTGCTCAGACGGGGGACATTTAAAGCAACAGGACACTCGTGAAGGGCAGCTGAGTAAACTAAGCTGCACAGCCTGAGAAGGAGCAGAACGGCCCTGCACAGACCCTGCTCTAATCACAGACCGTAAAGCAATAAGGCACTCCATGAGCCAACCGAGCAGCCCCTTCTGTATCAGGCAGTCCCACCCAGGTTAGAAGGGCTAGAAAGCACACGGTACCAGGCTGCCCCACCTGAAGCCACCAACGCCTTAAAGCCAGGTGACACACCAGGGTCCACGCGCAGCTGCCCTGACTACAACCAGCCTGCCAAACTAGTGAACACACAGTATACACAGAGACTACTCTTTCAAGACTGGGAGAGATATTCTATTCCACTCATAGAAACAAACAGAAAGTCCAAAAACCAAAAAACAACAACAACAAAAAAATGGGGAGGCAGAAGAATAAGCCCCCCCACCCGAATGAATGAACAAGAAAAAACTTCAGAGGAAAACACTAATGAAATGGAGATAAAATGAAGAGACAGAAATCCAGTCGAAACACCAAAAAACCTAACATAAAAAATACATCAAGAAGAAAGGAATAGTGAAGAACAACACAAAAACAAAACAAAACAAAAATGAATAAAATGGCAAAAAATACATACCTATCAATTACGCTAAATGTAAATGAATTAAATGCTCTAATCAAGATACAGGGTGGAAGAATGGGGGAAAAAAACAAGACCCATTTATATGCTGCTTACAAGAGAATTGCTTTAGACCGAAAGACACACAAGACAACGTGAAGGGATGGAAAAAGATATTCCATGCAGAGAAACGAAAAGAAAGCTGGATTAGCAAAACAGACTTCAAAACAAAGATTGTAAGAAAAGACAAAGAAGGACATCACATGATTTTAAAGGGGTCAATCTATAAAGAGGATATAAAAATTGTAAATACACACACAACATAGGAGCACCTAAGTATATTAAGCAAATGTTAATGGACATAAATGCAGAAATTAACAATCTTTAATACTTTAATAGTTGGAGGACTTTAATATTCCACTTACTTCAATAGAGCTATCATCCAGACAGAAAATTTAGCCTTAAATGCCACATTAGATCAATTGAATTTGATAGATACTTACAGAGCATTTCATTCAAAAACTGCAGATTACATTTTTCTCAAGTGCACATGGAATATTTTCCAGAATAGATCGCATATGAGGCCCCAAAACAGGCCTCGATAAATTCAAAAGGACTGAAATTATATTAAATATATTTTCTGACCACATGGCATGAAACTAGAAATCAACTATAGGAAGAAAACTGGAAAAAAACACAAATAAGTGGATAGTAAACAATATGCTTGTAAATAACCAACGGTCAAACAGGAAATCAGAAACTACTTTGAGACAAATGAAAATGAAAACATAACTTTACAAAATTTATGGGATGTAGCAAAAGCAGTTATAAAAGAAAGTTTATAGCTATACAGTCCTACCTCAAGAGGCAGAAAAATTTCCAAATAAACTGTTTCCAATCTTAATTTACAACTAAAGAAACTAGAAAAAGATGAGCAAACAAAACCCAAAGTAGAAAAAAAATAATAAAGATTAGAGTGGAAGTAAACAAAATAGAAAAAGGAAATTAATAGAAAAGATTAATGAAACTTAGAGCTGGTCCTTTGAAAGGATAAATAAAATTAATAACCTCTAGCAAGACTCATTAAACAAAAATTAGAGAAAACAAATATTAAAAATCAGAGATGAAAGACAAGAGTTACAATCAACACCACAGAAATACAAAGGATCATTAAAGAATAGTATGAACAATTATATGACAAGAAATTGGACAATCTAGAATAAATGTATAAAATTTGAGAAACAGCCTTTTTAAGACTAAAACGGAAAGAAACATAATTTGAACAGACCAATTACTAGCAATGAAATTGCAGGGGGGGAAAAAGCCAAGGACCAAATGACTTCATAGGTGAATTTTTAACAAACATTTAAAGAAGAATTAGTACCTATCCTTTTCAAAATATTTAAAAAACTGAAGAGAAAGGAATCCTTCTAAACTCATTATACCAGGCCAGCATTTCCCTGATACCCAAATCAGCACTAAAAAGAAAAAAAAAAAAAAAATCACAGGCCAATATGCTTTGATGAGTTCTCAAGAATTCTAAAATTCTCAAGAAAATACTAGCACACTGAATTCAACAGTACTTCACAAGGATTATACATCATGATCAAGTGGTATTTATACCAGGGGATACAAGAGTGGTTTCAACATCGCCAAACAATGTGATTCAGCATATCAACAAAACTGAGGATAAACCAAAGCAATCTTGAGTAAGAACAACAAAGTTGGAGATATCATGCTCTTTGATTTTAAACTATACTGCAAAGTTATAATAATCAAAACAGTACGGTACCTACAAAACAAAAGACCAAACCCAGACACATAGATCAATGGAACAGAACAAAGAGCCCAGAAATAAACATTCACTTATATTGTAAACTAATCTATGACAAAGGAGGTAGATAAGACTAAACAATGGAGTGACAACAGTCTCTTCAACAATGGTGTTGGAAAAACTGGACTGATATATGCAAAAAAATGAAACTAGACCACTGTCTTATACCACATATGAAAATAAACTCAAAATGGATTAAAACCTTAAATGTAAGACCTGAAACCATGAAACTCCTAAAAGAAAACCATAGGTAGTTAGTAAACTATTTGACATCTGAGTAACACATTTTTTTGGGGGGGGGGGGTAGGATATGTCCCCTTGAATAAAGGAAACAAAAGAAAAAAAACAAAAACAAGAACAAAAAAAAACCAATGGGAATTCTTCAAACTAAAAAGCTTCTGCACAGTGGAGGAACTCATCACCAAAAAAACAAAAAAACAAAAACAAAAAAACAAAAAAACAAAAAACCAAAAAACAAACCCAAACAAAAAACAAAAAACTAGTTAATGTGAGAATATATTCACAAATGATATATCTAATAAGGGGTTGGTATCCAAAATATATAAGAAACTCATACAATTCAATAACAACAACAAAAAAATCTGATCAAAGGACATGAATTTCTCTAAAGACATACAGATGGCCAACAGACATGAAAAGATGCTCAAATCACTAATCAGGGAAATGCAAATGAAAACTACAATGAGATACTACCTCACACGAGTCAGAACTGCTATTATCAGCCAGCCAACAAATAACATGTGTTGGCAACGATGTAGAGGAAAGGGAACCCTTGTGCACTATTGGTGGACTGCAAATTGTTGCAGCCATTATGGAGAACTATATGGAGATTCCTCAGAAAACAAAAAAGAGATCTACCATATGATCCAGCGATTCCACTTCCGAGAAAATGAAAATTAATTTGAAAATACATGTACCCCTATGTTCACTGCAGCATTATTTACAATAGCCAAGACATGGGAGCAACATAAGTATCTAATGATGGATGGATAAAGATGTTACACACACACGTGCACGTGCACACACACACACACACAGGAATATTACACAGCAATAAAAAAAATAATGAAATCTTGCCATTTGCAACAACATGGGTGCACTTAGAAGGTATTAGGTTAAGTGCAACATGTCAGACAGAGAAAGACAAATACTTAATGATTACACTTACATGGAACCAACCAACCAAACAAACCCCCAAACCAAACAAACCACAAAATGAAGAAACAACGAAACAAAGACTCATAGAAACAGAGACCAAAAGAATGGTTAAGAGAAGGAAGTGGTTGTGGGGATGGGTGAACAAGCTGAAGCGGCACACAGTCAATAATACTGTGATAAGTTAGCGTGGTGACAGACGATTATTAGAATTAGCAAGGTGATCACATTCTGAGGTATAAAAATGTCAAATCACTATTGAAACTAATAGAACTAATATAATATTATATACCAACTATACTTAAATAAAAAAATTAAACTGGAAAAAACCCCCAGACATTTGAATATCAACAGTTCTATTTGTTTTCTTGTTTTTCAAAAGCTACATTGAGAAAGAATTTACACATGATTACATTGTGCAACTGTCACCACAGCCAGTTTGAGCACATTCCCATCACTCCAAAAAATTCCCTGGTGCCCATCTGCAGTTAATTCCATTAAAGCCCCCAGCCTTAAGCAACTACTGATCTGCTTTCTCTCTTTATAACTTTGTCTTTTCTGAACATCTCATATAAACTAAATCATATAACATATAGTTTTGCATCTGACATAATATTTTTGCACATATTGATTGGTACTTTGTTCCTTTTTATTAATACTATAGTTTGCTGACCCATTTACCAGTTGATTGACATTTGGGTTATTTCTAAATTTTGGTTCTTAAGAAAAATGTTGCCATGAGTATTTGTAGACATGTCTTTGTGTGGGCATGTCTTCATTTCTCTCAGATAAAGGTCTAGGGGTACAACTGCTGGGTTACGTGTAAGTTTCACTTTTAAAGAAATGACAGACTGTCCAAAGTGGCTGTCTTGCATTCCTGCCTATAATGTACAAGGTTCCAGTTTCTCTATATTGGTCCGTCTTTTTAATGATGGCATTCTAGCTCATGTCTGGAGGTATCTCAAGGTGGTTTTAGTTTGCATTTCTCTAACGGCTGATGATGTTGAGCATCTTTTCAGGTGCTTATCTGCCACCTGTACTTTTTCGGTGAAGTGTCGGGACTAGGAGGGGGCAGGCTTTCTCCCTGACCTGCAGTTTCTACCATGGGCAGGCAGGCAGGTGGTTCTCCCTGCAGAGAGAGGGAGCTTTTCTCAAGAGTGCCCCCAAGGGCTAAGGAACTTTGGATGTTTAAGACCAAACCCCATTGAAAGTTTGAAATACGAGTGTTCAGGTATGTGGCATGTGAAAGCTCAAATTCAACACAAGAAAGATGACTCAAGATTTCCACGAAAGCATTATTGCATTAACATTGAAGGTCCATAACATTATGCCATGTTGTTCTACTTATAGGAGGTATCTCGATTAGTTAAACTCATAGGAGCAGAGAGTAGAATAATGGTCGCCAGGGCCCAGAGGCAGGGGGAAATGGGAGATGCTATTCAAGGGGCATAAAGTTTTAGTTGTGCAAGATGAACAAGTCTAGAGGTCTGCTGTGTAACACTGTACCTGCATTTATCTATAAATTAATGCATACTTAAAAATTTGTTGAGGGTAAATCTCATGTTAAATGTTCCTATAACAACAACAATAATAAAAAAGTTGAAGGACAGTAAGTGAAGGGCTACCTCTAATACTTTCACTCAACAAATTCATCGAGCAGCTACTTGCCAAGCTGTGATCAAAACAGACACAAATATCAGCCTTCATATAGCTTACACTTTACTGGGGAGACACTAAAAACAAATAATACACATCAGATTGTGGTATATGCTACAGGGAAGAACAAAGGAGAGAATAGCGATTATGGGGAATTTAGAGACAGGCAAACTAAAATTGTAAATACTGCAGGGTGTCAGGGAAGGCCTTTTAAAAGGTGACCTGAAGCAGGTGAAGGAGGAAGAGAGCCCACTTGGGTTGGGATCTTCACAGGCAGAGGTTACAGCAGTGGCAAAGGCCCTGCCCAGGGGTGGGCCTGGCATGTGTGCAGAGCAGTGAATGAGGGCAAAAGAGGTGATGAGCCCTGCAGGGTCTTAAAGCAGAAACACGTGATGTGGCACTTAGCAAGCTCACTGTTGCTGCTGAGCTGAGAACTGACTATAGCAGGCAAAGGCAGAAGAGCAAAAATCCCAACAGCCAGTCCTCAAACGAAGGGTGAATGATGGTAAGGAGAATTAACGCACACTCGATCTCAGCAAATATAAAGTCTAGGGAGGAGTATCCACCTTTAAAAAGGAGGAAGATACAAATCAGTGGTGACACCTATACAAAATCAAGGAGGGCAGACAAGAAGGCACATATCTGCAGAAGACCAAGAACCAGGGTGGTGGAAAAACACTCAAATTAATAAGGATTTTCTGAGAAAGTTTTTTATTACATAATTTAGTAAGAATACGAGTTCAATAAAGGCTCAAAAATGAGATGATGATGATAATAGAATGATATGAAGGTTACAAGTGACGAAAACAAATTGTGAAGAGCATCATTTTCACTGAATTAGAAATGGTAAAGAATGAAATACTTGCTGAAAATTCAATTACAGATACTTACCTAACACAAGCCTCTAGTTTATAGGCTAGAAAGTACCTGAAGAGGCTAGTTATGACATTTCTGTATCACCCTCAAGGCCCAGTGGACCGTGTGTCAGCATGGACACATTAATTGCTACCTTAAAAGGATGAAGACACCTGCCTATGGGTGGATCCAAACCTGAACCGCAGTCGCTGAATAACATTGCTTTAGTAGATCTTCCTTTCTTCCTCTCCGCAGAATCAGTCTGCAGACGGGACTGTGATGATTCTTAAGTTTACAATCAAGACTCCGTAGGCTGACCTTTGCTCCATGGTTTATTTCTCTCTAATCGGACTGCAAAGGAGTGGCCTCCTTTTCTGAACAGAAAGAGTGATTTTTAGGTTACATCTTGTTTGAAATTTTAGTAGTGCTTGAGAGCAAGATCCTAAAAGTTATTTTTCTTTAAATATCACTGTCCTCTGCTCTGAAATGCAGCTTGCAATTTTCTTTGTCTTTGTTGAGCAAGAGTGTGACAGATAGATGAAGGCTAAGTTGAAGTTCTAACCTTTATTTTCTTGATAAAGGAGGGCATGCATGGATTATACAGAAATAACATTCCAAACATTTTTACTGCAGACACACACACAAAATATGAACCGAGAGCTGGTTGTAAAGGCATTGGCCTACGAGCCAGGAAGTTCTGGGGTAGAGCTAGGAATTAAACTTAATAAGCGACATGGCTTCGGGGATGCCAAACCTCTCTCTGAGCTCATCTCCTCTGCGGAAGGGGATGGCTTCTCAGTGCTTTTCCCACACCAACATTTGCCTGCTCTGTTTCTGACTGAAGATGAATTCCGTCGTTGGCTTTATTTAAACTTTATAAAACATTGTAGTGTGTCATTCCTTTTATGCACACATTTCCAAATTAACACTATAATATACTGAATATACTTGTAAGCACTACCTGTTTATTTATAAACATACCTGATTTAATTCTATAACAATTTTCTCAGGCAGATGTTATAACAAATCTACCTTAGTATGTTAATTGCATCTCAATACATTTACATGAAATTCTCAGATTTGGAGAAGTTGCCCAATACGTACAATAAGTGGTAGAAGAGGAACTTAGACCCTCGACTGACTCTCAGCTGCCAAGCTCCTGACCAGTGTATTATATAGAAGGAAGAACTGTACCTAATATAAAAACATTACCATGAATAGGTTTTTACATTAGCAAAAACTTAGACTTTGATGAGAAGGATATGACTAGAGAGACTGTAACAGAAACTCCCGCACTTCAGAGACGTGCCCTTCGTCTCTGTGTGGCTTTGAGCTGTGGAGAGGGTGCTCCACCAGCGGGTGTGGCGCCAACACTGAGCCCATGTGGCCGGGCCTGCTCTTGCCCGTGGCAGGTTGCAGTGGGAGCCCAGCTGAGAGCCCCAGGCCTGTGATTTAGAACACGGTTCCCACGTGAGATTATTGCCTAAACACTACTTCGTGATTTAGGTAGCACCTCACACACCTTCTTGGATCGGCACATCTCAGAGTCTGGTTCACAGACTCCTGGGAGTCCTGAAACCTTTTCACGGTCCATGACCGCGAAGACCATTTTCACACACACTAAAACGTCGTCTTTTTTCATGGTGCTGATGTTTGTACTGAACTGCAAAAGCAATGACGAGTCAAACTGCTGGAATGTAGCACGAAGCAAGCCAGCCGCACCAAACTGCTAGGAGCAATCATGCAATTCTTCACTGCCAAGTGCTTGCAGTAGAAAGAAAACTGCCTGTTTCACTTAAGAATGTCCCTGCAGAAGCAGTCAAAATTACTGCTGTATTAAATTTTGAACCTTAAGCTGTGTGACACAAAATGAGAAGTACCCGTAAGGCACCCTCGTCCTGTAGCACTGCTCAGTGTTTGTCTCAGGGAGCACCTGTGCAAGAGAGCTGTGGCCTGAACTGGCTGCTTTTCTCGCGGCACACCGTTATTGTCGCAAAGAACTGACAAACGATAGTGCTTTGGCAGAAATGCTCTTGAAATTAGCAAAGCGCGCTTCAAAGAACACAGTAAAAAGTATTTCTTGCCAATGATAAAAATTTAGGTTTTAAGAAAAAATTCTAATTTTGGAAAACTTGTATCTACCATCATGAATCTGACTTAAAATTTCCTGAGACTGCTGGTGATATTTTAATATTATATATAATGTGATATTTTGATATATATGAAATACGTCAACACTTGGAAGATCTACATAATTATAGTATGTAGCAGCAGTGATGTAGTTCACTGATACAGTAGTGAACTAATATTTTCTAAATGACCAATGCATGCTATAAATTAAGCATGGGTAAAAGATACATTCAGAGTGCAAGATGGACCAATGGATTCTAAGGTAAGAGTATGAAAAGTTTATTGATGTAGTTTCAGATGCCATATAGCAGGCAATCTTTAAGAAACTTAAAATTATTACTTCAAGAAACAATGATCTCAATAGGCTATTAAAATATTCCCCCCTTTTTCAAACACATACCTGTGTGAGGCTGGGCTTTCCTCATATGCTTCAACCAAAGTGAAGTATCGTAAGATCGAATCTAGAAGCAGATATGAGAATCCACCTGTGTTCAATTAAGCCAGATATTAAAGAGATATTGCAAAATTATAAAACAATTCTGCTTTCTTCACTAGATTTTTTGGATTGTAAAAGTTTTCTTGTTCATAGACTATGTAGCTAATTTAACCTATAATGGTTTTATCATTATTTTTAAATGAATTAATATATTTATTTTTAAAATCTCAGTTTTCATTTTTAATACAATGACTGTTGATAGATGCAAATCACATGAACAAAAGCAGTTGGAGTCCTTGATAGTTTTTAAAGATCCAAAGGTCCTAAGATCGAAAGTTGAATAAGCACTATCTTAGCCCCCAACCTCCTCACAGGCAGCTGTCACACAGGAAAACCTGATATACTAAGCGTGCTTACAAGGAGCTTCAGAAATTCACTGCCAGTGACAGTTGCAGCCTCAGTCTCTTAATTTTGATTCCAGGGCTCTCCAAAACACCATGCTATCTCTAAGTGTGGTAGCTTGGCTTGGTGCCATTTCTCATAAAAGTCAAATGAAATAAAGTTTGCAGTGGGTGGGGAAAATGATAATACTGATAAACCAAAAAACACTAATCCAGTGCTAGACCAATTCCACTAGACTGAGTCCTCTCTGATGCTCCAAATGTGCCAAAATGAGGAAGGAAGAGGAAAAATTTTTTGAATAAGCAAATGGCAGAAAAGGGACTTTAATTAAAGATCATGTTTGTCCTTTAAACACTGAATTTCTATAATACATATCCTTGACTGCAAACCTTCTTGAGGTCATTAGAACTATTAGTATCACATTAAAGAATGTGAACTGCCCTAGGTTTTCTCTTTCACCACTGACTTTTATTTTTGAAAGCAGTTATTGTCTTAGAAGTTCTTGGCATTCCTGTTTCTTCTGCCTCGAAAATGGAGTTGCATTGCGGTGGAATTTGTAATAAGCACACTATCCTCAAATTTGGAACGCTATTCAAGCTTAAAATGAACTGGGACTTTTATTAGTTCCTTTAAAAAGAGGAAGAGTCAAGTCACTAAAGCAGCCTAAATAAACTTATGTTTCCTACACTCTACCGGGAAGGTAGTTTACAACCCCATAGGCTAGGAAGAGTAAAAATGGACTTGCGAGTTCCAGCACTCTCAGATCAGAGACTGAAGTGGAAAGGCTAGCTGATGACAGTAGGTGCTGTGCTTGCATAAAAGGGCAGGACACCAGAGCATTCCTGACGTGAACACAGTAGGGGTAGGAGGCAGATAATTTGTTGTTGCTTACTTTTCGCAATATGATGAAGAACGAGGCTCAGGACAAAAGAGCCAAAACCACGCGATGCAGTCTTTATGCACAGATCCATTCAAAGTTGAAGGCTGTGTCTCCCAGAAGTCACTTGCCTCTCCCTGCGGCTGTCCACACACACTCATCAGCCCCAAAATCCAGCAAGACTGGAAAGTTCAGAATGCAGAAAGGCTGGTTTTTAGAGATGGGTCAAACTGGAACTTGCACCAGCCCTTAACGGCCAATACCTCTGCAAGCAGAGATCTTAAGCAGGTGCTTCTGAAAGATAGTCACAACTATTAAAGAACTATACAAAGATTAGGGAATTATCAGACCTCAGTTTTGTTTTTCCTTCCCTAAAGAACTGGCTTAAAAACAACTATTTTAGGGGGTGGTAAATAGTAGGTATTTATTTGAAATGAAAAAAAAAGTACCTGGACTATTGCATTTAATCATGTATTGTAATTGTGTTACTCTACCTTTTTTTTTTTTTTGCATCAGAGACAGATATACAATGAACATTCAGTTATCACAGATTGCACACTAGATAGTAATTCTTCAGGCCTTTTACATAACCACCAAAGAACAGATATTGGATTCTGCAATATAGTACAAAAGTCCACAATCAATCCAGTCTTAGCCAGTATCTTCAATTTACTTCTGTTGCTGTACAAATAATTGGCCATTCTAGGGCTTACAAGTTAATAACAGGACAAAAAATATACATTGCACTGACACAAAAAGTCAGCCGTGTTAATAGTCATGCAACAAGTAACCAAACTTGCTGAAATTAAAAATACTTTCTAAAAACAGTTTTAACGGCATAAATATTTTATACACAGTTCATTTACCAAAACAAATGTATTTAAATGATACAAAGCAAAAATAAGTTTCTACCAACTTTATACATAAGAAAGTGCAAAATAACTTATCTAGAGTGTTTTGCTATTATCCAGACGGATGGCTGCTATGGGCAGCTATTCTCCTCTTCAAAAGCATAACATTACAGTTGCACACTACACACAAATGTTAGAATGCATGGGTGAATAAATGGATGGATGGATGAATGAACGAATGAACTACAAAGATCAGGCAGGAGCCCTGTGAGGTACTCTCAGAGAAAGAATACAGACCACACAATGGTGGATGTACATGCTGAGAATATGTGTTGGTAAACAAACTTACATGGAACATAGAGAGACATCCAGAGAAACAATTAGTTTATGTATGTGAGTGTACTTTGTGATTTGTGATTTCTGCATTAGAAGCAAAAAGAAAAGAAATCCCACTGAACAGTTTGCCCACAAGCACCAGCTGCCAGAGGAAATACTATCATGAGGGTTTTGGTTTCCACCTTCTGGTTACGGAAGTTGTGTTGGAAAGTTTAAAAGTGTTCATCCCATATAACTTCATAGTACATAGAGGAATAACCTTTAAGAAACTACACACACACATTCATATATTCAAGTCTTTAAAGAACACCTCTCCTATTGGGTCTGGGGTAAACGTGGTTCATGGACACAAGGAGGACGCTTCTTTTAAAAAGTGTAGAATAACACTGCTACAACTCATCTCTAGGGCCGGACAGGGGCAAAGCCCACAATTATGTGAGAGCACAATTCCTGCAACTGTTGAACATCCAGCATTATTTATTAGAACTGAAGAAAGAGGGGGCAGGGGGAGGGGGAGCGTGGGGAGGAATAAGACACAGAAAGGAAAACAGAACACAACTTTTCTTCAAGTTAAAGTATTAATGCCAATAATCCTTTTATTAACAAGTATATTTGAACTTTTAGAAATGGAAGTTTTTAATCAATTTTGATATGTAATCATAAATAGACTGTAGGCTCAAACCTAGGTAAATAAAGGTTTAAATTTAGTAAGCATAAGGCACTAAAGCAGCCTTTATATTTTCTCTTGGAGACCTAGTTATCAGGAAGAACAAATTTGTTCTTAAGCTGGTTTCAGCCCATTAGGTACAAGATTACTATTGTACCAATGCCTATATTTGAACGCATGTGCATATATGTGCATTTTAGTGCATAAGTGTGCCTGTCACCAGGGCCTAAAGATGAAAAGTTGGGAAAGCCAAAGCCACTGTCCTTTGCATGATACCTCCATGAGGGTGTGAAGGCCTGTCCTTCCTTTCTTGGGCCATAAATGATTCTACAATTTTCAAATCACAGGGCTTTTAGAATTGTTCATAATATTATCACTAAATATCTGAAAATGTTAAAATCTAGATTAATTGTTTCATTTGTTTTATATATATATACATATATATGTACATTACACACATTTTAAAAAATCCCACCACCAAAGCCATTTTTCTGTAAACTAAGCTTATCTCTTAGCCCCTACCAGCTTTAGTCTCCCTGGATTTGTGTGTTCTGTTACCAACTAGTAGAACAAATTAAATAACTAAATATTAAAATACTGTAATTATATTCATAGCAAAAACAAAAAAATAGACATTGATACAGTATAAATCTCACTGTTTTCAGGTAGATGGCATTAAATGGTAAAGGTTAATTATAAGCAGTTCTGACATGATCCAGTTTTACAACAAGGTTTATATGTTAATTCTGTACACATTTTTTTTTTTACCCTTTTTTGAAAATAAGCTATAGTAGAACTTTTAGTGTCACCAAAGACACATACTTACTATGTTCTATGCAAGAGAAGCTAATTTGGGTTACATGCAATTATATTTCCATTAGTTGAGGCAGGGCTGTTTCCTGCATTGCATTGATCTCCTAACCACCGCTATGCAATGCTAAGAAGGTATGCTATGACCAAATGGCAGTCCAAATAGAAGTTTACAAGGGGCCTTATACATAAGAACAACACTGAGGTGGTGTGTAGCCAGGTGCAAGATGCCCAAATATTTCCAGGGTATCTTACAGCCGAACTCTTATTCTCCCACATTGTTTCCTAAAGAAAGTCCATGTTATTTTGGTAACTAGCCTCGTTTAAGTGGAGATACTGTGGGCAACTTGAAATAAAGAACACTGGGCGCATGGGCTGGGTTTCAAAGTGGCGGGGGGTGGCGGGGGAAGACCACCGATAATGTCTTTGAGGGTTAAAAAAAAACATATTTATAATTAATTGGTGAGAGATGTCCGACAAACCATAAGTAGTTCATTGAGTTAGTGGTTTAGTTTGAAGTCTCATGTTACAGGCGGGTTAAGTCCTTATTTAGAAAAAAGGCCTTTATACTTATTTACAATATACACAGTTACTTGCGAAGTCAGATTTACAACCATTTTCTAAAAGCCTTTTTTGTTGTTGGTTTTTCCAAATAAGGATGAGTAGCTCTACAAAAATGAGACACAAAAAAAGACAGTTAAGAGTGAGGGTTTTCTCTTGGAGACAGCTAGTGAACAGGGAGAGTTGGATGTTGGAAATGTTGCTCCTGGGAACCACCTCATATTCTTCCTGCGCTGTTTGAATGAATAGTGTCTGCCCCATTTCTGTACTCTACACCCGTTTATTCGATGATCCCTTTGAATTCGATACTCCAAATACGCGGTATGAAGAGATGTGTAAACGGAGACTGTTGCGATGCCTTCCGAGCTGCGAGCTGAAACAGGGAATTAGGAAGGGGGTCTGCAGACTGTGCTCGCCAATCAGCGTGGTGAACCTTCAACAATTTCGAGGCCCATCTTCCGAACCCCTCTCATGCTGTAAGTTGTAATAACAGTTCTGACAAACACGCACTGGGGATGAGATTTTCAAGCGTTTGATTTCTGATTGAAACCGACTGCACCTAAAGGAAAGGCAAAATCAAACAATTACAGGTCCTCTCTATGTTCGATCGCTGGGCCAAGAAACACTTGTTTAAAAAAAATCAAAGGGAAAGCTTGCTGTATGATGCCAAAGACGATACTGGTCTGTGTCATGTGGCTGACCAAGGACCAAAAAGAAGGCTGTATTATTTGTTTCAGTCTGTGAGGAAAAGTAATATTAAACCAAGCAAGCTATTTATTTGACTGAAGAGAATTAAAAAAAACAATTAAAATCTTCCAATAGGATAAAGGGTTCTGGACAGCTGTGTGGACACTTCGTGTGCAGGATTGTGTCTACTGCCCTGTGGACTCAGGAAGTACACCAGTATCTTTACTTGGAGCTTGACTTTATTCTCTTGGCAGAAGACTTACTACCCATTAAAAACACACTTTGGCCACTATCAAATTCCTCTGGGCTTTCAGATACTTTGTGTGATCTGTGCCTTAGCCACTTCTTAGACTCGTAGTTTGGCTTTCTGTCTGGTCCAAATGTTCTCATTTTCTGTTTATCTTGATAGAATTCCTTGAAGTAGACTATACTTAAATGGTGTTCAAACTCTTTAAAAAGTACTCCCGGGATAAAGTAGGGTATGACCTTAGATGTGGCACTTAAACACTGTAAGCTTGGCTTTTCAACGAGACTGAAGCAGAGAATCATATTTCTTCCAGTAGATTAATTACATCAATCTACCAATAAAAGTGTCCAGAGAGTAAATGTGCTAGTAGCCTAAGGGGTTTAAAGGACTGAGACTGGACTTCAGTGAGACCCTCAGGAGTGCTGACAAGCTCCCTCAGCAACTGAAGGGCATGAAGATCTAGGGTAGGGCTATGCCCCTCGCCAGACAGCTCTGCCTTCTGTGCCTTCTCTGTCATAATCGATCACTGTTTGGTCAGTTTTTCAAATAAACCCTCCATCAAACATCTGATAGCAATAAATGATTAAAGAATTTTATTTTAATTTTCAAAATGTTGTTTATATATATATATATACACACACATATATATATATGTATATATACATATATATATATGTGTGTGTATATATATATATAAACAACATTTTGAAAATTAAACACTACAAAGAACAGATGTACCAGTGTACATACAGGGCTGTTGACTGCCAGAAATTACTAGATTATTAGGTTTTATAGAGTGGGCTTCTCAGAGCACAGAACCACAAGACAGAATACTCTGTCAATCTCACATGAATTCCCGTAAGGAGTGGCTGGCAGCAGCACTCTGGCTACCTCACTGAGAATCAGACTTCTTAGGAGAAAAAATTTAAGACATTAATCTGAAAACAAACAAACAAACGAACCCTATAACACCTTTCATTGAACATTCTATGGCCAGACTCTGCACTTGAAAATTCGCAAAACTCATACACATGATTCATTTAATTCTCTCAAAACCTCTATGAGAGGCGCTAACGATCCACATTCCATGGATGGATGAAGAAACTGAAGCTCAGAGAGGGTCAGTGACTCTCCTGAGATGACACAATAAACAGTAGCCCAGAGAGAATTTGGTCAGTATAACCCAAAGACCACACTTTCCAATAAGCCAACATCCACAAAAGCCTCAGTAACTGGCTCAAAAACAATTATACAATTTCTTTCTGTGACGGCACCTCTGTATCAAGGCAGTATAAGCATCAGAGAGTACTGCCCAATGGGATCTTCCCTGTTGTCTGTCACGGAAAGGACTATACTTAACATATGGGACCTGAGCATATGACAGAGGTGGCATCTAAAGCAATGGTGATGGAACAACTGACTTTACAGACAGGGGAAATAACGAAGATCCCCGTCCCATGTCATACCCTCAAATAAATGGCAAATAGATACTGACCCAAAGATCTAAATTTGAGAAACAAAACTCTGAAACTTTTAAAAGACAGTAAATAAGGCTATCTTTATGGTCTCAGGACAAGGGAAAATTTGTTAGGACACAGAAAAGCAAAAATCATAAAAAGTAATAAATGTGACTATATCAAAATTAAAAACTTGTATGACAGAAAAAAAATATATAAAGTTAAAACTGAAGCCACAGACTGGCCGAAGATATTTGTAAGATGTGTAAAACACAAAGGATCAGAGCCCAGAATATATAAAGAACTTTTCAAGTAGGAGGAAAAAAAAGAGACAAGTAAATCTAAAAGGAAAATGGGCCAAGTTATCCAAGGGAAAACTGAAATAGCCAATAAGCATAAGAAAAGACGTTCAACCTCACTAGCAATGCAAATTAAAGCAACAAAGTATTTTGGCTATAGACTGGCAAAAGTGAAAGAGTTTGGCAATACGGAATATGAATAAGAACTGGAAGAATTGCATGTCCTGCTGGAGGTGATTAATAAACTAGCACTCCTATTTTGGAGAGCAATTTGGCAATACCTAGTTAAACTCAAGAGTATGTCTACGATGTATCAATTCCATTCTGAGGTATTTTCTCTAGGGTAACTCCAGCTTGGGTATTAAGAGGGCATTTTTAAGGACGTCCATTGTAGCACTGTCTATATCACTGGTAAAATTGAGAAAAATCCCTTAAGAGTCCATCAAAAGAAAAGTAGATAAATTCTGATATATTCATGCAAAACAGTAAAAAGAGACAGAGAAACCAGAGAATAATTAAAAAATAAATAAAAAATAGATAAATTTCATTAAAAAAATCAAGTTACAGAAGGTACATACAGTATACTATATCTACGTAAAACTGAAAATATATAAAACAATACAGTATTATTGTTTTGGAGACAAAATGTGCAAAACATGCAAAGTATAAAAATGGAGGAGAGGGCGTGACTGGTGAGGATGAAAGGACTTAAAATGAACCCATAATGTCTTATGGGCAAATGTGATGACATATTAGCACCTGCCCATTCTGAGTCAGGGGTGACCAAGTGTTTCTGATGATGATTTCTGGATTTTTCAATGACAGAAATATTTTACAACTGTTAAAAAAAAAACAAAAAACAAACCAAGAAGAAAGTGAAGGACTGGCTGAGACTGACACAGCACACTGCAGTGGGGACCCCCGGGAAAAGAAGAACCCAGGTATTGGGCATAATGAACACCCCTGGAATTAACCCACAGAAACTGAAAAAGCTTGTAACCCATCTTACTTTTGGCAGAAGAGCTGACCGCAGTTCCTGCAATGATGCCGTCTTTCTGTGAGAGAAAACCGCACTGAGCAGCCCGAACAGCTGTCACCTCCTTCATCTTTCACCCAGTGGTCAGCGGCAGAGCGGCCTGGCTGGTCACTCACAGACCAGCTGAAAACTCGGCCCCGACTGTCACCAACGAGGATCCTACTGTGATCCCTGCAGGAGACACGACACAGAGTCACATCAGGCAAGGCCTCAGCACAGCCGTGGCTGGAGAGCTCGCTGCCTTGCTCTTGAGGCCCGCCCGTTCTCAGAGCGTGTCTGTGGCGGTGGGGCCATGTGTCCGAAGAGACAAAAAGAGAGGGAGCCTGAGTTTCCACGTCCATCTCAACTCACTTTGGGCCAAACCTTGTCATGTCTTTGAAGTACAGAGAAAGCAAAGTTGTTGTTGTTGTTTTTTAACGTGGAATTAAAATGCACACAATGGCAGGTTTCTTCTTCTGATTTCTCTGGTCGAGCCACATACGAAAATGTAAATGCAATCTGCTGTCCCCAAAGACTGCCTTGGAGAGTATGCCCTTGGTCTAAGCAGATGACTAGGTCGGGAAGAGTGGCTGGAAATGGTATGACACTCACTTGGAGACACCCAGGGCGGTGACCTCTGCCGGGTGTGCGTTGTCCTTCCGATCGAAGGCCGTGTGCATGGTGAGCTTGCTCCTAAACACCAGCTGCCGTTCCCACCGGTACCCTGGAGTGCAGAAGGGCAAGACATGGCATACTTAAGTGAGAGAAGCCAACGTGTGGTAGGTGTGCCCTAATATGGTGCTCTCAAAAGTTAGGGTACTGCATCGTACAGTTACAGCAGCTTTCCCAGGGTTTCAGTAGCTGCTGCCGTGGTTGAAGGTGAAGCAATCTAGCTTAACTCTGGCCATGGTCCAGGTCAGAGAACATCTCTTTTTCAAAGACAAAGATAGAAAGGGGAAATCTTCCATGCAAGAAGACATAATTTCTCCAACTGAGGATACTGTCTCTATCTCTATCAAAGGCAAAGTTACCTGTGAATACAGTTTTATTTATTTATCTGTAAGCAGTAACTTGCCTATTTTTGAAAGATTTCATGATTTGTGAATGAAGTTTTTGGTTTGAGGCATTTTTCTTTAAAAATTGCCCAACATATGCCAAATGCCATTGTGGGATAGAATCTCTAAGTCTACTTTATACAAGAAGGAATTCCAGAGGCCTTCTCTGTGGGTGGCCCACGTCACCGGGATGGGGCACAGGAAGAGCTGGAGCCCACTGCCTCACTCACCAACCCTCATGCCACCTACAAAGAGCCAGAAATAGATACCAGACTTCAAGTTACCAGGCTTCAATCTGCTGTAATTCCGCACTTCAATGGGGTTGGGGTGAGGGTGGTTAAGGGGGCCCTGCAGATGGGCTCTGGTCTGACCCTCTGAATAGTTCACAAATATGAAGCCATCTTTCTCATCTAGACTGAGCTGGTCGGACAAGCGCCTGGAGTCATCGGAGCCACTGTCGGTGGTACACCAGGTGGCTGTTGCTCGGCAGGAGGCCGCCCGGGGCCGGTGACTGGTGCTGCTGGGCTGGCTGGGCGTGTCCTTGGGCTCCTGGCTGAGGCTCTGCTCATCCACTTCAGAATCGCTGCTGTCCTCGTCCTGGGCTTCCTGTCCTGGGTTATGCATTGGGAGAGTTAGAAAACACATGGACATTATAGTTTTGGGCCCAGCTTTGTCCCACTGATATTTTTCCTCTGCCAGTTATGACACAATAGAAATAGTATTTTAAGATAAATATAACAAAAAAATTTTAAAAATGGCAGAACTTTCACCTAGAAAATAGTAAAAAAAAAAAAGGTAGAATTTTGAGTTCATAGACTGCCCTGGCAAAACCCTTAGCCTAGCATTCATTCTTTCACAACACAGCCCAAACCTGCCTTTGCCAATTTCTCACCACCCGCCTCACACTCCCTACCAGAGTTCAGTGAAGCTGGGCCAACTCTTCACACAGCCAAGCTCCTCCTTATGGCTAATGTACACGCTGTTGGCCCTGCTAGAGCCATATACCCAGGCTCTGGGTGCTCCGATTTTTATCTTTCTTCCTCTCAAATCTTACCCAGTTTCTGCAGTAGAAAGTAATGCTCTCCCTTGTGGACTCCTTTAACAGCGTGGCCCTCTTATGTATTTGTAACTCTCAGCCCACACTTTTACTTTTGGATGATCTTTCTACATGACAGCGGTCAGCTAGAAAGAAAGGTCCCCACTCACAGGACCTTCCACAGAGTGGTCAGTAGAAATGCTAATAAAGATGAATGAATTACTGATGAAAGCTATAATTTCCCCCTCTTTTCATAGTCACCGCATTTCTTCACCTCAACTCCTTACTCCCTTAAAATAGTCTACTGGAGGGAAAATTTATGAGAAATAAACAAATACAATGAAAAGAAACAGAGCAAGAAAACATGTGCAAGCACCAGCCCACTACACATACATATTTCTTAGCAAGACAAATCTCCTGAGTGCCTCCCTTCTACTCGCTAACACTAACAGTCTAGTTGGCTAATTTGAGTGGATTTTGTTTTCACCCCAATGGCTTATGATCACTAGTTTTAAGGTCCTGAAACAAGCAGTCTTTGAAACAGCTTTGATTGCCAGGGAACCACTAGCTTGTCTCCTCTTTCACCCAGCAACTGCCCTCAAGTTCCATCTTCTCTACACTAATCAAGGTCAATGCTTCCTGTGGGCTGCTCTCCCTTCTCTGCTACTTCTGCCAAACCCTATCCACAACAGGAATACATAAACAGTTAGAAGATCGACAAATGTCTCTCTGCCCTGAATACGACCCCTTCTTAACACTTACTTACTCATCTCATCTTCTTCTACTGTTACTCACTTAAAACCTTTGTTAAAGGAAGGGAAATTGACCCACTTCTTATTGGACTTAATCCAACATCTGAAACTAAATTTTTATGTTCCCAAACACCCAGATGACCTTATTAGTGGAGCTGTAGTTGACTATGTAGAAATTTACATGCATCAAAGTAATACAAGCATTAAAATGTCCTGTTCATCAGACCGTTTCTGTTTTCTGGCAAAGAAAGTAAAAACTACTTTTAGCTTACAAAGAGAAGTGGTTTGTGCCTTCTGATAATAAGCCTTTCCCCTTAGTTAACTCCCTCATAGGTTGAACTCACACTGAATTCCCAGTGTACAAAGATTAACCACAGAGAAACAATCTAAAGGTCAAATTAAAAATCATTTCCGGAAAGACACTTGCAAAAATTGTTCTAAATCAAAGGGGGGTGGGGGAGGGCAGGGAATTACTTCTCTGGAGATTAGCAGGCCAAAGCAGATCTCAGCCTGGTTTTATGGACAATCATATCCAGTTAATCATTCTGTGCAGAAATCATCTATCCCTATAGCTCACTGGGAAATTTTAAAGTGCTTCACAAAAAAACAGATGACAGAGTACAGATCACCAGGTTTCAGTGTAAATGAATGCCCTTCTCAAGCAGGCCCAGGGTGGGACTCTGGTCTACCTCTGTGGATAGTTTCCAAACACAAAGCCACCCTGTCATCCATACTGAGCCTGCTAACTGATGGCTGGAACAAATGTGAGACTAAGGTGTGGGCCATCTGACTTGTCCAACACTGGTGCCCCGCAGATCCTGTTTTGTATTTTTAGAACTTAAAGCTCAAGCTTTTGGTATTCCAAGAAGTTAGTAACTATATTTACTATGGGATGCGGAAGCCAATGACAAGATGCTAACCACGCTGACTGCTGCGCAGTGAAGTAGAGAAGGCTTTGCATGTCTGCCCAGCTACTTCACACAACAGCAGGCTGCCATGCTTCTGACAGCAATGCCTAACCTCAGGCTCATGTTTACGTTGTTTGACGTTAAGTTTACTCATAATGACTTAAAAAAATACAAAAAACTCTTAAATAACATTTTAGAAAGTATTAAATACCTATCTGTGTTTCTGGACAGTCTTCTTGCATTTCTAGGGCTTCGACAGGCTCAGGGGCTGGTGTTTCAGGAACTTGTAAAAATTCCATTCTCCAAAACTGAATTTAAATAATTTACAGGTTAGCGGATGAAGATTGGCTCTTGAAACACACAACTTAAATTCTATTATTGTGTATGATTCAATTCCCTCCTACGTTGAAATTTGTGGCAGGGGACTGACTATATATGAACAGTGCTTCCCAAACTGTGTTCAATGAGATGTTAATGGGTGTTTCATGGTAGAGGGAAAAAGACTGTAGTCAAAAGAGTTTGGAAAACATGGTTCAAAATAAGCACATTTTTTTGTTTCCCACAAAAACATCTGAGAGCATATACATGCATACACCAATATATATTCTAGATCTCCAAGAACGCATTCAGTAAGCAGGATTCCCAAATGCATTTGGCTATAAAGCTTCTCATAATGCCCCACTGATGAAGTAATCTGAAATGCTGTTCTGGAGACAGCCAACTCTGGGGTGTGCCTGTTCTCTGAAGCCAGGGTGTGGAATGGGTGGGAGTGGCTGATTACAGTCTCACTGTCGCTCAGCATGTGACTGTGACTAAGAGGACAGCAATCAGCGGCTCTCTGGTTTCAATAGGTGCAATTAAAGAAAAAAGGCACAAAGAAAATTCTTCTGAGAGAAAATAACCCAAATATTAGAACAGAATGTAACAATAAAAACTCTGTGGATTCCATCTTCTGTAGAGGCCCAACACAGAAAACTAAGAGAAGGGTAAACTCTCTCTGATTCGGGATTATCTGGGATTCTAGACCTGAGGTGAACCAACTACCTCGGGCCCCTGGAAACATTTTTCTAGCTCTGTGATCCTCTTAGAGAAGAGATAGTTCTTGTTTCCCCTAAGAAACCATATTGGCCAAAAAGCCAATACTTACACTATTTACATTTTTGGCAATCCCAAGGTGACACAGAAATCATATTTAAGAGACCTTCTTGTGTCAAACTGTCAAGTGGTGAGTAGCACTAACAGATCCACTTAATGGGATGAAAAGAAGCCGAGTCACTAATGTGCCCCAAGTCAGGTAACACGGTGACCAAGGTTTGTTTGAGTCAGAGTTTGCTGAGCAATGCTATGACCGACCTGCCCAGTGTCCTTCAGTGGTGGGCAGCTTCACAGACTCCAGGCAAACTAGGGTAGCAGATATCCTAAAGTGTTTTTCTCACATCTGACTTACCCGAACGACACCGTCTGAGTGTCCTGTTACTATGACGTTCTGTGTGTCCCACTCGTTCATCTCTGACACGCAGCAGCAGACAATCTGCTGGCTCCTACCTGTGAATGTGTTCACACTCACGATAGGGTTCCCATTGATGCTCCACACATGGATATAGGTCCCAGCGCAGGACACAATGTCCCCCTGAGAAGGTAAAAAAAAAAAAAAAAAAATCTCTTCACATATTTCATGTTACATTCCAGTTTCAGAAGAAAATGGAATCCCTGGCCTGGCTCTCAAAAAAACCTTTCAGTCCTTTGACTAGTAACTCGGTAATTTCTGATGTAGCCTGGAATTCAGTGCATGCCAACTTAAAAAGATATCTAGAACAGAAGACTCTTTAAGAATTCAAGGCTGAGTGGATGCTGTAGCCAAGGTGATCTCAAATGGAGACAAAGGCAGGGGCCCTTCCATGCTGTTTATGGCCCTGTGGCACAGCACCCAGTAATGGTTTACGCCTCGTCTAAGCTATCTGAAATCTGAGGAGGTGGTGAATTACTCTTCTTCCTCCCACTGTTTACAAAATCTATTTATACCTTTCATTTGGAGGCGGGAATCCACCTCCGCTTCATTTTACAAAATGAGTCCAATCATGAAAATCATAGGGTAGAAGAGAAACCCTTTAGTCCAGATACTCTTCAATAAAAGATGAAATCTTGGGAATGCTATAATAGCCTATTTTAAAATCTGTATTCACAGTAAGGGTGGGGGGATGAGGAAAAAAAAAAGAAAACTGATATATAAATCATCTCTTAGTGAACTAAATAAACCCTAAGACTCCCTGAGCTGATAACTCAGGTTTTCATGAGTTCTAAAGGCAGTAAAAAACAACCTTTTCCCTCAAATCCTACCAGGCTGGGCCCTCTACCCAACCTGTTGGAAATATAACTCACTACTGTTAAGGGAATTAAGGTGCTTCCTGGAGCATCTACTGTGCCAGTTACTGTGATTGACACTTCAGACACTCCATTTCAACCTTGTGAGGTTAGCCCTGCTTTAAAGAGGATGTAGTAAAGGGCAAAAAGCTTCAATCACTTGCCTAATGTTACAGAGCAGAAATTTGAACCCAGCCCTTTCTGGTCACAAAGCTTATATACCATGCCATGCTATCTCTCTCATCCCTAGGACAGCCTGACTGTCACGATGATAGGTACAGCCAATAGGCACATGAGAACCTATAGAAATTGGAAAATGATCCTCCAAAGCAGAGGGAAACTAGAAGCTGAACAGCAGTACCAATGCAAGAAAAAAGGTGTGGGGGAGTCAGGGGTGGCCTGATAATGAGGCCTGGGGCTTTTCCAAACCACTGTCTGTGCTGGTCCTGCTACTGTTCTCTCCTTCCCCACCTTCCTCCTGTTCTTCTTCTACCAAAATGGCAAGAACCAAACCAAAACCCAAACAAAAATAACACTTAGCAAAGCATTGTTGTCTATGTCTGCATTGGTCACTGTATCACCTCTGAAAAGGAGTGTCAGCAGTCGAGCTTTAATTAATGATCTCAGTCTCTGCAAGAGACGAGAGGCAGCCTCTCCATTCTGCACTGTGCAAGACTTTCATCAATTATTCCAGGGTGCCTCCATTGGAGTGCATTAGAGCATATCTATGGTTACGAGGGCTGAGCAGTAAGAGGAGAGTTAAAAGGCAGGTAAGACGTAGTTTAGGCCCAAAATGCAGACTGTAGTCAAGCAGACTTGATATTGGCTGCAAAAATATAACATGAATAAAAATCTCTTCATAAGTTAAGCGATTATAAAAGCATCTTAAAAAAACCAAACACTTCCGTAGTGTTTGCAGCAATGACTGCAATCCAATGGGTGTATACTGGCTCAAATAACAACTGACTATAAAAAAATCCTCCATATTCAAGAACAACCCCAAAACAAAGTGCTTGAAATAGTGCAATCAAGCATTTGACTCATAGCAACACTGCCAGATCAGGGTGGTTCTATGGCATTTTCGTAAAGCTCTTAGGCACAGATGTTTGCAGGACCAGCCCAAGACGTTGTTCTAAAAAGATCTTAAACCTTTCAAGTATATTAAAAAACTGGATTTGATTCTTTTATATCCCACTTACTGCCAACTTTGATTACTCTTACTATTATCAGACACTCTAAGCCCATTCACTGGAACTGAATGTTTCTTTTTTCCTTTTTCTTTGAGTGACTACAAGGTATTTGACTAAAAGCATTCATAACTTAGTAAGCATTTCTTTTTTTCCTTTTTTCTTTAAAGAGGTAGCATCCCTCAAAAGGAAAGCTGTCTGTGTGGGTGATGGTATCATGTGGAAACCACTCTGTCATGCAGGGCAATTCTAGGCCAGGGCTAAAGGGTAAGAATAGGAATGGGTAGGTATAACTAAGAAGTGATGAGGTTGGTGGCGGAGGTTCTGGTTGGTTTGCAAGGCTGATTTGCACAGGTGGGCTTCATTCACATACAATATGGTGACTTGTCCCTTGGATATAGAGACCTCAATCTTTGTAAACCTATCCTTAGCGTCCCCTGCTTACCAACACACCTTAGCAGTGACTATTTTCCCCTTGCCTCACCTCAGGTGGGCCTGGTCCACATGGGAGACTCAAAGGCCAGTGTGTTTATTTTATCCTGACTCATTTTATTTATCTGCTATGTAAAATATTAACATCCTTTGATAACTTTGTTTTCAAAATAGTTCTAACAATTCTTCTCTTGTTTGAGTACCTAAATGTTATTTTTCACTTTGCATAAAAAATAGTTTGAATATATTTCATAAAAATTTCAACATAATTTTGACATCCTTAACAAATCCTACAGATTTCCTTGTTTTTTAAAAAAGCCTATTCTTGTCTCCGACTATGCCACCCTGACAAGCCCCATCCCATCTGATCTCAGAAGCTAAGCAGTGTTGGGCCTGGTTAGTACTTGGATGGGAGACCACCTAGGAAGACCAGGTGCCACAGGCATAAAAAAAAACCAAAAAAAAAAGCCTATTCTAAAATGTTTGTTTTGAACCAAATCTGGCTCTTTAAAGTATGCAACAGTGAATGAATTTTAAGACAAATTGCTCTCTGGGTTACAAACTTCAACCTCCATTTGCTTTTGCAAACAATACATAAATCAAAGAAAATGTAGTAGCTTTTATAAAATGAGTCCTGATCAACATAGTCATTTTTTATTTATGCTGGCTAAAACTACTTGTTTTCCTAAACATAAACCAAGAGGGCAATTTACTACTTACTGTTAATTCATTGATACAAAGAGCAGAAACTGGAGCTCGATGGCCTCGAAGCTGGGTTAGAAATGACAGCTTGTTCAGATCCCAAATGATGCAAGTTCGGTCACGGGACCCGCTGACGATTATGTGATAGGCCAATGATGCCGTGGCACAGGTGACAGTATCAGTGTGGCCAAGTAAGGCCTGCAAAGGAGAACAGAAAACACCAGGCTTATCACAGTGACGGTGATCCCTCAGAGATTCCCGAAGGTCCTGGATGCGCCAGGAGACGCCAGACACGTGAGCTGCGAGTGAGAGCCCTGAGCTGCAGTGTCTGGAAAGTCGTCATTCTCTTCTTGCCGAAGGTCCTGGCTTCATCCCACCAGGGGTTAGAGAGGAGTCTGGAGGATGCTGGAGCTCTACTCTCCATTTTTATGCTACTTCTTTCCTGGACCTGGGCCAGTATCTTAGAAAGAAGGGAGAATGGCACCTGCAAACCAGCTTGGGTTTCTTCCTACCATTTCTAGATGGAGATGTATCAATTATGGCCCCCAAAATAACAGAATTTGAACTCTGAATCTATTTTTTTTATGCCATCAACTCCTGTTAAGTCCATTCTAAGGAACTACAATTAGGTAGATTTTTTAAAAATGTACAAACAGTGAGAAATGCATGGTAGTGGTACATGGTCTTAGAAAGACAAAAAAAAAAAAATGTGATCCTGATATGTCTTCTGAGTTCCTGTTATTGAACTGGAGACATCTGAACATCTACTATGCCAAAAGGATTCCTTCTTCAAACGAGAATAAGAATTTTTCTTTTGTGCTGGCATATGAAGAGAAACAGGACCCAGGGAAATGGCAATGTGGGAAAATGAGCATTCTGAAGAAAAAGGTTCAGATTACTGTTAAGAGTTCCTCATAGTAATCTGAATTTTGTATTTAATGAGATGGCTTAAAATGTCATATAGACATACTATATGCTTGGTAAAGCCCAGAAAGCTGTTTTAAATAAGAAGTATTTTCTACTGAGGGGTTACTGGCACACTAGCTAGCTTCAAAGCCCATTTTCTAAACTGAAAATACTGTAAGCAGGAGTTTGGATCAGCAAACTACATTGTCAACCTTGTATCTGTCCATGTTAAGTCTGTATTTTTTCATGAAAAGACTATCCCTTTAAGTGGCTTAATATAGATCCAGCAATCAATAAAGTATCTGGCCTGTACAGATGGCTGTTGGTATAAGTACAAGGGGTTCACTTCTTTCCACTACTGTCTAAGTACGGTTTTGGCTTCACACGGAACCGAATTTATATCCTGGCTTTCCCACTAAGTGTGACTTGGGCATGTATCTTAACTTCTCTAAGCTGAGATTTCTTTCAGGTGTAAATAGGGCTAATAACTACCTTGTAGAATTGTGAGGGCTGGAGTTAAAAATTTTTAGAACACCCAACACAGTGCCCTGAACACAGTATGTGCTCAATAAATGGTAGATATTATTGTCATACTACTTTACAAATTTGTATCATAAAAAACTTAGATTTATATTCCATTAAAAAAACTGCATAATAAATTCACTCACAAATCAAATATTAAAAGATGATGGCTTAATTACAAAAGGATTCTTGCTTTAAGTAAAAATTTATAAGAGTCAGTAAGAAGTAATCAAAAATACTTGTTGATAAGATCAATAATTCTACTGAATACCTTTATGAGTTTATAATATTCTTCAGAATATGATAAATGAGGAAAGAGAAAAACAAAAGAAATATTTAAATAGTCTGGCTGAATGAAAATCACCCAGGAACAAAATTAACATAACTCAATAGCAAATGTAATTTGGTTGCAAAAATACAAATTACATATAACTTGAGATATAATGATATTATTTAAATATATTTAAAAACATTTTACCTAAAGACAGCTTGCTTCGATTTTAAAAGGAACCAGCTTATTTTAGAAACAGTATCTTCCGATTTCATTTCCTTTATTTTTTAGACCCATTTCTAGCAAAAGAACATATATTATGTTTTGGTTTTGTCCATTATGTCTGAAGCACCTTGGAATTCAGGAAATGTTTTTAATTTCCTTAGAGTGTAGGCAGCTGAGAGGGAGAATGTCCATCTTCCGCCTAGTGTGTTACCTGTTTGAGAGAGAGGCTCTTTGCTTTTTCTTTTGAGGTGCCCATCTCCCACACACACACAACTGTGCTCGTTCCGCCTGTGATGACCAGCTTGGGGTTGGGGCAGATTGCACAGAGAATCTGGCCCCACTCAGACAAACATTCATAAACAGTCACTGCCTGTAAAACAAAACAGGTGAGACACAGATGTCATCAAGTTACTACCAATGTCTGAAACACGATGAGCATACTGAGCGAAGGAGAAGAACCTCTACGCAGGCACCTCAGTGGCAAATAAGGCTGTGCACATTCTGGGCTGGTTTCAGTTTAAGCAGCTCTTCCATTGAAGCTCTACTCTGAACCATCCCCTACAGTCTCCTAACTACAGTTGCTGCTAAAAATCATGGGGGTCTCTAGTTTCTCCAGCAGGAAAATGATGTTTAGATTTTTCTGAACTTTGTATGACGCTCTATAAGATGCAACAGGACAATTTGGTAATAGGATCTATTTGCTGCAGCCAGTTAAAATATAAAAGGAAAGCATGAGGGCTGCTGTTTAATGAGAATGTTAACGAAACAGCCTGGTGTTACAGAGCAACATACAGACTTACACACACTCTTTCCCTCTTGCATTTGGGAGGTGAGAAGGCAAACACCGGGCCCTAAAGGATCACTACATATGGCCTCTCTCAAGAGGTACTTACGGGACTCAAAATAGTAGCTGCTGCTTCTTGGGGTTTTTCTGTTAGCCATTTAAGAGAAATGAAGTGGTAAGTAGGCCAGATGGTGACTCGCCAAAAGGAGGATCCTCTGGCTGGCAGACATGTTGGCTACCTGGCTGTCTAGGAAGTTCGAGAAATTCTTTGGGAGGGAAACTGCTAGCTCCAAGTATACCACTTTCCAAAGAGGGTTGTTCAGCAGAAAACATGACTTGTTCACTAGCTCCTTTATCCTGACCTGATGCAGTGAAGCTTTCTCTTCCTCCGGCCTTGGAGGAACAGCTGACAAGCCCTGGGCCTGGGCTTTCCCCCAGCCCCGAAAGCAGGGTATCCAGACCACGAAAGAGTGACATGAAGTGAGTGAGCGAAAAACAATGCAAACCTTGTCTGATTCATAGGTTCCCAGCCGGCAGCTGAGGTCTGAGTAGCTCCAAGCAAAAGTTTTATTCCAGGTTGGTGGGATGAGCACCTTATTCTGTTCTACTGCAAGAATACCTTTATCTGTGCACACTATCTGTCCCACGGCTCTTTGAGTTCTATAAACAACACATCGACATGTTAGAACAGGAACAGGGAAAAATTTCATTATTCCATAGGGGATGACAAAGTAATCTCAAGTATTTGTACAAATGAAGAATACTGATACCCACATTAAGACAAAATGACCTTAGAGGTACAGCTTGGCTTTCAGCCTCCCACAGCCCTGCTGGGGAGACGTCCACCCTGACCGGTGTTTGCAGGGCTTCTCTCCAGCCTTCCTGTCTCTGGACTCTTTGGTTTGGCTCCTAGCAATCAGTCCTGCCTTCCTGATTTCTAGGGCTGCACAGAGTGATCTAGGATGCTTCCTGAAGTGCCACACACAGACCTGCAACCAATCTCAGCTTTCAGCACCTCCCAAGTTGCATCCAGCCCTCAGGCTTCCTGTAGAAGTCCAAGACATTCCTGGGAGGCCTGGACTCCCTGCTGTGCCCCAGAGCCTCCTGGACACACCAGTGCTACAGAACCATCGCTGGAAAGTGACCCGAGCTGGCATAAGGCGAGTCTGTGTAATGAGGCAAAATGGCCGAGAGCTGGCGGTCAATCCAAGTAACCAGACTTTGACATTCCAATAGTCATATTTCCTTAATTAAGTAACAAATTCAAGGCTTTACAAAACACTTTTTCTAAGGGTAAAAAAATCCACTTGAAAAAATATTTTTAACTCATAACAACATTAATTAAAAGATGGATGCTTTTAGCTGACCTATGAAGAATGTAGTCTTGTTACTATTTCTAAATTGGCAAACAAGTATCAATGACGATGACAGAAGTTTTCCTACATATAGATAGTTGAGCTATAAGATTTGGTATTTTAGAGTTTTCACTATCTTATCAGGAGGGAGAAACTGGTTTGGTTCTTTTTGATGCAGAATTCAACAAGCCAAAAAAAGAAAAGAGAAAAGGAAAAGAAGAAAATCTAACACGTACTTTTTGGTGATTTAACACAAAAATTATAGCACTTCTTATAAATTACGGTATTGTCGAAAAGCAAATTTGTTATTGCTCCACTAGATTATTAAATAAGCCCAGAGAATCATGAATCAAAAGTTGACTTCCCATCATCTTACCTTTCACAGGTGTCAGAGAAGGCCTCAGGTTGTCTAGATGATGGAAAAAGATCTTGTCGCTTGTAGACCCTGGTGGGACAGAGACTCCTGCACTGTCTCCATTGAGACGACTCCTTACTCGTTTTGGTGGATGAGGTTTTTTAAATAACTGGTATAAGAGAAGATGACGCATTTATAACGAAAGCTAACATAAGCCCTTTTATATGATGGGTATGTTTTTATTTCACTTAAACCTCATAACAATAATTAGGCCCTGTATTAATGCATTTTACATTTGAAGAAAGAAATTCAAAAAGGCTCGGAAAGTTAAAAGAGATCTTACACCTTAGTAAGTAGGGAAAAGGGCTATGAAACTCAATGAGTTATTGTTATACTATGCTGATTTCATAATAACTTTTCAAAAGTCAATCTACTCACACTACAGTCAACTGACAATTCTTTTCTCATAATATTTAAAAGTTGACTAATTCTTTATAGCTCAACACCAATCTGTGCCACTGAGGGCAGTTAGATATTCTAACTGGGCTCTTTCTGGCTTCAACACGACCTTTCTCTCTGAGACATCATTTTGGTCTCTTTTAGGGTCTACCAATCTGCTGAAAGTATGAACGCTGCTACCTTTTTACTTTGTAATGTTGTAAAGAAAAAAGTAAAATGCCTGGCATCTCTGTTCAGTATTTCTATAGGATTAAAAAGTATTAATATACATTTAAGATAACTATTTTTCAAGTATCATTTATCTTCAAAATATGCATTAGTTACTTCTGTCAGAAACTGATATTTGAGGAAGATTTTTTATGAAATGAGGTTTAAAATGAATACAATACTACCACACTTTGTGAACTTGACATTTGGATTTCCAGGAGAAAAACAGAAAAAATACTTTGTATAGAAGAACATATACATTTTAGTTTCCCAAACATTTACACTATTTTATACAGGGGCATATTATAAGAGTTCTGTTACTTTCTAAAAAAGTTAATAACGACACAAGACTGTGAAGTTGTATCAAGACCCACACACTTTAAAGTATGCTCATGAATGAACATTTACTAAAGAAACTTTATATGAGGACCCAAGGACAGAGCACAGTGCCAGGTGAAGATGTATAAAGGGGTATGGACATGTTAACCACAAAACTTAGATTTGCCTAGGATTGCTATTTCCTAGTGCTTGGCAGTACTCTCTATAGTCACTAGAATGTCCTAGAAATACATTATTATCCAGACTCTACCTCCCAGACTGCTTGCCTCTAATACTCAAAAGAGGAACAAAAATCCTAAAACAGTACATGTTGTCTTGATTTTTTTTGTTCAGAATATTTTTCCCAGAGGTTATGAAAGATGGTTACTGCATTTCTAATCCTCGGAAAAAGAAAAGATTTAACTAAGATTCTTCAACGGTGATTAGACTTTATCAACAGCATTTCATTTGGAAAGTAAACATGGTTCCTTCAGGCTGCACCATGAACAGCACAGTTACAGGCTGTCATACTGTCTATTACAGCTTTTCCATATACAAAGACCTGCCATTGTTCTGTGTGTGTCCAACTATCAACCCTAGAAACCTCAACGTTGGTTAACCTACAAGAAGGGAGTCCCAGAGAGACGTCTGAAGCAGGGACAGAAAAGATAGCCAGGGCCGAGGGCAGAGGCCAGGCACTCGGGAAAGTGGGCGGTCAAACAACCTAGCAAAGCCTTCTCCATAGTGCTGGTGCCCCTAGTGCACTCCACTCTCCAGGCGTGTCCTGGATGATGAGGATCAAAGGGATGGAGTCTCAATGGGGTTTGCTTACGACTGAAGGTAGTGAGAGCAGTTGGTGCAGGGCTGGTTCGACCAGGCAGCCCCATGACAGGTAGTCTCACATCATGGCACTTCTACCTCCCTAATCCAAACTGCCACTGTCCGATCCCTGAACTACTTAAGACAAGAGCTTCCTCAGTGGTCTTTGGCTCCTAATTCGTCTCTGCTAGTGAGTGAGTGAAGTGAGTGAATAAGTGAGTGTGTGTGTGTGTGTGTGTGAGAGAGAGAGAGAGAGAGAGAGAGAGAGAGAGAGCGCGAGAGAATGTGTAGCCAGAATAATCTTTAAAGTCTAAATATGACAACTTCCCTGCTTAAAGTCAGCACTGGCTTCCTATGGGCTCTGGGACAAAACCCCATCTCTGTGCACACTGTGGCCCCCCAGGCCCTGTCTGCTCCCGACTGTTCTCCCCGTCGAGCGCCAGGGCTCGTGCAGGTGCAGGAAAGCATGTCCTGTAACATTCTCTTTGAACGATAAAATTTGTGTTTATCTGGATGTGAAAGGGAAGAAAAAGCAGTAATCTAGGGACCTAATGGGTGATATTTATGGTTCTTTATTGAAAACTCAGTCTAAACTTAATTATTATATTACATGATTATTGATCATCTTAAGAAATATTACAGAGCTTAAAGAATGAAACAGAGAACACTGATGAGGAAAGACCACCCATACCTGTTTAGGGATCTGACCGAAGTTATTAATGAACCCTATGGTGGCTGTCTCCTTCAGTGGGTCATTTATGTTGTAGATATCCACTTGACCCTCATAAAACAGATGATGGAAGACATTGACGGCTTCTACTGCAGCAGGGCCTTGCTGCTTATAGCCAAAGATTAAGTCAATCCACTCATGCAATGGGCACTCACGTAATCACATTCCAAAGCCTGTAATTTCAAGACACAGGTTCAGTTTCAGTCACTGGCTGACAAGTATTACTTGCTCAGAAAGTCAAAAAATTAGTCAGTGGCCAACAGGAACTAAAATAACTAAAAATCATGAAGACAATATTAGTAACTGGGTGATACATTGCTCAAGGTCTTCTCTTTGTATGGTGGTCCATGACCCAATGAAATCTAAGTTCAACTGCAAAGTGTACTCCCATTACCTCGCGGTGGACTCTGATGAATTCTCGTGGGTCCCCTTTTGCCCAGGGTGGAAGGATAACATCTCCAAGCTTGGTGCCATTTTGTTTACAGCCTGTGCAGTTAGGTACATTAAGAAGAAAATAGAGAAATGTGATAAATAATAACTTCATATCACAGTAACAGAGAAATAGTGGGTTTAGATTCATTACTGCAACTATGAAATTTTACCACCAGAAAGGACCCTCAAGATCATCTGCTCTGGTATTCCCCTAAGACTGCTCCCTAGTGCACTTCCTCAGAGAGATTTATTAAGTGTTAGGAAAACTGAAGGGCCCTCATGGTCAAAAGACTTGTGCAAACGCTGAGTTATGCAAAGTTGAACATGTTTCTTTTCTTCAAAACCCCTGAGAAGCACTGCTCTTCTCTAGGGGGGACATCAGATGAACCATTTCTAAAATTTAATTGACCACAGGCCTCCTTAATGAAACATTTCATGAGGTTACTGTTTTGAGATCGGAAACCCCCCTCAAATTCAATTCTCTTAGGATGGTTCATGCAAAAGACCATTAACAATTTCTTTAAACTCTTATTTTTTTAGGCTTTTCCAGAATGCTGAAAGCTTGGTGAGTCATCAGCATTTAATCAGTATTGTATTTCTTGTCTTAATGTTTTGACAAAATTTTGACATTCACATGGAGGAGATTATTGAAAGACCCAGCACCTAATACCTAAGTCATTTTCAGTTTGAATGCTCTCTATGCTTAAGGGGAAATGAAAGTAGCATTGTCTCCTAAAGATATTTTGGAATACATGTGGTTTCTCACATTTCTGATTCTTAAATTCTTCAGAGAGCTCTGTTATGTATTTTGCTGTAAGGAGTCTCATTAAAAAAAAAAAATCTAAAACAACTTTTTGCTGTTAGTTTATCATTTAGCAAACAACATTTGGAAAAGACCATGCGGCTACCTGGCAGAAACAAAAACATTTAGTTGTGATAAGGCATACAAGTGACAGTTAGTTACTCCATGTGTTTCTGTTATTTTAATGCATTGTTAAATAATGGATTCTGTTATTTTATGTCATAGCCAGCTAATCTCTAAAATGGTAAAGAAACTATTTGCTATGAAATCTGTCCACAACAAAACACATTAAACAGGACTGGCATCTAAGCAAACGGGTTTTTTTTCTTTTTCTTTCTTTTTTCAGGTTCTTTTGCTTTTTGAAATAACACCAAAAACTCTGTAATGGTAGCTCACAGTTTTCCTAAGTATAAATCAGATGATCACTGTGAAAAATGACTTTATAAACAATAATGTCTACTCACTTAACAGCAGTTGGTTAGCTAAACAATGGTATTAGAAACTTTCATAGAGAAGTGTAATTGTCCAAATTTTAAAACACAAAGGCAATTCCAAGTAAGGGCCAATAAAAATATTACCTTTAGAAACAATCTTGTTTTCATCATTTTACTTGATGGCTTATTTATAATGTGATAGTAAGTGTGAGATACAAAAAATCAGTTTATTGTGTATAAAGGAATATCTTGACTTAGTTGGAAAAATAACCATATGATTTAAGAAAAAATAAAACAATCAAGTTATTACAACCCCACTCCATGCCCCCTCTTTCATACCATCACTCCAGTTCCCCTGAAATGTCCTCCAGGTCTAACTTTTTGATAATAAGAAAAAAGTAATAATTCTCAGGCTATCTGAGATATAATCTACTTTTTAAATTTTTGCACATAAGCCCTAAACAATGAAATAATTGTATTTAGTCAGCACTACCTGTAAATTTAAAATGTCTATAGGAAATGCTTGTTTTAACTCTGCCACTCTGTAGCTCGCCTCCATGTGTGTCCAGGAAGGGCAGGGATGAATGTTACTCATTCCAGAAGTAGGGAGAAAAATCCAAGTGTGTTTTTATTTCCTTTTGAATTAATTAATTAATTTTGTTATGGTGACATCAGTTAACAAAATCCGGTAAGTTTCAGCTGTACATTTTAACCAAGTGTTTTTTCTTTTAAACCATTTACTAACTCTTTTTAGGCAGAGGCAAACGGTGTTCTTTGGTTTTCTATTTACGGAGGTAAAATTCATGTAACATAAAAAAGTGAACAATTCAGTGGCAGTTAGGACATTCAAAATGTTGTGCAACCATTACCTCTCTAGGCCCAAATATTTTTATCACTCTTAAAAGAATCTTGTATCCCCTGAGCAGTTGCTCCCCATGCCTCTCACCCCCCTAGTCCCTGGTAACCACCTATTCTGGATATTCTATATAAATAAAATCATACATTATGCGACCTTCTATGTCTGGCTTCTTTCACTTAGCCTAATGTTTTTGAGGTTTCATTCCATATTGCAGCATTTATTAGGACTTCATACTTTATGGCTAAATAACATTCTATTATATATATTCATTCTACAATTTACTATTGTAGTGGGCTGCTTCTCCCATTTAGTTATTGTAGACAGTGCTGCTATGAACACGTGAGTGCATGTACTTGTTTGATTTCTTGTTTTCCATTCTTTTGGACACATACCTAGGACATACCTAGGATTGGAATTACTGGGTCATGTGGCAATTCTACGTTTAACTTTTTGAGTAACCACTAAACTGCTTCCCACAGCGGTTGAACTATTTTCATTCCTATCACCGATATACAAAGGTTCTATTTTCTCCACATCCTTGACAATTTTTGTTATTTTCTGTTTGTATTTTTTTCATTGTAAGCCATATTTAGATGTAAAGTGGCACCTCACTATGGTTTTGATTTGCATTTCCCCAAAATAACTAATGATGTTGAGCATCTTTCATGTACTTATTGGCCATTTGTATAATTGCTTTGGAGACATATCTATTCAGGTCCTTTGACCATTTTTAAATTGGGTCATTTATCTTTTTGTTGAGTGGTAAGAGTTCTTTATATTCTGGACATTAGACACATATTAGATCTATCATTTGAAAATATTTTCTCTCATTCTGAAGATTTTCTTTTCACTTTTTGCATAATGCCCTTGGATGCAAAGTTTTAAATCTTGATCAATTCCAATTTGTATTTGTTTTGTTTTTGTTGCTTATGCTTTTTGCTAGCCTATCTAAGAATTCATTGCCAAATACAAGATCATGAAGATTTAGCCCTGTTTTCTTCTAAAACTTTTATGGCTTTAGCTCTTATATGAATATAATGTTTTTTAAACTGTGTGATTTCATGGAGGCAAGATCATTTTGTTACACAGGTGAGCATGAAAGAGCTACATGACTTTTCATTTACTTATTTAAAAGTGGAACTTTTGGCTGGGTTTGTAAAATAGTCTGGCTAGAACACTTTTGCAACACAGATTATTATAACAGATCCAGTGTTTGTGGATGATTGAGGGTATCCCTTTCTTTTTCCAAAGGTGAACTGTAAATGAATTTAATAAAACACTAACATGCATCCATATTCAAATGCTCTGTAGACAGCTGTTGTTTTTCCTAGTTCAACATCTATTCTATTCCTTTCAGGAGCCATCACTCCCTCCAACTCTAACTCCTAGACTTGGTATCTTTAGCTGCTCAAGGGTGAGCTCTAGGCCCAATCAATAATGATGAAACCCAAATTAAGGACTTTTGCTGGTGCTATTGAGAGAGTTTATTATCTTTCCCATTGGACCTGGAGCTATAATTTCATAAGGTTAGGATAATGGGTAATTAAATAAAAATTATTTTAAAAAAATTTTTATAAGAAAAATCACTAAAATGTATTAGATATGAAGAGTCCCCTGATTTTCCAGTTAATTAAATGTTTTGAGGTAGTACAGTAATAATTTATATGTTGAATTCTTACAGTATAAAATATGAGGCATGAAAAAATCAAAACAGAATAATATCTGGCAGGAATATCCTGCAGTGGAAACAATGGGATTTTGATATGTTTTAAAAGAAATATCCAGAAACATAGATCAGCAAACTGTATTTCAAGAAACTGTAACCAAAGTCAAATCAACATCCTGTAACTGCTAAAAAACATAAAGCGGACAGAATACTTATGAAATTTCTCTTTTTATAAATGTTGATTTGGTCCTGTTTTTCTAGTAAATAGTATGCTAACAGGATAAAACAACAAAAAAAGGAATTTAAAGTTATTCTGAAATTCTAATTTTAAAACATTAGCATATAAGCTGAGAAAGTCTCAAGCAATACATAATATTAAAATAATACAAGAAAAATTTGGATGCACTCTTGGCTATTAATGGATTTTTCAATTGTAATAATTTTCAAATAAATTTTTATCTCACCTTACCTGTTTTCACAGAAGTAACAGTATTCTGACCATTGGATGTAATCTGTGTCAATGTATAAATGTTTCCCAGATACTAGGTTTGAAACAGTTATTTTTCTTTTTATATTTAACCACACACACCCAATTACAGTAAATAGCAGCAGCTGAAACCACAAGGACATCTTATCAGTATGTACTGCACGATCTTTAGAAAAGCGACTTATTTCTATTAGTCTCTTCCTGGCCAACGTTTCTAAGATAGTGCCATAGCTCTACATACCTAGATCAAAGTTGTTAGAATTGAATAGGAATTCTGGTAAGTAAAAAAATTCTGGGATCAATTCTTTTACATCTGCCATGTTGTGCTTTGATGCTGAATACCAGGCCTCGCGCACACTGTGAAACATCCGGTCAGCCAGGTCAAAGTGGCCTCCCTGTGGGCAAAATGAAAGGCACCTCTCTATTAGAGAACCACTCCCACCTCATAGCTTCTATCAAGCTCAGGGCTTGAAAACCCCAAATAAATATGTTTGGTGATATTTGCATTTCCCATCATCCTATGTGATGTACACAACATTTTAAATGATCACAAAAAGAAACTTAGTTCTCTTTGGGGTACTCCTTTCAAAGAGAGTTCAATGTATTTGTATTATAATCAAAGTAAAATATAAATATGAAGATTTTAAAAAGTTATTTTAAAATATTAGTTTTCAGAGAGGGAAGACTATAAGGAATATGAATTCTTTCACGATTTGATGATATTCCTCTTAAAAAGATTCTATCATAGTCATCTACAGCTGGAGATGTTCAAGTCATATATGTTTGAATTTCATAAATTAATGTGAAATACAAGTTCTCACACCAATGAGAATTATGTGGAGAACTTGGAAGGTGGTCAGAAAAATATACATTGATAAAACAAATTCAAATAGAAATGGGATTTCTTTTGCTTACACAGCCTCATAGATATAACACCCCCATCCTCAGTCAAATTCCCTATGCTGTGTTTTAAGTGAACACAGCATTATTTGTCTTTGTGATGAAGTTCACTATGGGAAAATGCCAAAGTCCATGCAATGGCTATCAAGGCACGCTCCCATTTGGCCCATTACCTCTCTGACCTCATCCTCTATGACTTTCCCCAATACTTACTCTGCTCCAGACACAATGTCCTCCTTGCTGTTCCTCAAACATCTCAGGCACACACGCCTCGCATGGGCTGTTCCCTGTGCCTGGAGCACACTTTCTTCAGATAGTGGCATGAGTGACTAACTCCCTCACCTCCTTCGAGTTTTTTTCAGATGTCATCTTTACAAGGACACCTACTCTGACCACTTTTTAAAGCTGCACTGTGACCTCCCCCACCTCCCATTCCTGCCGTTCCCATCCCCCTTTCTCTCATCTATATTTTTCGATAGCATTTATCACATTCTACAACACCTGATAATATATTGATTTATTTGCTTGTCTGTCTCCCTTGACCAAAATACGTAAGTACCACAAGGCAGGGGTTTTGTCTTTATTCACTTATGTTCTCCAAGCACCTACAACAGTGCTCAAATAAATGAAAGAGAACATGGAGAAAAGTAATTTTAACGAAGAAGAGAGCAAATGAGCTAGACTATTTTACTATTTTTTTAATGTTGTTGAATTCAACCAGTTAAAGTTCAAGTCCATATACACAGCTGGAAAGCATATGTTACTTGTTTATTTGACTAAAGGACACTGACACTTTTTATTGCAAAAAATTTTAGTTTATTCATTAATTTCGGTCCAGCAAAATTTCACTTAAAATGTTTGACTACTTTTGTGAGTGAAACTTCGCAGGTCTTATTGCAAGGCAAGATAACATTTTTGGAAAAAAGCAACAGTTTTAAATAGAATGAAGGCATGTATAAAATGGAAAAATTCTAAATTTAGTTTTACCTGTAGCCTTAAGAATATCTGTGTGAAAGGCTCCATCCTCACCAGGTATGAAGCCACAATCATAGCAGATGAATAATGAGTCCCATAATGGTAGGCTGGAGTTTCTCCTGTTCAAGAAAATTGAAAAGAATCCACATAGTGACCACTGCTAGGCTTAATTTTTTTCTTTTGTATCTTCGCTTGTTTTGCTTATTTGCAGGGGACACATGATAAACATTAAACATGATAAATAATAAGTAATCTGGATAGGGTTTCAGAAGGTAGTCAATAAACTTCTTTTTTAATGCAAAAGAGTTCCAAAAAGTACTTAAGTAAAATTATGAGAGTCGATAAATGAAAACGTAATTCCTGGCCTAAACATAATTCAAAATAAAGGCATATCATGATGGGAAATTTCTGCACTATACAAAGCAGACATACTTGATTTTCTGCCAGTACCTGACAGGCTAACTAAAAAACCCTTTCTAAGCATGGTCATCAGTTGCCATGCAAACCTGATATTCTGTTCTTATAGTTGTATAGATGTAATGGTATATAAGCAATTTGGGGAAAGATGCAAGGATGTCAGGCCACTAAATAATGACTTATTTTTGAAATTCGGTACAAAGTCTAATGAGAAGAAAAGTTACTTACCATTAGGATCTTCCCAATCTTTAAACCGCTTCTTATATTGAGCTAATCGTTCATCAGTCTGTGCCCCCATTGGCTTAGCCAGGTTTCTAAATGTCTTGGGATTAGTAAGATCTACCTCCTAAAATACAAAACGAAACCCAATTCCACATTACTGTACAGCCTCTATTCTCACCAACGTAGATACGGTGGCTGCAGCAGACAACGGTGATTTGTAAATGCGCTAGTACCTGTGGGGTCACAATGGCAGAACTGGACTCCAAAACAATGCTAGGTACCTACTGGTTATTCACACTTTATAGATAGGCACATGGCAGTGTGTTAATTGATTCAGTTTGAAGACCACTGCTTTGGAAATTAAGTGTTCATGGGGAAGGCACTCAGGATTCATGACTGGAGATGAGGAGTAAGAGGGAAAATCCTTCCGTGTTGGCAAGGACACAACAGAAGACTGGGGACACAAAGGCTTCAATTCAGCTTTATCTTCCCTCACTCATACAACGAGAATCAGATCTCCTTTCTGTTCTCGTGCCCTCCTCCTGTTTCACTCCAACTTCACTTCTGAGCATTTTATTCTGAGAGATGATTAAGAAGTGAAATATAGTAGAGTACTCAGTAATTTGTTCGTCTCTAAAAGACAACATCGAACTGCATCAAGTGACTTCCAACTGACATGGAATCTTCCAGGCTACCAGAGATTATTTAAAAAGCTCACCTCTAGTCGACCTAATTTATATAGTTAAAAGGAAGCCAAAATTTACCTCCTGAGGGTTTTAAAAGTATAATTTGAAATATATACCTCATAGAATATTTAATTTATGTCTTTTGTATAGAGCATCATGCCCATCAACTTTGCCAAACTTGTATTTTAAAAGTCTTGGGCAGGAGAAATTGATTCACATTTATGAATTTAAGTCAAATTAATATATCTGTACCCTCAAGATCTATATGCAAAAACCTTCAGTAATACTTCTTTGGTTAGTTCAACAGACATTAAAGTGTATACTAAGTGCCAGGCATCGTTCTAGTGGTTGGGAATTGAAAGATACATAAAACAGTGTGTGCTCAAGGACCTCACAGTGGAGTACAGTCAGACACAAATCGTGATTATAACATGCTATATAAGAAAATACCATGATACAGCTTCAAGGCAGTGTGTGAAAGAAGAAGAAAGAGGAGGAAGAGAACAGAAGGCTCCCCAGAGGTGTTAACTTGAATATGTCTTATAGGGTGAAATGGAGCTTGCGAGGTGAATCTGTACGTGGGAGAAAGATGTGCAGAACCACGGGAGAATTCCACAGTGTAGAGCGTAGTGCGAGCAGTCCTGGGAGTACGTGAGGGACGGATACAGAGGAGATACATTCTAAAGGGCGTGGGTACTGAGGTTTTTAAATTCTCTCCAATTTATGATGATGATTCACCGAATCATTTATAAACAGGAATGACTCAATTAGATTTGTGTTTCTGATATTGGCTTCAGCGTAAGAAACAGAGTAACATCCACCAGTGGATACAAATTAATTAGCACTTAAGGGTATCAGACAGATATTATGAATTGATAACCATGAAATTGGTCAATTATTCACACTTTATACCAGTCGAAGCTAACACTTTTCTTGTCTTTGAAAAAATGCCTGTTGAGAACTTTAAACTATAAAGCAAATAAAACAATTGAGTAACTGCAATATCTTTTAATCACTTTTGAAAATGTGTCCCAGTCATACAAAATGGTTTGAGACTTACCTCTGAGTCGTAATCTGCAAGGATCCAAGGAAACACAGGATACTGCATGAGATCATTATATGATCTGCCAGCCAAAGTGTTCAAGTGCATCAAATACTGGAAGTTACTGATTTCACCTCTCTAGGAAAATATAAGTAAAGATTCATTTCAGAACAATCAATTACCTCTACTAGGTTCACTTTTAAAAATTTTATATGCAAAATGACGTAAAGGACAGTTTCTTTCTTATAGATTTCAGAACATCAAACTTTTTTTTTTCTAAAAAAGAATAAAAACGAAACTTTTTTCCTATGGTAAATATTTTATAAATTGTTAAAGTGTCTTCAACTATATGATTTATACCACCTAACTATAAATTTATATAGGAAGCTTATATTTTCATTAAGCTTACCTCCCATCTCTGAGTCACAGACTTTTCTCCAACCAAAGTGCTAAGCAACCCAGATCTGAAAACAATAAATAAATAAATTGTAGGCAATATAATTTTAAATCTTACTAATTATAAAACTGAAAATTTTAAGTCACTTGGTCCAGGAATTATTCAAACTATGGAAGGCCTATTAGGTCATGAAATCAGTTTAGTGGGTTTTAATAAGCATTTTGAAACATGAAATAACATGGAATAAAACTGAAGAAAACAGAGACCTTTGGAAGCATCATATATAGTAAGGGAAAGTATTTCCAGCAAATTTTGTTTTACTATTTTTAAGTCAGTTTGTGTGTCTTGGGATGCAACATAGTATATATTTCTGACTGTGAGTTATGGCAAAAGAGTTTGAAAAACACCGATCTAATCCAATCTTTTACAATAATCCCTACATAAAGATTTAAAGACCTTAAATTGGAATAAGTGAAATAGTATACAACACTTTGTACACAGTAGGTGCATACCAGGTTTCTTAAAAGAGATGTTGAAAAGTGAATAAAAAATCAATATTTTATAACAGGAAAGTTATTTCTGTTCAGGTCATTTAAAATCAAGAAAGTCTTTGGATAGATTTTCCTAGAATGCTACTGAACCTTCTTAAAGTTTAACAGCTTTATGACTTTGATAATTAACATTTCAAAGATTGTAAATTGGCCACTTGAACCAATAGGAAAGCACTTAACATTTTATTGTCTAAAAGGAAATGAATAGATCTGTACACCTTAATTCACAAAAAAATCCAACTCAATAGTACAGATACCACTTTCTACTTCTTTCCATCAGACAAATTGAATGTATAGGATACTCTCCCAGGAAAAGGACCTATGATCATTCCCCAACTTTATAAGAAAGGGAGGGAACAGTAAAAAGAAGATTAAGGTTGAAAATGAATTTCTGCTTCTTGCCTTTGACCTTTTAAAAGTTCTTTAAAAAAGGCCAATTTCGCACAGATAGTAGCAAGAACATTGAAACAGCAAGTTGAAGATTATCTAGGTAGGTAAAAGCCAGAAATTTGACTGCAAGAAAAAAGGCTCCATGCACTCTAAGGGAGCCTTCCACTTCTTGTATTTATCTTAACAACAACAAAATGATTAGGAACAAAACTTGTTTCTGAGGTTAACAAAAGTCATTATTTAGCATTTGCTAAACTCAGCTACAGAAAAATAAAAGCACAACTTAAGAGAAATACATGAACTTAATATATTTAGATGTACACAGACCACAAGTGAACTTTATTTACAGAATCCTCAGTATGTTTTGAGTCATTTTCTTGCATGCTGTAATAATTAATTTGTAGCCCAAAAGCACTGCTTCTTTTCCAGTGGATTACAAAGGGCTACTAGTTCCTGAGTGATAGTAAATGGATGCTGGTATATGAATTCTTAAAATGGCTATATTACCAGAAGGACTTTCTAAGATTAAAATGAGCTGAAAAGAGCACAAAAGAACCATTGAAAGGTTTGAATACGTAAAAACAGAACTTTAAATTTAAAAGTCAAAAAACAAAATTAAGAGGAAAACTGGGCAATTTGCAACAAATATGACCAACATAGAGGTAATACATTAGAGAAAAATTCCATACAATTTGATAATAAGAACTCAGAGAATGAGGTAATTATTTAACTACTGTAGGGTCATATCATAATATTGTATAATAATAATGTATAAATATCAAATCACTATATTGTACACCTGGAACTAATGTCAATTATATTTAAATTCAAAGAAAATAATCAAACCACCAACAACAATGACAAGAAGGAACTCAGTCAAAAATAGGCAATAGTTATGGATAATTCACAAATAATGATTTAAAATAGATAACAAACATAAACAGAGCTCGAGATCATTATTAATAAAAGGAATAAACATTTAAAATCAGAGAAAGCATTTTATAAAATCAGTAAAAATTAAAAAAATATAAAATGTTGACAAGCAACTTATGGAGACAAGCAAGCTTATCCATAAATGGAGGAATATAATAAACGTGTATAATTTTTATGGAAATCAAGTTGTTTTTTTGTGTAGTGAGACCCTTTAAATTCATACCCTCTATTTTATTAAGGGGACTTTACCCTTGAAAAAAAAATCAGGAATCATACTTACATTATTATAACAAGAAAATATGATAAAGATGAAATATCCAAAAATAAAAGAATGTTTTACACATATGATGAATATAGCAAAACAAGTATTTCTGAAGAATTTTTTTTTTTTAGCAGGAGGAAATATTTACATATAACGTTTAATGGAAGAAGCAGAATAGAAATCTGTATTTACAGTAAGAACTCAATTATGTACATAAGAATATAAGCATAAAGAACTCCAAGAAAAATTGATCAAAATGTGAGTGCTGGTTTAACACAAGTGGTCCTGTATACATTGTCTGTTTTCCTTCTAATTTTCAGTATTTAAAAAATTTTGTGCAAACATCAGAAGAGAATACTCATGAAAAATATTAAATACTGCCTAGGTACAAACCATCCTAATTTCACTATTAAACTATAGTGTAAGAAGCAAGCAACCTACCCCTGCTCCACACTTGTGTTCGGTCGTTGTCCAGACACAGACTCTGAACTGTCAGTTAGAGAAGGCACTACAGCCAAAAACCTGAAAATTTAAAAACAGTGTAAAGTTGGAGATGAAGTCTTAGTCAGGATTTAATGGGAACTTAAGAAAGGATGGATGATTCATGTAGATCTTTATTGTTGTGTTTGCTCCTCTGTCACCAGTAACGGCAGGAGAAGGGAATACAAAATAGTTAGAACATTCTGTTACAGAAAGTGATAAGACGGTGGCTCCAAAAGCCAAATATAAAGGTCCACAGCAAAATCTAACATTTTGGATTTTTACATATATGCTGCCATACTACCAGAAGAAAAGGCCTTGCAACACTGATTTACAGGAATTGAGTCAACTTAATGAAATCCTAAAAAGTGATTAACAGCTAAATATATACATGACAGCAAGTAATGATGACAGCTAAGTAAATGACAGAACAGAGACATCACTAAACAAAGAAGATACACACAAGAAAAGAACCTTTATGTGACACTGTTAAAATTTTTTTCAGAGTTGCTCACAATGTCAACATAACCTTTTCAAAGGCAAAAGAGAATTATACAGAAATTCTTTGGATGTGGACACTGAATTTGGCATGTACACAGAAATTACTCAAAGAAAAACTCATCTCTCTGTTATGAAGAGCAGGTAATTCCTTAGCATTGAAAACAATATTACATTTGGAGATTAAAAAGATAATTAAAATGTAAATCACTTAGTTCTTCCCATATGTAAAGGGAGTTCTGGATTACTTTCAACATGCACAGGCACTTTACTTGAAGAACCACCCTCATTCCCTGGTGCGCACAGGTAATATTACTGTACTGTAATTATAAGTAATGTTGCTTGATATTAGTTGTTCCTCACCACAATAATCTGAAATATAAAACTTCCCTTACGAGAGGGCTTGCAAAGCCTATACCACCACCCTTCAAAGAAAAAGGTCTCAGAGCTATGATCAGTTCATAAAAGCCTTATTATTTTTACATCCAACAAAAATATCTTCAAGCACTATGGATGTGGACTATTTTTCTTTTACAAAGTAAATTTTAAATATATATTACCAAAAAAAAAAAAAAAAGGTTAGAGTAGATTGATTAACTGCTTTATTTGGCAATGTGATTTTTTTTTCATGGATGAAGGTATCCAACTTCCCTTCCAAGGCCAGATGGGGAAAGTCTCGTATAAATATAACTTCTAAGGGAACTCAGTCTCTGCATTCAATAGGAAAACATGGCACTGTCTTCTTTTTGGTAAATGTGAAGAAAGCCTATTTTGAACTTGCAGCATTACTTTTAAAGCTACAGTTTCATCATCCTTTTACATTTAGAGACACAGGAGTTGGTGATAAAAGTAGCTTTCGATGACATCTACTATAAATTACCAGAAGGAAAAATGTCATTCCACAATAAAATAGCATCATTTTAAAAGCTAGTTAGAAGAATCATGTTTCAAGAGGTTGCCAAAAATGAAACAAACATTTTCTTCAAAGAAGTGAATTCACTGATCTAAATTCTAGATTTTTAAAAACTAGATAAACTGGTACTTGTTTCCCTTCCATTACTCCCCATGATAGCATTATAAAGTATTCCTAAAATAATACCTTTGATAGACTTTGTTTCTAATTCCCTTCTGAAAAGCAAGGAGGTAATTCCGTCCATCTCCAGAGAAAACTTCCACAGCAATAGGCTGAAATTATCAGAGAAAAACATTAAGAAAACACAAATAAAGCTACATATTTTTTTATTTTTTAATTTTTAGAGGTGACAGGATTATTTTCTATTAGTTTCAGGTATACAGCATATAATTTATGAAGTGATTCCCCTGATGAGCATCTACCTCAAACTATAGTTATTACATTATTGACTATATTCTTATGCACTTTTATATCCCCATGACTATTTTGTCATTACCAAATTGTACTTAATCCTTTTACCTTTTTTAACAGCCCACCAAGACCCCCTCCCGCCTAGCAATGACCAGTTTGTTCTCTGTATCTATGAGGCTGTTTATGTTTTGTTTGTTCGTTTTGTTCCTTAGATTCCACATATAAGTGAAATCAATACGATATTTGTTTTGGTCTGACTTTTTTCACTTAGCATAATAACCTCTAGGTCTATCCATGTTGTTGCAAATGGCAAGACTTCATTTTTTTTATCGCTAATATTCCAATGTATGTATGTACCACAACTTTTTAATTTTATTTTTAGTTTTAAGTATATAGTACATTTGTTAGACATTTATATAGTTTATAAAACGATCCCCGATTGCTCTCTCTCCCTCTGGCTCTACACCTAGCTATTATTACATTAATGCTCACTGCATTCCCTATGCCATGTCCTTCATCCCCATGACCATCTATCAAATACTAACTTGCGTTTCTTTAACCCTTCACCCCTTTCTCCTAGCCCCTCAACTCCTCTCCCCTCTGGCTGTCACCAGATTTCCCTCTATATTGTGAGTCTGTTTTCGATTAGTTTGTTCCTTTTGTTCCTTATGGTATTTATCTTTCTGTCTGAATTCTTTCAATCAGCATAATAACCTCTAGGTCTATCCATGTTGTTGCAAATGGTAAGATTTCATTTTTTTTAATGGCTGAGTAATATTCCATTGTACATATGAACCATAACTTCTTTATCCAATCGTCTATTGAAGGACATATAGGTTGCTTCAATAACTTGGCTATTGTAAAAAGCGCTACAGTGAACACAGGGATGCATGTTTTTTAGAATTGTGTTTTGGTCTCCTTTGGATGGCTACCCAGTAGTAGAACTGCTGAACCATAAGGCAGTTCTATTTTTAATTTTTTGAGGAACTTCCAGACTGTTTTCTATAGAGGCTGCACCAATGTGCAAGCCCACCAATACTGCACGAGGGTTCTCATTTCTCCACATCCTCGCCAATACATTTTGTTTTTTGATTTATTGATGATAACCACTCGGCAGGTATGAGGTAGTAGTACCTCATTATAGTTTTAATTTGCATATTTCTCTGATGATTACTGACACTGAGCATCTTTTCATAGGACTATTGGCCACCTGTATTTCCTCTTTGGAGAAATGCCTGTTCAGAGCCTTTGCCCATTTTTTAATTGGATTGTTTGTTTTTTTTGGTGTTAAATTGTGTGAGTTCTTTATAAATTTTGGATACTAACCCTTTATCAAATGTATCATTGGCAAATATCTTCTACCATTCAGTAAGCTGGCTTTTCATTTTGTTGATGGTTTCCTTTGCTGTGCAAAGACTTCTTAGTTTAATGTAGTCCCCATTTGTTTGCTTTTTCTTTTGTTTCCCTTGACTAAGAAGATATTACAGAAAAAAATACTGCTAAAAGCAATGTCAGAGTTTGCTGCCTGTTTTGTTCTATGAGTTTTACGATTTCGGGTCTTACATTTAAATCTTTAATCCATTTGAATTTATTTTTGTATATAGTGTAAGAAGGTGGTTCAGCTTTATTCTTTTTTTGGCATGTTTTCTGTCCAGTTTTCCAACACTATTTACTGAAAAGACCTGTCATTACCCCATTGTGCCCATGTTAGCTTCCTCTATCATAGATTTAATGACCATTTAGGTGTGGATTTATTTCTGGGCTCTCTATTCTGTTCTATTGACCTATGTATGTTTTTCTGACAATACCATGCTGTTTTCATTACTATAGCCTTGAAGTATACTTTGATATCAGGTACTTCATTCTTTCTCAAGATTGTTGTAGGTGTTTGGGGTCTTTTATGGTTCCATATAAATTTTAGGATTATTTGTTCTAGTTCTATGACAAATGCCACTGGTATTTTGATAGTGATTGCACTGAGTCTATTGATTGTTTGGGAAGTATGGACATTTAACAATGCTAATTCTTCTTACCCATTTATTTGTACCTTCTGCAATGACTTATAATTTCCCAAGTACAGGTCTTTTGCCTCCTTGGTTAAATTTATTCCTAGGTATTTTATTATTATTTTTTTTATACATTGTAAATGGGATTTTCTAAGTTTCTATTTCTGATAGTTCATTATAGATATGCATATAAATATGTATATAGATATGCAGCCAATTTCTGAATATTAATTTTGTTAGTGCTTTACTGAATTCATTGACCTGTTCTAACAGGTTATTTTTTTGTGGAACCTTTGGGTTCTCTCTATAAAGTATCATGTCATCTCCAAATAATGACAATTTTACTTATTCCTTTCTAATTTGGATCCCTTTTATTTCTCTTTCTTGTCTGACTGCTATGGCTATGATTTCCAATACTATGTTGAATAAAAATGTGAAAGTGGACATCCTTGTCTTGTACCTGATCTTAAAGAAAACATTTTTAGCTTTTCCCCATTGAGTATGATGTTAGCTGTGGGTTTGTCATACATGGCCTTTATTATATTGACTTATGTTCCCTCTATTTCCACTTTGCCAAGAGTTTTATCATAAGTGGATTTTGTCAAACATTTTTTTCTGAATATATTCATATGATCATGATTTTTATCCTTCAATTTGTTAATTGGTGTATCACGTTAATTGATTTGTGGATACTGAACCAACCTTGCATGCCAGGAATAAATCTGACTTGAATACGGTATATGATCTTTTTAACGTATTGCTGAATTCAGTTTGCTAATATTTTGTTGAGGATTTTTGCATCTTTATTCATTAGGGATATTGGCTTATAATCTTTTTTTTTTTTTTGTAATGTCTTCGTCTGGTTTTGGAATCAGGACAATGGTGGCTGCGTAGAATGAGCTTGGGAGTGTTTCCTCCTCTTTAATTTTTTGGAACGGAAGGAGGAGAATAGGTGTTAATTCTTCTTGTGAATGTTTGGTAAAAATACCTGTGAAGTTATCCAGTTCAGGGCTTTTATTTTTGGAAGTTATTTGATCAAATTAACTTTTCCACTGTGAATTTCTACAATGTTGAAGAATTTAACTTATTGAGGAAACTAAATTACGAAATAAAGAGAGCCAATTTGTTCTGAATTTATTCTGTTCAGTTCCTAAAATCTTTAATAGAATGATGGTAAAATAATTATATAATTATAATTTTGTAAAATTATAGTGAAGATGTAACTTCTATATTAAAGACAATTATAACGTTGATTTGGATAACTATAAGGAAAGATGGATGACAAAGATATCACTCAAGTTTTAGTTTATGTGCTTAAAAAAAGAGATGTATGATACAGAGTTATGCACCCATGTGACATGAGTTTGTCTATCATATAACCAAATCTAAAAAATAATCTAAGATGTAATCTAAGGAATAGTATAAGGGATAACGCAGATCCTATAGAGCATTTTCATGGCATGTATCAGTTTTGAAACAATACATCCTCTGAATAGGAACATGACAAAACATTTATTGCTATAGAATCAACCCACCTGCAGGAGATACCTCCTTTTATGTACCTCCTTGATATCTTCATATGCAAAAATGCTGCATGTTCTCTTCAGTTGACTGGGGCCTTGTCTGGCTCCTCTAGGGATAATTGGCTCATGCATACTGCAGGCAGCCAAGAGAAAGGAGAGATACAAAAACACAGCAAGACATAAATTCACTGTTCAACAAAGGCTGTTATTTTGAACAGAATAGGAACAGGAGACAATACATCAGAATATTCAGTTACAAAAATATGTTTAAGAGAATAATCTGTCAGCTACTCAGCATACAAGGAACACTCTTTGATGAAATTAATTTGAAAAATCCTGTTACTGCTATCAGGGCCAACTTCTCTATCAGGCACAGTGACTCGGCCTAAATACTTTTAGGGGCCTAAGAAAATGTTTTCTTTTAAAATCAAAAGAAAAAAAATTAAACTTTTAGGCAGAAGAAAATGTTTTAATATATATGAATATATTCATCTTTAAACCAACACAGCCGTCAAATACAATTTTTAATCTTTTTTTATGGAAGAAGGGGTCCTGACTGTTGCTAAAAGTAATTATTTGAAATGTCTGCTAAGAATAAACTGCAGAAACCATGTCTACATTTCCCAGTGTAGGTGTTCAAAATGTGGACGAGAAGAGCACATTGATCTTCTAAGCCTCAAGCTCTTTATCTGCCTCCTGGGTTTTCCATTACCACTGTTATGTCCATCATCGGCAGAAGAAAAGGAGGACGGACAGAAGTCGGCTGATTCCTGCCTGTGCTTCAGGCGCACTGCTTTCAGGGTGCTCAGAGGACATGGTGCTCTTTCATCTGTGCAGCTACCTGCATTTTCTTGCACTGTGTTTGTATTGAAATTTTAAAAAAGAACAATTCGCAAATTCAGAAGAGTTTATAGATTATTATGTGAGGAAATTGACTCTAATGTTATCAATGGATAGCTATAAATTTTATTTTTCATTTTGATAGGCAAATTTTTTCTTTATTAACTTTAAGTAATAATCGCCCTTGTGAATATTTAATGAAGAATACACATAAACTGAGTGATAACACCATTTAAAACATAATTTTTGGGTTAAATAAAGCTATATAAATATATTATTTTCTAAAGATAGCTGTACTTTGTATCTCTTCATTCATTTACTTACTTTGGAGGTAAGGTTTCAATATCTCTTATTTCCCTGGTTGCTGTCATTGTAAATCCATCAATCACATAAAAATGCTCTTTACCAAAAAGCAGCAGACCCTCACTGGTATCTAGGCCCTGGACTCGAGCGCAGCGGTACATATGTTGGATCTATAAAGAAAACCAGAAACATTCAATAACACAGGTTTTTTTTTTTTAAATTGAGATAATTTCTTTGTTGATATAACTGAAACAAAATGTTTTAAAACATAGAATTAATGGGCAAACAGGATTTTACCAGGATGTCACCCTGTTATGGCATTTCCTGATCTAAGCATATTAAATCTGAATTTAAACATATTAAAAAAGGATCTGCTAAAACTGCAGTCTGATTTGCAGTTTACTTCAGTGAAAAGGGAACAACTATTTACTCATAACCATCCACATCCATCCATCATCCATCTTCTATCATCCATCCATCTATTCCTCCCTCCCTCCCTCTCAATATTCACTGAGTTCTCACTATGTGCCAGGCACACATGTACTAGGTTTTACAAGTGACGAACAAATTAAATAGTGAGGGAGACAGACACAGCAGACATGGCAGGAAAGGGAACTGAGGCACACATGTAAAAAAATTAGGACTATGCCCTTTGTGAAGCAAGATGATACAGACTGAAAAAAGTCTGTAGAGCCTGAGGATTCTGAGTGAATTCCCAGTTCTGTCACTCGGTTGTAGACTGAGCCAAGTTTCCTAATTTCTCTGGGCCTCAGTGTCTTCATTTGTAAATTTTAAATATACACTGGCTGTTGTAAGAGTAAGATAACGTACATAATCGTGTTAGAAATCGCTGGCTGTCTTCTCTTACACAGCTCGCTTTCTTCTTTTTCCATAACAACTCTTGGAACTGGAACTGGGGAATTTGTCCCTGTTTGCTCCCACCTGGATCCTGCCTGCCTGACAGACTGTTTGCTGTGCCATTGTAAAAAGCCAAACTTGGCAGAAGTTGTATTTTCCTCATAGGAGGAAGGAGTCGCTGAATCACTCAATGTAAGTATTGTTTTCTTTCCAGTGAGCAGATCTGTTCTTAGTAAAAATTCTTTCTTTAAACCCAGTTCAACATGAGTCAAGGAAAAAAAAAATTAGCTAAACCGGAGGCAAACAAATGTCAAATAAATGTCAGTTTGATACACTTCCTGTACTACTGAAACTTAAAGCAATTAGAGCAAAAACTGTAGTCATGAGATTAAAAGTTTAAAAAAATGACAGCATTAGAACATGTTTTCTAAAATATGCAAATGTAAGTCAATTTTCATCACTACATTTGAAGTACTTCAATAATAGACTGTTACAGAAAAACACTGTACTTTTAAGCAATATATTTTATTTATAATACTTTATTATAGTATTACATACAGAAAAATGTTTGTTTCATAAATGCAGAGCTTTAATTTTCAAATGCTAAATATGATGCAACCAGCAACCAGATCAAGAAACAGAACATTCCCTAGACCCCAGAAGCCTCTCTTGTGCTTCCTTTAGACGTAATGTACTTCATAGTTACATGATTTTAAAAAATATTTTCATTCAAAATTAATTAAGCCACACATTCAAAAAGAATTTTTAAAATTATATCCTAATTTCTGGTTACTACTTCTTAGTGGGTAGGATTTTAAGGGTTATATCAAGACTTAATATAACAGGAAAAAGACCTTCCTTTAAAAAGGTGACTATCACTACACATTCATTCATTCATTCATCCTTTTATTTACTCAATCAATAACTCCTTCATTCACAGGTTTATTGGGTGTCTATTAAATGATTGGAGCTGTGTAGAGCAATAGGATAGAAATGGGAAACAGTGCCTGCTTATCAGGAACTCCCTATCTAGAGGAAGAGACAGACACAGAAACAAAAATAATCATGACACGATAGAGCGATACATACAAGGCATTACGCAAGCATAGAGGAGGGGTATCTAACCAAGCCTGGCTGGCAAGACACTCAAGGAAAGCTTCCTACATTTGAGTAGTAAAGAAAGACATCCAGATGAATGAGGCTGTATCAAATAGGAATTATAAGGACAGAGGTTATGCAGATGATGGAGAGAGGGGAATTTTGGAAGAGAAGATAATGAATTAAGCACAAAATAAAGAAATAACATCGTACATGTAGTGAATCACAAGGCATACAATGCTAAAGGGAGTTCAGGCTACAAGGCAGAGTCAGTAAAATGAGACTGGAGATGTAAGCAAGGCATAGGAGATTGAGAGAGAAACAGGAAGGCAAAGTAGTCTTCTGTGACTGAAGGAGAGCAGGGGTTAAACACAAGGCTGGGGTGATGGCACAGACTGGATGAAGCTTCTTATAGGCGGTTACTGGAATTATGGAAGTACAGAAAAAGTACAAGGCTGAATGTGCTGTGTAGATAGGTTTGCAACAGAGAATTATGGCAAGAAATGCAGTCTAATAAAGGGTATAGAGGAAGACAGTGACTGTCGGGAGCCATTTTGAGGCACCGAAGAAATCACGTAGCTTACAGCCATTAAAGCAGTTGCTGAGACTGCTTAAACAATGGTTCAAGGAAGCAGGGATTTGAGTTAAACATTACTGACCCTGGAAGGGAGGTTTGCCTCCTAAAGAAATCCTTATAAGATAGTGGAATGTTTTACAAATAGCTAGGATGTTTGTACTCTGAAGGAAGGATGTATAGGAACTTATATAAATGTCAGCATTCCTATGGTAATGTACTCTGTGCCTTGCTATTGTGTTCAATAAGAAATATAAGGGCTATGCTAAATAAACTGGAGCCTGCAGCATTGACTGTATGCCCTCCCGAAGCGCTTTCCTGTCTTCTTCTTTTTTCCTTAGGCTTCACCCCCCTCTTTTAGGTGCTGTTCGACTTTAGCCGGCTGGCTCCAGCAAGTGACCTAGGTGTCAACTGTTAATATTGTATCTGTTGAAACTTTATGCTGTTTAGTGTGTTCAGATCGGTCAAAAGATCCTGGAGAAGAGGGAAGCAGAGTACCGAATCCAAAGGTTGCTTAATACTTGTTTTGTTACAGAGGTTAAAGTATTTATCTTCTGCCACCACATAAATGCCCTATCAACTCAACTTGTAAAATGGAAGCACGTTACTTAAATACAACCCTTACTTTTCAGGAGCACAGTACCTTTTCTCCTTCCTCTAACAGGCGCAGCAGGGTGGCATTGTCTGTTTTCTCCTCCTCTTCCATAGAGCTGCCCTCAGCGATCTGGTCTTGCAGCTGCTCCTGGTTCTCCTCATCTCCTCCATCAGGTGCAGATCGAGACCGTTTTAAAGGAGGCTTAACCAGACCTATAGGATAATAACCGAGAGGGCCATGTGACCTTGCCGAAGCCAAGTGGGGAATAGTTTAGTCTCACGCAGTCCTTCTTACATACTTCCAATTTGAGAATACTCTGGAAAGTACACAGAGGCAGCACAGTTCAGTAGTTAACAAACAGGCTCTGGAGTTAAACAGTGTGTACCTTGGATAATTATTTGCCCTCTCCGAACCCAAGTTATCTGTAAAACTGGGATAATACTATTTTAGAGGATTGTTGGGGGACAAAGTGAGGTAATTCATGTAAAAAAGCACAGCATTATAGTTAATAGAAAATTTTAATTAAGTATCAGATGATAATGATAAACAGTTTAGCATAATAAATGGTAAGGATGCTGTTGCTTATGGACAAGTGCCACTGAGGGGACTTTGAATAAGTGATCAATTACTATCGGAAACAAGAATAAAGACAGCAAGTTATAAACATGATTATAAGAGATCCCACCTAGTTGGAGGGCCTATAAAGACTTTTTCAAGACTCACGTCACAAGTAGCAGTATGGTCATACATAAATAAATTTGATCAAATCATCACATCATAAAGAGCATAATTCTTTATAATACAGGGATATGCCATTTAATTTGCACATTAAGAAAACATTTTACTGCCTACATCTAATAATTTTATTAATGTTAGAAAAGCTTAGGTTAGTCTGTTGAAATCTTATCCTTTGAACATGATTTATCGGAGGTTCTGCTTTGCCTTGGGAAGAACCTTATCTTCTTGTATGAAAGAGTATAAGTAGGCAAGAGTGATCTGCTGAAACATTCACAAGGGGGTAAAGCTTACAGCTCCAATATGTTTAGTTTGATGACTCAAAACCTCCAACTCCATGTCTAGCGTAACATTTTGCATATTATAGTAGTGACACCAATATTTGTGGTTTTAGCTCAATTAGGGATTAAGAAAATGAGGCCAAGAGAAGTTAAGTGCCAATGACTCAAACACAAGTCATCT